>CM067483.1:22483017-22527459 GCA_034552555.1 Semaprochilodus insignis | reverse complement strand
GCAGGTGATTATTGTGAAATGCATTGTCTCCTTAATAGACTTTTTTCCCCCTTTAGCTTTCATCAGCGCCCTGGCCCTGCTGCAGCCGGCCGGGGAGGGGTCGTCTGCACCCTGGGGGGAGAGAGAGGCCTCAGAGAGGTCACTGGAGCCCAGGGGGGAGGGGAGGAAAGAGAGAGGCTGGTGGTCTCTACAGGACCCTTCATTTCATTTACATGTAATCAGAGCTATAGAAAACAAGCTTGAGGGAGTCAAGGGATGCTTTTGGGCAGAGCTGTATTTGATGTTGGCTTTAAGTGGGGAGTGGGGAGGTGGGGGTGAGTTGGGTTGGGCAATTACTTTTTAGTCAGTTTCCAGCTCTTAATTAGGTTTTCATAATGAATCCTGCAGAAAGAATCAGACTTCATGAGAGGAACAGAAGCACTAATGCAACAGGTCTTTATACAGGAAATACAAGTGAAAGCATCTTAAAGGGGAATTCCACCATTTTTCAATATTTGTGGAACCACACATCTGAAAGATTTCATACCTCTAAAAACTCCTTCCCTGAAAGTTATCCAATGAAACTGTTACATGTTGCAAGCTTTAGGGCTAATTTTTATTATTTATTATTATTTTTAAACTGATAGCGATGAGGCAGGCCATTGCACATGTAGGTCATTGTAAAGCAACATAGTCTCCAAAGAATTTTGATTTTATCACTTTTATACCAGTATAAACATAACATATAAATCTGGTCATATTGTAAGTAAGTAAATTGGCTATATTGGCTATATTTGTGATGCACATGTTGTGACCCTGGTTTCTCTAACCACCAGTGTAAAGGAAATCTGGTTTTATGCTGAAATATCGACAAACCTGTGGAATTCCTCTTTAAATATAGGCAGTGTGTCTAATATCACTTTATATAAATGCACTACTACTCAAAAGCTTGGGGTCACTTGTGTTAATAATCACTGTTATTTAGTGATAACTCATACAGTGTAGACCGAAAAACTACACACCAAAAAACAGACATCAAAAGCTTTATTCACTGTTTATATTATTTTGGAAAGAACATGAAGTCAGGTCATGGTAAACATACATGTGTTATTAAATAATAAGCAAAATGTTCTATTTCCTGGAATTTATTGTCACAACAATACTTCGAAACTACGAACATAGTTTGGTTAATTAGCGAGATTGATGATCATTTTTCAAATATGAGGCATTGTGAGGCATTGTGAATTTCAAGTTCATTCTGAATGTCTTAATTATCATGGTCATTATAGATTCATCAGTGAAAATGTCTGTTGAAACATGCAAGAAATTAGTGTAATTGAAGACATGTGTATTCAAAGAAATTAGTTATTTAAGAATTAAATGAGTGACCCCAAACTTATGAGCTCCACATTAAAGCTGCTTTCACTTGCTGAGATATTAATAATTGCACCATATTCTTGTGAAAATGTAAATCTTCTGTCAGCACTACAAGGCTAACAATAAGTACGCACTTATACAATAAATGGCTGGAAATGATTCAGAGAATGATCCAAAAGCAGATTGCAAAACATATTTTCTTCCCCTCTGTATGGCATGTTTGTTGCATAACTGTCTCGGTATCTGACCTAACTTGCCTTGAAGAGCACCTTGATAAAAGCAGCTCAGCGCCATTCAAAAACATTGATGACTTATCTGATAAAGACTAAAGACAGTAATTAGCCTGGCAGCCTGATCTTCAGACAGCTCTCAGTGCCGGAAAAAGCCTTTTTAAGGCTCCTTGAGTTAATGGAAGGTAATTGTTCTGACTCATAACCTGTTGGTTCTGGGAAAGATGTAGCTAGTGGAGCTGTAATGTAGCCCACTTGAACCCACCTATTGTTCTTTTTGCAAAGGGAATCTAAATGACTGCATCTTAACCATGGTACATTTTTAAATAGCCTAATTTTATTCAAAGGTGGGGGTTGTTGATCATGGGGCAGTTTATGGGGCATGAAATGATCTGTTTGTGAGAGACGTCAAACAGAGCTAAACAAACAGAGCAGTGCTTCTGGGGAGGAATGAACAGGCTTGCTGAGAGCTGGTGTCACCTGTGCACATAGAAAGCACAGCCTAGCAAAGAGCTTGCTGTCAGCACAGCACATTATCATGAATATCCGTCTGTGTGAGAGAGTTTTAGTCTAACAGAGAGGTAAACATGAAATGGCTTGCTCATTTGATATGCCTGGTGTGATAGTCAGACCTGACTTTTAGTACTTTTCTTCCAACAGTAAACAGTAATATGCCTGGAATGCCCGGATATGTAGTGTATGCTTGCTTTTGGGACCATATACAAACATTGTTGCTATCAGGTCAAATATGCACATGATTTTCACATGAAAACCAGCGCATATATGTAAGTGAGGACTTTCTAGGAGCCAGAACATTCAAGTCTGTAATTTTAGGTTAATTGTAATTTAATAGAATCGTCATGTAGGTATAACTCTTCTTGTTAAGTTTTGGTTGGAAATAAAAAAGGTACATTCTTTTAATGGTCAATGGAATTTGTCCAGCCAGGATTTGTTCCCTTTGATATCAAGGTAATTGGTTCAATAAACCATCGGTTTGGAGAGACAAAATATGGCCTTCTGGAAAGCTTAAATACATTAACTGTGAATATGGGAAAGGGGCTAGTGAGGTTCCAATCAGTTGTTAGAAATGGCTCAGGGTTCTACACTCGCTGTAATGCTGATACGAGGTAAAATATATCTTAATGTTTGTTTCAAACTTCAAATACAACATATGGAAACGATTTTACTAGGTTCAGATGTCTGTGTTTAATCTTAAACAGGCAAACATGTTCAAGTACACCAGCATTAACTTAGCACTGACATGCTATCAAACTGTTATTAGCATAACTAAAATTACTACAGTAATAACATACTGTTAACACTAGCAGAAATGACCATTACAGTCAAGCTTGACATTTATGGCCTGAAATAAAGACCTAGTTGTAATACTCAGAGTTTACTACTGCATATATTAAATACAGTCATATGTAAAATGGCATTTTGCTGTTTTCTAATTTTAAACAAGACATCCTGTTTAACATATCCTCTACACATTTTAATGCACAGATACCGTTCTGTTTATTTACCGACCTGCACAGAAGATATGACACATCACTCCCTATAATAGGACTGTATATTTCTGCACTGTTTTGTCTTTTGGTTTGCTTCCATTTGGTAGTGATTATGTTGATCTAATTCATGTGTTGTGATGTTATTCCAGTGGAAATGATCTACATGTTTGATTTTGAACAAACTAACAATTTTTTACAGTGCAAACGTTGCAGGTAAATCAGACTTTACCTCTCTGTCTCTGTGTGCAGCCGTGCCGCTCATTATGATAATGAGACAGTTCAGGATGATGACTAATGATCTTACGGTTCGGCCCATAAACAACCCCCCCCCTTCTCTCTTTCTGTCCTTCCTTCCGTCCCACGCTAAATAGACTACAGAGGAAGTCGTTTCTGCTGCTGTAATGAGAATTAATGACTGTTGTTTTTTCTTTCATATTAGAGCCACTGTGGTTTTTGCATGTAGTTGGATTTGCAGGGAGTAATTACAGAAGTCTTTGTTGATGCTTCTTTTAAAAATTTGACTTCTTTGAAATCATAAGCAAGGAGAGGAGCTCTGGTTTTCATTTGCTCTGTTTTGATTCTCATAGTGCATTCTGATTGCGTCAGTGAGTTCATCACGAGCTGTGCATGTTAAACCTTTACCTAATTCATCACTATGTATGAATAGTGGACAGGTGCTTTGCAAGCCATAATGTGACCCTTGGTATGGCCTCAAAGTACAATGAGAAGATATTGTTGGTTCAGATGTCAAACTGGTGTAGAATTACAGTATGTTTCAGTGTGTCGAGGGTGAGGGGGTTCAGAGTCTTTCTGCTAGCATTCCAAACAGAAAAGCAACAAGGATCGCATGAGCTTGTAAGCCATGAATGTGTGAGACGTGTTCTGTGAAAAGGCTATGGACTTTTTGCAGCCTGTGAACACAAACAGATATGTCGTGAGGCCACTGATTCAAAAAACAAAAACCCATAAAGCCATGCAGAATTCCTGTGGGCATTCATCGAGCTGCTGGGTGGCATTATACCGAGGGGCAGTGAGCAGTCATATCTGCTGTTGAATGGCATCGAATGCCACTGACTAAGAGCCTACCGCGAGCTTGCTCTCCAACACAAGCAGCAGAGCAGAATGTGGCCACATATGGAAAATTCCATCTGTCTGAAGTATTTGCAGAGCTTTGCAATAAGCACCATTGGAGTGTTTCAAAGAAGCTCCATGGAAGCGGTGCATTTGCTGTGCATGCATTCTGCATTAGCAGTAATGAAAATTACAGCAGCCACATTTTGAAGCATGCTGAAAGGGATAAAACCTTCAAGTACTGATGATTTGTGTATAATGGAGAGATGTGGAAAATAATGAATTACATTTGCTCTCATTATAGTAGGGTTTTCCCTGTAATGTTACTTTTTAAAAATAGAATTAAATTGCAAATGTCTTTTGCTTGAGTCCATTTACAATAGAGTACTTTTACTTTGTTGCTGTCACTGTAATAACTAATTTAAATGAAAGTGTCAGCTCATAAACCAATTAGTTCTGAAAGCCGATTGAAACAGAGCAGCTCCCAGCCACAAAAAAGCTAAGTCCTTATAAGTTCAGGGAGATCCAGTTTAGTGGAAACAGAGAGAGGATAACATTACCAGCACACATGACAAGCATCCAATTTGTCATCTTCATTCACTTTTTCAAACGAATGAAGGAAAACACTGAGCTGTCACCGGAAAACTGCCAAAATCTCTGCTTTTCACCACTTTAACTCAAAGAAAGCATACAAGCAGTAACTGAATGGCTAATCTTAGCAAAACAAGCAACCTGTTCTTTTAAATTTCCTTCTTTCCCTGTTGTTTTAGAATAACAACAATTTAAACTACCTGTTAGGTAGCTGAATTAGCTGAATCTAGTTAATGTTCAAGGTGGGCTTATGGGCAGTAGGGCTATTAATTAAAAAATTCTACCTATTAAGTTATCTTACCAGATAGCTACTACATACTACGCATCTGTGTTCTGGGTTTCAAAACAACTTTATTGGAAACATATATCAGAAGCCTTATGATATAAGCATCCAATAATGAAATGTGTGCAGTTTAACAGAACATGTACAGAATATTACAAAACCGTTCATAGAAAGATGTGTAAATAACGTACTGTAGTAGAACACGGTGTTTTGAAAGAAGCGGGAAACATAGAGCTTTAAGTATGTGCTCTTTTATTGAACACAACAGCAGGCAGGTCACCTCTGACCATACATTTCCACTTGACAGAAGTGAATAAACCCACTATCCCACAACCCAGCACAAACATCATTACACTAATAACAACAACAACAACTTATTTACGGTTTTAAAGTTTCTCTTACTGTGAGTCCAGCTGTCCCGTCAGGCTCCAGACATGGCCACGCCTCCCACACCGTACATACATGGGACAGTACCGGGACGCTACAGTACTGTATTTCAATGTAAAGACTCAAAGCTGTTATACAGTATTTTGCCCAGTGATACAGTGTAGTCTCAGTAATATCTCAACCACATATATATAGTTCATCAAAAACAACATATTTATTCATACTGGACTAATTCACTTAATTAATACCTGTAGTTATGCATCATCGCTACAAATTACTTGTAATGTATCACTACAGCAACAGAACTAAAGTAGGTTCTCAGTTCTTTTTCCACCTGTGTTAATGCACTAATCTAGCACAAGCAGGAGAGCATTGGGTATTTCCTAAAATCACTGCTTGATAATTAGTATAATTATAATACTGAGCATTTCCAGAAGGTGCTCTTGCCATAAGCAATCCCTTTAATGGTGCTGTTACTCCCTTAAAAAAAAGAGTCATATCCGTTGCTAATTCGCCTGCCCTATGCAGGAGAGGACCTGCAGGGTCGGGGAGTAAAATAGGCCAGCCTGTTTAGTTCAGTATTCTGGAAGTTCCCCAAAACACAGTCATGTGGAGACTTTGGACCAAGGCTTTCCGGCTCTTACCTCCTGCAGCTCCGCTCTCCCCCTCTCTCAGGCACTGGCCCAACACAGCACTCATGCAAAGCCAGCAAGCCGCATACTGCGAAAAAAGACAAACGGATGAACATCTTTAGTGTTTACAGCCTGCACTCAGTCTTAAAGATAAAAGGTTCATAAACGCTGCTTGGCTTGGACGTGTGGGTCCAGGAAAACCTTGAATTGGAATTGAAATCTTGTGTGGAGGTTTTTTACACTTTCTGTTTTCTCATTTGCACATCTCAATTTACTGAATCTATTGACTATTAAGGGAGCCAGAAGTGGGTCTTCTACAGCAGTACAGTCTGGTTCTCTGTTTTTCGCCCGCTGACTCTCCAGGGCATGTCTTGAGCTTCCAGAGTGTCTGAAATAGATGGGTTTAAACATGACCAGGGACTGACTGTCTTTTCTCACTTGTCTTATTTCTGACATATTTTTCTACTGATGTGCTAACAGCATATAGAACTCAAAGCTGAGGATGTGAACAAATGACAGTGCAAGACGGCTCTTAAAAACAAATGTGTGATGACTCATTATTGCTGAGAATTCAATGAGGCAGTGATGACGTAGTCCATTCTCAGACTGAAGCATCAGTGCTGTAGATCCAGATAGATTTGTGTAGCATGAATCATGACCACAGTAAAGCACATTTATTGTGTTTCATCTTGTGTTCCAGGCTCATTGTTTAGATAAGGTTTCAAACATTACAATTATGGAGAGAAATTTCCACTAAAGGCTTCAAAAAATAGTTAGTTTATGTGTCTTAAAGGGATTTTGGTGAAAGATTTACACAATTTTCCTCTCACCCCAAGTATAGTTTATACAGTCAAGACATGTTTGGTGTCTGAAGTTTGCTTCTTATTTTTGTACTAATGTGATTAACGTAAGTAATGGAAAACATGTAATACTGTTATCTATAAAATTCCTGAATTTTTTAAGCCTGACTTCTGTTTCTGTAGACAACAGTATGTGCTGCAGTATCACAAATCACATAAGCAAGTCGAATTGACATTACTTACTAACTTGACATAGTGAGGCTGTTTACGCTGTGCACCAGCATGGGTTTTTGGTGACTGGACATCACATAGTCAAATGAAAAAAACAGGATGCGTTGTGTCTACATTGCAATCCGATCACTCAAACCGCATTTGGAGATGGTCAAAGACTGATATTGACCACATGCAATAGAAGTGTAAACAGACTGCATACCTGCATACATCCACGTTAAGACTTCTCTCTCATGTCCAGAACGTCCTCTGGACAGTAGTGTTGATGCAGAAATTTGCAACAGCTGCAAGACCAAGCTGATGCAGATAAATCGTTGCCTGCTTTATATGCCTTCTTCCAATATTCAACAGTGAATAATACACAGGTAGTAACAGCGAGAATCCATGTGCATGCTAGGTTACTGGATGTGTTGATATGTTCCACTGGACATACTGTAGATCATTAGATGTGGATTTAGTGAAAAGTGTAAATAGAATTCAACCAAAGAATTAACATGAGACCTACATTCACAGCAAATCACCAAAGTTCTACCCATTTCGCAAATCTGTCTGCTAATACATCTCCCTTCAACATATACCACAACATACAACACTAAGTGATACATGTAAGCGCAACTATGTCACTGACAACTAACTGATGTAGCCTTTTAAAGTCAAGCAGCAAGAAGCAGCAGTGTGCTTGAAGTTTAGCTTCATTTGTTTTGCTGCCTGCTGCTATAGTGGCATGTATTACAAAGAAAAGTGTTTAGTGGGGAGTGATGATTGGTTGATGGGGCATTGACCCACTAAGTGACCCCTGACACTATACCTGCACAGACTACACGCAAAACAGCCAGAAATGCAAGTTATCAGAAGTCACTAAAGCATCATTCTCCTGAGATGGATGAATGGTTGTTCTCTTCACTCTTGGGGCTCATTGATCATTGTCCCAAAAGTGGCTACTCTTGTACTAGTAATCACATTTCTGAATGTTTTCACTGAAAAGCCGCCATGATTACATGCTCTTCACTGGTCATTCAGACTGTGTCCAAACCGCTGTGAAAGCACCCCATCGAGCGCCTGTCTGGTATTGTGCTGAGGCAAGGACGTGATTGCTGTATGTGTACCCAGGCAGGCGCTCAAGGCTTTCCTTTGACTCTCTAAAAAAATGAAAGGAATAATTTTACGAGCCCTTGTCACTCGGCAGAACACAGCAATTCAGTAGTGTGTGGCCTGAGTTTATTCAAATTGTGGCACATTTCAACATCCTCAAGGGCAAGAGCTACAGAGGAGAGAGTGCTTTTTCAATTCAGTCAATTCTAAAGCAACTTCATTGCATCAAATTGAAAGGAGAGGGAAAATACTGATGCACGAACATGATGGAATGTATGTAGCACTCACTGTGCTTGATGTGATGAAAGGGGTGTTGGATGAAGACTGAAAAATGTGTGTATCTGTTCTGTCTCTGTCTATTTACTACTTTTCACTTACAACCCTACTGACGACTATGTACTACTTACTACTTAAAGAGTACACACAGATCTCACTGTCATTTTTGTTATTTTCTCGATGGGCATGGTTTCCAGGTTCAGCACAATCTCCAGTTTAAATAAAATTGTATATTAATCGTAGACATCTTAGATGATATCACATTATGCCAAAGAGAACAGGGATGATCGTCATTTTAAATGGGGGGGATGGTTTTCATCAAATGGGCAAGGTATGACCAATAAAGTGGGTTCAACCAAACAACAAAAAAGAAAGAAGTGAACTGAATCTTTAGCATGCTTCACTTGCAAAATCAGTATTCCGAAGCTAATTCCACTTGTCTTTTCCTTGCCATGTTTATTTGGCCCAGCCTGATGCTTTGTTCTGTTACAGCAGGCCAGTCAGCAGATCCAGTGAGCTATTGTGCATGAATAAGGTAGTTCTCTGAAAGCTTCTGCTGAGATGGATAGTGAGCTTTGATTTGGGTGCCTGACTGTAGGGAAGAAAGTAAAAAGAGGGGTCTCATTCAATCAAACCTGAACACACAGAACCCCACAGCACTCACAGAGGCGTGGACATTCACTTCATTTGGATTAACCAACTGCATGTGCTTCAGGTTTATGCACTGTGCTGTATAACGTTAATTGCTTATTGGCTTTAGCAGGTCGATGGGAAAGCGATTAGTTTAAACTGTCCATTCACGCGGCGGCGGTCAACATGAGACGTGGGTCTGGGTTATAATGAGAAGGCAACGTTGTGGGCTAAAGTGAATATGAACACAGAGTCAGAAAGCAGAGATACGGCGACTTTGATGTGGTCTGTAAAGATTTTGGCCACTCTTAAGAGCTGCAGCTGCTGAAGTTCTGGGCACCCCGCACGTTTACAGTTTTACTACAATTGGAAAGCTGCAGGAGATCTGAAGAAATAAACGTCTGGAATAATCTTTTAAGCTTGGCTCCAGGTTCTATTTCCCTGTAGTCATGGAAAATCCCGTTTAATTTTGGACATCTCTGTAATAGTTTGTTTAACATCATGTTTTTGAGAACTCCAAAATGAAACAAAATCTACACAAAACAGCTCTGGAAAAAACAGAAACCAGGATATATGCTGTATGATTTAAACCCTGTAACCTTGAGGGTATTCCTATTTCTGTCTGAAATGATTAATGTGGGCTTATCTACAGCACGTTCTTGTCCTTGTAATAGGAAGGACATGAAGACCTGGAGAAACATGACATGAATTCACCAGCATGTTAGATTTCCTATTGTTGTTGTTGTTACCAGATAAAGTTACATTTGCTCATCAGGTAACATTCACGTATAACTGAGTTGAAGAGGTTTCCAAGAACCTTGAATTATTGCACAAACTGGTTCTGAGACCTATGGTAAGAACACGCTCTGAAGAAAAATACCAAATTGTCTCTGTGGTGGTACTCCTGAGTCGGGAAGAAAATTCCCAGATGTGGTTTTACACGGCCATTTACAACCCCATCATTTGGCCCTTGAATGAAACAAGCTGTTTTCCAAATTTTAGGTGAAGTCATGAATAATTTGATGAGCTCTGCTCTGATTTGTTGGTTTACTGTAAGGTACCAGAATGGCTCACACAAAAAACATGGCAAAACAGTCACAGGCAGGAAAATAAAAGGAGCTTCCCCATACTAAGCAGGATCAGCAGACTATATAGTTAGCTATGCATACGTAGTTACTTGAGGCTTGCTATTAGCTAACATTACCTATACTAGCTGCTTGATTTCAATCTTGATAACAACTCAAGCTAAATTAAAGTTGCTACTCACTATGAAACTTTCAGTATAAGAAGATATGACTTCAACTTCAAAAACTGATTAAATCATACACCATTGCTGCAACTAACAGGTTTCAGTTGGGGTTATGGTACTAATAAAGCTGTCAATCACTGAGCAAAGCCTGCTTGATATTGTCCAAGGTTAGATGTAGGAGCTGAAACTGGCTTTGCCAGCTTGCTTTGCAAATGTTCCATTCCGCCTTAAATGGTGCTGCAGTTATATTCTGGTGCCTGTACAAGCTATAGCATTTAAGGTGGTACAGAACGTCTGAATAAGAAGCTGGTAAATATAAAGCCAACTTTCATGCCGTTTAAAGATGAATATTAAGCATGCCTGCTTGACAGTTCAGTTCACTGGCAGGGGTATGAAAAGGGCCGATATTCCCTTCACAGTCTGGTATAATACCTTCTAATCTATGTTTTCTGTGGTCATATGTGAATACTAATAAGATATTAATGAGGCTGTTACACAACAGTTTAGGATTTTGGAATTGGCCTGTTTTACCCACCTCTTTCACAAATGCGGGATTTTTATTTGAAAGAGGAGACAACAGTGTTTAGGGTTTATTGTATGTCAAACATGTACTGAACTCTCCTTATTCAACTTTGCCAGCGTAAACACAGTTTTCCATTTTAAGGCACATAATTGTACCATATTTCCTTGCAATTATACTTTTGAAGTTGCATTAGCTCTGTACACCCGCTCTTGGCTCCAGGGTTTTTCTGTTTTATTTTTCTTATTAAAAGGTACAAGAACGCACATAGGTGCATGTAGAGTATATTTAAAAGTCATTTAAGGTGCATGACAGGACACATTTGAAGTAAGTAAGTAAGCACAAAGCAGCACTTTTTTCAGTAGAGATTAATGCCACTGTTGTGCTTTTAAGGGGGATTGGTTTTTTTTTTCTTTTTTTTAATTATCCCCTTTTTTGTATTTACAGTGAATTGCAGGGGGAATTAAGGATCTCACATGTTGTCCAACAACTTACTTTACAACTTACACATCATATAGAAAATCAAAAACACATCAGTAACTTTCTGTTCTGTTCAGGTGTCATTAAAAGTCAGTAAATGTATATCATGAGAGCAACCTCAATACAAAATGATGTTTTCTATTGATGGTACGTCTCTTATTCAGTTCTTTTTCATTTTCTGAAGGTTGGAACTTTGGAACCGTATGCTTATTGCCAAAGCGCTCACTCAATTATAGGATTAAGAGCATAATGTCAGATGGTCTTGCTTTTATTGAAGCATCCGTTCCATACGGAAGGCATTCTTTCCTCACAAATGAAATCTTGCTGAAATCTTAATTCCGTATATCCACTTTACTCCCAAGCTCTATGAGCAGCTGGATTTACAGCTCATATCACTCCTGGGCATCGGGCTTAAGACTGAGCTCATGACAGAAGAGAGATTTTCACATTGACAGAATTCCATTTTTCAACACCCTGTGAAACGGTTCACAACAAATCCCCCTTTTTTATGGCTGTGGGCCCTGGCTGGCTCAGCGCCTCTGAGTACTCTGGGGAGGAGGAGATAAAGCTTCATTAGTGTGGTCAGGAAGCCTCGCTGGTGGAGACTCTGCAGTTTCTCCATGCTAATCCCCAAGGTTATCAGTTCACCTGGGCTGCAATCTGAGCCATCTGAGACCAACTCACTCTATCTCTTCCCTCAGCAGGTGGTGACTCAGCTTTTCTTACTGGCTACATTCCAAGATTAAATAGCGCATAGTATTATTATGGAGCATCTTGACCCTGGCTATCTGGCTAGCCACTATGGGTGTTATGCACAATAGAAAAGAGACGATAGTAGATTTAGTGTGTGATTTTTGACAGAGTTTGATGTATAAGGTCTCCAACAAGGGTAGACAAAGAGAGGAGCACACACCCTCTCCTTTCAGAATGATCTCCTAGGGGCTGATTCAGGGGTCATGGAGAGGGCAGGGGTAACTGACACATTTGAGTGTTTCGTTCGCTGCTCTTGTATGACTGGCATTTTAGACTAATGGCATTGATTTAGATTTATGGTTCTGCTGATTTAGATTTATTGCATTTTTATGGCTTTAGGTAATGCTTACATTTTAAAGACGACTCCACAGTTGAGGTGCCATTTACCCCTTGAAACTTGTGAAAGTGAAGCTTTACCATTTTCCATCAGTGAATCTTGTGTTAACCTGTTTCATTTTTTGCAAGGAACACTCATCAGAACATAAGGTCAAAAGGATATTAGGAACACTCTAATGATTTACTTTAAAGTGTATTGTTTTAGTATGCTTTAAATAATGTACTTTTATTCTATAATTTGGGATGATTTTCATATTGTAAAAATGAAGAAAAATTGTATAACTTGCTTTTCTTTTTCCCATCCCTGCTAGAAACAACAACATATACCAGCATTGCTTGTCACCACTAAAACTGGCATGTGTTGGGTTTAGATGCTGGTATGCTGGTCAGTAGTAATGGAGGTTAATTTGTTGATCACCAGCATGTGTAGTGTTTGGATGCTGGTATGCTGGTCAGCAGAAATAGAAGTTGATATGTTGGTCACCAGCATGTGTACTGTTTGGATGTTGGTATGCTGGTCAGCAGTAATAGAAGTTAATGCTGTATATTGGTCACCAGCATGTGCAGTGTTTGGATGCTGGTATGCTGGTCAGCAGTAATTGAAGTTAATACTGTATATTGGTCACCAGCATGTGTACTGTTTGGATGCTCGTCAGCAGTAATAGAAGTTGATATGCTGATCACCACCAAAGTCATGACCATATTCTGGGTGACCAGCTAAACCAGCCCCAGATCAGCACTAAACTGGGTTAAACCTGTAGAGACAAGCTGATCTGTGCTGTTGTTTTTTTAAGAAGATATGATCTTCATGAAATTCAGATGATGCTACTTTCTGTGTGATTAGCAGAATATTCCAGATTAAATATTGAAGGAAATGGCTAAAACTATCATTTTAAGTGCTGTGGAGGGTTTTTATTAGCATTTAAAGCTATGTATTTGAAATATTCACATAGGTTGTTGTGAAGGACACTATCTATGATTATAAAGTCTTTTAGCTTAACTTTACATACTGGACTGTAACATTGACTAAAGGTCAAATGATTGTGTTGGTGCTGTGATAATAGATACAAAGGAGCATCAGTCAGCTATAACACCATTAACCTCTAGCCTCATTAAAGTGTTTGACTAATAGCAGGCAGTGGTTATTCTATACATATGGCATTGTTTCTTTTAATGTGCTCTTAATAAAATGTTGCATTGGCCCACATACATCTGTGGTGTAGTCGGTCCAGTATAAATCTTATCACAGTTCTGTGTCTGATAGCTCCAGTAGGCTAAATGTTAATTTACTCCCATTTTCCCTGTGAGGGTACTAAATTGGAAGGAGATGGTAGATAAGAGTGGAACATGAGGTCCCTACAGGCCTTTCTCACTGCAGCGACCCAGATGGCAATGCAGTCCCTACCTGCCTGCACAAGCTCCCTCGCAGGAGCAGGGGACAGAGCCAGGCCCAGGCCAATTTACTACCATCTCATTGGGCTGGCAGTTCTGCCAGTGCAAGGCGCCTTCAAACTTTCATCTTCCTTCGCCTGGAAGTTAATTAGGGAAGTGTGTTTTTGGCTGCCGGGGGCAAGCTGCGGCACGCCCCGATGGATGATATGGGTGTCAGTTGTATTTGGCAGCGAATACAAACGATAAAAATGTGAGTCACCGTCATTGCATCTCCAAGCTGTTTATAGCGTGCCATGAGCCGATGAAATGATTCAGTGACCATGCCCGCAAATAATCAATCAGCGGTGTGATGGTCTGCCGCCTCTGTGGTCCAAGAAAGAAGAAAAAACAGAAAGGGGTGGGGGAGCAGTTTGTAGAATGCTTTAAACTAGTATGCAATTATCACTGTGTTGCAGCCTACATCTTCTGCTGAGACCCTGCATGACTGCCTGAATATCAAGGTTATCTCTCAAAGGAGAAGGATTGAGCTGACCCATATTTCATCACTGCGCCTGGATGATGTGCTGTGTATCTATGACAGAGAGCGATGGCCTCTGCCAGTTGCTGTTAAGCATGCACCAGCCGTCGGCAATCAGAGTGACACCCCATATGCTTTACAGACAAGGTGACCTGGTATGTTATTATCTCATCTGCTAAAAAAAGGGGGACTAGTCATCCGTGCTTTCTGCGGTTTCCTAGGAAACAAACTGATCAGCAAGAAAATAATAGTGCGGATGGGGCAAAGAGGGGGATGGGATGCTCCGAAAATGAACATTTGGGCTAATGAGAATGTGATGGTTCAGAAACGTGAACAGAACCATAGGTCAGCACAAGCAGAGCTGGTTTTTAGAGGCTTTGTCCAAGTGCTGACAGCACTGTTTTCCTTTCTGGGGAGGGTGGAGGCTGGTGGGCAGACTTGGCGGGTGGGGGTGGTCGGTCAGCGAGTTGGTGTGGTGGGGATCTGGCCCTTAATACCTGCTGCCCAATGCGAAAAGCAAACTACTTCCACTCTGTCACGGCTCACTGCAAGTCAAGGCTGCCTTCTCCATGGCCCGAACAGACTAAACAGTCTTCAATAAAGGCTATTAGTCTAATTCAAGTGATTTAACATTGCTCTCCCCCACTTCTGGGATTTGGAAAGGGCTCAGGGAGTGCAAGCGTGGTGTGTTATTAGCAGCTAATCCCTCAAATCTCCGATCCCTCAGTTCAACTCTGGTTTGGTGAGCTCCTCTCCCCTTTTGCCCATGAGATTGAGCAGGGCCGTGGATTTTCCAGGACCCTGCAATGAAAATGAATCACAGACTCAGCGACTAGCACCAGGCAAAGTCAGCATGTCTCGCTCCCTCTGACTTCATCCTCTTGTCTGTGGTGAAGAGGTTCAAACCGAAGCCTTACACAACTCTAATGATTAATGGTATGATCAAGTGTGCTCGGTAGCCTTAAAATACTTGCCAAGATATGCAGCCTTTTAAATCATCCTAAAAAAGGAGCCTGGGCATTACCCGTCGAGGAGAGGCCAGACTGTGGGAATCTATAGAGTGGCTCTGCAGTCACTGAGTGGATGAGGAAAGCAGAGAGCAGACGATGGTGAGCGATAGCATGCAGAGCTGCAAGCGAGAGATGAAGACAGTGATCGCTGGAGGGAAGGAAGTAAAGAAGACAGAGACAACAAGGCCATATGTGCGTGTAATGCTGTCTTCGGCCACCTTCTCCCTCTGCATGACCAGTTCCTGTCTATGTTTTCCTACAGAACCAGCCTTTTTCCATTGCCCTGATTAAGCAGTCCAGCTCCTAATACACTTTCCTCTGGTTTAAATGACAGGTGTAATCTCATAAGGCCTGCTGGCTGCCCATGGGAGAAATGTGGCATGATGGGACAGAAGTGATACAGACCTGAGTTATTAAGATACCTCTAGCCTAATTCAGTTTCATGTGAAAATTAAGTATGCCGCGGTGCTGATAGCAGATTAAGCTGCGTGGGGTCTTGCTAATAATTAGTTCTGGCATAATTTCCAGTCCATGTGCGCTCTTTGTAATTGGGCATCTCGCAGCACCGTGGAGTGAATGAAAAGACATAAACGTATTTGCATGAATGATGGATGTTTTAATCAACTTTTGGAGATATGTGTGCATACAGCAGTCAACTACAATGAAAGATATCAACACGGAATGGTTTGTGTTTTTTAGGTCTAATGAATATCACCTCACACAAGGCTTTATCACAGTTGGGTGTCCAATGTTTAATTCATGTGGTGAATTCTGCTGGAGTCATAACTCTTCATTAAAACACTGCAGACAGTTGGGTTACGGAGGAACTTCAGTAGGAACCGTCCACTAGACAGATGGTGCCATCACCTCACCGCTCACTTCTCAGCTTCTGCTGAAAAAGAAGAAGAAGCCTCCAGCTTGAGACACAGAGCAAATGAAGTTGCTCTGCCATAATATTTGTCTTGACACCCGTAGCTTCCTGAACTCTTTGTGGGAGAGGAGGCTGGAGGTGCTGAAGCCACAGAGGAGGAGAAAGCACATAAAAGGCCGCTGACTGTTTATTTGTTGTCTGATGTGACCGTGGGGTGAGAAAAGCTGTGCCTAGCCTGCTGTTCAGCACCACACAGCCAAAGGGAAGTGGGCTTTTATTGGTGACCCACCCCTCCAGCCTTTTCACCACCTACTCACTGACAAAGAGTGTCCCCTCTTTAGGGTTCAGGGATACCCCTGTACTGATTAACGACAGAGGGTGAGACATGGATTTCAGCCAGAAGAGCTACGAAGGTGGTAAATGAAATGGAGAGGTGGAGGATGATCATGTAACAGCATGATCTGTGGACTGGAGCAATCTCAGAGTGGATGAGTCTGTGCTGATTTGGAAGTCATACTTATCAGTCAGAGATCAGTAATCAGTCAGGCTTATTAGAGGGCCCATATCATGCATACCTAAAATTTAAGGGTTTGACGTGTCGTCTAAATATTAAGCTTCAAAACATATTGTTCATTTCCACAGCAGTCCATCCAATCCATATAACTAACTAAGATACAAAGACAGTCCTTTTTAAACTCATCGTTTTTGCAATGTCACAAAACAAAGTGCAGATCTACTCATTCATATAGAAGCATTTCATTCAGGACAGCTTTTTGAAGGAGGTACAATACTGGACAGCCAATCAGAACAGAGGTCATTTACATGGCTAAAAAAAGTTAATACAGGTTAAGATTTTATTTCAAGTGATTTTGCAGTGTTTCTATAGGCCCATTCATCATGAATGTAAAGGGTGGCTGCTGCGCTGAAATGAAACTGAAAAACTGAGATACTTTTTGGTTCGAGGCAGCAACGGTATGTCAATGTTAAAGGGACAGTTACAAGAAAACATTTAATTCAAAAGGTTGAAGAGCAGCTGGAAACTGTTCACACAAAATTAATTATTATCATATTTGACGTATAAAAATATGTGAATGTCATTTGAGACAATGTAAGACACTGAGATATTACAAGGGAAGAGAATTAAAGTCTGTAGTGAACAAGATGGACAACAACCAGAGAAAATGTTTCATTTCTCATTATGGCAGATTAAAGCAGATGCAGAGGCTTTTTTTCAAAAGGCTTTTAATTGCCGACTGCAGCTAGTGGGAATGTAATGACACATCAATCAATGCCACTGGCTGGGAGCAACCTCACTGCATGATGTAGAAGTGGGGTTAATGAGAGGGGAATGCTGTCAGTCACAGAGAATT
Organism: Semaprochilodus insignis; assembly: GCA_034552555.1. Classification (NCBI taxonomy): domain Eukaryota; kingdom Metazoa; phylum Chordata; class Actinopteri; order Characiformes; family Prochilodontidae; genus Semaprochilodus; species Semaprochilodus insignis. Next base: position 22,509,871 of record CM067483.1, on the reverse strand, counting down.
AGTATTCTGTGTTATACAGCATCATGTTTGAGATACAGAAGTATAAAAAGAAGCTGCAATTATGACAAAAACAAAACGCAATCAAACAGTGTCAGCCCATACAGATCAATTGCATGAATTGATTGGCCCAGCTTGGATAATTGGAGAAAAGTCCTGGTGGAGTAATTTGCTGTTAGTCAATCATGTGAAACTACTTTTGAATCCATGATGTTGGGAATTAAGCGAAGGCCATTTATGAAGCGGAGAGTAATTCATTAAATCCGTCTCTGCTCTTACTGGAATGTACAGCACAAATAAGCCCGTAACCATGGTTTCTGTCAGCCAGGCTCAATATTCTAGTGGTGCCATAGAGACGGAGGGTGTGTGAGCTGAGAGCAGCGCAGGCTCTGCACAGTGGAAGGTGTGGAGAGCATCAATACACAACCTGTCAGTCACCATGGCACAGTGCCGCTCCCACTCGGAGGCTGCAGCCTTTCCACCCAACATGTTTCTTATTATCACCAGCAGTGGAGTGTTGCCGTTTGCCAGGACCTGTCTGAGTGCTCTTCAGAAACAGCCTAAAAAAGAGACAACAGTGCCCCCCTGGTGCATGGCTGTGAGGACAGAAAGAGGGGAGGAATGAGCTGTTGGAGTAAAAATGAAATAAACAGTTGGTCGTGGTGTATTCAGTGTATATGGAGTGTTTAATAAACATACTGAGCTGTAATATCCTGTGTTCTGTAAGACAGATGTAGTAAGATTAATTGGTCATGTACACTGCGAAAATCTATAATCAGTGGGGATGTAATTAGGTGCAAATAACCAGCAATAGGTGCTTTTGTTTGCTCATTCAAATAGCTCAGTGGTGTGTGTGTGAGTGTGTGCGTGCGAGTGTGTGTGTGTTTCCTTCATAGGAAAAAATCAGGGCTAGCCAACATTGGCAGGAGCAGCTAAATGAATCTGACTTTGTAAAATGCTTTCCCCCTAAACAGCTACACAGCTCATTTCACTTTTAAGGTTAGGATAAGAATTAGCCTTAGGCTTCTTATTATATAATCACTGCAGACATTTCAGGACCTTTATTTTCTACATCATTGGAACACAGCAGCCCGTTGCATTGTATGAACATTTCCCATGATGACAAAAATGACAAAAATGATCCAACACTACCGAAATCCTAAAAACTGAGTTAAAAGCAGGAAACCAAAGTTTTATAGAAAATGACACATGCGCCTCAATAAGTAACCAGATTTCAAAACATTTCAGTATTTAATGTGTAGCTCCAGTACGTAGCTTGCAGAAGACATGCTTTCAGGTTTTCCAAAAAATCTGCAGGGATATTTTTCCACATTTCCAAAGTTCATTCCTAGAAGTTGGGTGCATGTTCTGTTGCTTACAATACCAGTAATTCCAAATACAATCAGTGATGTCTGGACTCTGGGGTGGTCAAGTCTATTGTTCTGTGAACACCAGTAGCTTCTTTGTTTGATTTGCAAATGTCCTTTTTTTGTCTATTTCCTTTTCTCACTAACAGCTTCTTGACAGTTACACGTCCTTTCAGCTCCATAGTATCAAGTTGTTTTCTCACAGTGGAAGGATGGACAGAAACACCTGTAGATCTTTTCAGATCGGAAGCAAGCATGGAGCCTGATTTACAGTGTATACGGCCGCACATCCTTACATTGTGTAACGCAAGCCTATGTGTATGCGTGTGTGTTTCTCCGTGCTTTTAACGAGTGTGCAACCCTGGATTGTTTTGTCAGGTAGTGCAGCTGCTGCTGGCACTGTGTGTGTGCGCGCATGTGTCTGAGCTACACCTAATGCCCACTGAAGTTTCGCTCAAGCATCCTCACTATTAGCGACAAGACGTCTTACTGCGCTAGGCTTTGATCGGTCAGTGCACGGCTCACAAACGCTTTAATTAGCACTTTATTGACTAATGCTTTCTCCAGGCCTTGTCTCACTTGCTATAGTGGGCGCTGGCCTATTCTTTGTGGATTAACCTCTCTTTCTGTGCAGTTTAACTGGCCATTGTCCTGTGGTAATGTGAACAGTTCTTGCAAGAGGCTCTGACACAAAGACCCCCTCAGTGCACGGGCCAAACCTCAAAGGGCCGTTATCCCTCCATCCCCGGCTCTTCAAAGCCTCCTTCATCATTCTGTATCACTGTGTGCTCTCTCTGCTCCTAATTTAAGAGCAGTAGCCCACCAGGGTCCACCTCCTCCCCCACTGACCACACTCATCCCCCTCAGTGTCCCCCAGGAGCAAGGACCCCATAAGTAAAACCTGGACAACTAATAATGACTTTGCAGCTTTGGGGGAAGGAGATGTAAGAGGTGAGAGAGAGTGTCAGTGTGTGTGCGCATGTGAGAGGAAGAGAGAGAGAGAGAGAGAGAGAGAGACAGAGAGGGAGAGAGAGAGAGAGAGTTTGTGTTTGTGTGTGAGTGTGAAAGGGCAAAGTATATCTATGCAGTTTAAGCTTAAGGTTAGGGTTAGTATTAGAAAATCTGAAATACATACATACACATTATATATATATATACACACACATACATATACACACAGTATATGTATATCTATTATACATATATATATATATATGTAAACAAATCTGTGTGTGTGTGTGTGTGTATGTATGTGTATGTATTATTGAACTCACCCCCTGCGAGCTAAAGCCCCTTAGCTCAGCACCTTTGCTTAAAAACTGGACACCTCTTAATGTGGACTCTGGTGGCCCTTTCATCTAAGAGTGCCTCTAATGATGCTCTGTAATGAGCAGACCTTTGCCATGCTAATGAGTGTCCAATTGTTCCTCTCATGCTAGTGTTCGATTAGGCCAGGGGTTCTTCAACTGCAGCCTGCTGAAGGATCACAGCGACAGACATATCAGGGAGCTCTTTTCACTGTATTACAACTCATTTTTATTTGGAGTGTTTTTATGTGCAGAATATTTATTGATATATGTTTGTAACACACAGAGTTTGCTGAACAGAATGTTTTTAGCTAAGATTGCTGACAGGTCAGGGGGGCTGCCTTAGCCTGCTACCAGTTCAAATCAATAAGACATAGATATTGCTTCTCTGAAGAGGAGTGCTGCAGAACAAAGGCAAAGAAAGGAGAAAATAGCTTATTAGATTTCACTTTCTCGCTCAGCAGCCTCGCTATTTATATGCTGTAGCTACCTCGTTGTTTTAATGACCTCTTAGGCCCGACAAGTCTATTTTTGGCAGCCCAAGAGCATATGTGTGCGCTGAATGGGAACTCGAATGCCCCTCTCTCCGTGGTTACATCCCCTGAAGCACATTCTTAAGTTGCTGGAATACCAGTGTATCTAAAAATGCGCTAAGTCAATAGTGCATGTGAAGAGGAGCTGAGGAGGACAGTGAGAGATGTACACAGCTGGCCCGTGGGTGCAAACGCACCAGCCCTTTTAAACTCTCTCTCTTTCTCTGTCTCTCTCTCTCTTTCTCTGGATCACAGTGGTGGAGCACATGTAACCCCCTGAGCAGAACAAGCTTGTGGAATGTTCCCCAAGGCTACACTGCCCACCACCACCCCCACCCCCACCCCCCATTCCACTGTGAATCATGTTCATTCTTAAAGTAACATTTAATTGTCTCTTTTTGCTGTGAGTTTTGCACAGGCATAGAAAGTTCTTATATGGTCTTAACGGACAGGTCTTGATTTTAAGACTCTTTAGGGAACCAAAAATTATTCTTTTATAGCATTGATTCAAAAAAGGTCATGTGCACAGATACAATCAATTATCCACTATGTTTCTAATTAATTAATTTTGTTTTACTGTTTTTGTAGTAGTTCTCTCTCTCTCTCTCTCTCTCTCTCTTTCTTTCTTTCTTTCTCGTTGTAGTGTTTCCTGTAGAAGTGGTCTTTGCTGGTTTAAACAGTTGTGTGTGAGGGGATCTGGCTCAGTGTGAGCAGCTGTGTGTTCCCTGTTTGGTAGAGAGGGAAACACACCCAGCCCCCCAGCACGCCTGCACTCTGCTAGGGTCACAGGCCAGCACCTGAGCTAATCATGCAGATTATCAAAACAGTACTCACTCCAGGGCCTGTTTGTTGCTAGTCAGGGTTGCAGGCCCTGTTCTGGCCATTCTGTGCTGTTTAGAACAGACTAGAAGCTTCACTGTCTCACAACTGGACGGCAGGACAGGAGATCTAAATTAGGTTCTTGATTAAGACCACCAAGTAAGACCAACATGGGGATTTTGCATGAAGTTGGCTTGTGTGGAGGGAAAATCTGCATGATGTTAGAAAACACTTTAACCCAGTAATTTATGTGCTTAATATTCAGTTATAAATCTTAAACATGACATAGAATATACTTATTCATTATTGTTTTCTCATATCCTACATATACGATATGTGACTACCTGGGGTAAAAATTCCCAGATGCGATTTTATATGCCCATTTACAAGCGCATGATTTGGCCCTCGAATGAAACAATCTCAACGTTTCTCAACTCATGAATAATATAATGAGCTCTGCTTAGATTTGCTGCTTTAAATCGAGACACCACATTGACACAGAAGCAACATGTCAAAACTGGCACAGCCAGGAAAATAAAATGAACCCCGGTGTAAATAAGCTGTGTCATCATACTGTGTAGTCAGCTATGCTAATGCTAGTTACTTTACTAGTAGTTAATGTTACCTATAGTAGCTACTTGCTTTTGATCTCAACAACACCACAAATAAAATAAAAGCTGTTACTCACTGTGAAACAGTTTAAGATTCTCAGACCAACAAAATGTGGATAAAGTTAAACAGCATGCCTGATACTTAAGGGATTGTGGTTGTGATACTAATAAAGTCAGAACTGCTCGTTCTCTTCAGTCTCTTCAGTGTCACAACTGAAGCCTGTTCGATATTGTTACAAATGCAGGATTAATATGTGAATGAAGATCTAACAGTGTTTGAGGTTCATGGTACGTCAGTTCTATGTACTAAACTCTCCTTATTCAGCTATGCCAATGTAAATACAGGTTCCCTTCTATGGCACCTTTACTTCTTATACAGCAGCTACTATGAATTTTCACTACCATCAAATGAAGGTATGAAGGAATTTGAAATAGTCTCTCTCAGTATGGTGTTGTGCCGCCATGTTTACTAATGCAACATGCATACCTCTCAGCAAGAAGTTGTAGGGGATCCTAATGATGTCCTGCGATAATCCATCCCATGCAGCTTGAATATTCTCATGCTGTTCCTGCAGATTTTGCGGTAGGGGTGGAGGTGGAGTGACACTAGGCCTTCTGGACGTGTGATGCGTGACAACAGACTGTTCATCTTGGCGCTGACCATGGTGCCACACAGATTTGTTGGTCGTCTCCACCCAGACAAAAATGTGACTCATCACTGAAGATGACCCACTGCCATTCTGAGTCAGTCCATGACAGTCTGGCACAACACCACTGCAGTCTTTGGTGACACTGACATGATGTTAAGGGCAGTCTTTGTAATGGTCTGTGTGTATGTAGTCCTATGCTGTGCAGCCAATGGTGCTGGCACTAACAGGATGACTCACACAGGACACCACTGCTTGCTGAATGTCCACAATCGTGGCTTTTGGGTCAGTCAGGTACAGCGATAAGACCCGTCCTTGCTTACATCACATGCCTGGCCGAGTGTGAAACTTTAATCATTCGCATGTCTCACAATGTCAAACCTACCCACCAAGTTTCATTCCTGTCAGTTGATTCCTTCTGGGTGCAATTATTTGTGTGGCTATTCTTTTGATGACGAGTACAATTAAGTGTTTTGCTGTGAAATATGGTGCTTTTTTGTAGAACCTAGTGATTTCTTACACTGCTGATGGAACCCAGGGTTTGCCATATCACAAATATAGCCATTTTATTTACTATCCAAACCATCAGTGAACCACATATTCTAAGTATTTTTAATGCTAATTTTGGTAAAATAGCAGTACATTTAAATAAATGTTTTATTTGGAGATTAAGATGCCTTACAACACCCTGCATGTATCTCTCCCCCATTAATGGATAAAACTTCTCAAAACTCTCATCTCATCAGGCAGCATGTTTACAACCATTTCATGTTATACCTTTCTATGACGGGGCTTTTACAAGCATTAAAATCTTCAGACATCTGGTTCCTATCACCACCACCACTGTGAATATTTTCTGAATCACTAAGTTTCTCTAGAATTCATCATTTTAGCTCTTTTGTTGAATGTGGACACATTCTGACCACAACTCTTCACTGGGATTTCACACCGTGGCACAAACCTCACATTTCATATGCCCACTCATTAGATACCCATTATTCACAGAAGGCTAGTCTAGCTTTTAGGTGATCACATTCTAGTTAGAATGTCTGTACAATCAAATTAGATTATGCAGACAGGAGGTTTGGCATGAAAAGGAAGCATGAAAATTACCTACTTTAGTTTAGCTTACTCAGAACAGCTCACTCACCTCTCACAATGACTGGAGGTCTAACAGCCAAGAAAGTGAGAGAGAGGAAGAGAGTGCTAAAAACAGGTGCGCTTTATGAACAGACACAATTCTGATTCTCTCTCCACTTTCTGTTATTATTTCACCCATGAGTCATCAGCTGTGTGCTGTGCCCTCACTGGAGAGTTTGCATCACGTGTCAGTAAAAAAAAACCACTTTATTCAAAGTCTTTTCATCTGATATAGTGATATTCTACTGTTGTTATTCAACTGCCACATGCTTCAGTGCAATCTGAAGTTTACATAAAGCAGCTGTGGATGTGACTGGCTCCAGGTTGAAGTACAGACATCTTGTCCTACTTATCTTAGCCTGGCTGCTCTCGGTCTCATGGCCCTGAATTCCAGCAGATTTCTCCTGAAGTATCTGATAAAGACTAAAACCGGCTATCTTAGTCTTACTTTCTCTCTCTCTCTCTCTCTTTCTCTCTCTCTCTCTTTCTCTTAAATACTGACACTGTATTACTTCTTCTATTCTATGCACTGGAAAATAATGTTGCCTTTTGTAAAATTCTTGCCTAAACTAGTGAACTGGAAAACAGTAGTTGCGTAAGTGTAGCATATTACACTGATGTGCAACCAACAGATACATTTGAATTATGTACATTAAAAACACGTATATTGCAAGCAAGTCGTCATGTCATGACTGTCATATCAAAATCTAATTCTTAATTTTCTGAAGATACCAGAAAAACCTTACACATCGCAGACCACTTCACCACTGATGAACCGACTGACATACTCCAAACTTACTTGCAAGTTAATTCTGTTGCATTAATATGCATTAAAAGTGCCATAGAATGCATTTGTTCAGTATTTGTATATTCCTGTGATATCTAAATAGAAGGTATGTTGTTTGTTTGTAGTGAAAAATCCCCATATACAGGTTTACATGCTCATTTACAGCCCTATGTTTTGGCTCTAGTAACTATAATGTTTTATCTTTTGGTGAGTTCATAAATAATTTAATGAGCTTTTTTCTTCTTCTTACTGCAATGCTCGTGCAAGAAACATGTTGAAATAGACAGAGGCTGGAAAATAAAATGAGTGAAGCCTGCTCAGTTATGTTGTTAGGTGTGAGAAACTGTCCAGCTGTGAGTGAAATGTGCAGGATAAACTAACAACTTCCGATTAAAGTTGTTCAGGATGATTTCCTATTCACTAGCTTGCTTTGCAAAAAGTTCTGTTCCACATTAGAAGATGCTGGCAAATAGGAAGCCACACAGAAAGACAGCAGTGTTTGAGGGTTGTCCGTTCTATGTACTGAACTCTCCTTATTGAACTATGCCAAGGTAAATGCAGTTTTCCATTCTATGGTACCTTTACGTATTTTTATTCTTTCTCCTACAAGGTTATCACTCCAGTGCTACCAGGTTTTGTTATAGTGATGATTCATATTCCTGAGAGTTTGGAAGTGTTTACTTCTTTCACTGTCTCAGTAAATTAACTGTAACATAAAGAATAGCGCAGTCATATTTTACAGTCGTGTCGCATCTTACCAGCAAACTGGTGACCCTGCTGCCTGATTTATTCTGAAGCTGAATAAAGCTGTTATGATTTATAGTAAAACCTGTAGTTAAATAACCAGCACTCCAAGCCAGGGTAACTGCAGCATGGCTAGCCTTCCACTTATTTATTTTCATAGAAAGAAGTAGTGATAGCCTTAGTGACCTGGCTTCCTCCGCAGGAGAGGCATCTCATAAATCAAGCAAAAGCTTTTCTTCATTGACCTCCTTTTATAGCTTTCCACCAAACAGTCGTAAATAAGGGTGCTCTCCTGATCTCATCGATTTTCTTCTTGATTAAATCTTTTAAACAAATTGGCACAGCAGTATTTTACCAACCGACCCAAGTTGTAAAACCTAAATATAGGTAAGTAAGAAAGTCAAAGATAAGGGAAAGGGATAAATGGGACTCCTAATAGCCATGCAAAACCTTGAGCGACCACCAAAACTATCAACTTTAGATAAACAGTAGGCTTTCATCTTTTGGGGGTTGGTGCGGGGTATCAAGTTCCACTTTAAGAAGACAACTTAATATCATGAGTCTGAAAGGATGTGTAACTGTAAAGCAGCGGTTACTGAGAAAATTAAATAGATAAATAAGTAGGCAATTTGCTAATCAAAAAAATAACAATAATAAAAAAAATTAAAAACCCGCTGGTGTGTAGTATTGGCCACCCAGAGTCCAAGCCTGATCATCACTGAATGTGTTTGGGATTACTTAGATTGTAAGAAGCAGAAAGTGCAACCAATTTGTAAAAAATTTGGAAGTTGGACTGAAATTTGGAAGTTTAAAATAATATCCCTGGAGAGTCCTTTGAAAAACTGAAAGCAAGAATGGAAAAAGGTAAAGACTTAACACACTAAATACTAATATACTGCTGTATATTGTAGCTTTCTGCTACACCTGCTACTTTTACCTGACATTGAAATTTGTACTTAATGGCTGTTTGGCTAGAAATAAATTAATGAGTGTCGCACAGTACTGCCAATGAATTTAAGGCTACAAAAATACTATACCACACAAATGATCACATTCAACATTTTTTGAAGCAACAATAATAAAAAAGTTAATGTGGTCATATGTGTAAACAGGATTATTAATTCTTTGCTTGTTTCCATTCAGCCACTGCTAGTCAGAGCATAAATATAGGCTACACCCTGAGATGTGGAGCCTGGGAGACAAATGACTGCAGCAAAGGGGGAAGAGACAACATCTCACAGTAGAACAGCACATATAAATATACACTATACACGCTCTCCTGTAGAACACACACACACACACACACACACAACCTTTTCTCAGCAGCTGTGTGTGTGCACATTTGTGGAGGCGTGTGTCTGTATGTGTGTTTAACTGCACAGCACTGCAGCAAGCCCTGTGCTAGTCAGGTGTAATGTTCCTCTCATAAACTAATACTGTATACTGTCAAATATTTAATAGCTTGTGGGTTCAGTTGGGTGAAGAGCAAAAACTTTGACCTTACCTAGAGCAACAATATATGAGTGATCGATTTACATCCAATACAATCAGCCCTCAGTGTGGGAATTATGCTGAAGTAGTCTTCTCACTACTGAGAGAACGGTTAAAGGCAAATGAATATTTTATATTGTATCCCATGAGAGGTGCTGTTTTCACAGTTTACACCCAGCCTGTCTTGTTCAGTTTTCCATGAGGCTTTCAGGGATTTTGTATTTAAAGATTCTGCATTTTTCACTACTTGTGTATGAGTATTCATAATTTACACTCCTAATACTAATACCAATAAAGCTTATATGAATAAAATACAATTCTTAATCTAAATACAGACTCTGGAAAAATATCTGTTCTACTACAGATAATGAGCTGAGTAAAACGTATCTTTAGGAGCTAGTACATTAGTTCTGGCAAAAGTAAAGACTGAAAATGAAGAAGCAGTGACCCAACCATAGACACTTTTAAACGCACACACACACACACACACACACGCACACACACACACACACACACACACACACACATTTTAATTGCATGTTTTTTCTTTGAAGTCTTTTTGTTTAATGATTAATGATTAATGTATTCATTTCTGTTACCTTTGTATTTTCTCATTTGTAGAAAAAGCAAGTTGAATGGTTGCAGTGTATGAATGGTGCTATGTAAATAAACTTCAAATGTAATTTCTAAAAATGACAAAAACAAGACACACATATTACGGATGTTTCTTGTTCTATAAAACAACATATGCATATATAATAATGTTTTAGCTTTTCAAATCATAATACAATATCTCTTCTTTTTCTTATGAGCACAAATGTGGTATCAATTGGAAGTTTCTAATCTATACTATCAACAGAATTTTAAATGAGCCATGACTGAGAATAACTAATATTGAATTCCACCATGCCTCTGTTATTATTGGTAATAACAGCAGCAATTCAAAGAATGAGTTTCCAAAGATGTGATGCATACTTGGGCTTAGTGACCTGCTCAGTTTCTTCATACATGTGTTTTTGCACTTTGTCCCTGACCTCTGGAAGACTTTTGGAATCCCTAAGGTTGGTTTTATCTCCAGAGGATCCCCTGTTCCATCTGGTCCCTCTAGCCTTGGTTTGTTTGTGATTTCAAACAGGGCTTATAACAGTTTCAGACTCTCTCTTGATACAGACTCCTGATAAGAAGCTCCATGTCAGGTCAAACAGATTCAGGTCTGGATATCAAGTGGTTTGACCTAGTCTGTAGGCTCACGAAGTCTGGTACAACTTTATCTGAAGGGACTGAGGCTCAGGGTCTAGAGTTTAGCAGAAGACTTGATGATAGGTGGGGGCGTTTTGCGGTTTGGAGGGTCTTGGTGGTCACGTCATTCTGTTTCGAAAAGGATGCCTGCCCCCTCACATTCCGCTCTTTTCATTTCCACTCTCTTATTGCATGTGGACATATCTAAATCCAAATCTGATCGCTATCATACAGTGCGTGTGCAGACTTGAAATGCACTCGGATGCTTTTCCCACATGTACCCTGATCGCAAATACCCAGCTCATATTGTGAAGCCTTCTCTTCACATGGTCATCACTCGCACATTATATCCCCAAAACGACTCAAATAAGTGTAGAAGTGAAAATCAGGGCCTATCTTTGATGCATTTAAATGATTACAGTCACCTGCATTGCATACTATCTAGAAACCTTCATGTGTTCTAACTGTGAGGCCCAAATTCCTACAAATCCATAGCTGGATAAATCCGAAGTCCTGATTTCGTGTTTGTTATGACACTGATATGAATCAGAGTGAAATGTGTTGACATAATTTCAAGCATCTGCTCTTGATCCATTTGAAAATGCCCCCATCTCTCCATCCTCCTGTCCTTGGATCACTTTTCCGCACCCGGAGGCTTCCTCTATTCTTCTTCTTTCTTTCCATTTTTCATTACGACAATTACATAAGAGCGAAATATCTGCCACCCGTCTTCACTTTGATCAAGGAAACCAAACCCTTTCACTCAAATAAGACCAACATTTGAGCATTAATTTATCTGGCACAACTTTGGTTCTTGTTTTCTCTGTGTTGTTCGTTGTCATGGCAACTGTGCCATCTGCCGTAAGGAGAAGAGGGCTGGATGTACATATTGAGTTTCTTAGGGAAAAGCAAACAGCCCTCTTTAATCAGTCGAAAAAGCTTCAGGCTCTTTTGTTAAGACCTTCTATGACCCACGCTATCAAATGGCTGTTTAGGTAATAACAGCCAGCCGGGCAGTGAGTACCTTTCCCTTTTCTCCAGCAGCTTCCCCCAGTGAAACGCGTCAAATCTCACCAGCTTAATGTGGGACGTGTCTTCTGCTGGCGTTCACTAAACAATCCACATCTCGTCGTATCTGACGTAACAGCCCTGAATAAATCATTTTGTGGTTCAGATATCAAGTTTTATACTGCACAGACATGCACGAGTGTGTGTGTGTGTTTTACTGGTCCTCACTTTATCACATGTTGTTTCCACCACAAATCACATATTTTTGGAAACTCTAATAAGGCAGAAAATGTGTCTTTTGAATGCTGAGATTAAGATTAATGTTAGGGTCAGGTTTAGGTGTATTGTTAATTTGGTACAGTAATACAAAGCACAATAGAAGTCAATGAATGACTTCACAAGTATAGAAAGTCAAACGTGTGTGTTTGTGTGTGTTTGGCCAGCAGAAAGTGCACAGTAAAATCAGCAGCACTATACACAAAAAGTCAGAAATCAAACTTATTAAACTAAAATACTTAATAAACTAAATATAATATATATGTTTCTGCATGTGGTGTGCTCACACTTTGCCTTTATTACAGCTTCCTTTCTTTTCAGGTTTATAAAGAAATCCGCAGTGATATTTTTCCATACCTCTGAAGTTCAGTCCTAGAGGTTTGTTGTGTGTTCTGCTTTTTACAATCTGAGTAATCCCAAACGCATTCAGTGGTGTTGAGGTCTGGACACTGGGATGGTCAATCCATTGTTCTCAGATCACCAGCAGCTTCTTTTATGGCTAAACTTTCAGACTCATAGTGTTTAGTTTCTTGTCACAGTGGAAGTATGGACAGAAACACCTGTGGGACTTGGTTTTGTTCTCTCTCTCAAAGATGAAAGCTTTAAATCTGCACTTTGTAACTCTGTAGATATTGTTTTAGAGATCATTTTGTATTTTGTAATGTGAGTTGTTCTGCAGGCCCCCTTCCGAGGGAGAGTTATTCTGATGATGACATTCATCTTTCATGGGCCGGTCATGAACCGCTCATTTTCATAAGGGGTAAAAGTATGCATATGTTACTGGCTTCAGTGTCGATTCTGGTCTGCTCTGCTGCGCTGCTCTTCCTCTTGCTCCCCCTTTTAGCTTGCAGGTGTTCTGACGAGTTGTTTTATTTTGTCTGAATATCCTTCCGTATCACATATTTACAGATATAACTCTACATTAATCTGTCAGTAGGAAATTCTGATAGCCTAAATCACACAAAGCTGAAATCAGCTTTTGGCCAGCTTGGTACCTAAAAGAGGCAATAGCTACATTCTGGTGCTTCAGGCTACCAAGGCATTCAGGTACCATTTAAGGTGGGACGGGATAAATCAAGATTAAGCTGTCGAATACGAAGCTGTCTTTAGTCTTGAATAGATTAATGCGTTAGGAGATGCTGCCAGCATAAAACTACAGGTAGAAGTGTTAATTGCCAATCACCTTATAAAAAACAAAAGCAGAATTAAAATACAAGGCCTTTTATGGTGCAGCAGTTTCATTTTGACCCTGGGTGAAGTCGCAGAGGACAGCTGGGTTCGACCTTCTGATGTCACCAAATTCAGTGATATCTCTCTCCTTCCTTTCACTGACTTTCAGCACCAAACAGATCAGCACTGTGAGCAACGCCCCACCAACGTCACTCAGATACCCAGCACACATGGAGCTGGACCTTCTTTTTGGAGTCTGAGCGTCTAATGTCTATAAGTAAAGGTGACTACCGACAAAGCCGACCTGACAGCTCTGACTTTTGTATTAATATTTCAGGCTTTGCAGGGAGAGTCACAGCAGCGCTTGCTCACCATATTTAAACATTTTCTTTTCCTTTTTACTCATTAATTTTAACAAACAAAACTATGCCATGCAGCTTTAAGTACTGTTTATCTGATGGGGACAGTTTTGGTGGTCTACCAGGTGGTCTTGCATGGTTGTTAGGAGTCCCAATTTCATGTTTATTTTAGCATCAATCACAGCTGCAAGAATTTACTCTGACTAAGGTATGGATCACAGCACACTTTGTCTAAACAAGCTCCATTTTTCTCTGGCCCATTCATTTTTTGATTTCCTAGTTTGGAAGTTGCTAATTTTTCCACCTGAATTTCAAAGCAGATTATCTTATATATACTCCTCAGAATTATTTCCTGATTAATAACTTACAATAACTACAAATTAATTAAATGAGCCATTGTTTCTGACTTATGCTCAGCAGTGTAGAACACTATTACAGAGAACATAATTCATAATTCACTCTGCACTTTAATATACATATACATATACAGCTACACATAGTGTAAGGTTTACAGGTATGTAAGGTATTGTGTGTGTGTGTCTGTGTATGTGTTAGGATGTGTGTGTACTGTGTGTTATGTTGTTACTCTCTGTGCACTGTGAGCTACCGTAACCAAAGACAAATTCCTTGTATGTGTGAACATACTTGGCAAATAAAGCCTGATTCTGATTCTGATTCTGATTCTGATTCTGAAACAGGTAAACAATTTACACATGGTTTCTCACCACTCTGTGATGGCAGCTACATTCTGTTGCATACAACCCTATGCATTATGGATATTCTGTGTCTTTTAGGGCACATTGGATGTACACTAACTATTGTGGCTCTTTGTGTGTTTGAGAGCGTGATGTATATTGTCCTCTGTTTTCAGACAGCACTACAAAATGTCTAACTAAATAGTGCACTATATAGGGAACAGCTATAGCTTAAGACTCTTATCCAGTTTCCTATTAGGGTTTCTCTCTCCTATAGGATCAGGTAATCTCAGTCAGCAGACTGCCTGGCACCAGACTGCTAGTTAACCTTGAAGACGTATAGAGCTGTACAAGTGCAATATGCAGTCAAATGAGGTGGAACTTCAGGTCCCTCCACTGCCCAGTCACTCCACTCCTCATTCATCTGCGCACATTGTCTGCACTGCAGACAATGTGGAAATGATACTAGGCTTCCTTTCTTATCAGACCATATCTTCTATACTAAATCTTCACTTTCAAACATTGGACTCATTGTAACTGACAGAAACAATAATATATTTGCTGTTGTATCAAATTTTCATAACTTTTTTTACCCTGTTTGCTATTGTGAATTGGAATGAAACAACTTGGACTAAAACTTGTCTAAACATTGGCCCTGTTGTCAGGATGAGTTCCATAACTAGGATCAACATTTTAGGGAGGTCCATTTTGCAGAAAAGTGACCTTCAACTCACAGTGAGTAAACTAACTGCTGACAGCATTGCACAACTTTTATTGTTGTTCTCTGTTTTGTACTTTATTCCTATCCTATGACTGCATTGCTTCATAAACTAATTCAAAAGGTTAACAGTGAACATTCTAATGCAGGTTGTAGTATGTTATGAGTATGTGTCTATATAGATCACAGAATACAACTTTAATTTCTCATTAGATCGCTAATATAGGCGACTATACAGAACCTGTGGTCTAAACTGACCAGCTACTGCCACTGACCTAGATCATGTTCATTTAGCTATCAGTGTTATGGGAGGTCCAACTAAAAAACTGATGTTAGGGTTTTGATATTACAAGCATAATCTATTAATCACCCTTATAGTCTCTTGCATTTACATTATACTGGTGTAATATTTAGCTTATAGTATGTATGCTGTATACCTGAACATCAAGAAGTCCGTTTTGCTTTGGGTAGCGTGGCATCGCTTACAGAGATAAATACAGCAGGCAATTCAGTCGATAGCCCAACCCAAAGCCGAGAACCTTGGTGTCCTTATACTAGTTGACAAGCAGCTTGAGGCAATGTTGGATAGTGCTTGTTATGTAGTGATTGGAAGGCTGAGGAAATAAGGTGGAGCTTGGTCAATTTTAGCCACAGAAACAGCGCTCACAGAAAACAAATCAAATTTCATGATCTTCAGAAATGTGGTGTAATAAAAATTCTATCGCCATTTGATTGGGTAGGCCTGTGAGGGCTACCGGCCAAAGTAGGCTACTGCATTATCACATTGGTGCAGTTTCCACATTATATCTCTGAAAGTCCTTATGCCTAGTTACAACCATGGTCAGGATATGGCAAGTTTGATCTCCAACAATGTCACAGCCATTCATGTTTGGTAGCCCAAGAAAGCATAATTGGCCCCACACTCTGTGCATGGGTAACATAGCCCTGCCTCTCCTCTAAACACTCAGTGCAATGCTAGTCAATGCTAGCTGTTAGCTAGCAGAACAGAATCAGCAGTTAGCATTGTCCTCCAAGCAGGTCGAGCTGTTCAGTGACGTTGTTGGAGTTTGAACAGATGTGTTGATGTTCCACGCGTCTCAGTGGAAGCTTGCTGTAGTCTTAACCATCTTGAGTCATTCATGAAAATGTGGTCAAATGGTATTTCGACATAAAGACAGCTGTCATTGCAGAAAGAAACATCTAAATGAGTTCCATACAACGTCTCAGCTCTCCACATATTTGAACAGAGGGTTACGATTTTGAATCACATGAGATTTGTTTCTCAAAGACAGATATTTCTTCACTGAGTGAAAACCGTGATGATCTTAATTAAGTCTTTAACCAACTAAGGCTTTTGCTGGTCTAATTCATGTCCTGCTGAATGTGCTTGGGCTCTTGGCACTCTGTACAGTTCAAAAAGCGGCATGGCAGCAAAAGCACCTTCGTGCCAAGATTCCAGTGTGCTTGTTTTCCAGCTGGGCCGGCGAGGCCCGAGCTGAGTTCATCTGTGGTGATTTTATCAGCAGAGGTGTTTATTTTAGCATCCATCGCAGCTGCAAGAATTTACCCTGACTAGGGTACGCATCAAAGCAGCCCACTTTGTCTAAACAAACTCCACTATTCTCTGGCCCATGACTGGTGCCACAGTGAAGTTATAAATGGATCTGTGCTATGGGAGTCCGACATATGTGATTTTTACTGTACTGTTCACATTTTATACATGGAAAAAGACTCATTTCATCTTTTTCCATGAGTTTGGGACAGTGTAGGAGGGTCATAGCAATGCAGCTTTATTTTTCTCATAGTCAATATTTACACCCAACTGGCTGTGACTTTCCCATCCTTGCCCCGAATTGATTTCATTCCTCTTATTCAGCATTTGCCCCTGCTGTGACTACCATAATAACCACTGCTTGATTTGTGAGAGCTGAATGGACATGCTTGAAAGAAGTGACATCCACTTTGTCAGTGCAGAAGCGAATGATTTGGGTAGAGAAAACCAGACAGCAAGAGACCACACCCCCTTTCACCAACAAACAAGGCGACCGCTGGAGATCGCTGCTGGCATTGAACTTTAGACAAATGATTCATTGTGTCCAGTTTAAAGCTTTTGTTCGTGTAAAAGGGTGGCAAATTCAATGTGCTTGTCAATCACTTGACTTTTAACCAGTGGAACTTGTTCAGTGGGAATCTGAGGAGATGACAACCAGATGGTCGCCACTAAAATTAAATTAAGCCAAAAGACACAAGAATGAACCCAATCCATTCCGCTCAAGTGCAGTGTACAATATCAAGAGCTTTGTTGTCTTGCAGTATGGCCTTGGCTCTTTGCTTAGCATTGACTTTGAAAAGAAACAAGCTATTGCAAGGTGTTTATTTTCTTCTAGCCCGTTTGTATATTGCACAGCACTTCAAATGATTGACACGTGGAGACTGCTCCAGGAGGCTTTTTTTCAAGCCTGTCTGTGACTTTTAATGCATTGTTAACACTGGCTATAAAAGCTGTTGATATTTCAGGGTGACTCAAATGGGGCCTTGAAAGAGACAAAGAAAGGCTGGGGCCATTGCCTTTCCCTAAGGTAAACAAAAACAGGAGAACACAAATCTTTGTGCAAACGTCTTTAAAGCAAAAGGAAATCTCATGTCTGGACGAATGAAACTTACTTCAGAAGGAAGCAGTCTGGAAAATTCTCTCCCATTTGGTGAGTCATGGCTAAATGAATTAGGGACTAAATCCATTTTGTGGCGATGAGGCCAATTTAGGCTAATTTGGGGTAATTCACACAAGGATGCTAATTGCGCTAGATGGCTTAGAATGGCTATCCATTAGATATAGCTGTTGATTGA
This sequence comes from Semaprochilodus insignis, assembly GCA_034552555.1. Taxonomy (NCBI): domain Eukaryota; kingdom Metazoa; phylum Chordata; class Actinopteri; order Characiformes; family Prochilodontidae; genus Semaprochilodus; species Semaprochilodus insignis. The sequence continues at coordinate 22,492,116 of CM067483.1, read as the reverse complement.
GTCCTGAATAAACTATGCAGTTCCTTTCAGAGACGCACTTATCAGTGTCAGTGCAGCTCCTTTCATTGTAGGCCATTTGCCCTTTTGGGACATGAGGCTGACTGCTGCTGAGCTGTTGTGGAAACATATCTAGCGAATGTGATTTGGGCCGAAGCTAGAGCCCAGATGTGTCAGCAGCAGCTGCTGCACTGTCTGAACAAGACAACACATAATGCAGCAGATGTGAGGGGAGGGGCAGGAGTAGAGCAAGTAGTTTGGGAAAAGGTTACTTACTTCAGCTTGGCTCACAGCATGTAGGCCCATAAAGGGAAGCGTGTGACTTGTTTGGTCCAGTGATTTTACCCCCTCTTAACTCTCAGAGGAGATGGATTCTTATCTCCTAAACTACCTGATTTGATTTATCTTTTATTGGAGGCACATGCTCCATGAGGTCTCCCTTTCCTCTTTCAGTGCATTACATCGGCATGGAAATAAACACACTTCAGTGGCAATGTGATTTGGGAACAGCTGAGGAAAAGCCATCATTTTGAAGAATTGTGGACTTTCACTCATAACTGCTGGTCTATTACATTTGCATTTGAAACAGTACACTACGCGTTTATGACTAGGCAAGTATGACCTGGACCCAAGCTTGCCTTTTCATTGTCCAGAATTAGGTCACTGCTCAACAAAGCCGCTTAAACCTGAAAGTCTCAAAGAATATAAATTTTCCACTTCCCCTGCTCAATGGTGATACAAGTACTGATGAACTGATGCCAGTTGGCCATCTTTTATGGAAAGTCACTTTATATGCAGAGGTTATGTGCCGTTTATGTGCCATTAAAGCGACTCTCCTTCCGTCCTAATTAACTAAATTCTTTTTGATCTATAAATGTTATTGATTTCAACTGACACCAGTGAAAGAGGCGCACTGCTTTCATAGCCATGAAAATGAATATAGCATGAAATAATCAGGAAGTCTCCTCCAGCTTCCTCCTCTGGCTGCTGCTGCCTCTGGGTGCTGCTAAGTGTTTTCTCATGATCAGTTACACGTATTGGCCAGCAGCTCTTGGAGTCCAGATTCCATAGTGTTCTTGCTAAACCACAGGAGAGTCTGTAATATACAGCATTGCTGAATTCAAGGGCATGTTCCCTCTGTAGATTTCCCTTCTTGTCATGTGTTAGAAGTAAAGAAAAGTGATAATGTACAGATATATTAGATTGCTTTAGTTAGAAAATTCCCAGCTGTTGTTGGTAACTTAATTTGGACACCACGACAGAGGTAACTTGAAAAAGGGTTTTTCACAACAAATTAAAGAAAATAAATAAAAAATTTGATATGAAGAACCATCTCACCATGCAACGAAGCATTTAAAGTGTTAATGTCTTTACTACGAAATCCTTGAATAACCATCTTCTTTGAGAGTGTTTGTAATAATCTTACCACTGTTTCTTCTAAGTTCATGCTGCTAATTTAATAGACTGTTGGTGAGGTTTGGATGAAATGACCATACGATCCTGGTTTGTTTCAACAAAATTCCATTTGTTCTTTCAAGACCTGTGATGTTTTAGTCAGAGCTGGATCTGTTAAGTCCAAAAACTGTGCACAACAAATATACACAACATTGTACATTGTAGTACAGACATGTACAGTTCCTTAACCCCTCTAATCCTATGCTGTCAAAAGAAGAAAGGCATTATGCAGTCACTGGGGAGGTACCCCTCATGTCACTCAGGCAGCTTAGAACCTTTAGTTAAGAAACATACCATTGTACTATACAGTACTCCTTATTAGATTTGCATACTGTATTGACTCCACACCCTGTCTCGACTCCAGCTGTTTATTGTATATCTTTATTTAAAAATGAGGGAAATGTACAAATATACACCTTTCTCTGGAGGAAAAGCTTTTGTAAGCTACACAGTTGGACCCTAAGGCCAGTGTTGTACCTTTAAGGGTATTTTTACTTTGTTTATATCTTGATAAACAAAACTGTACCTGTGCAGTATCCTGCTACAATATGTTTACTAATGTTATTAAATGACTCTTATCTTACACTTTTACTGTATTTGTATTGTCCATTGAAGTTTTTGTGGTTTTATGTGTCATACCACTTTCTAATCCATCTTTATCTCACAGTTTAACAGGCTGTTTTGCTCTGTGCTTTGAAAGCAGTATTGTGTGAGAATGGATGTTTTTGCTCTTAGAGTGTAGTTCACTTTTACACCACCATTGTACATACAAATCATGCTTTGAGAGCCCCTCATGGACATCTACAACTTTTGTTGACGAGCCAAAGGATACAAAATCCGACTCCTCTTCCCGGGTATACAGGCATATGGACACTACAGAATAATATTATTATTATTTAGAAATTCTTATAAATGTGAGAACTACTATGAAACATGTGCATAACATTGTTACATTAGAACAAACCTAATTTGGGGAGTTACATATGGGCCTGTAGCATTTGATGGTCAACATGAGTTAAAATGTGATTTTACATCAACAAGGACTGATGTGAAACTTCTCTACCAACTGTTTTTCTTTTCAGTGATTGTATTAAAGGTATACAATCTCATTACATTTTCAGTGCCATAATTAAACTAAATAGTTCATTACAGACAGTTCTTAGTTTCACAACTGAGCTTATCGCATCTTAAATTAAGAGATTTTAATTTCCTAATGGCTCCAACTAAGAACTTAACTAAAAAGGTTCTCGATAAGTGTTTAATCCCTTGACCCCACCCCTCTGTCCTCCTGCTGAAACAGTGCTTAAGTAAAATCTAACAGGAACGGAGGAATGCTGAAAACACAAAAGGTCACCGAGCCCAAAGCAGACTCTCTGGAGTCAAGATCTTACTGTAATAATCAGCTGCACTCAATGAGCAAGGGCACAAACATGTTTTCTGTCTACTGTCCGTGAGATCTCAGGTTTTTTAGCTGTGTTCTCATTTGTGTTAATGCAATGAAGCGGCTTACCACAAGCCACAGCTGTGATGTAAACCAAATCTAATTTTCTTATTGAGCTCATTAACAGAGGTGTATGAAGTAAATTAATTTAACTATTGCTCTACAGTAACCTTTATTGCAATGCACTAAGAAATTATTTTGCTTTAAGCATAACGTAAGAAAGAACATACATTTAGTTTGTGTTAAAAAAAAATAAATAAAAAAATAAATAAATTACAGAAGCCAGAGAGTATATCAGACATGCAAGTTTATAAAAATGCAGTTATTAAAAATTATAAAGATATTTGATGTGCTTTTATTGTGTATGTATTTAAAAATACACATTGTTTACAGTATAAAATATAATTGTTAAATACATATAATACTAGCTATACAATGCTTTTACAAATTAAATATGAAAAAGAACAGTTTTTGTACACTTTGATGTATTTGCTGTTTATAGTTTAAAGGAGTTACAGCAGTTACCCACTGTGTTACATCACCTTGCCTTTAACAGCGCTCAATAGTGGTTTGGGGACTGAAGACACAAACTGATCCTGTTTTGAAAGCAAAATGTTTGAGCCATTCTTCAGTTATACATGACATCAGTTTCATATTTTGTATGTAATATGCTGCATATTTTTATAGAGGACAGTTTTGAACTGCAGGCAGGTCACTGTAGCACCCGCACTCTCTGAATACGCAGCCACAAGTGCATAATGTTCCTTGGTGTTGTCATGTGGAAATAATCATGGAAAGAGACGTGTCTAGAAAATCAGTATATACTGCTCCAAAATGTGTTCAGCTTTTTCACCCATTTATGCATCAATACCCGCCCATACAATGACTTACCCTGATTTGAACTTTACACTGGAAACAATCTGCATGGCCCTTTCCTACTTTGGTCTGGAGAACACAACGTCCATTATTGCCAAAAGTAATCTGAAAGGTTGACTCCTCAGATCTCAATACACGTTCCATTGTGACTCAGTCCAGTTAAGAGCTCAAGTCCAGAGAAGTCAGCAGTGTTTTTGGATGTTGTTGACATATGACATCCACTGTGCATGATAGAGCCTTAACTTGTATTTGTGGAAGCAGTGACAGACAGTCTTTATTGACTACGGTTTGCAAAAAAATCTGTTTGTAATGCGGGGGGTTGAAGGTCACAGACACCCAGTTGTTGTCTGAGGCCTTGCCCTTAAGGCACAAAGATTTAAGGCACAAATATTGCCATTTTCTGTTGTTATTTTGCACTGCAGAGTGTGAAATACATAAAATCTATTGGATTTGTTTTTTTGGCTGATGCATTTATAGCGGTGTGCCTTGACCCATCCATGCTCACTAAGGCTTTTACTACTAGGCCTTTTCACCAAGATTCCACCAGATTTGGAACATTTTATAATGTTCCTAGACTTAAAATTCCCCTGTCCCAACTTATATGGAACGTGTTGCAGGTATCAGCATCAGAATCTGAAGCTGATAAGGTAAACATTACACTTCTTAGCTTTTTACTTTTGTTCAAAAACAGGTCAAGGTAGATTTATAAATCACTCCTTTCTGTGTTTTACTTGCAACTTTTCAAATGGGTTTGATTATTTCTCACAGAACTCTCCTACATGGAACGGTTATGAATGTTCTGCTTACTGCCTGAGGCATTTTTCATTGATCTAAAATAAAGTTTTGGCCCAAAATGTATAATGGTGGAGAAGTACATGCTAGGTCTAGTAAGGCAAATCAAGCAACAAGTTTTTTTCCAGCTATACTATCATTTACCCTTATTAGCATTACATAGAAAAACTCCTAAGACTCATGTTAGGTTCACTGTTAATTTTGGATAGTAAATAAAATGACTCGTGTTGGAGACTGTCACCACCATTATTAAGAAATGTGAGTTGTTACGTTTCTCTACAATCAACTGTTTCACCTCAAACCACTCCTAATTGCTTTGTTTATCCAAGACTGAATTATAAGTAAATTTATTTTTAACTTAAGTAGTTTTATTGTATTAACATTTGCCCCAGTTCTGTAGATTCATAGTTTGCACTGCATTCTGCTCTTAATCAGAATACTGAACACATGAATTAGATATATTGGTTGGTTTAATTGCTCTAATATCTTATAATAGTATTAAAGTTTGAATTTTTGTCAGAACAGATTCTCAGATCGGTCACTGTAGCTTCTATTGCTGTTTTGTGGCTCTTCAAACACCAAATGTCAACGCAGTTATGCTTAAACTATTCAAGCAGAAAGAGCTTGCGTGTATTTTTGATTCATTTTGTTACCAAAACCACATATATTTAATTATAGGACTTGTATTATTAATGTGAAATGCCAGAACATCTGAAATCTGAGATCATTCAAAAACAGCATTATTTGAGGTCTTATCCTGAACCACCAACAGGCCTCATATTTCCCCATGTTGCTGATTTTAGAACAGTTTGCAATAGATGGATCAGTGTTCAGAATTAGTATGTGTTTTAGGCTAAATGCCCCGCAGTGCAGCCCTGCAAAAGTAAATTAAGAACAATCTCAAGAGTTTAATTAGCTATTGTTGCACCCTATAGTTCACCACTCACTGTATCACCCCGAGTTTGTTATTTGGAATTCAGAATTCCATGACGTTGTGCTGTGGAGCAAATCTTTAGTGGGTAATTAAATGCTTTGCAAGTCTCTGAGGACAAAGACTGATTCATCATACACAGCTATTGCAGAGACAAACACACACACACACCCATACTATTCTCATTGTGTGGCATCACACCTTCGCTCTGCCTTCTGCTGAAAGTAAGCAATATGTCTTGTGCAATCTTGTAACCTGTGAGAGACCTTTACGTGTCCCACCTCCCCCCTTCCTCCTCCTGCACTTGCAGTCATAGGTTGGGTTGCTATGGCAATGCAGCAGCCCGTCTCCAAGGGCATTGGAAAAAGGGTTGTAAAGTGGTGTATTTTATGTCCAGTATTTCCGCAGTGTAATTGCAGCGCTGCAATCAGTGGGAATGGATTGAGGTGGGGTAATCTCTGCAGGCTGAATGTGCTCTGAACGAGCCGTGTGCTGGGTGAGCCTGCAGAGCATTCGTGCAGCCACTGGTTAAAGGAGAATTGACCTTGGATAGGACCTGCGCCTAAAGCAACACTCTCATCATGTGACTAACACCACTGCGCGCGCACACACAAACATGGGCAAAAGTTCACTAATAACATTTAATGACACACTATTAAAAGAGCACATATCATGTATTTTTCGTCGTTTTATTCTATTTTGTACTCCGAGGTCCACTTATGATGCTTATGATGGTTTTTGCACAGTCATAATTCCCTTTTGTATGTCCATTTTCAACCTCTCTCAGTCCAGACTAAAGCACTGCTTACAACACATTTTAGTTATTTGTCCTATTTAATCTTTAAAAGGTGCAATTTTTGTTTTTTGGAAATAACAATTTTGATTGTATGTCAAACACGCCTGTATTGCAGAGATATCTACAGAAGTTACATAATTACTTACTTACTTATCTAACTAACAAGCTAGTCCAAGCCCTTTCTGTCCTGTAATACCACTTTGTTTGTCATGCAAGTGGGCGGTCCTTGTGCATATTAAGAAATATAATCCTACCACCGCCATAGACCCCAAGTGTAGTCGAATAGCTTCTAAAGGAGAAGGTTAATGTGCTTGCATGGCCTAGCCAATCTTCAATTACTTGAATCCCTTTGATAGTTTATGGAGGACCATCAGAGGCGTCACAGGCACCTTCATAACCCTGAGGGATTAAGAACTGTTTGCCAAGAGGAATGGGGCCAAAATTGAAGCAAAATTGCAAAAAGCAAATTACTTCTTAGCCTAGACATCTCAAAGCTGTAACTGCCAGCAATGATTTTGCAACAAAGCACAAATGTTACTCATTTGTGGTGTCTGAATGTTTTCCCATCAGTGTTGTTTTTGTGAAGTTAAGAGACATTATGTGTGCAAATCTGAAATGATATATGCACTTTTAAAATAAGTCATTTAATTACAAAAACCAAAAAGTCTGAAAACGTTTCTTTCACTGCACGCTCACTTGCTGGCCTCCTGGGTTTTTTTTCCCTTCAAGGAGACTGAGGGGCAGAGCTGTGTGATATTAATAACTATGTATGAATCACTGATTCCAGGCTAAATGTTCCATGTGGTCTTTGCCTGAGGGAGAAAACAGTTGACACTGACACACACACACACACACACACACACGCTGTCCCCAGAGCAGGGACCTGTCAGTGCATCACAGGGTCGTCTCTTTGTAACCATGTGGTCACAGCTCAGAGAGTCCCCCGCCTTGTGTCTTAATCTGAAGGATCAGAGCATTCAGGCGAGCCGTGATGGCTGAACATTTGGGGGTCTTTTCGGTTTGCGGATTAGGGTTCATTTCTAGGACAGCCTTTATTCAATCGAAATGTCATTTCCTGAGACAATGGGGGGTCGAGTAGGGGCCATGTCCATGCTCCCTCTTCCAGCTGATATGAACCATGTATCTGCACTAATTCAATTGTATTGACAAACAACAGTGAGGAGCATGATGTGTAAAAAAACAATTGTGTTAAATGTGTATGTACTTCATTATGTCACACTAAGAGGTAGCCCTGATTTCCTCTCCGGCGCTGAATTAATGTTCTTTAGTAATTTTGTTATTCACCAAAAATACAGATTACTGAAGACTAAAGGCACAAAATAAATAGTGTGAATAGTATATGGTAACTCTCCCAGGAACAATGCTTATAATTTGTTGCTAACATACAGCAATATGCAGAAATCAGTGACTATCCATCATTTATGTAATGTCAGATTAAAGTTTTGTTTAAATTGAAACAAGTAGCTTTACTGAGTCAGGAAAAAAAGATGCTGAAATGTGATGCTAAAATTTGATGCAACCACTCCTGAAGTAATAATCCAATATCAGAGGTGTTGAGCCAGATTATGTGGCAGTTTTTTGTGGATCACATTATACATCTTTATATATTAACATCAGACACACAGGCCTGATGCTCAGGTCTCAAATGCAAAATTAATGTTACACAACATCATTCATTTGCTTTCCTCAAAAGACACGTCCTTCAAGTTTTGACCAAGTTCCCTTTGAGCAAACAACATGCTTGAAAATCAACAGATCCATTTAAGGTGCAACAGACATCAACACACATTGTGCAATTACACATGTTCACCAAAGAGGTCTCTAAATCCTCAAATCCCCAGATCTTACACAGAGCAGTATTAATTTCCAGTTGAAATCACCATTGTGTACAATTTGTTCCTTTAAAAAAAAAAGTAGAAAACTTTGACAGAAAATTTAACGGAGGCCACAGTACCTAAATACATGATCTTATTTTGCAGTATTTAGGGTGTCTATCCTTTCCTTCAGATCTGAAGGATGAGTAGGGCTTCATTTTCTCTTCTCTCTCAAAGATGAAAGTTTTGAGCGCTGTTTGTCTGATGGGGTCAGTTTTGGTGGTGGAGGTCTTGCACAGTTATTAGGAGCCCCATTCTCCCTGTGTCTTTTAATATTTTTTATGCTAATGTCTTCTTTTTTATTCCATTTTTCCACTTATTTTTGTTTTGCTTTACCTTTCCTTATGTGAGTGGATTGTCTTATTTCTAATCGTCTCAGAAATATCTCATGAAAATGGTTATTTTGACTGAAGCACTTTTGCATGCACAAATCACTCTTAAATAGATGTAAATGTAGTGATAGTGTAGTGAAAGTAATTTGGTACCATTGGTTCATTCATAATGAAATCATCATGCAAAGTAAATGTTTTACTACTACATAATAAAAAAAGCAAATAACAAGGAGCTGTTAAAAGTGAATTGCTAGTCTTTAAAATGCACACTTTCCAAGCTGTCAGTATTAACGGAACCATTGGCTAAAACAAAAAATGAAGGGTATCTCTGCTTTTTTAATGTGGCAAACAGAGCAGAAGTTGGTTAGACATGCAGTGGCGGCGTTGCCCAGTCCTTTTGATGTGAAAACCAAATAATGACTTGTCTCAGAACTTCAGCCTCCTGACTGACACTCATTCAGCATTAGTGACATGAGACAGCCTGTCTGCTTTATCTATAAAGGAGATCGGTTTGTTGGCCAGGCAGACTGACTGTGTGTGCATATGTGTGCATATGTGTGTGTGTGTGTGTGTGTGTGTGTGAG
>CM067483.1:22456885-22482621 GCA_034552555.1 Semaprochilodus insignis | reverse complement strand
GAGAGAGAGAGAGAGAGAGAGAGAGAGAGAGAGAGAGAGAGAGAAAATGATCCCAGCCCCTGGCCTGATTCACCAGACTCAGCTAATGTCTTGGTTGGCTGAACACTTTTGCTGAGGCCCAGGCTTCAGTGAACGCAAAAATAAAACATCATAATTGCAGTCCTATCTAGCTATTGATATGCCCTCCAGCCTCTACCATATTAGCCAAGAATGGTTTAATTAAGTGGAGGAGGGGGTAATAGACTGTGCTGTTTGTTGTCGTTTGTTTTATATTTGAGCGGGGGGTAAATCTTTTACATCTAGATTAATTTAATCTCACACTCTTAATTTATTGCACCTCCCACCCATTGTGTACACATGCATGGAGAGGGCTTACTGCATAATGCCATGATTGCCTGCTATTGTTTTTCCCCCAGACAGCTTGTTGGCAGTGTTTTAGTGCATTGATGCATGAGCATTTCCTTTTCATATGCATAGCAGTGAAGCTCATTAGTACATCATTGTTTGTATTCTGCAGACCAGCACCCTTTTAATTACACTGTTATTTTATGTAGGTTTGGCAGGTCTACAAGCATGTTTGTTTATTGTTTGAGGCCTGAGGGTAAGGCCACCTTAACACACTCCCGAATAAGTGTATGGAATTTTGGATCTAAATTGGAACTATGAGAGGGTGTTTGACCTCTTCGACTTCATACAAACTGTTAAAACCAAGGAATTACATTTGCAGACCATGTTTTTGCAGATAATCAGGTACTAGGCTTTCCATCTTCATTTAATTTTAGTTGAGGGAGTACTTCCAACAAATTAAACTGTCAGATGTTTTGTACAAAATGCCCTGCAAAATGTTACTATAGTTATCTAAGCAGACCCCTCAAGACCCTTGTCCACATTGTCTATGCAAATACTGAAAAAAGAGCACCACCTAAACTAAACCAATCATTTACCAAAACCCACACAACTATCTACATTTACTGCCACTATCCACTATGACCGTCCAATCTACCTCTTCCACATAACTACCACCATCTATAATTACTGCCACTATCCACACTAACAAACTACCGCTATCCACACATACTATCATTATCCACATTAACTGCTACTACCCAAACCAATTACCCACACTACTACCATAATCCACACTAACTATCACATGTATTGCCACTTTCCACACTACCTAGTGACATTACCTATTTAACCACTCTATTCACTGTAAGTAACCAGACAGATTGCTATTATCCACACTGTCAATATCCACTCTATCCATTCCGAGTACCCACCACTATCCACACCGACTGCTTCTATCTACAACAAGTACCACTATAAGCATCCACACTATCCACACCAACTGTCACTATATGTCTACACTATTTACACCAAATGCCACTATCCATTTACCCTATCCACACCAACTGCCACTATCCACTTCATACACCCCAAGTACCCACACCAACTGCTTCTATCTACACTAATGCCACTATCCACTCTACCCACTGTATCCACACTTTCCACAATTGCTTCTATTTACGCTAACTGACACTATGCACTCAACCCACTATAAGTATCCACACTTTCCACATCAACTGCTTCTATCTGCACTAATACCACTATCCACTCTACCCACACCAACTGCTTCTATCTGCACCAATACCATTATCTACTCTACCCACTATCCACACCAACTGCTTCTATCCACTCTACCCACTATAAGTACCCACACTGTCCACTCCATGTATAAACCCTGTCCACACCAACTGAAACTATTCACTCTATGTATCTACACTATCCACACCAACTAACACTATACACTCTGTTCACTCCAAGTATCCATGCTATCCTCACTAGCTGCTTCTACCTACACCAACTGCCAAAATCCACACTAACTATCCACACTAACTGTGGTTTTGCAGCTAAAGCTGCACACTTCAGATGATGTTCAAGCCTATGATTACTAAACCACGAGAACGATTGAGACAACCAGCCAGTGCTTCATATGATACTGAATTACTGAAAGATGTAGATTTCCAGACACTAACAAGGGAATAAGCCATAGTGCATGATTCTGCTGATGTTGCACTGGACATTCCTAGAGCATCTGCAGAGGGATGGGCAGTTTGTCACACGAACTCCAGTGCTGTCAAAACAGAAGCAGACTTCTCCTCTATACACTAAAGGTACAATGCATCATTGCAGAATGTCTTTTCTCTCTCTCTCTTTCTTACAATCTTTTTCTCTCAATCCATGCAACAGTTTCAGTTGTTTACAAAGAATTAGACGCAGGTTATTCGACTCTATTGCTTATTGCTACACATACTAAAGTAATATGGCATGACTCCCATTAGCTGACTAGTTTTGGTCAGTTACCTTGGAAATTCTTTTCAGTATGAGTGAATGTGACTGGTCATTGTTTTGCCTTGCCTCCTCCTTACCGCTCAGCCTGCTTCGAAGGTTATTGCTGACCATGCGTTAGGAGCAAATATCAGTGCGTCAGAGTGGTTTACGCGAATACTTAGCAAATGAATAATGTGCAGCGAGTCCCAGCCCACAGAATGCCTAATTGCCATCAGTGATGAGCGTACCGTCTGACCTTGGCATTTGTTAGTCTTTGGTTTGGTTTCTCAGTTGCAGTGCTCGTTTGACTTTATCATGCGGGTTCCCCTTTCTCACCACAGAAGCAGAGGGCCTGCTTTTGTCATTAGAGATTGCTCTGCCAACAGGAACATAGAGTAGCCAAGCATTAGATTGAACTCTGTGTTTGGTTAACCCCTCAAGAAATCTCTGCCAGAGGACGAAATGGAACTTGTGAATGACGATATCACTTCATCTACGAAAAACAAGGACTGCAGCCTTTGCCCATTATCCATCTGATTCATCATATGGGCACTACCAATCTTAATTAGGTTATAGATTATTGTTAGTGGAAAGCAGTTCCCAACAGTAAAGTAGGAGTCAGATGGCATTATAGATAAGGCCACCATCCCACATGCTAAAGAGGAGGGTTTGTTCTTTGTCTTGCGAGGAAAACCACATTTGTACCAATAAAAGTCCTTGGGCAAGACACCTAACACTAAATTTATAAGTCATTCTGGATAAGGCTGACTACTAAATATGTAAATAAACAGTGACATGATCCAAATGGTCTGGCTACTTCAGTAAAACCATTTGGTGGCACTGACAAGCGAATGATGTCAATTTGCAGCATGTTTAACCAAGAACATCTTGTACCACCTCATGCTAAACCTATATAGGCAGACAATGGGAAGAGTTCGCTAGTACCTTCATGTTTCTTTCAGATATTCTAGTGCTCTTTCAGGCATGTATGAGGTGTATTGACGGTCTTATAGCATAAACATTTGGGCACTGTTCAAGCCTGCACTCCGATGCTGATGGATCAGAAGACTCCTCCTGCTCAGTCAGACTGCAGGGGCAGACTGGGATAACGGCAGGGATACACGACTCCCTTGAATAATGTCCAAATAAAATAGAGAAGAATTCCAGGGTGCGGCAGAGAGCGGAGAGGTTGGGGGGAGGGGGGGGGTTAGGGTGGTGGGAGGGAGAAAGTGAATGTTGTATTTGCAAGGGCCAGCTATATATATATATATATATAAATAAACACACACATACACACACACAGAGCTTTTTGTGCAGCTCCTCTCGAAGAGGCAGTGCGAGACCCCAGGCCACTCTCAGGAGGCCCGATGCTTATCACAGGCCCAAATATGAGCAGCATGAAAAAATGAGATTGTTTTTGTTTTCATCCCTCCGAGACAGATAAGGGAGGTCTCCCAAAAGACAATTAGACACTGCTTGTCATGCCTTTGAGTTCAGACATGGCAAAAAAAGGCATAAACAATCAAACAAGCCTAAACAAACAGGGCTGCTTTTTTGCCAGTGTTCAAGAAGTGAATAGGAAACTCCAATACTGTTGGAGTAATTTGGGTATATTCTGGAACCTAGACCTAAAAGAAACGGCAACCACAGATACAACAAACGTAACTTCAGAAAAAGACATCATCTTAGTGCACAACAGAAAAGCACATAAGATAATGAAATGATTCTACTTTTTCCTCTCTAAAGGAGACTGGGATGTACAGTTTATGCCTGCTATGTCTTCTGAAGTATATACAGTGTAACATTCCTAAAACGCATAAATTACTTTCACAAACCGTTCGGCGTAAGCACTGTAGCAGACCATCCATAACTCACTCACATAGATATTTCCCAAAATGTGAAAGTCAAAGTCGGCCTCCTATGCCTCTGTAAAGGGATTTAGGTGTTCAGGAAGAGGAGAAGCTAAGCGTGAGGTGTTAATTGCCCCCAGTGCTGCTGAAATATGAATTGGATTTTTCCAGGTGAATAAACAACATGAGGAGGACAGAGTTCAGAAAATGGTCAGAATTATACCTGAAGGGCTCCATGTTTCTTATTCTTCTGACCATCTCTGCTTCATATCATCAGTATGGTGGTTTCGGTATGTTCACATTGTTGATGAACACATCGGTCCTTATCTATTCACAAAGATCAGTTCCAGTAAATGGAAAACATTCATTTACACATATCTGACCTGCATACATATTAAACTTACATAAGTAAATACACAAAGTGGGCCTTGATTGACCCCTGCTGTCCATAATGCTAATCACAACCGTAATGTAGACCCACCTTTAAGTCATGTCTCTTATCTTTGACTTGTGTGTAAGGAGGCTCATTTTACCCCACAGGTCACTGCGGGGTTGACATTAACGCTCAGACTGAATGAGATTAAAGCTCAGTGTTTAGGCCGTCTCACCTCAGCGATGCCTGTGTGCAGCTGATAGTGAAGTAGGTCGAGCCCTCACAGGACAAATAATCTGTGTAATTCAACCTATTGTTCTAGGATCGAGCTATTGTGAAAGCAGTTGTGTATCACAGTATCCTATTGTTCCACAAGATTATCAGCAAGGCATTATAGTAAGCTACTACACTTAAAAGTAACCTTCAGTAGATTAAGCTTCATGTAGTTCAGAGCTATTAAGAACAATGTGAGGAAAAAATTACAAGGAACGTAGCCTCAATGTTCTGATCATTAAAGAAGTAAACACAACTATATTGACTAATGCCTGGGGACTTTTCTCAGACTTACCAACAGATTGACATTCCAAACAGTATATCCAAGTCTTTATTCCCCCAAACAGGCCTTTTTTTAGTTTAATTAAGGTCTTAAGTAGAAGCTGGCAAGAAAAGCATTAAGTTAACCAGGCCAGAACAAAAGCTTTCAACAGCAGATTTATTTAAAAGAATGGCTAATACCATCTACTTATACAGAGCAGTAATGCCATCTAGTGGTCCTAGCGTTAACAGCACTCTAAAGGCAACATAGATGCTGAACTCGGTCATCCTGAGCCTGACAGATTTAGGTTGGGGTGTGTGAAATCGGATGCTTTAAGGACTTTAGGACTCTAGGCGGCCAAAGCTTTAATTATCACATAACTTCACATTATCACAACTGTCACATAACATAAGGTGTTCAAATCTTCACCAAGTTGTAGAATGGCTTTTGGTAATGGTGTAGCCTACTTTTTGGGTGCCCATGTAATTGTGGGCATAATAGATCCCAAACAACAAGAAACGAATATAGGGAAATATTATATATATTCTTATATACACAAATCTTACTATTGTATTTGGAAGCAGTTAATCTAAGAAACAATATAGAAATACTACATGGAACATACAGCCTTGTTTTTCTGCATGGTTGCATGAATTAAATCCATGACATGACATATGCTTGTGGAAGACTTATGGAAAGATGCAAGACACAACCAATAAATGTAATCTAACTGCAGAGGAAGACAGAGTTACCACAGAGCAACCTCTGTGTACAATTAGTGAAAAATGCAGAGCTAATTAAATTTGCTGTATAATGCAGACAGTTTCTAGCAAAACTGGAAGCTTCAGGAAAAAATCCTTCAAGAACTGTGCAAGTGAGCTGCTTCTGAAACTGTAGGAGATGAAACCAGCTAAGATTCAAAACTAATATAGTAGTCACACACACAGATACACAGTGTGGACTCAAAGAGCACTATATTAGCAACACCTGCTCATTCGTGGAATGGAGTGGCAGCAGATAAGCGTATACAATCCGGTAGACATAGGCCAGCAATGTGATTTTGACTGTGGCATGATTGTTGGCATCAGGATGTTTACTCCGAATGGTGCAATAAAGAAACTTCCAATATACAGAAGTTCAGCAGACGGAAACTTCTTATTAAGGAGTGAGGTCAACTGAAAATGACCAGGCTGTCTCAAGCCAACACAAAGGCTATGGTAACTCTGATCAGAAAAGCAGAAAAGCATCTCAGAATCAGCACCATAATCGAACCTTGAGGCAGATATGCTGCAACATCAGGTTCCACTTTTGTCAGCAAAGAACAGAAAGCTGAGGCTGCAGTGGGCACAGACTCACCAAAACTGGGCGGTTGAAGAAGTAGGAAAAATGTAGCCTGGTCAGATGAATCCGGCAGGGTAGGGTCAGCTTTTGGCACCAAAAGCATAACTTAATGGACCCAACCTGCTTGTATCAACAGGCCAGGCTTGTGAAGATAGTGTAATGGTGTGGGTAATGTTTTGTTGGCACAGTTTTGCCCCAGTAATACTTATCGATCATTGCTTGAATACTTTGGAAAAAACTAAGGAAATACAATTTTTTTTTTAGAAAAGTTCAGGTTCGCCTCCCATAAACAGTTTTTCCAAGTGGTGCTAGTCTTGGAAAGATGAGCTGAAGATTGCTTGTTTCACCCATGATAACTAAAATGGGTTAGTATGAATATCTTTTTGGAATACTTCTTGCAAGATGCTTTCAATTATGGACCATCAAGTTTGCAACTTGGGACATTCCCAAAACATATGTAACATATTACCAATATTTATTTTACATCGTGGACAAAGAGGGGAGGATCTTGAAGAAAGTTGGGGCAAAAAGTACACCCAGTAAATTATTTTGTATTGCCAAAATTTATGTCTAGAGATAATTAAAAATTACTTCTTAATTTTATGTATCCTGGGATCCTTTTTTAATTTTTCATCAATTTTTTTTACTATGGCGTGATCCATTCGATTACTGACTCTTAACATGATCAGGCAAAAAAGAAATTAAATCCTCCATGTTGGCAAATACTGACATTTGGGAAGATGCTTCTAAGAAATGTAAACTTCTATATGTGATGTAGGCCTGCTAATTAAAAAAAATGAAGTATATGTTTTCATTCTAAAATGTAGCTAGCAATGCTTAAAAAGTGTAAAATGCAAATATAGATTACTGATCTGGCTGGAGTTCAAAACCCATTGGGGACATTAAACTGACTTGGATTGTAGAATAAAATCCTTCTGAGTGACCTGATACCTTAATTATGTTTATTTTATTTAAATAAATGGAGACAACAAAAGTGGAGACCATTTTTTGTTAATTCTGAGCAAACTAGTACATGACTAGTGATGACAGATCACCATTAAACAACGACTGTCGCACTTTGGGACACATTTACTTCAAAACAATAGGATCTAACTGCTCACCATGTAGCCATGAAGGACACGGATGGACTCTAAAATGCAGGAGTGTGGCGCCACCTATGGACTAAAACTTTGTGTGTGACGATGTTGGACAACATCTTTATTTCAATTTTTTTTTTTTTAACGAAAACATATGTCTAAATATTTCAACTTTACAAGAAATCAAAACGATCTTAAACACAAAACTTTTAATCTATCGGGTAATGCCTTGGGTGTCAATAGACCATAACATAATGCTTGTAGAAATCCAAGGTTTGAATCTTTTTAATTTAATTGCTTTTTAAATAGTATGTTTTTCTGTGGGACTAATTTCTTAATGTCTACTTCCATTGTAAATATAAAACCCCAGGGTCTCTGTAATTCCTCTGCCATCTAGTGGTTCACTCCCACTCATTACCACATGACACATATACAATTCAGGCTTCCATTCAAAGTCAACATACATAATGGGTTTTAACTTTGCGAACAAAAATGCTTTCATAAACAAAGATATGTTTTAAAAAATGGAATGGATGTGGAAAACCAGTTTAGATATCACAAATTGAAGTTAGTACTTTGCTGTAATTGTCAGGAAGTAGTGCTTCAGACCTTTATTGAAATGTTTATCCCTAAGGAATTGCCCACCCTACTAAGGTTTTCTTGGTAACTGATGTAATCAGGACAGACCCTCCACTTTCATACAAATATGTTGAACATACTGAAATGAAAAAAAAAAACAAAAACATTGACTCAAAGTTTCCTTATTTTTGTGGATAAATAAGAGCCAACAGTCAGCAGAGCAGGTAGACATCAATATCAAACAGGGGTATTGTTAAAGATGTATGCATTGGGGTCCAAATCTTCAGTAAGGGTCATTTGGTAACATGCTAATGTTAATAAAATGTCTGTTCTTCATTGATGTTTAGAGTAGCAATGGGGCAAAAAATAAATAAATAAATAAAATATTTAAACACTTGAGCAGAGCTGTCTACTGGTACATTAGAAAACCTCTGGTAGCACCAAGTCAGTCGTGGCTTAGAAAGGAACAAAAAGCCAAGCTGAACATAATCTAACTGAAAAACTAATCAAACAACAGATATTGCTTTTCATCATGTGGTGCTTGTCCATAAAAGCTCCATAAAATTTCATACACTGCCATCACAGTATATTCATGAGTAATTTATTAAAAACCAACATTTAAAAAAATATTTTTTTCTTCCACTTGAAGTTGAGACATAGCACACTTGAATAATGTAAATAGATGCACAGTACTGTTGGCTTTCATGAGGCCTAGACAGTGTGCTGATGTACACATATACCTAACAGCAAAGGGGTGCGAATGAATGAAGACTGGGAGGTCACTCACCCTCTGCTATTTAAAAGATAACTCACTCATCAAATCAGAGCTTGTATCAGGCATGTTTATAGTTTATAGCATGTTTTATAGTTCGTATCCATGTGAATATGTGTGACAGGTCACCTGCTAAGGGAGTGTCTGGGTTTCCAGAGTTGGATGGATGTGTTCTCATACGGTGTAGTCATTTCAACAGAACAGCTCATTTTCCACTCAGTGTCCAATTTATTGATTTTTGTTATCTATTAAATTAGTTTCATGAATAATTTATTAAAAACCAGTAACATTTTCAAAAAAAAAAAATTTTTTCCTTACATGTGGAGACATAATAGCACACTTGAATAATGTGAATAAACGCACAGTACTGTTTGCTTTCCTGAGGTCTTGACAGTGTGCTGATGTACACATATATCTAACAGCATAAGGGTTGAGAATGAATGAGGAGTGAAGGTTACCCACCCTCTACTATTTACAAGACAACTCAGAGGTTGTATCAGGTATGTTTGTGTAGTTCGTATCCATGTGAATGTGTGTGACGGGTCACCTACTAAGGGAGTGTCTGGGTTTCCACAGAGCTGGATGCACGTGTTCTCATACTGTGTAGTCATGCCAACAGAACGGCAAGACCCTCAGCTCCTCTACAAACAGTAATCCCCCACAACAGTTATACTAGCTTTAACATCAGCATTCAGTCCAGGAGTCACTACTGAGTTGGTGATGTACTTTATTAACTTGATGCTCTTAGTTTTGACAAAGATTATGGCCCAATACCACAGGTTAAGATCACACATGCCTCAAGATCACCTGACTGGCCTCAAGACCAAGACTACAGAGGTTCCAGTACATCAAACATTACATCATTTATTTTATTTGTAGTTTTATGCTTTTAATGCGTTTTAATACACTTTGAGTGAAGAGCAAATGCTTTATCAAGAAACTCGAACAGTACCTTTTTCCACCACACACTGGTCAGTACCCTTTCTGACAGTTTCCCCTTCAGTTCCCCAGTAAGGTACAAACAATGTAAATGTATCCTCAAAAGGTACGATGTGGTGCTTAAGGCCCAATTGTGTACCTTAAATGAGTTTTACAGGTAAACTGCATTCACTGTTCCACTGCTGGCAAAGCTGGTGGTCCATAGGCATTTTGCTCAGCATTTTCTGGGCAGCCCACCAGTGTTTCAGCAAAGGATTAAACAAAATGCCATGTTATAGCTTTTTCCACTCCGTATCAAATTTATTGATTTTTCATTATCTATTAAATTAGTTTCATGAATAATTTTCATTAAAAACCAACAACATTTTTAAAAAATATTTGAAAAAATTGTTGGCAATATTAATCTTAAACTCCAAAATAAATTACAAGTCTCTGTGCATTTAAAATCAGTTTGAGGAGATTAAAAGCTAGTTGGAAGATACAGAAGAATTGGCTGGGGCAAACAATATACAGGGTGCTGACCTCATCAAGCCAGCAGACTGATGTATGTTTGCTATCTGGGACTTTTCCAAGGAAGAGGCGCATGTTTGCACTTTCATAACTTCCCATTAAAGACAAAATTAAAAGAAAAAGGCTGTGAGAAGAGGAGGTGTATGGCAGTGATCACTAACCCTCCTCTCTGGAGATCTACTTTCCTGCAGAGGTTAGTTCCAGCCTATATCCACCATGCTGCACCCTCCTTACCAAGGTTTGGTGAGCACTAATGTGGAGTTAATGCACCTGTAAAAGAAAATGGTTAAATTATGTTCAAGTTATTTATAGAGCACGTTTTTA
Source organism: Semaprochilodus insignis (assembly GCA_034552555.1). Classification (NCBI taxonomy): domain Eukaryota; kingdom Metazoa; phylum Chordata; class Actinopteri; order Characiformes; family Prochilodontidae; genus Semaprochilodus; species Semaprochilodus insignis. The sequence goes on along the minus strand of CM067483.1, from coordinate 22,471,970 downwards.
CAGTGGGAGTTGCTTTACAGAGAATCTGGGACCAAGCCCTAAACAAGCAATCCAAAGGTGACAGTGGCAAAGAAAATCTCATCAAGAGCAAAGGGAAGAAACCTTGAGAGGAACCAAGACTCAAAAGTGGAACCCAACCTCATGTGGTCAACATCAGACAGCAAGACAATTACACCAAAAGAGCAAAACAAATAAAATAAATTATGAATAATGAATATGTAATAGTGAATGCAGAGTAAATAAAGGTGTGTTATTTGACAGAAGGATTTAGATTATTGTTTTTTACTATTCTTAACTAGAACTGCAGCCCTGCCTCAGGGTGCTGCTGTACCAAACCGGTTCACCCAGTTGGTCCTTCACTTCCCACCAGCCAGCAAACAATACATTGGCCAGCCAACATGGGACACCCGAATCCCCGGAGTATTTTCTTTACTGCTGAAAACCACCAAAGTTACAGCATTTGTGGCATGAAAGGTACAGTTTTTTTCTGAGGGTGTGCCAAACTATATGAATGGAAGTTTTGAAGAAAAAGACTCAAATCAAAGCCTTGACAAATAGTTATTGGAAATGTTGAAGTCTTTTAAGAAATCTGATGCTTTTATTAAGTTATTAAGAGACACAGGCAACAGGGTGCACACACTGAAGGAATATATACAGGTTAGTCCATGAATCAGAATTAGAACACAACTCACCTTATTGTAAGCTGTCAAATTCATAATCGCACAAAGATCAAAATCAACATAAAGAAACACAGAAGATTTAAAACACAGCTTAATAATGCTCAACAAACACAGATAAGAGCCCAACAAGAGCTTTACAAATTAGGAGACAGGTGCTGGGGATAATTAAAGGGCAGTGCCAGAGTGGAGCCTGGACCAATCAAGGAGGAGTTTCCGAGCAGGGGGATGACTTTGAAACAATTACAAATAACTAGTGTGAGTCATATTTAGCATATTTTAGCTCATTTAACACCTTTATTTACCAGTAAGGTAATCATTTAGGTTAGTAACACAGTAGACCTATTTAACATGTGTGATGAGCACAGGTGTTTGTATGCAGCCTGACTGTACTAAGGAAGAACAACCACATAATAATGATGGCTTGCAATGTAAGAACTTGCCTTAAACCACAAACCCATACCAAACTTCTGCTAGTTTTCACATCAGTATAAGGCCTTTTGCTGCTACCACAATACTGTTACTTCTAAAATCGTCCAAATGCAAAATTCTAAATGGAGATAGAGCCATTGACCAAAGACAGACTCTCACATTCCCAAAAGTGGACACACCTATGCTGAGCCAATTAGGTAAGAGCATTACTGTTCTTTCTAGCAACGTAGTATTATCCAAGCACCCACAACAACCTTTTTCTGTATTAGATTCCTCAGAAAAAGTCTTGAAAAGTTAGAGGAGCTGGTATGAATGGAGAACATTGCAAAGGTTCGTCAACAATCACAAACACGTTTGTTAGGGCAGCTCAACATTTGGATTTATTGGTGTTTGCTAGAGAGTGCCGTGGGCTTAGGACGGGCGCGGTGCCGAGAGGGTGCGGTCTCTTCAGGGAAGTGCGAGAGAATAGGGGAGGGACTGTGGGGGACTGGGAGAGTATAAATATGCTCCACCCAAAATTCCTTTCTGACGCCTTCTCCACCTGGGAACTACATTTCAGTGCCAGATCATACCAAGAAACAGGTAACGGTGTGTATTATATTCTAGTTTGTCAGATAGATGTGCTGTTAATGCAGCTGAATACAGTGTTACTGTTCACTTGCACTGCTGAGGCATGATGCTGTAACAGGATCAGTTTTCTTTGCCACAGGCAAATATGACGCTGTGTCACATGAAGACGTATCGTCACTGTCTAATGAAAAACATGTCTCCATTTTTGTTGTTTTTTTACCTTTATGCATCATTTGAACACAGCAGCTAGTGTCTACATTGTGTGGAAAATTCACGATGAATGGACCCACAGAAATCCCCTTTTTCCAAGGGGAGGGTCGGGGGAGTCTGGTCATTGAATTAAACCAGGTTTTTGCCCTCTCCTGGGTAAAAGTTGTCATTTTGGAGATACTTGTGCTTCTTTGGACAGTGAAGATATGTAACATATACACAGGTGTAAAACGTGTGTAGCTGTAAAGTTCCTTTGTAGAAAAATAAAACATGTTTTGAATTTGTTAGCTTTCCAAGTGATCAAGTGTTCAGACAAGTTCTGACCTGCAGGGTTGCTCATCTCCGTAATAAGTGGTTTACAGTATTTGCTAATGAATGAGTATGCACTTGTTTATTAGTTGAAGAGTATATTTAGCAAGGGCCATGCTGCTGATGAAGATTCCAGTATTTTAATGTTAATCTAGTTAATGTTTAATGTTATTGTAACTGTTAGTCTGTTCTTTGAGTATACTGACAGGCATGTGGAGGGGTTAATGTTTCACATCTGGGTCAACCAAACATGATCCATTTAAGACTGTGGGATTTAATAGTCTTATATTTGACACCCAGAGTAGAGCAACAGAGGTTTCCTAAGAGAAGCAGTAATGCTAAATTTCTTATGTGTCTTTAATGAAAATTATCGTTTGCCTGACAGACTGGCCATCGGACGTTTGGTAGCACATGCCTTCTTTCAAAATGTAATTTACTAGCAGTCATATCTGCAGTACCTGCAAAGCTTTTAACATGGAAAAAGTTGCTTATAAATACTTTAGATATATTTTGCTTGATGTTCATCAAATTTCTTTGCTATTTAAGATTAGGTTTAATCTAAATTATTTTAGAGTATTGTTGCACAAAATTAATGTTTTGGTCTAAAGGTGGTTTAAAAAGTGCTTATCACTACAAGGAGTCTGTATAGTGTAGAGTTTGGTATTATTCACAAAGTTGTAAATATTGTTTAAAGAAACTTGGTTAGATTTTAGTATTTGAGAGTTTGTTACATAGCCTGGTTTAGATCTTTAGCACTGAGATTCTGATATCTGTCAGCTTTACCGGACAATATGACAGTTTGAATATCTGTAAGGTCATCTTCAGCGCACTATCCAAATAGAGAGGCCATGTATTGTAAATGAACAAAGATGGCATGATGAAAGATAACATGCTTGCATTAGACCATTTGAATAGTCAGTTATAGTAAGTTGTTTGACAGGCAGCATCTGTTATGTTTGCAGCACACAGTACTCAATTTTCCATTAATCACAGTTAAAACATACAGATATTTAACCCTGTTTCTGTCTTGTCTTTTTCAGATATCATGGATGTAAGTGGACTTCAATCCTTGTAAACTGGTTTATTGGATGTAATGTTGGAATACTGGGAGAAGGACTACGCCTCAAACTCCAATAACAGACCTAACTTTACCTGTTTTCCATTTACTACCCACATCTCATAATCCAGCTCCTCTCCAATCTAAACGCCATTTATAGGGTCATTTTCCTGTACAGCAATAAAGCGCAGTGTTTTACTACACTGCATTCAGAATAAGGTGTCTCCACGGACAGGAAAATATTGTCCAGGCTCCGTGTTCTCCTCCTGGAGAGGTAGTTTCTAGCAGAATTTAGTTCCAACTTGTCCTGCCTCTCAGGCAACACTAACTCTGTAAACAACTTTGCATCTACGCCAGCCAGTCAAGGACCTGTGGAAAAGTAAATTATGCAGCACAAAATAACCCATCCAAAATGCTTTGGATATTAAACTACAGGAACACATCCCTAAATGGAATGTAATGGAGTTCTTTCTTGACTGCCATTCTATTATTCCTGTATTGTACAAATCTTTGTAATACATTGTGGGGTTCAGTAGCTAAGGCCCAAGTTTGACTTAAGTTTTAGTCCATTTTAGTCCATCTAGTTGAGAATGATGACAATGAAAGTGTGATGTGCAAGCCTAAACGGGACATGTGAAAGCTTACATGTACAGTGTAAGCACCCTGAGCTAGCATTAAACCCCCAACCTCACTAGTCAGTAGCTGTCCTGGGACTGAGGAAAGACTAAAATAAGGGAGGAGAAGCTTGTTGTTAATTGAAGACCTCTGTGCTTATATCTGCACCTGTACATTTCTCTCTTGTGCCGTTGTCTCTCAGCTTGCAGATGCTCTTGATAGCGGAACAGCACAAAGCGTTCAGTCTACAGGGCCAACATGGCCAGGGCAGCCCACCAACCCTACCTGGCCTGGGCAACCTGCTTGGCCTGGACAACCAGCCCAGCCCACCTGGCCAGGGCAACAGCCAGGCATGCCGGCTCAACCATACTGGCCTGGACAGCCTGCCGCACCAGGTCAACCAGGATGGCCTGGACAGCCTGCCGCACCAAGTCAGCCAGGATGGCCTGGACAGCCTGCCGCACCAGGCCAGCCAGGATGGCCTGGACAGCCCAACCAGCCCACTGCACCAGGCTGGCCAGGCCCAGCCCCACCAACTGCCCCTCAAACTGCCCCACTGGTGAGAGATTCAGTTTATTAATTGATATTATATAATATATTTATAATATTATTATTATTATTATTATTATTATTATTATTATTATTATTATTATATATTTTATTTTTTTTGTAGGTTGTTTTTGTCATTATTTAAAATATTGTTCTTCAGTTTGTCCCTATAATGGCCTCAGTCTTGCTGGTACAGAAGGAAAATGTAGCGTACAGTAAAATTCCAAAATCCATACATTTGAAATGTGAATGTGTTTCTCTTCATATTAGACTGTCCCGTATAACCTGACTCTGCCCAGTGGAGTTTATGACAGAATGCTCATTACCATCCAGGGGGTGGTCAATCCTGATGCCAAAATGTAAGAACAATTATACATGGTAAAATGCCCAACTGTTCAGATCAGTTCAAAACAGCAAAAAAAATTACAGAAAAGCACAATGAAAATATAGTCTTGGAATGGGAGTAACTGGAGGATTGCTCAATTCTGTAATATGTATGATGTCCTGTATTGTAGTTTTACAAGTAACCAGGACATTGTTACATGCTGCAATAAGAATGCACTGTTTCTTCTTGTTAGGTTAACAATTGACCTGAAAAGAAATAACGACGTAGCCTTTCATTTCAACCCCCGCTTCAATGAGGGTGGGAAGCAGGTGATCGTGAGAAACACTATGATGGGTAACCGGTGGGGCCCAGAGGAAAGGGCAGCTCCCTCATTCCCTTTTGTTTCAGGGCAGCCATTTGAGGTGAGTACCATGGTGGAACTTGCGACACTGGAACATTTTTGCATTAAATAGAATTTGTTTGTTTGTTTGTTTGTTAAGGCCTTCTTCTTCTTTTTTTTTTTTTTTAATTTTTTTAATTAATTTTTTTTTTATTAAGCTGAAGATCTTGTGCACTCCGACTGAATTCAAAGTGGCCGCAAACAGGTCACACCTCCTGGAGTTCAAGCATCGGATTCGTGAGCTCAACCAGATCAGGCAACTCAGCATCTACAGGGATCTCACACTGTCATCTGTGACTGTAGAGACACTGCCCTAAAATCATAAATGCCCTCTAGATGCCTCTGTTTATCTGCTCTGTAAACTTGCCTGACCGAAGACATTATTTCTCAGAATAAACTGCTTTCAGTGGTTTTTAAAGCTCTACTTTATGGCATGGAGAGTTGACTGGAGAATTAATGTTGTAAGTGGTGCATGCACTTAAAATGAATAAATAAAAACATTGCTTTAAATTTGTGTCATCCAGGTATGTATAATGGTTTTTGCTTGAATAAATATAATCCATCCGTACAACCGCTGCCAAAAGAGAATAACTGAAGATACTTGTTGTAATTGGTTTGTAACATTCAAAGTTTGGACCACTGATGGGCCTACAGAGTAGACAAAGTGGCTCTGTGCACTAATACCAGATATTGATGGGTTCACCGAGATCATGTGCCTATAAGGAAATATAAAGGAAAGGATTTGAAAATTGCATCATGCCATCAGTCAACTTTAGTAACGCAAAGTTATAATTTAAATATCTGACCTGCTTTGTATGTTTTAAATGTCATGTGATTCAGAATGTCTGCTTAATTAACCATCTGGTCAGACAGCCAAAGTGTTTAAAGCTTCTCACAGAAAGTTATTTCATGACATGGTTAAAAATATTTGGCCTGATGTTTTGCACAGGGTTTTACAACAGGTTTGAGGAAAAATATTTTTTATCTGCAGTAATAGCAGAGAGGTACATGTAGAGTGTTGTAAGGCAAAATAAAGCCAAAAACAATTTATTTCAATTTACTGCCATTTTATATTCAAAAGTAAAGACAACATGCGTCGTCTTTACCACCACCAAAACTGGTGGTTTTGGACCGTAAACAAAATGTCTATATGGCATTACATGTCTCTGATTCCTATTACCAACATGGCAAGGAAAATCAGTTCAGTAAGTTTCTTCACAATCCACAATTTCACATCAAAATTGTCTTTATTAACATCTCAACTACTGAATTATGCTGAGGTTTTGAAAATAAGTGCAATTCCATTTTAAGCAGCTGTAACCAAAACCACCTAAAACTCAGCAAATGTGCTGAGCATTAGTTGATGTTAGCAGTATGGTAAAATAAAGATCATCATTAGCCAGTTTAGTTTTTGCTTTCAGAATAGTCATTTGGAGATTTGAAGATGGACAGTAAACCACGATTTTAACAGCGTATATGAATCCAGTGTTTGTAAAAGCAGCAGCTATATGCGGGTTAGGCAATTGCCAAGGGCCTGCAATGCTAGGAGTCCTCCACATCATTGCTCTGCATAAATGAAAGGATTCAAAGATTATTGTTGTTGCTGGTCATAAACCACATGGTTTCATTAGTTTAGAAGAGAGGCTGCTGACAGTGCTGGCTAGCTATTTTTTGAGAGCCTACATTTTGATAAACGGAGGACCATACTTATTAATTAGCACAAGAAAACGCAGGTGAGGGTTTTGCCATCGAAGAAGTGAAAACCTGACAGCCACTGTAGGTCCTCCTACATGCTAGGAAAGGGAGAGGTGAGGGAGGGGTATAGAGTTGGTTGCAATCTGCAACTTCACCGCTAGATGCCACTGAATCCCACACAAGGCACTTCTAAGTAAACAAACACTAAGATAGGTTAACCTTACCTGGGAAGAGTTGGGACTCCAGTATACAGCCTGGCCTGGTCTCCTGTACTGAGCTGGCCCTGCACTGAACACAGAGACACACAATAACAGGGGTGCATGTTAGCTATTCTTAAACAGAGCACTACACATTTCTGAAACACCACTCTACAAACTGCATGCCAGACGCTGGCTAGAAAAGGTTCTGCATTTTTACTAGACCAGGTACTACATGGATTATGAAATCATGATCAAGATGTCTGGCTTGTGTTTGATTTCCACAATAAACAAAGGAGAAAAACACCCTACTCTGAGAGTTTAATCCGGATCTGATCAAGTACACTCTAATGCCGACCCTTGGCTCTATTAAAGACCAGGCTGCCGCAGAAGTCTGAAGTCAGGTCAGTGTTGCATTTTTAACGATGGAAAGAGTCAATGAGAAAGCCGGGCCTGAAATACAACACAGCTAAGCTAAATTATTCACAGGTCATTTTTTCAGAGCTTTGAACACCTGCGACCTTGAGAGGGATTTAACAGCTTTTTTACTGGATTTCAAGAATGGATGTAAACTTTTTTTCACCTTCTGTCTTACCCACCCAGACCTTTACAGTGCCTACCTGTGGAAATAAACAAAGTCAGGGTGTATTCAAGCTTGGGAGCTGTTTTACCTTTAACAAGACCAAACTCCTACTCCTTACACCTAATGCCACATTTCTTTCATTAGAAGCCAGGAATTCCTTTGTTCAGTTGGCAGCAGCTCCTTCAGATGTTTATGCAACTTTGTTGGCTCATTTTACCCACTTTCATGCTTGTGTTATACAGACTTTAAATGGCATGGACAAAGATATTCTATAATTCCAAATATACATGCCCCAACAGCCCAGTAACCTTCACGTTTTATGCATACAAAGCAATAACTTTAATGAACATTTGGTGTATGTCCTGAGCACAATAGCAGGTGGGCTATGAGACCAAGAGAAGTCATAACAAGGGTTAGCCACAAAATATGCTCATAAATGTATAGAAAGAATACATGTATAGAATTAATAAATCACATTTGATTTATGACTTATAACAAAGTGTTTTAAGGCTGATGCATTTGGAGTTGTCTGGAATTCGGTTACGCTACACAGGCAAGAGATATATTTGTGTGTGCATGTGTATGGTGAAAGTGTATTTTCCTTTCAACACCTTAGTTGGCCTTAGTAGGACAGGCAGCCCTGTCCTAGTTAGTGCACTTACAGTCTTGCAGTTCTCACTTGCATGCGCCCTGCAAAAAAGGTGTCCCATTTCACATTATTTTGGTTCAAAGGGGTGCAGAGTTTTGCCAAGCCTGAATCTATGAGGACTCAGTGGCAGTCCTTTATCCTAAATCCTTGATTTATTTACAGCTGCCCAATGATGGAGACATTCATGTCCATGCTGTGCTCAGAACAAGCATCTACAAATTTGTAACTTTTTTTATTCAAAGAGTTATTCCAAGGAAAAATAAAGAAAACTAGAGACGCATCTTTTTCTTTGGACAGCAACCATATGGTGTGTTTTGGACAGTGTCGCAAAGTCTCTCACAAATGCATGCTTCAAAGACTCTGTATTCACCGCTGGAACAAAACCTCACCCACTCATTATCTACACCGCTTGTCCTCCTGAGTCGCGGGGGGTGCTGGAACCTATCCCAGTGCTCACTGGGCGAAAAACAGGAAACACCCTGGGCAGGTCACAGTCCATTACAGGGAAGACACACAGGCATACAAATTCACACTCACACCTAGGGGCAATTTAATCTCCAACTAGCCTGCCTGCAAGTCTTTTGTACTGTGGGAGACTGACTGACTAACTGAAACAAAACTTCATATCTCCAAAACAGTACCTGTACAGAGGAAGCAAACATATTTTTTATTTTTAATGGAAATGAATGTATCAGAATTTAATTCTAGTTCCAATTTTGGATTTTTTTGCACAATGGAATCGGTAACTGGTGCTTTCAAAACATACAAAACTAAACAACCCAAAAAAAAAAAAAAACCCCACAAAAGTTTATTCCAACAGCGACAGTGTCGCCCTATACATCTGCATGCTCTTGATGTTACCAAAGTGCTAACTTGGGTGTAGTCTTGCAGGGACAGACACAATCTTGTAACAAGAATACACGTCTAGGGACAACTTGTTAAACATTTGGTGCTTCAAATTCAGCACAATCAGAGGTACCTCCCCTCTAAAACCACCCCAAATTCCTGTAGACCAGGTCCTTTTAAAGTACAACCGATTACACAAACAAAACGAGCTTGCAAAAAAGCTATTGTTAGCTAAAGGAACTGTTTTTCCTGCACAGTAACATTCTAAAAATGTTTGTATGATACTAAACTGAGGGGTTATATTAAACTTCCAGTAAAGCTTTCATGGAAAATATAAGATATGAATATGATAAAACATAGCATAAAAACCAGCTGATCAGATCCATTAGAGAACTTTGTGGGCTTGCTTAATGAGCAGCTTGACTAACAGCTCTCAGTCCACCCCTCCTAGCATGCTCTCTGACTCATACACAACTAAAATCATGATGCAGCTTTTATGTGGCAATAACTTGATGAAAAATTAATAGACAAACAGATGTGCAGATGGACGAACAGGTGAATGAATGTACAAGGCAACATGTGAAGGAATGAACAAACAGATGTGCAGACAAATGCACACTGACAAGACAATGCTTGAATGATGGAAAGCTAGCTTGATCTAGCTCGCTAGATGTTGATTGTGCTGGTTAGCTTTAGCTTACTAAGTGCCTCCGTTTTTGTGTGGACAGGGCAAAAGACTAATGATTGGTTAGGATTGGTTAGTGTTAGGATTGGTTAGTGTTACCCAAGATTAGCACTGCCCAGTTTATTTTAAGAGGAGTGAAATATAGTGTAATACAGCAGTTTTGCAGACTTTGAAACAGACACCAGCTGTAGTAAATTCAATACATAGTTTTAAATTAAATTTTATATGCTTTAAAGAAATACCATATCTGATGTGGTGTGCTATCAGTAAACCTGTCCAGTCATGGACATTGTCCACACTCATCACGAGAAGTTGGATTGGCTTCAAAATTTCAGACTCAAATAAGTCTATGATCCCACTCACATTTTCATATAATAGTGCCCCAACGTTCCTGTTATGAGATCACGTCTAGTCCTGCAAGACTAACTTGGACAAAAACCACAGACCTTACAGCACCATTTGGAACAGGCCCTATGTTTGTGCTCTTGTCTAAAAGTTTTACTAAAACATCAGTCCAGTTTAGTCCAGTTCCACTCGCACTACACTTATTACTCTGCCTAACTGAATTTGCAGGAAGGCTCTGAGGAGTCATCCATGCCAGCATGATACGTGGAAAAGGAACATTTTGAGCAAAGAAATTTTAACTCCAGTGTTTTACATTTACTTCTGAGCTAACTTGGATTATATGAGCTCTACATTGACCTCTGGATCTGCTGCCATTTCAATGTGGAACTGAGTGGTGTGGCTGATAACATTAGCTGAGGAAAAAAAAGCTATTTTTCGTTGTACTGTGGTGTCAGACCCCTCCAATAATGGCTGCTGCTGCTATATTAAAGGGTCCATATACTACTCTTTTGTATTTTATTTTTTTCTCCTTGAGGTTAACTTATAATAGGCATGTGTTTTTTGTATCAAACATGGCTACAATTCATTATTTATGACTGTTTTCCAACCTATCTTCCTTCATTCGAATGAAACAGGCTGCTTTTATTAATGTACCTCTAAGACTGTTCTAAGATAAATGAGGTCTGGTTTGACTGACTGTCCTGTATTGTGCCGTATTAGCAAAGCATTCAACACTGAGCTTCAACATTTGTAGATGGTACTATTCTATTCTGAATAAGTGGATATAAATGTGTGACATCTCAGAATTTATTCACAGGCTGTTTTGCAGCATAGTTTCCATATATGGACAATAAAGACTGTATATATGTGTATATATTACTTCAGACTCCTTTATTTAAAAAAAAATGAAGGAAATTCAGCTTTCCATGAAACGGACCCTTTAAATTACCAAAGCTAGGCAGAGGGGTGTACTATGGGGCATTGCTGACCCATGAGGACCCACCGATTGATGAAAGGCCGGGGGGGTTTTATTACACCCAGGCATGAGCAGATAGGCTCGGTGGATCCTATCGATTTCAATTGTTTGTCATAATGGCCCTCATCAGGGTAGAACAGATCGTCACAGTGGCTCAGAAGAAGCAGCATATGACTCACTACATCAAGTCAGTGATTCTGAAACGCTGCTTGTAGACCTCTCTGACCTGCTCTTATGTTTAGGGTGCATACACTATAACTGTGAAAAATCAGCTTTTCTAGTCAAAATCAGCAAATGGTTCCTCCTCGCTTCGCATAGTGAAGAAACCCGAGCTTCTCCCCGAGCACTCGCCCACAGTGTTGGAGTGAGAGGCGACCCCGTTGCTCGTGCGCGCGCTCTCGCTCACCAGCGCGTACGTCACGGCGACGCGCGCGTATATCAGGCTGTGATCCGCCAGCAGCGCAGGACGGTAGAGAGCAGGACAGCAGAAGCCAGAATTATGAGACGTTACTTGGCTTATTGAAATACAGGCGTTTGACCTCACTCACGAGCTCAGAGATGGAAAGGAGCTTTGTGGTTCCGTGAATCCGCCTGAATGGTGAAAGTTAAAGAGAGCGACCTGGGAGAAAAATCCAGCGAAGGGGAATCGCAGCGTCTGCTTCCGACTTTTGCCCAGGTCAGCTTCACTCGATTTTAACTCCTGCTGCCCGATGATGAGGGCCAGTGATCAAGCGATAACAATGTTGCATTTTGCAGTCCTATGTTAAGATCCTCTGTATGTAAATGTTTCTTATATGATTACTTCACGTCATTTTAACGCACTGTCTACATTTGTTTATGCATTAGCTAGTCGTAGCTGAGCTGTCGAGCGAGACCTGCTAACGTTAGCCTGTCTAGCTCGCTGAGCTAAAGGTTGCCTCACCGTGTGTAATTAGCTCGCTGGGTTAGTCTAGCTAGCCAGTAATTTCCAGGGTGTTTTTGGCCAGCCAGGTAGCTGTGGGTGGGTGGAGTGTCTATGTTGTGGCCAAAAGGCTATTAAGCTATTTTGTACATTGCTTTAGTAACTTAATGACGCTTCGTTAGCTTTAAACAGCGCTGAACTCCATAACTGACGTACCAGTATTTTTCTCTGCAAAACTGCTCTCCTCATGTCGGCTCAGCTGGAACATTGAGTTCACCCGGGTAGTTAACGTTGGATAATGTTGTCGGAATAGAAAAATGTCCTGCAAGGTTTCTTTTTCGCGTTATTTATTGACGTGAGAAGACATTTCATGCACCTCTGACTGGGTAGCTCCTAATTGGGCCGCACTGTAAGTTAGCTAACGCTAAATATTGTTTACTGAGATAACGTTAACTAGCTTAGCTAGCCAAATAACATTACTACGGAGTAGTACGGCCCCTGGTGCTGCTTCGGGCATTGCTTGGTTAGCGAGTTTGACTTTATTAAATTATAATTGCGACTTTAATTTTTTAGTGTAGCATTTATTCATTTTTTTTATTGTAGTTATTTGTAGTGTGCTAGTGTGTTAGTAGTTAAGTTGTATTTCATGGCCTAGACAGAAGAGTTCAAACCAGCCTTAAAATTAAAGCAGCCCTGCAATTAAAGGGGAATACCTCCGATATTTATAAAAGTACGATATTCTCACAATACTTTAGTCACGGTACAGCAGTATTGTGATTTTGCTATGTGCAAAGTTTCCCGATAACATATTGAGATGTATTGTTATTTGTTATTACTCTTCAACTAGAGTTTCTGTCCTCAAAGAACGTCATTACACTGGTTTAGTCCTATAGGAATCCACTGGCCTTTACATCCACATATCGCTGGTTAATGCAGTCCTCTCTGCTTTCCTCAAAGCAAGTGGTTAGATTATTCTAGTACTAAAAGTTTCATTTATATTTGTAATTGTAATAAAATATATTGTATTAAATAAAATATCCGTATGTGGCAGAATGATATTGCCATGCATAATTTTACTATGTGTTGTATTGATCCCTCCCTAGTATATGTTACAAATATAGGCATGTTCTTTGCTGTTCAAAATTATGGTGAATATGCATGTGTGGTGTTGAAGATGGTCAAATGAGCAAGCAACTTGCACTTCACCACCATAATTGTTTATTAAAAAACATTTTGTAGACCTATACCTTGGGTCGAAACTATCGTGGAACAGAATTTTGGGTATCAGGCAACCTATTTGTAACCATTTTCTGTGTTGTAATTTAGTTTTAATTAGTTTTTACAGACATTAAACTCTTCAGATGTCTTATTCCCATGCTCCCTGCTGTATACTTGCTGCAAATAATCAAACCACCCTGAATGACTTTGAGCTATTTAGTTCTGCACAGTTTTGCTGGTATTAGCTTTTAATAGGCCAGCTCTATTAAATTAGTTTTATTCCTTATGGAGTTTACTGTGTTTTGGTTCTTGGAATCACTGCCCAAGTGATCTTCCATGTTACTACTGACAAATCATTTTAGTATAACTACAAAGTAAACTACTTTAAATGTAACATGCTTCCTTACAGTTAATATAGTCAGTCATAGAGATGAGATGCACCCAGTATTCCATACATTTGAGTGTACATTAGCTCTTCCACAAAACACGAGACTCAGAATAAGAAACAGAATAACTAAATTATGTCAGATTAGCTGTGCTACCATTTGACACCACTGTGAAACTTGTCACGCACAAATGAGCTCTCTAAATATAGATTCCTCCATGTTGATGAATGAGCGAAGATTGAATTGCCAACTAATTGTAGTGAGTTAAGCCTTACAGCACAGCAGTGTGGCCGCCAGTCCTTTAGACAGGCTTGTAGCCAAACTTTGAACTCACGCCTGGTTTGTGATTAACAGGTCAGCAGTTAGCAACAGTGGAGAGATCCAAAGGCCTTGTTTTTGTGTAATGGGGGAAGTGGGATGAACATTTTGGAGCCATTCAGTTGCTGTAATTGTAGACTAGTAGAGAGTAGAGTGGCTTTTGTGTCTGTCTGGTGAGCTTCAAACTCAAAACCTTGCTGTCTCGTAGTGTTTGAAAATTATATGCTCTTCCCTGTGGACAATTGTAAACTTCCTCTTTCATATCGCTGGCCTATATTAAGCAATTGAGGTTTAATGTAGGCCAACTTATTATGCTTTAGCGATATTTTTGTCTCTTGTTTAATTGTGAATCTCTCTCTGATGGTGGTAGCCTACTTATTATTATTTTTTTTTGGTAATGTAATTTTTATTGGTGGAAAAGAGTGACATCGAGAATTTTTATGTATAGTTAAATGATTCCCACAGTTTTCAAACAATTTGTTTTATATAAACAAAAATACATACACAAACACAAGCTTAGCCCACGAAAAAAGAAAAAGAAGTGGGGGATGCGTACCCTCACACATAACAGTTAAAATGTGATGGTACATAAATATAATTGGTCAAAGCTGTATCCTGAAGGTCAAGCAGCACTTGATGTAATACACTGTAACTATTAGGAGGGAGTGCTATGTGACAGGAAGACTCTTAAGTTTTTCAAAATACAGTATCACAGGGTCCCATGTGTTAGAAATTTATCATATGATTTTTTAGAAGAAAATCTAATCTTCTCTAATTTAAGGAAAAGTAAAAGATCACAGAGCCATTGTGAGGTTAATGGGGGATGAGGTGATTTCCAATTTAGTAATATTCTTCTTCTTGCCAGAAGTGAAGCAAATGCAATGGCTTCTTTAACCCTGTTTGGGATTTGAGTGTTAGTAGCCTACTTTTTAAATGTGCATTTAAACCTTTATATGTCGATTCATGCATGCACACTAAGACACTATAGCTACTTATGGTATTATTATTATTATTATTATTATTATTATTATTATTATTATTATTAGTGTATCGTCTTGATAAGGTTGTTAAAATTGCAGACCTCTTTTTGGATGTATTTTGCTTGACATTTGAAGTAGCAGGCTCCACCCCCCCCCCCCCCC
>CM067483.1:22393853-22456844 GCA_034552555.1 Semaprochilodus insignis | reverse complement strand
CCCCCCCCCCCCCAATTATCTCCATTAACAAATGTTCATGTTGAAACCTGCGGACTTGTGGCAACCCTTTGATGGTGCTTCTCTTTGCTTCACCTCCGCTTGTGAGAATATGTACTCACATAGCCTAAATGAATGCCTTTGAAAATCTGGCAACCACGGCAGTATACACAGCCTGGCCACCTGTTTCAGGGCTGTCGTCCCTCTGGTTCTTGCAAGGGGCATCTGACAACTGGACTGCCTCCATGGCCTCAGAAAACCTGTTTGCCTGCTTTGCCTGGAGTTATATAGCAGCTAGAAGGGGCGTGTTTAGGGAGGTGCATTTTACTTCACCGCACAAACCTCTGAGAGCTATTTGAAAGACATTGGTGTGGGTGAAATAGGTTTGTGCAGCAGGTTGTGACAAGCTCGTCTCATAGATGAAGAGTATTTGCTTGTCTTCTCCAAGTGCTGTACTTTCTCATCCTTTATACAGGTCGAGTGTAGTCGTCTTCATTACAAAGTCCACTCCAGTATTGTAGTAAAGGTGGATGATACGACTAATATAATGTCATGGTACTTACAGATGTTTTTACTATTCATAATATGTATGTAAAATGTCAAACAGTTAGCAAAAATAAATAAATATTTAGTAGGTAGCTATCGCACCAGTGCAAACCCATATATCGGCATCAGGACAATGTCAGCAGAAAATAATGGGTTGGATATGTGGATGGAATCTATAGTGAATCATTGTAGCATTGGATATTAGGGTAGTGGTGTGTTGGAATACTTCAGATGCTCATCTTCAGTGTATTAAGTGTATTAAAATATTAGGTTGGGATTGTGTCTGACGATTTTTAAGGTTTCAGTGTTGGTATTGGAAAAGGTACATTGTAGTATTTAACTGTTTCTAGTCATGGACTGGCATCCAATAAACTACTTGTTACTATGCCTTTTTCTACATTGCTGTTGTCATCGTCTGTAATTTGTTGAAATATAAGCCTGTCTGTCTTTATGATTGATGTGTTCTTGAAGTATTGACAGTGACCATGATGAACCCAGAATTGTGCATGATGATGTAATTTACCGCAGTAACAATAAAATAAATAAAGCAGCTCTGGTTGATTTCTTTAAAGCCTATTATTGTGATAGATTTTCTCGTTCAATAGGTTGACTACTCTTCCCTTTCTATTCAGAACGCAGTATAGTTGGCTTAAAGCCTGTCCTGAAAACTGACCTTTTGTTGTCAGAATGCCACATTTCCACCTTTCTGTCGTAGTTTTTAGATATTATGTATTGTATTGTGTTGTGTTTTGATGCATTCAGTAGAAATTATTATTATTATTTTTTTTTTTAATTTGGACATACTAAAATGTAGAACTCATGTGTGGCAGTGTTTTTTCCTAACTCTCTGAATCCGTTTTGTACAGTAGTTGCCTTGCACTCCAGTGTGGATGTTTTGTGAGCAAACGCACATGAGCACACATCCGCGTGCTCTTTGTCCCTGGGTGTGTTCTGAGCTGTTACAATGCATTCCAGTGAGACTCTTGATGTTTCCATTCGCAGGCATACTTTAGTTACTGCTGAAATAGTTATCAGGCTAGTCTCAACTCATGGTTTCTTTTGAAACCGTTGAAACTTTGTTGTGCTCGAGGCTTTAGACGATGTTAATTATGGTTAATTATTTAGGAGGTACTACTGATACCAACATTTGATTGCTTGTAGAGTACAAAGTAAATTTACTGGAAGGCGTTTGGTCAAGTTGCTCAAGCCATTCAAGGTTTAAAGGATTTTATTAATTTGTCTATTAGTCTGCCTAACCATCCACCCATCCAGTACTTTTACACATTGTGCTCACTTTTTGTTTTGTGCTGTCTGGTCAGAAGTGGTCAGTGGGCTACAAGACAACATGTTGACTTGGCTTTGCTATTTCTGGATTGGTGTCAGAGCAGGAGCTTTAGTGTTACTGGACAAGCACACCAAGCTTACAGGCCCTCAGCTTGCCTTTTCACACAGCCATTGTGAACTTTGTGGATTCGTGAAATTCAGAGCATAAGATGTTGGGCGGTTGAATACAACCCTCTTTCTAAAGATGACTTAATGTTTTTATTGGAAAATGTCTGTCTCTTGGTCAAAGAACAACTTAATTGCTAACTTTGACAGGTTGTCAGGCCTTCTGCAATTGATTTCACTGGTCTACCGTTGAGCCTTATACAGGTTGTAAACAAGACGACCCACATTTGGTTTGTTAAACTAGCTGCATTAGAAAATGTTAAACCTTGTGTTTTTACAGAATGGCGCTTGGAGAATATGCAGAGAATATGTTTTTTTTGTGTGCCATAGCTGATGTTAGAAATGGGTGCTAATTGATTTTAGAAACCTCTTTGTTTGCCAAGTCGGTGCACTTTGTACAGTGTATCTTAAGTCTAATAGACAATAACCGGAAAGCATTATTATTACATGAAATGGTAAATAACCTTGTGGTGGAAAAGATTTTTTGCAACCCAAGAACACGCAAGAGGGCATCATATTTAAAAAGGGGGCAATTTATTGCACAACAGCTCCATAAGTAGATTGCACTATGTTTTAAAAAGCCCCTAGATGCCTTGAATGAGAACAGCACTGAATGAAGAAAACAGGTCCAGAGTCTTTGCCAAGTGTGTTGAAATAGCAAGACCACAGTGAGGGGAGCAAGAATTTTATGTTTTCGTTTTAGGTCTGCTTTGACTGAGTTAGTTAAAAATATCTGAAGGCATAGTTTTTCAGTAGATATGTGAGTCACTGAAGTGTGCATTGCAGTTTTTACAGGGGCTAAAGTCTAGGACCCTACTTCAGATGCTCTTTGCATTAGCAGTCAACATAAAAGATGATCCTTTTATGTTGGAAGATAGTCATAACCTTATATGGCACTAATGTGCTCATAACTTTGTACATAACTTTAGTGGTAGCTTTCATAAATCTTTTTCACTGATTATTTTTTTTTATTAGCCTGGTTTCACAGCCTTTTTTTTTTTTTTTCCCCCATTAGAGGCTCTGAAAGCTGTTTTGGCGCTGTTAGAAATGGCATTGTGTAAGCCAGCTAGCCACACCTCTTGAATAAGTGCCATTGTTTTGGAAACCCTTGAAAAGTTCAGGTAGGGGAAGTGTGATATGAACGTTCTCTCAGGAATGCGCAGTCTGGAAGGAACTCAACATAACTTTTTATGTGTGTTTCAATGTATGACTCTGTTTGTTTTCTGTCCTGTTTTGATTTTTACTGGTTGCTTTGTATGTCTGCGCATGCCTCTGCATGTGAGGGTCTGACACCTCCTTTATGTAATCTGGTTTCTTTCTCTCTCTCTGTCTTGTCAGTGGGATTCCAAAAGTATTGATTATTGTTGCCTTATATAGACATGTTAGGACATTGAATGGCCATTGGCTTCTCAGACCCCCTTTATTTCTGCTTGCAGGCACATGCATGTCTAAGCAGAGCTGCCCACAACTGTGCTGGCCAATCATAGCTGCCTAGGTGAAGTTTTGGAGGTGTCAGACAATTACGAACATGTGCTGTACTGAAATGAACAGTGCATACATACTGCATAGGGATCTGCAGCAATGCTCTGGTGCTGAAACAGAGATGGTTACAGTGGAATGGGCAATAGTCCAGAAACTTGAGTACATCTCTTGAAGCACTGTGTAAACATTTAGCATGTGATTCCATGTTTTGTAGGCTACATAAAATGTAATTTATGAAACTGTTAGGTTTCGCTAGAGGCTTGCTTTGTGGATGCAATTTGAAATACTGTGGTAGGACTCTTGAGGAAATGCCTCTGCAAGGCATTGGTAATGTGCAACGTCCCAGTCGATGCCCCATTGTCCTTGGGCAACATTGTTGGTTTGTGGTTGGTAAGCAGAAACACAGAAGGTTATGTTCAGGCATATCAATTCTTCTTGCCTGTTGTACCAGAGTGTGTGTCTGTGTGTGTCTGTGTGTGTCTGTGTGTGTCTGTGTGTGTCTGTGTGTGTTCTTTTGAGTTCTTTTGAGTTCTATTTTGTTTTAGTTGTAGCAGAAGATCCGTTGGTTATGTATTGTAGTTTAAATCTGCAGATATGGTCATAAATTATTGGACGTCTGAAGGTGTCCTGCCTGGCTGTTCATACATGATTGCTGTTGCCATCATCTGCATGTAGCCTTAATTATTTGAGGTTTTGTTACAGTTGTTCATGCTGGTGCTATTTCCATTACAGAAATATCCCTGGCTAAGCTTTAAGATCACAATAGTTACTTCATCATTTGCGTGATGGTGTTTTGTGTTTAGACCATAGTCCAGATAGCTCAAAAAGCCTTTAGGCTCCAGTGAAAGATTTAAACCCCCACTTTTAAACAGTCAAAGGACAGAACCTTGCATCTCAACGTGCTGCTCCAAATGACTGCATTCTTGATTCAATCAGTACAGAGTGACCAGTCCAGTTTAGGCAACAAAGTAATTACAGCTGTAACAATCACACACATGGCATAGTGCCCCTAAATGTCACTATAAAAGAGTAGGGTTGGTGTTCACTTAGACAGAAAAAGCTCATGCTTCCTCATTTTTCCCTGTGATTAAATACTTTGCACGTTCACTCATGTTCCAAAGCTGGAATTGTAACATCATCCCTGTCTTTGTGTGTTGGTTTGTTGCAGTGTGGCTGAAGGCCTGAAAGCGGGAGAGGATCACCGCTCTGCACCGGAGGGAGGAGCCTAATGCCTCAGAAATGTGAAGCTATTAGTTACTGTAGCCCCACCCCTTATAGGGAACCAGGGAAACGAGCCTCCAATTCACAGACATTCTGGAGGTAAGAGATGCTTGTTGTGTAGACATTTGCTGCTTCAAGCTTGCCGACTCAACTGTTTTAAGTAAAGGAAGGTATGAAAATGCCTTCTAAAAAGATGCGAAGTAATTTGCTGAACATATAAATGTAAGCCATGTCTGATATCCTCTCAGGCACTACGTATATGTGCCGTTGTTATCCTGAATGAGACTTGTCTTTTAAATAGAAAGTGTTACCTAGTAGTTGCCATGTCTGTCAGACAGCATTGCTTAAGCTATAGACTGAAAAACACATGTGGTGACGCCTGCAAACCCAGATGCTCTGCCTCTGCCTCAGAAGAACAGGGTTACAACATAATTGGCATAAAACAGACTCTGCAGTTGTGACCTCATCCTTTTCTTTTTTCCTGAGTTGGACAGGTTCCTTGGCAGGCCCCCTATAAGGAAGTCATGGACCTTAACAAGGAATGGAGGATAACAATCTTTACTTAATTGAAACAGCGCTGGGTTTGACATGAGCTCACCTAATCGTTTATCATGACTCATTCCTCAGGTTTGCTTTTCACTGCAGTCTGTTTATTTTTCTTTAAACATGATGCTCATCAACTTTTTCACTTGAAAATAGTCATTAGCTCAGACATGTGTTTTGGTACAGGGTATTGAGGAAAGTCTGAGTTGTGAGAGCAGGCAAGGCTTGGGCTGGGGCTGTATGCTCTTGCCAGATTGTGTAATGGGTAAAATCAGTCTTGCAGGGCCAGATATGAGTACTTCTCTCCAGTGTGATCTTGCTCCCACCCAACAATTGTACTCCGGTATACTTCAGTCTTGGTCTAAGTGACAAATGGAGCAGTGCTACGTTTTCCTTTGTTTCTCAACTCATGTGGTTATAAAATTTCAAGTCACATTTATTTATATGGAGCGTTTGCTTCACAAAGCAAACAAAAGCTTTACATTAAAATTGGATTTAAAAATATTGTGACGGCTTGTTTTATACCAAAAATTTAGCAGTTCCATAATTTGGGGCCTGTCATGGAAAAAGCCCAATCTCCTTTGAATCTCAATTAAGGCTGTGAAATAAAGCAACTTATTAAAGACTCTCTATTCTCTATGCAGCATCAGCTTTATGACAGAAATCGCGCAGGACTGTTTGGCGAGTTGGAATGTGCATATGGAGCCCAGTGGACCCAACATGACTTTAAAAATTAGAGAATTTCTTTACTGCTCACACTCCGTGGCATTTATCGCTTGCAACCATTTTGTGGACCTAGCGGTTCACCCGCTACATTGTCAGGTGCTGAATAAGCTTGCACATCAAACAGGTTTATATACCTTTTACAGAAGTTCAACAACACAAAAAACAAGGACAAACCAGGACAGTTCCCCTCTCCCCTGTGTGAACAGCTCTGTTCAGAATGCCCAATTTCAGTGTCTGTTCCTTAAAATGGTAACATGCCCCTCTGTTTCACATCTACAGCGTGCCGAGGTGGGAATGGGTTTGTGTTACTCTCACCATGGAGTTCATCTTGCAGACGTTTAATTAACAGACTAATGACATTAATATTATTGTGGATTCCGCATGAAGTAACAGCAAGAACTACATCTAGTGCTAGTGCTAGCTAGCTGGTTATAGAAACTTAAGCATAAGTATTTTTAAGTAACACTTGTATTTCCCTTGTCTGCAGTTATGATGCAGACAGTTGGTAATGACCCTTATGTGGGTCGCACTAACTTGGGCTTAAAAAGTAGCAGTCAGACACAGGAAACTGAAGTCCGCTTCCTATTCACCAGGTTCTTGTTCCTATTTCCCGCTCCACCTTAAATGATGCAGCAGTTATTATTATAATGCCTGAGGCGCCGGCATTTAAGGTATATCAGAATAATTGGGGGAAGAAGCTCGACAGGCAGCCTGTGTCAGAATAATTGCTGCACTGTTTAAGGTGGAACAGTAAAATTTGAAAAAGAAGCTTGAAAGACTTCAGCTTTGTGTCAGACCCAAAGTGGTTAGCTCAGTGTTTTTTTTCACCACTGCAGTAGAGAAGTTCTTGAGCTTAGCTCTTAGCTTCCACATAATGCGCCCTTTTGCATAGGTTGGACGGAGATACTCCGAAGGGGGTGTGGGGTGAGTTGAGAGGGGTTTTTGTAGTGAGTTCCCCATTTTACGCAACCTGAACAGCTTGATGAATTCCACCTTTTCTGATTGACTGGGGTTTCTGTCTTCAGTTTGTGGGTTGGTAAGCACTCCAGATACCCAAACGTTGGTGCACAAGCACTGAAAAAGCAAATCTTTAATAGTATGTGCCCTTTAAAAATCTCAGGGTATCTGCAAAGTTATGATGAAAAATATAGCCTAAGAGCATCGCTTTGTATGTAGAGAGAGTAAAGCGTTTGCCTAATGTCGTACCCAATAACAAACCAAAGGTGCCATAGGATGTAGTTATTCAGCATTTTAAATTGTTCTCTTGTGTACATAGGTGTGACTTCTGCATGAAATATGCCTGTATGCAGTTTTACATGCCCTTTTACAACCCTGTGATTTGAAATGAGCTGTTTTCCCTTTCTTGGCGAGCTTATGATCAATAGGCCCTTTTCACAAACAGTTGTTTACTGTAGTTTTACGTGATGGCAGGGTGAAACTCATGAAACTCGTGAAACTTTTTCATGTAACTACTGCACAAATGAGATCGAAATGTACCATAGCAATCAAACACTGCGTTACAATATTTTTGTTTTTGATTGCTGTCATGACAAATAGTGAGAATAAAAGTGGATGAGGCACTGACTTAACTTTAAACAGAGCTAAAATGCTGTATGCATCTAGCCCTGCTTCTGCAGCTGCTTACATCCGGCAGTCCCTGTGCCAGTGACTTTTGTAATACTCCAGTTTTAAAGTATTTTTTATTTTATTTATTTATTTTTTTCAATTATTTTTTTCTTTCTGGTATGGAATTAATAGACTTTGTTTACTAACATGGAGCAGTTTCTGTGACGCATTTACAGCATGCCAGTGATTTCTGTACCATTAGAAGAGTCTTTAATCATTCTAGCTACTTGCTTTTACTTTACTCAAAGTTGTTGACTCACTATGCAATTGTCATTGAAGGATGATCTGCTTTGGCCATCAAAAGAAAGTTAATAAAATCACATTGCTATTTGCACATTGCATTTAGAGTTGTGATGCTTATGAATTAGAGACTGCTCCTGTCATCAGTCTCTTTAGTGTCAAATGCTGAGCAAAGCCTGTGCAGTATTGTCTAGGGTTTGAGAAACTGGGTGAAATGTGTAAAGCAAATTAAAAACTTAGAAATGAAGTTGCCCAGGATACTGTTAAAGATGTGGGAGCTGTGATTGGCTTAGTGTTCAGGAGCTTGTCTTGCAAATTTTGTTCCACCTTAAATAGTGCTTTATTGGCAACTTTATTGGCAATTGTACTAGTTGTACAATTTAAGGTGGCATACGTAACATTTGACTAAGAAGCTAGCAATGGGAAGTCAACTTCAGCCTCGTTTAAAGATGCAGATCAGTTATGTCCATTGGCAGCTTGCTTCCTTGGAAATGGTATGAAAAGTGCAGACATCCACTTCACAGCCAGAACTGTACATTTCCGCACACAAGTCGGTGGCGGTTGATGTGGTTGTCGTTGTTGTTGTTGTCATCAAGACTGTTACATAACAGTTTGATTTTACACCCCTCTTTTGCAAATGCATAATTATTCAATTAATGTAAAGAATTTTGCAAGATACAGCCTTTCTCGTTGTGACCTTTGTGGACCGTCGGACAGTTATTATTCCAGTCTGTAAAATTGTTGTACCTAAAAAGAGCTTCCTATGTGTGCACTGTACTAACACAGTTATGGGTAAGACAGGAAACCAAATGGGGTGTTGTGCCAGGAAATGTGTATCTGTATCCATGGAGCTATAAGCCACTGTTGACTTCACACACATGAGCTGCCTCCCGTTTTGTTTGAAACACCAAATCAACAAACATTATTCACATAGGTTGCTTTTTGTTGCTACAATCTCAGGGAAAGAGTCCCTTTAGGTATTCAGACTGTCCAAAGGTGCATCTCAAGTCTGCATATTTCATGCTGGGTTTTTTTTCTGACTGACCCCAACGCCCAACCCAAGAAAACTGTTATCCACAACCACTCACTTACTAACAAACCCATTGCAGGACCCTTAAAATGTGGTTTTGTAGTAAGTGTATACACACCTATCCCGTCCTTGTTCCCATTATTAGGCCTGGGTTTGTAGAGAAGGAATGCCTTATAAGCACTTGCCTGACAGGCATCCCACTCATGTGGCTGCTGCTGGTTGTTCTGCAGGCTTGTTGGAGCAGCTGGGCCTTTGTCAGCTGATTGCTTGTGTAATACCCCAGCTGTGTCTGGACATGAGTGGCCCTGCTCCCATTATGTCAGTTCAAGGGCCAAAAGGAACAGTCAGCTCTTGTTGTTTTGGGTGTGACAATGCCTGAACTTCTCCTCAAACTGATACACAGTGCTTTACGGTCACCTCTCAGAGTTAGGTTTTTTTGCCCTTGAATTCTGTTATTTGCTTAAGCATTTTGCACCCAGTGTAAGAAAGATGCCAACCATTTGTGTTTAAATAACGTTTAAAGTATAAATTATCATTTATCACTTGCCACACGTGTAGCCGATTAGCCAAGGTATGTTTGATCTCTAGGTTACATGCCCAAAAGCGTCTTTGAGCCTGCTCAGAACGCTCCCTGATCTTCATTTATTTCACAGACACATCAATGTAGATTAAAACATGTTCTAAACAAAACCAAACTTCCCTGAACAGGTGAACAATGGGTCAACCATTTTGAGTGACCGGGACCACTGTTACTGCAACCCAATATGTGATTTAAAAATGTTTATTTCTGCACTTCAACTGTGTAAAACAATGTTTGTCAATCATGATGGTAGCTAAGTGAGCACAAAACAAACAGTGAAAACTCCATCCTTGTAGGTCACGTACACCCATACATGCTGATTGTCTTCCCTGGGGCGGATAGGATCTTGCAGCAAGACAGTATGTCGCACTACTACCCTGTAGTTCTACCTTAGCCCCCTAATTCCCATAACTTGAACCCAAATCAAACATATCTTGACTAATTAACTTCATTTGGGGTATAAATGTTTTCTGTCTTTCTGTCTTTTATTAATAGTGTTCACACAGTAATTTACAGCTTTAAAGCTGTAATATAATTAAAGAGCTATAATAACTGTAACTATAATGGTCACCCCTCCCCAGTGGAATATTAAGATAATGGCCATTGCTTGTGGTCCTGATTGTGCCGTCCTGATATCTCTTTTCCAGGGGGTGGAAGACGGTCTGAAAAAAGTGGGAATTGTGGTAACTTTACATAAGACCTTTTTTTTTCTTCTTTTACAGGACTACCACCATGCTCCTCAAGCCATATCCCAAACCACAGGATCAAGAGCTTAACCAGGAGGGAGGGCAAGATGGGACACGAAATCATGTGGATCAACGAGGAGTACTCAGAGCCGAGTGGGGTGTTCGCCAAGCATGCAGCCTCATGGGCTCGCCTGGCAACGGTACAGCCAACCGGTGCCCCCTCAGTGTCATCTCTACTAATACCCTCCGTTGTACCACCAACAATGGCAACACCCCACACAATAGATCAAGTGGAGATTTCTCCAGCTCCTGGACTCACAAGGTCAAGGCACCCTCCACTGTCGCTACATTCACAAGTTCCTTAGTTCTGTTCTCAACCTCAACTGGCTTGGAGAACGAGGGCTCACTAAGAATATATCAGGGAGAGGAAGGAGAAGGCTCTTTAGACATATGGGCCGTCATCAAACCTGGGAATACCAAGGAGAAAATTGCAATCTTTACTGCCCAGAAATGTGGCCATGTCGGCGCAGGTGGTAATGAAAAAGTGCCAGAGAGAGAGGTGATTACTCCAGATATAAGAATGGTATCAATGAAAAGTAAAGGTTGCTGGGATGGTGATTGGTCTGTGGCAAAGCGCAGAAAAAGGTCTGGAAACCCAGATAAGGAAATGAGCGTCGAGCCTCCAGCTCAAAAACCTGAGATATGCACAGCACCCGTGACACCAAACGAAAACTCAGATCCTTGCTGTGGTGTAGCTGAAGAACTTGTGGGAACAGATGGGGAAGAGGGTGGAAAGACGCTCTCTGTCGTGGAAATGGTGGCATATTTGGAGCAGAGAGCTTGCGACCAGCAGGTAGACTTGAAGCCTCAGTCACTGCGAAGCTCCAGTACAATTACTCTGTCAAAAGCTGGATCGCTTCCTCAGCTAGCAGAGCAAGTATCCAAAGGCCCACAACTACCAGAAGTTCCTGAGGAGGAGGAATCAGTGCGGGTACTGGACATGGTTGCCAAGCTGGAATCACAGTGCCTAAGCAGACAGAGCCTCAGAGATGGGGGAAACCTCTCACGCAACAATAGTCTACGGAGGAGGGTTGGACGTGTTCTTCTGGCAGGATCTGAAACGTATTCTGTGCCCTTGCAGCCAGCATTGCCTGTTCTGCCTCAAGATGAGATGAGTCCTTCCGTTGCACGCTCTACGCTAAGTGCGATTGACAAAGCTAATGGCCCTTCTGAAGCCCCTTTGCCTGTGTCAACAGAGAACTCTGAGTGCTCAGTCAGTTGTACCAGAGTGCAGGGAGAAGGTAAGAACGTGGTGGCTGAACAAAATACATGTACAAAGGCGGAGACAGCAAAGGATCTGCAGCCTCTAGTCAGTCAGACTAACTTGCAGGTCAATGAT
The DNA here is from genome assembly GCA_034552555.1 of Semaprochilodus insignis. Taxonomy (NCBI): domain Eukaryota; kingdom Metazoa; phylum Chordata; class Actinopteri; order Characiformes; family Prochilodontidae; genus Semaprochilodus; species Semaprochilodus insignis. Next base: position 22,445,319 of record CM067483.1, on the reverse strand, counting down.
TGCAGTGCAGAACCTCTTCCAGGCATGCTGTTTTTTGCCCAGTCCCCGCCTAAGGCACTTCAAGAGCAGAAACCACTGACTATTTCCAAGAATAGCCCTGTATCTCAGAATGTAGAGCACTCCTCTAATGGCCAAGAGAGTAACCATGAAGGAGCTTTGCCACTCCAGCAAACATTAAGCCCTCTTTCAGCTAAAGAATCAGTCGGCAAGCAAAGCACGGATAAACTTGAGGCTGATTGTAGCGTAGAGGAAACGGAAGGAGAAGTCAGTATAATGAGTCGGGAACCTGTGCCTTTGCCCTTGCGTCGCCTGGTATCTCACGAGTTCTTGGAGACCCGTTTCAAAATCCAGCTCCTTCTGGAGCCTCAACAGTACATGGCCTTTTTGCCTCATCACATCATTGTCAAGATTTTCAGCCTGCTGCCTACCGAAAGCCTGGCTGCTCTAAAGTGCACCTGTCACTACTTTAAGTTTATCATTGAGAGTTACGGTGTGCGGCCAGCTGACTCCCGTTGGGTGAGTGACCCACGCTACAAAGACGATCCCTGCAAGCAGTGCAAGAAGCGCTATGGCCGTGGTGACGTGTCACTCTGCCGTTGGCACCATAAACCCTACTGCCAGGCGTTGCCCTATGGCCCTGGCTACTGGATGTGCTGCAGGGGGTCCCATAAAGACACGCCTGGTTGCAATGTGGGGCTCCATGACAACCGCTGGGTCCCTGCCTTTCATAGTATCAATATGCCAATTTATAAGAAAAGCAAGGACAGTGAGGAAGATGTGTAGTTGTGCCAGAGGAGGGAGAGTGTTTGAGCTGTTTGGTTTCCATGAGGGCTGTTTGTGTGAATGTAATTTGTGTGGATGAACAGTGTTTCTTGTGCCTCTGTGCTGCCATATGAGCATGTGCTTTTTTTTTTTTCTTTTTTTTTTTTTTCTTTTTTTTTTTTTTTTTTTCCTCAGCCATGCAGAAACTAACAAGGTGGATTGCTGTACTTTTTCCCCTGATCCTCTCCTGCTAACCAACCACCAACTCATCTCTCTACCCTCCTCAGGTCCTTAAGTTGGTCTGCACTTTAACCTTTAAAAAAAATGACTGAATTTTCATGAATTCTGTCAGGGTACTGCTTTCACTGAATTTACTCTTGACAAGCATTAACCTACTTTTCACTAACTTATTTCCTCAAGAACACCTCAAAAAATCTTCACTGCGTTCACTGTCATTCGATATATTGGACAAGAATGACCCTTTTACCTTTCTATATGATGGAAGCTTTATCTTCACAATAGGAAAGTTTGCTTAAAGGGCATAATAAAATTTTTTAGGCCCAATCCCATTTCTTATTTTTACCCCTAGCACTTGTTTTCGAGTGTAATCCTCCCCCTTGAAACTGAGTTACAAGGGCTAGTGATTGAAATCTTTCCCCTATGAAATGGGACAACCCTTCAAGAAGCGGATACGTCATCAGCTGTCGTCAGTGGCTTTTATGTAAACAGATGAAAAGTATGGGCGCTTGCAGTTCATTCACTTCACTCAACTTCAGTTTTACACATCAGTCAATCTAACGAGACACCCAAATAAAAAAGAGCACAAACAAAAAACTACATTTCTTCATTAACAGGCTCTTGGTGGTGCTCTGTAGACAAGCCACCAAGAATTTTTGGGTGATATGAAGCTCAACTTGGCTTTTTAATTGCCAGCTTCATGATCGAATCTCCACGTTCCACCTTAAATGGTGCAGCAACCTCAGGTACCAGAACGTAACTGCTGCACCATTTAAGGTGGAACGGGTCATTTCCCTAGGTAGCCGCAGAGACATCAGTGTATTACTCGCGTTATCTTACAATACAACGGCTTTTTAACAGAAAAAATACTTATTTAGGGGTCTCTTTGGTCGCTTGTGCATCCATCTTGCAGATGATTCGCAGAGCATTCTGGAAATTTTCTCATAATACACTGTTTGGAGTGTGCCTCTGAAAAGTCTTCGTTTGATGGGCCATGTAGCCCTAATGCTCCGCCCTACCCCTCCGTCTCAACAACAATCAGGACAACCCTACCCTTAGACATGAACGCGCAAAACTGAGGGGTAGGGCTAAGTGTTGTGGGCACGGGGTGAAATGGGATTGGGCCTTAAAGTCTCTGCCCCATGCACCATCTCATAATCCTAACATCTCCTGGGATCATGATGGAGTAGTTGGCTTTGTCTCTGGCTGGTCTGAAAGTTTGTTCTGAGCCCAGTTGTTTACGTTGTAGATAAGAGTCGTGTATCATAATAGGGTAAAGAATGATGGCATAAGTGTGACTTGAACTGCATCTTTTGGGTTCAACACTTTCATGCCAACGTGTGTATATTCCACATTGCTTGCCCTCGTTCTACAGTGAGTCCTTACGTTAAACCACTGTAAGATAGCAGGGTGCACACCTTTGTGTTGGCATCTCCCTGGTATGATGCAATGTTTCTCACCAGGAGGCATTTGAATGTGGGGAGACTGGCCATCCGCATTATCTGTACAGCAACTAACTGGATGGCATCTGAAAAAAGACAGAATTCACTGCAGTGGAAGGAGAAAGGTCTCTAAAGTGTGTTTCAGATTTTTAAAGAGCATTATTGTAATATCTGTGCTGTTTTCTGTCTTATAAGGCATTTTACTTCAATAAAGTGTATTCTTGGAGGATCTGTAAGCTGCTCTCCTATTGCCTCTTTTGGTTTCATACTGAAAAGTATATAAATATAAGTATTGCGTTCTGATTTGAACATTTGTGTATGATTTTTAAAGTTGGGAGAATTTTGTGTTGGGATTTTTGTGTTGTATGAAGGCGGTATGGGAGGTGAACCTATTGCACTTGAGAACGAAAGCAATCTCAACATTAATGTTCCTTGGAATATTTTTAAGGGCATCATTGTGTTTGGTATAAGCAGAGTAAAAAGTCCAGGTCCCTTGGGGTTGACCTGTACCAGTGGTCACCAACCGTCCTCCTGGAGAGCTGCTTTCCTGCAGAGTTTAGTGGCAGCCTGCATCTAAACCACTGCCTCCCCTTTTCCTAATTCCAGTGCGTCTAGTCCAGCCAACTAAGGTCCTCTAATAAATTTAGTTAGCTGGAGCAGGTGTGGAAGACTGGAACTAGACTCCAGCAGAAGGAAGTCCTCCAGAACCAGTGACCACTGATCTATACTACTACACAGTTAAAAATGTATAGTCTAATACTCCTATGTGCATTTGGATCACACAAGTTGCTTTATTTTCCACAAAATGTATATATGAATATTTCTTTTTTTTTTCCTCATTTTTAAAGTGTGTGCTGTTGCAGTGCACAGTATAAATGAGTGGATGACCACATTCAGCTGGGTAATAAAATGCATGAAAATATTTGGTTCCCATTGTTTTGATTCCAGACAATTATTTTCTCAGAAACTAAGATCATTTTTGAAGGCAAATGACACAACATTCATAATCAGTTTTGTCACACATTAATGTTAGGGTTTTTTTTTTTATTTAAACATATGGCAATGATATGAATCATTAGTTTTACTAATTTTACTAATAGTTTTACTCTCCAGTGTGTCAGCATCAAATGTTTTGGACATGTTTCAGTTTAATACTTTTTTTTTTTTTTTAAATTATACTTGGAATTTTGCCCAGACATACAAAATATTGCTTGTAACACATGTACCCATGTGTCCTCCAGATTTAAGATGTATTCATTTTCTTTTGACTTCATCAAGACAGAGCCATTTAATAAATAAATAAGACAATGAAACCAAATCAAACCATGATATAAAGTTTTAATCAGTTCTCAAGTTCATGCCTACCACAGCCCGTAGTACTTACAGTACGTAGTAATAGAAGGAAAGGCAAGACCACCAAGATGGCATAAAATGGGCATCCCCACTATTATTTCTTCCTAAAGTATATATATATATATTTAATAAAATAACATACTAACACACCCATTTCAATAATTCAATCCCAGACTACTGCAACATTTATACAGTTAGGGTCTTTGAATAGCTGGTGAGAAGGTGCATTTTCAGTTTTCAGTAAAATTTGACAAGTCAGCGCCTGCCATCACAATCACTCTAATGCCAGAGGTGAGTCTGACAAGCAATGTCTTACATTTAATATTCTCACACTGCTAAAATACCTGAACACACTGAGCCACTAACAATACAATCTCATGGTGGTTCTGAAGGAAGTCTGATACTCAAGGGAGGGTGCAAGCTGGGTGGTGAGCTCACCCGGCAAATTGTTTGTTTATGCTCCCATATTCAAGAAATAAAAGTGTTCCTGTGAAAGCAAATGCAAGTCTTCAATGGGACTTGCCCAAATTTAGACTTCTTGTAGTGTTGTATTCCTCACTTGCTGACTTCTTCACAACAGATCATCTTGTCTCTTATATGTATCAAGCTTTAAAGTAGAGAGGCTAGCTGCTGACAGTGGATAAGGAGGGAGCATCTACAGTGTTTGTGAGCTACAAAAGATCTGACATGTCAGAGCAAGGAGTTCACCAAGTCCTATTTCTATTATCAATCCTCCAAACTCAACTTGCCTTCCTTATCAGAAACTGGTTGCTTTAGGAAATGGCACACTTCTCCCTCATTTCCAATCACACACAATATTTTACATGGCGTCAGGTGACCACAAAAATCCCTTTTTCCAATAAGATCTGACAAAAGAGGGAGAAACAAATAGTCTGTTTGCATAGCTACAGCAGCCTGCACCTCAGCTTGGTCTCAGCGCTGGCCAGTGTAGGCACGGAACCAGGAGGTGACTGAGGCAGCAGCAGAGGAGATCATTCCTCCAGTGTTGCCTACTGGCTGGGAGGCCTGCATGGCTGTACTCTGAGACAGATCCATGGGCTGAGAGGGAATATCACAGAAGCGAGGGCTAGGTACTGTTTCCCAGTCTGTACCCAAATCTGTCTCTTCATCCGTCACCGCCTCATCTCCACTCTCCTCCGCAGGCCCTGCTGCCTCTGGCTCCACAAACTCCATTGAGTCTTCTAAGTCTGCACTGACCTCAAACGGCCCAGTCCTGCACAAAGAGGGATAGGGTGACAGAAACGAAAGCAGGTGAAACTAGTGGTATATAATCTAAAGTTTCAGGAGGATTACATTTGAAACTTTGTTACTAAAGTTAGAATGAATGAATAACCTAAAATTAATTTCATTTTTGCATCTTTAAAATCCAATTTAATTATATATAATTATTAGTAGAGGCCCTATGCCTTTACTAATTAGAAATGTGACCTGTAACTTTACATTTACTCTTGCACGAGGCATGTCTGGGCGACAATTTGACTATAATGTACGCAGGCAGCAGTAGTCGATGTGGCCTGAACGCAAAGGTGACCCCACCCAACACGGCATATTGTGTTGAATCAAATTGCCATATTGCACCACATCGTAGTAGGGGTGAACTGTAATACACTTGCTTTATATCTATCTTTAGTGTAACAGACTGTTAGCGGTGCATCAATATGTGTTCTGCATCGGCCTCAATGGAAATGCACATCGCTAACATGTATGTTAACTACATCAAAATAGCTTTGTATGAGAAATACAGGGAGCAAACTGAGGCTCTTCCTCACCTGCCAAGGTTCTTGTTCTCTGGAGAGACAAGAAACATGATGTTCCTCAAAGTGTGGTGGGGATGGAGCAGCTCACTGTCCACGTGCTGACACAAACGGAATGAAAGAGAAAAACATAAAACTAAATTCTCAGTTCAGGGAAACCTGAGTGGGAAGTAATAATAATGAGCACTACCTGGGAGAAACAGAGATGAAGGATGTTGGTGTTGAGTTTGTTGACAGCACGTGTAAATCTGTAACGGCTCAAATTATCACCGCAGAACTCACTGAAAAAGAGACAGCACACGAGACACATGAAGTAAAAGTATTACAGTCTGCACTGTAGAAATTTAACTTGGAAAAACTCAGGTTTTGATAGATTAGTGATACATGAGCTTTGGTATACATGTTACCTGTTGCACAGTTTTTTGGGTAGATTGACATCCAGAATATGAGAAAGGATGTTAAGAAGTTGAGTAGCATAGCAGAGAGCTGCGCTAATGGTGTGAGCCGGATTAATATGATCCAGTTCTAGGAATAGGAAACGGAGCAAACTTTTCAGAGGCACTCATCACACACTGCTGTCAGAAATCATTATTCCTCACAGTAGTATACTATTTATTTAACAGCGTTTTATCCATTTACATCAAAATATAAAATTCACGTTGAGGTAGAAATTTGACATGGCTTGAGAAATTGTGAAACCTATTTGGAGTGGAACTCTTTTTAATCAGGAAACATGTTGTGGCAGCTATATTGCATTTAATTGTCTGTATATGACAATAAGAGGAAACTGCTGTGCAACAAAATCTGTACCTGGGCCTGGATTTGTGCTTTTCTCTTCTACCCAGTTGTAGTAGGCTGAGCAGTCTCCATTGCTGGGCAGAGTGACATGGGGTCCAGTGATACTGATGCTCGTTTCTCCATTCTGGTCATCCCAAATCCAGCGTCCAGACATGTAAGTCGTTCGACGGGCCTCAGCTAACTCGCTTACAGTGCTAGATGTCAAGGCAAAGTCATATTCTGCCACAGCAGGATCAGCTGGGTCCCTGAGGGCAGAAAGTCCACTTAGACAATCTATAATGATATAGTTTACACAATACTGTGTAGTTAAAGCCCACACTAGTTATGATACTGCTTAAGATGACAATCATATTTAGGCATATTTTGGGTGGATATGTATCACGTTTCTCCAGTGCTAAGCAAACAGCCTTGGTCAGGTTTTTCTTTTTTTCAGCCAGCCATTGTGACTAAATCCACTCAGTAACTTACGTTATTAGTTAACAATACTGAAAGACATCCCCACGAACATGAACACCTTGGTCCTTAGATTTAACAACATACCTGCTGCCCTGCTTCTCCTCCTGTGTGGCGAAGATGTAGGTGGTAAGTTCCAGGATGTGACCTCTCCGAACTTCAGCCAGAGCCTCCAGTCGGCCCTGCAACTCCTTTGTTCTTTTATCGAGCAGCTCACTCAAGCGACGATTATGACGCTCTATCTTATCCCTCTTCTCTTGGTGCCGACTAGCCCGGCGCTGCAGCTTCTGGCCTTCTTCTTGGGAGCGCAGTAACAGATCTTTGCCTTAAAAGTGGGAGACAATGAAAATGGAATTGATCGTGATATGTCTGGAGTTTTCAAAGCAACATTAAAGTAAGACACTGCTGATGATTCAAGTCATGCTCTTTAAACACTCACCGCTCTTCACTTCTTCGTTCCCACTGCAAATTGCTTCTTTCAGCTGCTCAATTTTCATTTTGCATGACATGATTTTCCACTTCTGCCGTAAACAAAACCAACACAACTAGCAGTGAGCATGAGCAAACTCTCTTTTCACTCCAAGTTCACTGTGTTCCCAACATCAATCTTGCAAATAATTACAAACTTACAAGCTGGTCTGTCTGAACCTTCTTGTCCATGGCTTTGAGGACTCTATGATGAAAAAAGGCAAATGCATATTCACTAAGTGAGGAAAGGTTCTTGTTGACAACGTGTTCAAAATCTTCATGTATATCAAAACCATCAGTAAATCATAGTTCATGATAAGAAAAATCAACCTGACTCACCTCTGCTGAAGATTCTCCTTTTCATTTTTCATCTTCTGAAGTCTTTCCAACTTTTCTGCGTATCTGCAAAGATAAATGTATCAGTTCGGTACAAAGACTCCTTTCAAACTATGGGTCAACACACATAAGAAATATGCTTTCTCCCGCTTCTAACATGTTTATCACTGTAAATGGCAATTAAATGACCAATATTTAGTTAGCATTTATTGCAAGCAATGATAGAAAAAAACAAGTATCAACTATAGACTTTTATTAGATAAATTATTTGTTTTTACTGTATTCATGCCAGATTTGGCATGAATTTGGCCAGTTTTGGATGGACTTATAGAATTGTGGTGTAAAAGCTAAATGTAGTATAAATATTCATTACTCTACTTTGAGTAAAATGTAAGTCAAAACTTTTTTCTTACATCTCCTCATATATGATTGTCACTACACTTTATGTATAAATGCAGATACTCAAATGAGAAACTAAAACTATTTGTCCCTTTCAAACTGGAATTCATTAAGTCTTTATTTAAATAGTTACAAATTCAGAAGTACTGAAAACATTAGGAATTTGTAAAGATTTGGATATAACAATAAATTAATAAGGTTTATCATATTCTTTTTAATTCTTTTCATTTGTCCCTTCTTATTATTTTTTGTTTATCTGCTTTATGTATGTTTTTTATTCATGTTACGTGTATTTTTTCTTGTTAAGTAATGTATTTATATTGTTATATAGAATGTGTAACGACCGCAAACATTAGATGTATTTTTATACTCTTCTTATCATAACGTAATAAGCAAAACATAGACTTTTAATACTGAATAGCTTTGCATGGCGGAGCAAATTAGGCCACACCTGGCTGTTCAACAATTTGTGGCTAAGCTAGCCAAGCTAGCAGCGACGAGACTAATGATTCTGGGCAAGCTAACAGTTAGCCACTCAGCTAAGACAGGACACAAAGTTTCTTTTAGGACGTAAAGACTTTTACTGATTTAGCTGCAGGCCCAAAGGGACACAGTGACTACAAACAAGCAAATACAACTCGTGTGTAGGCGAAGACCAATTGACTTCTTTGTTGTCTAGCGCGCTGGGTAGCTAGCAGGAGCTAGCAAACGCAACTGTTTACATACAGAACAAGATACCTTAACATCCGCTAGCTACTCAAGCTAACTAGCTACTCGGTTCTTGTGATGCAGACAGCTTTATAGACACTTCGTTTGTGCTTAGTTTTTGCGTGAACTGGTTTTAAAACGTGGATAAAACAGAACAGAAGCGCTGTAAACAGAACGCACCTTTCAGGGTTTCTGCCATCGAAATAAACAAAGTCGCCTGCCTGAATGCATCGAGCACAGGTCAGCCTGCGCCTCGCAGTGTTACAGAGAGGACACCTTTCAACCGCAACGTACAGCCCCTCCGCATCGTCCACCGATTCCACCATCAGGGACCCCGGAGAGGCTGCGATGGCTGAGGGAGATTGTCGGATAGGAGCCCGGGCCCCTGCGGCTCCCTCAGCAGTTCCACTGGAGCCCACAGCCCGGACTTCACTTTCCGGGGGACACGCCATAATACAGCGCTATAACGTTCCTATAGGAAAATGACCGTGCGCTTCACGTCGTGTCTGATAACATGTTTTAGCTATAAATGTAGCCGTTTCAGGGGACAACCCTCTTTCCTTCCTCCTCTTCCACCTACAGCCCGTGATGGTGCTGTTTGGCCGGGGTTCTGTGTACCACGTGACGGATGTTGTTTATGTTTAACTGTCACGTGTCGGTAAACGAAGCATCTCGCAAGTATGTGTCTGCTGCTCACCAACCGGGACAGAAACACAACACAGCATGGAAAATAGGATCCGATACGCATGACTCGTTCAGACTCTGAAATTCCTGAAGGTTCACCTTCCACGTTTTCGCTTCTCCTGAGTCGGTGACATGACTCTTAAAGGGGAACTCCACTGATCATTTTTAAAATGTATAAAATGGTTGGGAATCAAGTCAACAAAGCCATTCAAGCTGTGTCCCTCCGAAGGCGACTGTTTAGGTGTGAAATGTTCCGGTCTAGAGAAACGAGTTTTGCCGAGAGAACTGTTTACAGTGGTGGTGATGGGAACCAGACGTCTGAAGAGTTTAATGCCTCTAAAGCACCTTCACATAGGGTTATGGATTGAAGTGGTTAGACGTACGCTGTCTGATATCTAACACAATGTTTTATGACAGTTTTGTAATAACGTTTAAGTTTAAAATGTATTTTCATCCATTTATTTTGGTCCATTCAAGGCAGAAGCATACAAGGAGGGTATTGTAACGCAAAACAGTCCCAAAACAAAACACAACAGAACTTTATCTTCTTTATTTATGGTTTATATTAATGTTACATGTATTTTCTCTTGTTAAGTAATGTATTTATTTGTTCAGGTATATTGTTACACAGAATATGTGTAACGTTTGCAAATATTACATTTTATTTTTATACTTATTGTCATCATTTAATAAGAGTTTTATACCGTATAGCTTGTTTTTCAGATTTTAAATTTTTTTTTACCACAGCTGAAATTACATTTAAATACCCAGAAGACGCATGCAGTTTTATTAGTGGTTTTGGATGGTAAATAAAACTATATTTTTGCTGTAGACATCGAGACCCCTGGTTCCCATCACCACCACTATGCAGAAAACTGAGCCTGCAAGTTTCTCTTTAACGAACTGTTTCACATCAAACCACTCTGAATCAATCTCAAGGACTGAATTATTCAGACATTTTGTAAGATTGGTGGAATTCTCCTTTAAGGGGATTAATGACCCCTATTCAAAAATTACTTTAAATTCATAAAACCGTTTGTTTAAAAAAATATCACTCACTATGTCTCAAGTTGATGCTCTCAATGTTTGCAACTCCAAGCAGCACCTACAATTAATCCAATATTTTACATTTGTCTACCTAAGGGGAATCCCACCGAATTTTCCAAATTTCTGCATAATTCAGATGTTGAGATGTAAACAAATGTAATGTGAAACGGTGCATTGTAGGGAAAACTGCAGTCTCAGACTGCTTTGCAATGGTGGTGATGGGAACCAGGGGTTACAATGTCTACAACACAAATGACAAGCTATTTTAATTACGGTTTAATTCCCCATTAAACAAATGTATTACGTTTCAGTTTGTGAAGGATTTGTATGAAAACGGTGGTTGAGATGCACTGTGAAAAAGAGGGAGATAAATGTCTCCTCCTGTCTGTTGGTGCAGTCTGTATAGTGCCGATGGCAGCCTACAGGTATGCTGTATTGAAACTTTATCTTTCTGTGAGTCATGGGTGTAAAGTTTATTGGTATGTAAATCAGAGCACGTGTTGGCCAGCAACCTGTGGGCTCAGTCACTGCAGGCCAACCTGTGCTATGGCACCCAGTGCAACTGCCCCACCCGTTAAGTAGTTCTAGCACTGTCCTGGGAATGATGCTGAATCATGTGAGTTAGAGCAGGAAAACACTAACCTGTACAGTGCAGGGACCTTTCAGAGCTTGAGAAGGGAAACACTATTATATATTCAAAATAATAAACAATATTTGTTGGCAAAATAACAACTTTTATGGTTCTATGTAGCAAAATATGTTAACAAAACATTTCCTTAATGCACTCAGATGACACACAATACTTACAAATGCTGACAAAAACATATATACAAACAACAAAATGTGCCTTAACAACACAAAGTTTGATTGCCTCCTTTCAAACTTTCAGGAATAGTGAACAAATAGCAGCTGCTTATTTTGATATTCCACTCATTGAATAAGTAGAAGTGCACTTTCCTTTTCACTGTTTCCTGAATCCTTTCAGAATTGGGTAGATATTCTCAAAAGCTTCATAGATTTCAGAGCGATCTTTAGCACCTGAAATCAGAATGGAGAAAACAGGTCAGTGGAAAAGGCCTAACTGGTGAAATCAAAACTGGGGCAGAATCTTAAAAGGCTTTCTGTTCCCTACACCCTATATAGTGCACTAGGTAAGTCTATATAAAATGCACCCAAACTCCATAAAATTAGATTCTTTGTGCAGAATTCACTACTGGACATATAGTGCAATATTTGTGTTGAGGTCAAAATTTCTTAACTCACATAGTGCACTATATAAAGAGTTGGGAGCCATTCGAGATCCAGCCTTGCACACATGGCATGGTCACATTCTTCTAGGATTAAGTGAAGGGAACGTGTACAAAAGTAAAAACCTACATGATTAACATCAGAGTTAAAAGCTAATTTATTTATGATCGGTACCTGTAAGTACGACTTTTCCAGACACAAAGATCAGTAAGACAATACGTGGCTTCACCATGCGGTAAATCAAACCAGGAAACAACTCTGGCTCATAGCTTTAGGGACAAAATCATAACAGCTATTAGACAAAGATGAGCCTTTATGTCACTCAAAGACAAGAGCAGCTGCTTGGGCAAACCTGCTGAACTGTTGATGAGTCAGAACCAGGCCCTCCAGCCGAATCGGGAAACATACATCACAACTGCCAACCATATTCTGGATCTTGAAATCAAGAAATTTGGCTGGAAACCCAAGTTTCTGCACCACTCGGGCATACTTCCTCGCAGCAAGGCGTGACTGCTCTTCACTGAGTGAAATAGAGAAACCTTATAACCTCAGACGAAGACAGAGGCAAGTCTGTCATAATGTGTGATAATCCTGACACTCATATGTCAAAATATGTCTCTAGATTAACATTTTAAACAGACAACTATATAGAACCATCATGCCACACTAGCATTTGAAAATACAAGCTGCTCTTTACATCGTGTAAATATTTCAAGATGAACAACCAACAGATATGATCTAAAATTACTTGGAATAAAATCACATTACATTAGTTTACATTAAAGTAAAATGTTTCCATTCTTGTGTAATTTATCATTTCAGAGATACACGGTTTTGTTAAAACAGTGAGTACTTGATTTTTTGAGATGAAAGATCCAAACCTCTTTGCTCCGGTGCAGACCATCTTTCCAGAGCTGAAGATGAGGGCAGTAGTTCTGGGCTCACGGATCCGCATTATCACAGCAGCAAAACGCTAGAAAAAGCAGAGTTTGGAAACAGTAATGCTTTTAACCTATTAATTTAATCTATTCACTATTTTTAAGATGCACTAGGCACGTTTTGGGACTTTTACTGCAGGAAAAATGCTTAAAGCATCCCTCAAAATGCATGGACGACAAGCGTCCAGACTCTTCTCTGTCCTGGCTCCCAGATGGTGGCGTGAACTTCCACTGGCTGTCTAAACTGCAGACTCTCTAGCAGTCTTCAAACGCTTTGTATAGCACTTAAGTGAATAATCACTAATACATGTACATATTGTAATGCTTTGTTTTGGAACTTGTACTGAAATGAACCTTTCTTCTCTCTGGGTATGAGCAATGGCTTGGGATTTCTACTTAGTGCACTTTGGCTGTATTTAACTCTGTATTCTTCTTTCTAGGTATCAGCACTGGCCCTTGTTTGGGCAGCATCTGAGCTCAAGGTGAGTTTTAGACTCCAGCCTTCTTGTATTAGCTAGGAAACATTCTCAGAGGGAACACTAAGCACGGTTGTAAGTCGCTCTGGATAAGAGCATCTGCTAAATGGCCTAAATGTAAATTAAATTGTATTATAAGTTCAATAAAAATTTTTTTAAAAATCAGCAAATATCTCCTCACAGCCCACTAGCTGTCCATTCTGTGTGCACGAAAAAAAAACTGGTCTTGATATACAGCCCTTGCTCTGTAAAAAAAGAAAAAACAAAGCGGCTCGGGTCGAGCTACACAACACTATTCGAGCCAATCAGTAACAGGGGGCATCTCTGCTTGTGCACAGAACAGGGGTAGAGGGAGAGACTATGTGCTGTACTCTACGCTTTATCAAGAAGGAGACATGACCAAGAAACAGCCAAAGCTGAGAAGATCTACAGAACAAAAACTGAGAAATAAGTTAGATCAGGCAAGGACGTTTTAAAAGTGGAGAAAACACCGAGAGTTTATGCTGAGGAGTCCAGTGGTGGTGAGGATTCAGAGAGTTAACGTGGGTAAAGTTGGCTTCCTATTCACATTTAGCCATTCCACCTTAAATGGTGCAGCAATTCTATTCCAGTGCCTGGGGTGGAAAAGGAAAATTTTAGAAGAAGCTGGTGAACAAATACCTGACTTCAGCTTCACGAAGAGGTGAAAGGCATGCATAGGATGAGGTGGTTGCTCTGTTTCTACTGGACAGGTGTGTAACATTAATTTACCACCTCTCTCTTACATAGTTGTAACTGCACTTACCTTTGGATTGTACTCAGCATTTCGTGCCTGAAGAGCAATGGCTTTTAGGTCTAGAGGACAAGCCAGGTTTACTGTGGACACAATATTCCTGTACACAAGCAAATACAGTTTTATGGATATATGTAAATATTCAGTATATATACTCATCGGTTATAATCTAACTCTGTTCAAACTTCAGTTTACTGTTCTAGTGATCCATCAAACAAGATACTATGGTACATTCTTATCAGCATGATCATATAAAGTGATAAGCTACAGGAAGATGTGGAACATACAGGTATGACTACCAAGTAAAACTGACAGCTATAAACAGAGGTTTCAACTTATATAACCACTTGTATAACAACAATTTATAACCACTGAAGTCTTCCACAAATAAGTTATATGCCAACCAGCCTCACCCAGGTCGTTACATGTTCTACAAGATAGCACCTGAATAGTGCCAGAACTCAGACCAACCACATTTTTGTGTATTCTAATATTTTACCTCACAGTATATACATTTCTGTCCTGCACCTGTTCTAAAGACTTTGCATTATACTTTCCTTTAGTATACTCATAGTATACATGACTAAAGCATCGCAGTGTTTGAAGTCATGATTGTGGACATTCAGCGAGCAGTGATGCCCTACATGAGTCACCCTGTTAGTGCCAGCACCATTGGCAGACAGCTGCACAACGCAGGACCACATGCACACAGACGGTTACAACACCATGTCAATGCCGCCAAAGACTGCAATGATGTTGTGCCAGACTGTCATGGAGTGACTCAGAATGGCAGTGGGTCATCTTCAGTGGTGAGTCCCGCTTTTGTCTTAGTGGAGACGACCAATTAGTGTGTGGAGGCACCATGGTCAGCACCAAGATGAACAGTTTGTTATCATGCGTCATATGTCCAGAAGGCCTGATGTCACTCCAACTCCACCCCTACTGCAAAATCTGCAGGAACTGTGTGAGAACACTGCAGCTACATGGGACGGATTATCCCAGGACACCATTAGGAATGTAGCATTATGCATGTAGCATTAGCAATAATAATATTGCCCATTTCAGTCTAAATTCATTATTTATCATTCCTGGTATCTTCAACCTTTATCTTCTTTCCGAATAGCATTGCAATCTGACACTTCCATTTGGGTGGAACTATTCTTTTGATGATGAGTGTATTTTGACATCTCTATGTGCCTTTTGTGGTAAATGCATGAACTGGTTTCCTCTGGTAAGCTTTGCAACATCCATCTGTTTATTACATTCCTAAATTTTAGGCACCTTCATGTTCATTTTTAAGTGAAAGCCAGATGTCTTACTGTAACTGTGGGATGATTCCTGAACTTTCTGTCACTGGGGCAACGGGGGTCATAGGCGTCATGGGGGTCATTGGTAGGGAGCAGAAGGGGGAGGCTGCAGGTTGAGTCTTACTGAGGTCAGAGTCTACATCAGGTGACTCTGAGGCTGGACAGTCTGGATATATGCCACTGTCCTCATGTGAACTGGTACCCACATTTTCTGGTGGCTCCTCCTGGGCACTGAGTTCATCAGGCAGGAAGCTCAGGTCCAGGTCCTCAGAGAGGTCTTTCTGCTGGGCAGAGATTGAGGAGGCCAGGAAGGAGGGATCCTGCAGCTTTGGAGGGCCTTGCAAGCCCAAGTCCCCTTCAAAAATGTACTCAGAAGAACCCTGGAGAGTACAGACAGATATAAGCATTCATGGCATCATGAAGGCGGCAAACAGACTACATAGGCTACATGAGTGCATGTGAATTTAAATACTGTTTATGAGTGCAGATGGTCAGCGGTGCCTCTTCTGTAGTATCTACAGCTCTGGAATTCTGGCTACCAAGAATGAAAAATAAGTTCAAGCAATCAACTTACAGCAATTGACTGATCAAAGTAGCTCTCAAGGGATGCCTCTTCATCCATATTTCTCAGAGTCCATCAAATTATTCTGAATTAACCGACAAAGTACAGAGGCTGTCTGCGTTAACAAACTAAACTAATCGAGACTTCAATCAGGCAGCACTAGTTGCTCAGACTCTCTCTAATTAGCATCGATTCTGAATAAGTGACGTGAAAAAACGTCTAAAAAATATATGAGCATCAGCACAATTTTCCTTCCTTTCAGAACAAATACATATTACTTTCGCGTGAGAAACGTCCACTATTTTACTTGTAAGTTGAGAAAAACGCAATATGTTCACTAACGATGACAATATAGTCTCCACCCACAAGAGGGAGACAATCTTCATTCGCACAAAAGTAACTTCGCTTTCTCCGGCCAAAGAGAATACAGGAAGCCGAGAGCCACCATGTCAAACTATTTCCGGGAAAGTGGTCACGTGGTTATGGCAAGCGGCGGGGGAGGTTCTAACCATTTCACCGAACTTTTCCTCTCCTTAGCCTGAATTCACATGTTTAGATATTTTTATTTTAAATAGTTTTTGTTTCGGTTTTGTTCATCGTTCACTGTCTTTCAGTATATGTTGCTGCTGTTCAGGAGGGCTCCAGACTTAAGCAGACAGGAGTTGGAACGTTTGCACCATCTTGGTTACCTCTATATAATCTTTGTCTCCGCGAAAGAACGGAAGGCATGAACGGCAGCGTGACACTGAGCACCAATGGCTCCAATAGCTCATCGTTAAGTGTATCTGCATGTTATGTAGAGTGGCATTGTTAAGCCAAGTGTCATATGATGTGACATGCTCATGTGTTTTATGGAAGCTTTCTAATGTGTCATTAGATTCTTTGACCTAACTAACCAACATGATCTGAGGTGTTAGGATATGGAACAAGTGAGGAACTGTTTGAGACATTTCCCAAATGAAGCCCGTGGTGAGTGACTTAACCCCAGTGGCTGCTTTGTGTGGTTTAGTTTAGATATAGCCCTTAATTTATACAGTTCAGTCTTTTACAGGGCTCCTCGGCCTCTTCATCAAATCGTGACCACATGGTGAAATGATCTGCATATTGTTTATTTTGCATGAGTATCATTCTGATCATACTGTACTGAGTCCCAGATACTGTAATACGGCGAGTGGTGGTCCCATGATGGTCCCACTTTCACTGATGGACAGAGTAGATGATGCCTGCACACGCAAACATATAGGTGCACTATGTAATTCCACCTGTTTCACAGGTATTATTTGGATGGTGGATCA
The DNA here is from genome assembly GCA_034552555.1 of Semaprochilodus insignis. NCBI lineage: Eukaryota > Metazoa > Chordata > Actinopteri > Characiformes > Prochilodontidae > Semaprochilodus > Semaprochilodus insignis. The sequence goes on along the minus strand of CM067483.1, from coordinate 22,428,259 downwards.
TTCTTAGAACTACAGTGACATGGTGGTGGTGTGTTAGGGTGTGTTGTGCTGGTGTGAGTGGATCAGAGACAGCAAGTGCTGCTGGAGTTTTTAAACACCACAGTATCACATAGTCCACCAGCTGACAGTGTCCTGTGGGCAGTGTCCTGTGACCACTCATTGAGGAATAGAGGATGACTGACCAACTGCTCAGCAACAGATTAGCTGTTGTCTCTGACTTTACATCTACAAGGTGGACCAACAAGGTAGGAGTGTCTAATAGAGTGGACAGTGAGAGGACACTGTGAGAGACACAAGTGTGTCTGATCCACTCGTAATGGTGCAACACAGTCTTTCACAATCACCACTTCAGTGTCACTGCTATGGTGAGAATGATCCACCATCTACATAATACCTGCTCTGTAGTGGTCCTGTGGGGTCCTCACCACTGAAGAACAGGGTGAAAAGGGTAAGTATGCAGAGAATCAAATGGACTACAGTCTGTAATGGTAGAACTGCTGTGCTCCTAAATGGTAGGTGGAGCTGATAAACTGACAGTGAGTGTAGATACAAGGTGGTGTACATAATGATGTGTTCACCTACTTTGTATCTGTGCTCATTGTCCATTTAATCAGGTTTGTGTAAAGATTGCAGTCCATCTGTTTATCTGCAGAATTTGTTATCCTGTATTTACTGTGTTCATCAGTGGGCAGAAACCCCCCAGTTTTGAAGCCTCACTGCTGAGCTGAGAATAGACCACCAAATAAAAATATCAAGCCAACAGCTCAGTGTAGCCAGAAACTGACTGCTGATATATACTCAGGACTAGGACTGTGCAACGTAAATTTGAGTTATTAAGCATTTATTTAAGCAGCTGTGTTCTGCTTGTTAAATCACCTTGTAACATTAGAACATGCCATACAAGCAAACAGTAATGAGGTAAAATGTAACTTGCTAGACTTGCTAGTTTTCAGAAAAGTAGTTAGTATATCATGAGTTGGTATATTATCGACACGTCCAATTATCACATGCAGTTGTTCAATATCCATCACCACCATGCTTATATTAATACACTGAAGTACTAGTTAACCAAACCAGGAAGTGGACGATGACTACAAATAATATTGGCCCGCCTTAAGGAAAGTTTTGGAAATGGTTAAGCAAACACAGACGTACATACAAATACTGCTTATTGTAATTATTATTTGTTAATATTGCTTATTTGTAGTGGTTTCTGAGATATAGATATTTTGAGAAATAGATGGCAAATAAATAGTTTTTTTAATACATCCCCGTCTCCAAAGAAGTTGGGACACTGTGCAAAAAGCTGTGCGCTAATAAAAACAGGATGGTCCCTGTTCTGTGTACTCTGAAAGACGCAGCGTTATTTACAAACACAATTTCATATTTGGGTTTGGCAGATCACAGGACACATTTCCACCTCACCTTAGTCCATTTTAAATGAGCTCAGGTCCAGAGAAGATTATGGCATTTCTGGATTCTGTTAATAAACAGTTTCTTCTTTGCATGGTAGAGAACTCTGTTTCCAGGAGATGGTAGTTAGTAGTAGTAGTTTTTTTTTTAGTAGTAGTGGTTTGGGGAGTGTTCCTGAGCCCATGCGGTGATTTCTGCTACAGAATTGCAACACAAAGATCTTGACTGTCCAGTATTGGGTTTTTTGCCTTGTTCTTTTCATACAGAGATTTCTCCAGATTCTCTGAATTTTTTAACGATATTACGTGGTGAAGATGATGAAGTTCATTTGCCATGCTATGTTGAGAAACATTCTTGAATTGTTTCACTACCTGCCTCTGCAGTCTTTCACAGAGCCTTTCCCCATCTTCTGAAAGACTCTCCGAGATGCTCTTTTTATACATAATCATGTTACTGATCTTCTGCCAATTAATGCAAATAGTGGTGAGATGTTCCACCAGGTGTTTTTTACACAGCTTTACCCAGATGCCTAAAATGTTTGCACAGTATGCTGCCATTCCAAGAAGTATTGTGTCATTCGTCCCAGTCTTTTCAAATCATTAAGAATAATATTTTACATTGATGTTTCATCCCAAATCAACAGGTTCAACAGTGTATTGTTTGCTGTGATCTTTTACACCTCAGAGCTTTATTTGACTGAGTCAGTGCCGTACCTGGATGAGCCCGTCTCTCCACTACAGTTCTATCGTGACTGGATTGGTCCTAATAAGCCCTGCGTCATTCGCAATGCTTTCAGTGACTGGCCGGCTTTGTCTAAATGGAACCCAACATACCTCAGGTAAAATAGATCTCTCTTAACTGTTTTCTTTTCTACCCATTTCCTACATCATGTCTGAGTGATGTGTTCTGTGTTCTTTCAGGGAGGCTGTCGGCTCCAAGGTCATCAGCGTAGCTGTGACTCCAAATGGCTACGCAGATGCTGTAAATGGAGATCGCTTTGTGATGCCTGAAGAGCGTCAAATGACCTTCTCCTCGCTGCTGGACATTATAGAAGGCAAGGTGAAGAGTAGCGGCGTCTTTTACGTACAGAAACAGTGCTCCAATCTGACTGAGGAACTGCCACAGCTCACAGGAGACGTACAGACTCACATACCGTGGATGACGGAGGCGCTTGGTAGGTCATATATCACAGCTCCAATCCAGAGTCATTTGTGAAATCACACACTGCACCTTTAATCTGAATGTGACTATGTTATTTTTTTTCCAGGTAGATTGCATGAAATTGCTGATTGCTCCTTTAATCTGAATGTAACTATGTTATTTTTCCAGGAAAATTACCTGATGCTGTAAATTTCTGGTTAGGAGAGGAAAGTGCGGTCACATCAAGTAAGTTTATATGCGCACATTCAAAGTGGGTTGAAATTCAGATAATGAAATTCAGTTATGAAATTCACAGAGACATAATACACAGCTATAAGTCTACATAACTACATAACATAACGACTTAAAACCTAAACAAAATGCAAAAAAACAACAAAAGCACCATTTAATATTGTACAAAATGTAAATGATGAGTTACTAATACCTATGTACATCAAAACTGCAAGCACATTTTTCTGCACTGTAAGTCTGAACAAGGTCACAAAGTGTTATTGATGGGAAAAACGCTCCTATGAAAGCTATTAGACTGCCTTGTTCCCCACAGTGGCTTCAGTGTAAACATAGTTGGGATTCCCTGAACAGCCTTTTCTGTTCCATGAAGCTGTGAACACCAATAAACGTGTATGTTTTTGTCAGTACACGCACAAAATACAGTATATACCTGTTTATTTCATTCCTGAAAACAGTTTTAAATTGTGGTGACGGTAGCCTTTACTGCTTCATACATTTTACTCTGCATTTAACACAGAACACCCAGATAATCATCACATAAGTGTTTTTACAGGCTAGTAGTTCGAGGCCAGTAGAATAGAGCCAATTTTGAGCTGGGCTCTGTCTGTTTTGTAATCGGTGCTTTAGGTGAAAGGTTAAGTCACTCACTCTCCAAGTGGGCGGGCACAGAGCTGGGAAGTGCTTTCTAACTGTTTGTTCCCGCTGGTCGAATTGTGTCGCTCTTGTTGACGGAATTGAAATATATTAACTTTGCAGTGCACAAAGACCACTATGAGAACCTGTACTGTGTCATCTCTGGAGAGAAGACGTTTATTCTGATCCCTCCCACTGACCGACCTTTCATACCATATGGTAAGGAGAGGTTCTCATTATTTACCTGTTTGTTTGTTTGTTATTTATTAAATCTCTTCATCCTGCTTAGATGCATTATTACACTTCTTGTGGTTCCTGCTTGCTCTCTGAGTCCTTGCTTGGCATTTTTTGGTCATCATATAGAAGCGCTCATTATACAATGCTGATTTAGCTTATTTATTTGGATGTTTCTGGTGTGATTATACGTAAATTGCTACACATTCTCTACACACAACACACTTCTGCACATTTTAATGTACAATTAGTGTGTACTTGCTGTCTCTAACATGATAATATCATAAAACATGGCCTTTGTATGACATATCTTATATTTTTACATTTTATATTATTGTTTTCCATCATCGAATCAAGGCAGTTGATTAATGGTCTTTATCATTCCTTAATATAACATAGCCCAAAATAATTTAAAGTCAGACGTCTCCAATCTGAGCTTTTTTGTACCACATCCTATGTCTCTATGTATTAACTCACACGACTCTCAAAGTAGGTCCAGCTCAAGGTTTAGCTCTTTAAGGTAGCATTAGCATTTTAGTGATGAAGATATGTGGACAGTAGTGGATAATTCATCTACATCCTCGGGAGGCATGTCTAGTTTTGACTGACTTATGATACTCTTTGCAAAAGTCGGATTCATCATTCGGGAGGGTCAGAAGCACAATTACAAAATGTTCTTCTGCTCATTGTGCAGTTACACGTTTCCACCAGAGAGGTCTCCAAATCCCCATATCTTTCACAGTGTAGCTTTAAGCATATGAATAGAAATTGTGCTTTAAAATATGCAGAAAAAATCTATGTAATTTGTTTTCTCTTGAGGATGTGTTCAAACTTTTGCATGACTGGATGCCTGTGTATCACCAGGGCTGTCCTTATTAAACTTGGACTCAGATGATCGTGTGTTCATATGGTTTGGTGTTTGTATTTGTGTAGAGCTCTACCAGCCGGCTACATATAAACAGAAACAAGATGGCAGCTTTGAAATAGTGGATGAGGAGGATTCGGAAAAGGTGAGTCTTGCAACTGCTGACATGCTTTAAATACATTTTCTAAATAGCAAAAAAAGGAGAAAAACTGTCCATTCATTAGTCAGATTTGGTACTGCTAAGCAGCTGTTTCTACCACACTCTCTGGCCAATTCTCAACAAGACTTTCAAAACATTCATATCAAGAATGGTTATAGCAAGACCAGCTGTCTTAAAATGTGAAAGCTATCTCAACAAGCTGACCCAAGTTGGTCTTATTTTAGGTGCCGTGGATCCCTTTAGACCCCCTGAACCCAGACTTGGAGCAATATCCCTCCTACAGACTGGCCCGGCTACTATACTGCACAGTCAAAGCAGGAGAGATGCTTTACCTCCCCTCTCTCTGGTTCCACCATGTTCGCCAGTCTCATGGATGCATAGCAGGTACAGTAGTGAGAACCGGAGTTTTTAATGAAAGCATTAAAAGATTAATTAAGCGTGATTTAGCTATTTAAAACGATAACCTGTCTCAGGAAACATTTTAAGGTTTCTTTGCAGACAGTGTGTTAATTAACAGTGTTAATGCTTTATTCTAGAACTAGCAAAGACCATCATCCATGCTAATGGCATGAGAGTATTAGGAGCTCATGAGCTAAAGGCTCATTTTTAATGCTCAGCATGAAATACGGATATGGATATGGACACAGGCTTCTGTCCATACTCAGCATTAATTTCACCAGTGTTTGTGCACGTTTTCTGAAAGCTTATGGCTACAAACAAAACAGAGCAGTACCACCGGAAGTCATGGGAGCAGCGTAACCAATAGTTCAAGTGAGGCACGACCATAGCCATATGAACGTTTTGTGAAGAGTTTGTGTGATTTGGTTAGAAATTTAAAAGATAAAAGATCTATATGATGTCACTTCCTGCATAAATTCTCTTCCAAAGTGACCTCATCAGTCAATATCTCAAGGTCATCAAAAACAATGAGAAAATATACTTTTCTTCCCTCATGACCTTCAGGAAGTTTGGATGATGTATATTTAAGATGTTTTATTTGGGTGAATGTGTTGAGGTAACAGGGTTGAAGGACACAAACTGTACATCTTTCGTAACCTATAAGTAACAACTCATTAAGAAGGATGTTTGAAGCATGAGGTGTTGAAAAATGGTTTTGCACATTTAATGCAAAACTAATCATTTCAGAGGAAAAATGGAGTGATGTTTGCATAACATTATTTATCTAAAACATGCACATCAGTTGAGCGATGTTTAAAACTTGATATACATACAGTATGCACAGTAACTGTATGGAAATGTCACATCAGTGCTCAAAAATGGCACCTTGAAATGAGCAGATCCTTTTCAGTCACTGTTAGTGTCTTTTATTAATGGAAATTCATGTAGATTTAATTGTGCTCATTAAATGGTCTACTATTATCATATGGCAAGAATGTACAGTGTACTTCCTCCAAGTAACACTAACTAATGTGTAATGTATTTGTTTCTCTCTGCAGTAAATTTCTGGTATGATATGGATTATGATATCAAGTACAACTACTTCCAACTGGTGGAATCTCTAACTGAAGCTGTGGGTTCAGTATGATGCTTTTAGTACATAATCACATCATCCTCAGATCACTAAACCTTTCAAAATATCCGGTAGCCTCCTTTTTAGTACCACACAGTGCCACATAGAGGAATGTGAGAGTGTTCCTGGACAAAAAGTGTTAAACTTTTAAACTAAGAATTTTCTAACCGGTTTAAAGTGGAATTCAAAGTTAACATTTCTGCATAATTAAACTTGGTTGGTAGTAACATGCTGATGTCGTCGTACTATCATGTGCAATAAATAACCAGATTTGCTGTATAATAAATACAGTTTTATTCACATGTCAGAATTTTTTTTATTTCTGTCAGAGGACACTGAGAATAAAAACAATTTAGGAGTGGTGCAAAACAAACAAGCCATGAGTTTGGCAAACAAGCTAACGAGAAACAGTCTTTAAACCCTCTGGTCCAGCTGCTAGCCTACATGATTCATTGCCCATACAGGAGATGAGAAGAGAGCCAAGAAGCCACGGAGGTAGCACTAAATGGCAAAGCATCCAATGATTGTTCATGAGGCAAGTCAAATGTACAACCATGCGTTCTAGTTCAGCAAACGGGTCAGCCCTAAAGTCCATCGCTTTTCATGCATACAGAGTATATTCATGCTAGCAGTAAAGTAACTCTCCTATCACCGGCTTTAAATACAATCCTACGTCTTCAATTCACTCTCAGGTCTAATGAGTAATATGTTAACGTGATTGACTTGAGTTTGAACATAAGACTGCTCATTTATTTCCGATTATTGGTCTCATGCATATCAGGATGTTCATGTTAATATTACCAGCACATTTTGTACTGTAAGTGACAAACGAGGATAATGCTGGAGATCAAAATTATGATGCCTGAATAGCCAATTTACTCATCACTGTATGACTGAGAGTAAGCAAATGTTTGTCAATACATCTTAAACTGAAGTCTCTTCTCTGCCATGAGAGGATTATTGAGGCTGGATTGGGATTGAGGGCTCAGATTAATGCCTTCTTCTGGGCATAGAGCAAACGTGGAAGTAGTTTTGCAGTGCTTTGTTAGCTGTACTGAGCATAAGCACCATAATTTGTAACAGTATGAGAATGTATGAACAGTATACAGTACACATAGGTCCGTTAGAAATACAGTATTTCTACAGTATCACAATGCTAATATCTTAATTACTATTGAATGAAAGTAGAATGAAAGTGCTTCACTGCACATTATTAGCTTTACCATTAAGAAAAAGGAGGACGTTTGTACCAGTGGCTAGAAAAACACCTCAACCTAGATGTAGTGTCTTAAACCTGCCTCAGGGATTTATGTAGACTTCAAGAGGAATTCCACCAATATATCACAATTTCTGCATAATTCAGTTGATAAGATGTCAACAAAGTTAGCGTTTTGATATGAAATGGTGCACTGGGTTTTGGGAATGGTGGTGATGGAAACCTGGGGTCATACTGTGTACAATGCAACTATAGCCATTTTATTTATTAACCAAAGCCAAGGGAACCTACTATGTCTGAGGTTTTACATGTATTATTAATAACAGTAAAACAAGGGTGAATCTGGAGCATCTTCTTTGGGGACTATTTTGCCCAAAAATTAGATCTTAAAACTCATAAAACCAATGTATCTGTCAACATATTCATAACTATTTCTCTTAATAACTTTCAGTGAGGTATCTTAAAATGCATTACATGTGTCAGACATCGGTTTCTCATCACTGCTGTGAATTATGGGACTTGGCAAGTTTCTCTAGAATGCAGTATTTCACCTCAAATCATTTTAAATGTTTATATCCTCATTTAATTATGCAGAGATTTTGGAGATTTCGGTGGAATTCCCCAGTGTAAAATTCATGAAAAGCCCCACAGTCTAGGCTTAAACCTGAGAAACAGGGCCAAATGTAAAAAACCTTAGTGATCATTTTGGTAATTAGAGGGTTAACATTTTGCCTTGTGACAGCCTAGCAGCAGGGTGTGATGTTGCTGTGTGTGTCACCAGAATGTCCTGTCCCTATCTCGTTGTATTTCTACGGCAGTTGAATTTAAATTGGCTGTCTGGAATGCATCATAATAAGGAAGACAGCATCCAAAACGTCTTAAGATTAAACCCTTAACAACGCATTGCTGGTTATTAATTAAGGCACCCGCATTCTGCAGACATTTGCCATGTCGATTTTAAGTACAAAAAAGTCTCAAACGTGTACAAAACTGCCCTTCAAAATTCATGCATGAGATCTGTATGCGGTCATGTCAGAAACTCCTCAGTATATCGTTTCCCTCTGTAAAGCAGATATATTACTGGTGACACTCCTCTGGCACCGTATTGACACTAGGGGGTATCCAGTATCAGAACACACATACACTATACAACACTATTTGGGGATCAGTAGCCCCAGCTATTGACCCATCACAAGAGAATAAATACAGTCACACTTCTGCAACAAACACAACATACAATATAAAAACATCCTTGGGATATAAACGAGAAACAAATCTGGCTTTTAAGACAAGTAGAGAAGACTCGGATTCCCTCTGAGAGAGAGTGCATTCTATTAAGTTCTGAAAAATGCTTGTCTCTTGCTTCGGGATCTACTAAAAAAACAACCTCTTTAAGGTAGTGCTCAAACTCAGAGGAGTCAAACGAGTCCATTTGTCATACAGAAGCTGTAACAAGCAAGCATATCTCACCTCACTCGAGACATTTTAGCCTTTTTTGCAGTCTGGCATCGCTCCTACCCACACACATCCAGATATACTGTTAGGTAAAAGGGCACAATATTTGGCAATGAGGTGAGTGGAGGAGTGGAGAGTGCACAGGTGCCACAAGAGCACGCTACAAAGGGAGGTAGGGCGGTGAGGTTAAAGTCTATAGTGCATTCTGGCCATGCTGAATTCTCCGCAGTCCTGGCGGTCCAAGCCTGGCCATCTTCAGTATGTAAGTAAAGAGACGTTAAAGATACACACTAATCACAAATTCTCCTTGTGCCCACCACTGAACACTTAACAAGTTCAAAGGAAAGAAGAAGATCTTCACCACTCTTTACCATAAAAAAAGAAAAGAACAATCCCTACAGTCCTATTTCTGCTATTTCTTTTTAATCTGTTCATTAAAAAAACTCCTGTAAAAAGAAGCCTGTGCAGAGTCATGGCCTGGGAGCCGGCCTCAGCCTCGGTGCTCTGGAAAACAAAAAATATAATAATAAAAGGAGGAGTCTGTCAGATTTTACTGTCCATCCTCTTTTCCACGGCCCTGAGGAGGAGCTGAGAATACTGCTCCAGCAGAGCCAGCGTCCGGTCTTCTCCTATGCCCACTGCTCTGCTGCCCAGCATGCACAGGGAGCTGCTGTTGGAGCAGGGCAGCGAGTTCAACTCTGTCCGCACTGTCTCAAACGCCTCCGTCAATACTTGAGCCATCTCCTGGTGCTCCTGAGTGGAGTCTGTAGAACTGCTCAGCTGCACACATACATGGAGAGAGAGTTAGGGGTGAACAAAATGACAATATTACATGATAAATGATGTCACAATAAGCTTTTCTGTGCCCTGCATCAATCGTTTCAGTAAAAGAGGTTTAGAAGAGGCTCACAATCAACATAGTTGTCCTTTGTTAATACTTGTTTGAATCCCTACAACACTGACGAGAGATAGCAAATGAGATTATAAATTATAAATTAATACGACTAAAAACATTCTCTTCGTCATTCGAGAGCATTTCTAAAACTAGCGTTTGTTCCAAGGTTGTTAGCGTTAGACGCAAGTACCTTTCACCACAATGCCTTACGGAAGCCTGTGTGCTGAACTTATAAACTTATGAAGCATTTTATTTGTACACAGACCAGTCTCTCTCCTCACACTTTGTCAGTGATGATATATTCAGCTTTTTTATTTATTTATTATTTTACTAACCACACTGGTGCCTTTATTATGGCATGTGTAACAGAGTAAGGATACATCTACACTGTACTGACTATGTTGAGGATTACTTGGAGTGTGAAAAGCAGAAAATGCAACCAACTTTGGAGGTTTGGAAAAAACCCCTGCGGATCTCTTTGAAAAATTCAAATCAAGTCTTCTGAAAATAATGGAAACTGTACACACAACATACAGACAAACCTTCCTTTTCTATGTGTTTGGCTTCTGTGTGAATTTCTGTTAAATATATCCTTTTTCTGTTTTTTCCTTGTGGGGGAAAAAATATAAAATTGTACTTGATGACCATTTTAAGTCAAAATCAAATAAACAAAGGGTAAACTCTAACTTCTGCACAGTGCTGTATGTCTGTACGCTTTCCATTTAACAGCATGAGTTTACAGCACTAATAACTTACCATCCTGTAGAGGTGAGAAGCCCTTTTGAAACTGCTCTGAAGTTCACTAGCCACCAGTCGGCATGAATCCACACTGAGAGAGTTGTCTGATGTAGAGAGAGAGTAGATAAACATATTCCCTTAATGCAATGCAGATTCACACAAACATTATGGGCCAGTTTCACAATTACTGATCAAGTCCTGTACTAAACTGCAATGCCAGTGATGACCAATGAAAACATCTGACTTAGGTGTCATCTGGTGTCTGTGAAACCAGCCCATTATGTTCCGTATGCAAACAGATCATCTCATTTTGAAGCAGATAAAACGCAGTGGGTAAACTGAGCAGAGTGTGAAGTCAGACAGTGCACAGAAAAGAGGACTGAGGGACAGACAAAGTGCAGTGTTAATGGAAGAACAGTGTGAGAGGAAGCGTATCTCACCCTTCAGCTGGTAATGGTTAATGGATGGACAGGGTGAAGTGGAGAACATGGAAGAAGTGATGGAAGAGACGGAGGGGGAGAGGGGCCAGAGCCCACTCGTAAAGAAGTGCTTGGGCAGACCCAGCCGCAGCGGCACAGATGAGAGAACGAGGGAGGAGTGGTATCCCAGCAAACCTGAATCGTGAGCTCCGCTTGTGGACTGCAGACGCACCAGGCTGCCCAGACCCTGAGGGGGATGCTCAGACTTTGTCTCCTCTGGAGGTGCTCTCTGGATCTCCTCTGGCATCTCAGGCTGCTTGAGCGCAGGCAGATACTGCTCTTGGGGTGTGGCTTCAGCGGGGCTCAGGCACATGACTGGCTGTACGTTGTTAGACAGAGGCTGTACTAGTTCAGGCCCAGGCAGTGGACACACACTCACTGGAGTCCTGCTGCAGGGCTCCTCTTTCTGGTCAAGCTTGGACATCTTGCCAATAGGTGAGAAGGAGCTCACGGAGGGTTTATCTGGAAGAGGTTTTGGGATGTCCAGGTTTAGCTGTGGACGTGCGCTGCCACTCACTTTGGCTTGGAGGCCTTTAGATGAGGAGCCACCACTCAGAGTGGGAATAACAGCAGCATGGGGGGTAGAAGAGCCTGACGAGGAAGGCAGCAGGACTACAGGAGTGGAGGGCTTGCTCTGAGAGACACTTCGAGAGCTGGAAATATCTGAGCCCCGGCGGAAGTCTGAGGATCCAAAAGTCTCTCCAAACTCGCCTACGTTCAGGCTGTCTCCCATGGATACGGAGCGGGACATCTTGGCCATAAAGCTGGTGGTGGGGCTCATGTAGGAGCGGGCCTTGGACTTGGTAGGTGTGGGACAATCCCTGGGCTGGGGAGACGTAGGGCTGGGGAGAGGCACGCTGGGAAGGGTGCGACGTGACACAGAGGGCAGACCACGCTCGCAGTGCTGGGGCTGAGGTCGAACCTCCTTTGAGGGTCGTGTGGACGTATCAGCTGAAAGAGAGAGAGATTGAATGCAGATGAAGTACAAGGGAAAACACTAATCTCCACAGACCCGTGGCCCACAAGAAGCCCACCTGACATGTCCAATTTACACAGTGGAATGCACACAATAAACCGATAAATTAGTTTAATATTTTTTAATTAGCCTAAGAGTTTTATGACAGCCAAAAATACACATACACAGCCTTGACTTTTATTATAATCCGTTATTACAGGTGCATTATTTTATTACATTGCTTCACAGTGTGCTTTTCTGTGAATATAAAATGGATATATCATACACTTTCATAAAGCAAAAAAAACAAACAAAAAAAAACAACAAGAATGTGTACAGTTCATAAAGCCGTATATGTGTATTCTAAAATGCCACGTCTGTGTGTGAGTAGCTGGATATCTCACCCTCTGAGGAGATGTTGTGTATAGACTGGGCTTTCCTCATGCCAGCTGAGTTAGCCTGAGAAGCTGCAGCAGCTTTTGCGACAGGGCTGGTTACTTTGCGGGAGTCCGCTGAAGGGACACGCTTTTTCTGGGGAGTTAAGCGTGGAGCTGTGCCCCTCTCAGAGCTGTGGAGCTCCTGCTGTACACTCTGCACCCTGTCCTCCATCAGGGGGCGCACCTCTGACACCAGGGGACGCACCACTCCACTGGCAACCTGACTCTCGCCGCTTTTATTAGAAGGGAATGGAAAGGGCTGCCGACTGAGGAACAAGAAAGAGTTTTAATTGCTTATCTAGCAAACAAAAATATTCTTGTGTGTTGCCATTTCTTGAACATTGTTCAGTTAATACAGTGAAAGGCACTTTTTTATGGTATCTCACCTGCCAGAGGAGCTCTTAGAGAGGAACTTGGATGAGATGCTGAAAGTGTCACTGAAGTTTGGCGTTACTAGAGTTGGGCTCACTGGTTAAAAAAAAAAAAAGGCACACCGAGTTATGTAAAGGTCCACCCTGAAATATCTCAACACACACTCATCCAACATCCAAACCTATAGTACCTACCTGAGGTGTTGAGATCTGTCAAGTTTTCAAAGTGTGTCTTGAGGAAAGCCTCCTGGTCTGGCGTCTGAGGTACAGAGGTCTTGGTCTCACTCTTCCTCAAGCTCTCCTCCTCTTCCTCGTCTAGGTCTTCCATGTCTAGCTCGGATGAGTTCCCATCTACACTCAATGGCTCAGTCGGTTCAGAGTCTGACACGCGAACACACATCAACAAATTACTTTTATTCAAATTACTGGACACTTCAGTTAAAAGGGAACTCTGCATGAATCTATGTTTGAGATAAACAAAGTCATTCAGAGAAGCTTGGCGTGAAATGGTTCACAGCAGAAAGACTTGCCAAGCAGAAACACAATACAGTCGTTTTATTTACTATCCTAACTGACCAGCGAACCTGTGTGTCTTGGTCTTTTCATGTATAATGCTCATGATGGTAAAATAGTCAATCATCCTATGAATACAAATTCAGCATGATGATCCCCAAACCCTCCAGAGATCCTTCAGAGCAAGTATTACAAAGGCATGTGTGTAGCTGCGCGAGTGCCTTACCCTCTCCAGGATGCTCAGGACTAGACAGGCGGCTGTTGGAGTAATCCATGGAGCAGGCGCTGTCAGGGCTCTGCTTTTCCAGGCAGGAGTTTCCTTTAGATGGCCTCATTCCATAAGCTAACTCCTTCACCTGGTACTCACTACACAAGGAGAAAAGGAAGAGCATGGCTCATACAGCTCGTTTTATCAATAACTACAACAAAATGTTAGCTAAGCAACAGATCATACTCTGACCTACAAAAAGACATGGGATAGCAGTATGTAAATTGATTATGAAGTGGTGTTACCTCAGGGGATGGCTTGGGAATGCCCATACTTGTGTTGTGACGCATTGTGTGTGTGAGGTTGAACACTGGCTAGTGTGCTCATGGCACAGCGATGTGAATTATCAAACGAGGCATGATGATGGAATGGGACATTTAATTCCTGAAGCATTTAACATTCCATAATCCACTGAGTCACATGTGTACCAGGAATACATCACAGAAAGCATTACCATCCAGCGCAGTGGTCGCCTACAGGTGATTAAAGATCGTCTCTGGTGGTGTCTGGGTAGAATTGTCCATGCTAACAGACAAGTGACTCTGGCAGAAATCACATCCACATTCAACACAAGCTACACAGCATATTCAGAAGGTCAGTGCAGCGTTCTTCAGCTTCCATGCGATGTAGGAGCAGAAGACCTCATGGACTATAGGAGCAGAAGTGAGGTTGCTAACTGGACCCTAGAGAACTAGCAACATGTAGGGTGGTCGGATGAGTCGCAGTACCAATAGTTTCGGACTGATGATACAGTGTGTGTTGTGCAGACCCCATGAAGTCATGGACCCCAGTTGTCAACAAAGCACTGTGCAGGCTGGTGGTTCCATACTAATGTGGGGTGTGTTCTCACGGTATGGGTTGGGTCCAACGGTCCGCCTAAACACTGGCTGGTGTCCGCTATGTTTCATGGACTTCATGTACACCCACAATGCTGAGATATTCAAGCAGGATAATGCACCATGTCAACGGGCCCAAGTCCTCCAGAATTGGGTTAAAGAGCATTGTGGGGAGGTCCGATGCATTGTGTTGCCTTGCCATGACGCTGGCCAGCTAACAAGATAACACCTCACAACTTCTACAGGTGTGGGTGTTCCAAATCCATCCCCTTATTTGTGTAGTATGTCAGTGTAGTATACATCTGTATACATAGTATACTGTATTTGTAGTATACTTTTGGTATGTCATTGTAGTATACATCTGTATATACAAGTTATGAAGCATACCTACACTAGTGCTTGGAATTCAATGTTTTGGAATAACTGTTGAATAAAATCAAAAACTGTTGCAGGGGTTTCTGTTATGCTGCTGCTACTCTGCAATTTCACCGATTTCAGCTAATTTGCTATATGGTGGAGCTGATAAAATGGAAAACGAGGTGTGCCTAAGGAAGCGGCCGATGGTTATATATTAACATGGGAAGGGATTCTAAACTTTTGAATGCTAGTGTATGTGTAACAGAACAGAACAGAATGGTTCTTTTCAGCATCTTTATAGAAAGGAAAAAAAAAATCAGCCCAAGAAAAAGTGCAACCAAGACAGAACAATGCTTCTACATGTGAGTGCAGAGGATGAAAGAGTGCACCTGACTGACCTGCCTGCTAGGCTGACCCTGTCTTCACAGCCCTCTGGATACAGCACTATAGCCTCTGACTCAGGGCTTTGAGGGGACAGCTGAATGTAATGTGGTCGTGAGTGTCCTCTCAGGAGAGGAGAGTCCTGCTCTTCTGGCTCTGCTACCTAAAGACAGACCACCAAGTGAGAAAAAAGAGAGTGATTTAAAAGAGAGAAGTATAGTAAAGAGTAGTAAACCCTGTAATTTTAAAAAACAAATGTGTTTAAAAGAGTATCTGAAAATAATTTAAATAAAAGGGACACTAAATTAGTAAAATTACTAACATTTTTTTCCATCTAGATAACAAAAAAATATCATACTGATTAACACAGAAGAAAAAAGGTTTGACTGTTTGGCTGTAGGTGTGTTAAACAAACATAAAATAAATGTCAATTTACCCATGCAGCGATGGTCTGCACGCTGTTGGTGCTGCCTAGTTCCAGGTCTGAGGGCAGTGGAGACTCTCTGGTGAGGGCAGAGCTCTTGTTTGGTGAGGACGGCACAGCAAAGGACTCCAGCTGCCTTAGGTCCAGCATGGACTTCACCACAAGGTCCATGCTGCCTATCCGCCTAGACCAGCGGCGCCTCGGCCTTGGGCCTGAGCCCTCACATCCTGCACTGCTCTCAGAACGCTGAGAGAGAGAGAGAGCACCAATACTAAGAGATTTTTAGAAAACAGGAGACATGCTGTTTAGTGTGAGAACACTCTTACCTTACGAGGTTCTCTGATGTGGGAGTTGACAGATTCGTGCTTCTCCTCTGACGATCCTTGCAAACGAAAAAACAAATTAGTATACAATGAAATTCTGAAAGAAACAGAATTGCTTTGAGTTACAGCATTAGAATAATTGATATTAGAACAAGGAATATTATTTCAACTGCTAGTAAAGATAAATAACCGACCATTCTCCTCTCCTGTGCTGCTGCCTGAAGACAAATGAGGAAAGTTGTCCTCATCTTCCTCTTCTATACCCTCTTCCTCCTCTGCCTCTTTATCACTGTCTGATGACATGGTAGCTTGGCGTGGAGCACTCTGAACATCGTTCCTAGTGCTAAGCACAAACAGCAGTACCATCAGTCCTGCTCAGTAAGCACCTAACCCTACATCCACATGTACATATAATCTGGTGAGTTACAGGAGCATCAGGTATGGGTATGTCATTTGTCAGCACATTTACTGTGTGTGATAATGCGTGAGTATGAATGCACAGTTGAGTCTGCAAGTACACTTATCAAAAAAATAGTTGCTCAAATAGTTGCACCCAGAAAGAATTAACCAACAGGAATGAAACTTGGTGGGTAGGTCTGACATTGCAATCATGCAAATGATTCAGGTTTCATGCTCGTCCGGCCACGTGACTTAAGCAAGGACAGGCCTCTGGTCATCTTCAGTGACGACTTCCACTTTTGTCTTGGTGGCCAGGACCAACAAACCTTTGTGTGGAGGCACCGTGCTCAGCGCCAAGGCCTGAAGGCCTCACACATCCAGAAGGCCTGATGTCATTCCACCTCCACCACTACTGCAACATCTGCAGGAACTGTGTAAGAATTTGCAAGTTGCATGGGATGGATTATCACAGGACACCAGTAGGAACCTGTACAACTCCATGCCAAGATGTTTGCATGTTGCGTTAGCAAACATGGCACCGGACACCATACTGAGAGACACTACTTCTGTATGTGTAGCTCAATAAATATTGCCCATATCAGTCTAAATTTATAATCATTTATTGTTCCTGGTATCCTTTATCTTCCTTCCCAATAGCATTGCAATCCGACACTTCCTTCTGGGTACAACTATTCTTTTGACAGTAAGTGTATTTCAGTGTTCATGTATGCACATCTGTATGCGTCTGTGTTCTACCTGATTGTGTTATGTTTATTAGGTGGGCTCTTTTGGACAGGTTTGCTCTTCTGTTTTAGTTCAGATAGTCGCTGTCTCATACTGATGGTCAGCTCAGGATTTAGTCTCCACACAAAAATGCAGCTGCACAGAAACATTCATAAAGCATGATTAAATGCACCTGTTCCTGCAAATCAACTTTTCATCACACAGTACAGTGTTTTAATACTGATGTGTGTCTGTGATGCCAGCTCAAGTCTGTAATACACCCAGGCCTTTCACAGTCATGAAATTTAGTATGACAATAAATTTCTATATCAGGAGTAAAAAGTTTTTTGTACGGTTTCATGCTTACTTCTATTTAAATTTGCCTCAACCCAAAGGATAAAACAATACCACTTTGATTCCAATTAATTTCATCGCAAAATAAACATATGACCATACAAGCTGGCAAAAGCAACTGCAGTTGGCTTAGATAACTGCAATCAAACAATTGTAATAATTTTGACAGCAGAAATACACATAACCTGTTCTGAGACCTACCTGTCTCCTGACACTGAGATTAGGTGCTTGCAGTCATTAGTAAACTTCATCCCAGTTACAACCTCTATAAAAATAAACAAAAAGAAAGGCAAAATAAAAAGGCAGCATTTCTTAAGACAGCACATGATACATCAATATTATATTTTGCATATTTTTTCAAAAACAGTATTGATTTCTAAATAATAGTTTACATGCAAAGATTTGTGACCGTGTTGTACGTAAGCCCCTGACCACTAGATGGCAGTGCTGCAATCTATCTTCAGCCATCAGATTCTTCGACTTCAGGATAAATAAGCAGCATAAGGGTGCAATGCTAACGTTAGCATTAGCAAACCTATTCATATAATGTTTTTTTATACCATGGCAGTAAAAAAAAAAAAATAATAATAATAATAATTCCCAACACATTGTATCACTGCTTACATTACCACAATCATAACTCCTGTATCATGATAAACACTGTATCACCAGATTCTTGCCAGTGCACAGCTCTAACTTACATATCCAGATACAAAAACATTCATGAATGTAGTTGGATCAAATCTATGTAAATTACCATTGTGGGGGAAAAAAAATGTAACACTTATTTTGTAACAGTTACTTTTAGGGGGTTACAAATGCAAAAATTAATAAAACGCATATCAGTCAAATCTATTTCTGTCAGATACTAGTATTTGTTTGTAAGTAAATATCTAACAGCACCAATATGAGCTTCATTTATACCTTGATTCCAGACATTCTAAGCAATAACAAATCAGAAGTCTTACCAGAGTGCCCAAACATGGTGGCCACACACTCTCCAGTCGAGAAATCAAAGATACTGATGTTTTTATCTGAGCAGCTGGTTGCCACATACAGACCAGAGGGGTCTGTCTGGACCTGGGAGACACATTCAAGTTATATGTAAATGATTCATTTTTCAAGACATAAAATGATATGATAAAATATATATAGTCTGGGTGTGATTACTCAAATTAATTACTTAAGTGTGTGATGTTTAGGCATGCAATTTATGTGGAGTTCATTGACAGTATAAGCTTTTATTGCTTGTTAGCTACATTGCAGCCTTGGAGCTGGTGGACTACATTTGAGGTCAGAGTTTCATTAAACTATTCCTTTAACCTATGATTTCATTGTGACGGTTTTGTAGCATTAATAACTGCTATAGTAACTGTAGCCTGTCTTCCTAAAATCACTGCGTTTACATTTGGCTTACCTTAATGAGGGTGCCATCCTCTCCCTGAGAGCCCTTATATATCTTCTTCTGTTTGCCATTGCTGATGTTAAATATCCTGTAAGAGATGAAGAAAGAGGGAGAGTGTGGGTCATACAATTACATATAATAATTACAGGTCACAGAGAGAACAGAAACCTGCAGCATTGCCTTGTTTGCACCGAGCTAGTCTGTTCTGTCTCTTTATCCTATGGTCCGCAGGGGGCACTCTAACATTAGCACGCTAACTGCTTGCACTAAACCAGACAAAGCAGCGTGCCAGCACAGGGAGGAGCAGGCTAAGTGTTGGATCACTGAAGTGCTCAAGGCTCCACATGTCTTACATAAGGAACAAAGCAGAGCTTGTGCTCATTTAAACCAAGCCTGCACCCTTTTTCAAGAGCTCTGCTAATATCGCCTACTTAGGGCCACAGAGTCAATAGACTGAGGAGTCTGAGTCATGTCTCAAGAACATCCATTACTGCCTTGTTAAAAGGAACACTGCAAAAAAGATTATCTTTACTGTAAGACGAAGCGCCTTTATGGTGGACAAGATCAGTCTATATCTATAGCATTGTTCACGTTTTCTTCCCTACTGTGCAGCTTGATTGGGATGACTTGTTTTTAGAGGAACAAAAGCATTACAGTTCAGAGTCATGTGCTTTGTTTGTTCCTTCCTTACGTTCTGCTTCCCAATATAGCCTCCAGCCAGCACCAGGATGAAACTACTTGAATTGACTTTAGTAAAACAGAATGTTCTTGTTAACCCAAATACTGCAGATTCAAACATGCCCCCTCTTTTAGTTCTAAATTAGGAGATATGGTGTAACGAAATGTTGCTCCCTTGATGATACCAGTGTCCTTCCAGGCAACAACTCAGACGAGACTTGCTGGCACCAGACTCCAGACTGTGTGTGTGCGCGCGTGTGGTGGTGAGCGTGAGCACATGGACCTTAGCATGCTTGTATCCAACAGATTAACCTGTCAAGATTCTAATCCCATTCTCCTGCAACAACACCTGAGCAATAATCCAACAGTTTTACTAACTACTCGCAGATCCAGACCACTGTCAGACATGAACAGGCACAAGCACACACATGCACACGTGCGCACACATACACATGCTACAACTGATACAAAGATGCTCTCTGTACAAAGACGAAAGATGTGACAGAAATTGATCCCTACTCCCTTAGTAGTGCTGCACAATGTAGGGAAGAACTGTTTCATTTATTTAACAGTCACATGAATCAAGAAATTAATTCAGACACTTTCTCATCATTAGTCCACATCACCGTTCCACAAGTCACATAAACAAAGCAACTTGAACTGGATGGTCTTTTCAAATCTGTGGACATGGGGCATAATGCTTGGAAAAAGCACACAGGGTGCATTTCGATACCACAGATAATGTTACATCAGTGTTATGCAGCATATAATGTATGTTTGTGTGTAAGTTTGAAAGCCCATGGTAAAACATGTTTTGTTGATTATTTTTATTGAAAATAAATAAATACCTCCTCTACAGAGAACTAAATTCAATGTGTCATTTTCTTCTAATTTCTGTTTATTTGTTGACTGTAACTTGGAAATAACATAATATAATAAAATATAATATAACCCCCCCTCCCCAACACACACATACACACACACACACACACAATTTGTTACATTCAAGTAAATAAATAAACAAAACTGTTCATCAAAATGTGTGTAGGGTATTGCAACAAACTGTTCAAATAGGGTACTGCAGTTTTACTAGGGGCAGCCAAACTTAACCCAATAAAATTCTTGGACACTCGATCAGTGACTAATCTTCTCAGTGCTCACGTTGCAGTGCTGCTTAGTGCCTAATCATGCCACCAACAGTGCACCTTTCCCAAACAACCTTGAGGATAATCCCAACAAATCAAACCCATTCTTTGTATACAAATAGGTTGACTGGATACAATGAAACACTTTATACTTATGAAGAAATGCTACGATATGCAAATTCATGGCTTCCAGGACATTTTGTGTCTAGGAATGGTATTCATTTTATCCCTGATGATCCAGGAAATTTGTGGACAGGTGTCAACCTTATATTCAGTATATTCACATACATGCCACTCTTACCTGATACTGCGGTCCTGGCAGCCAATAGCAGCATACTTGCGCGTGGGGTCAATATCCATATCATAGAGAGTAGTCTTCCTCACAATATGGTGGGTGCGTGTAAACACAGTTCCTTCATCTGTCTATTATGCAATCAAAAGTTAAGAATAAGTGAAAAATGAATCAATATGACTGTAAGTTTATTACGGGTAGGAACAAATTTGACACAATAAAATCAACTGGTGTTTTTTTCCCCATTTATTAGAGTTCATTATATTGCTACGGACATGAGATACACATCTATGGGCTTCTGTAGGTAAACCATTCTGCGAATTTGCACTCAAAGTCCCTTCTTCACCAGCTCATTCCAACTGCTTATGGCTTTACTCTAGCTGATTTCAAAAGCAAACAGAGTTTCCACTGGACTCTGAAGGATTATGATGGGATTAAGATCTGTTAGGAACACTGATTACAGCAGGTACAGAACAACTGAGCTGAGCATTAAAATATTACAGTGTGAAGAAATTGATCCTTAGAAGACACAGTTATCAGCAGTGACAGCAAAAGCATGGCATAGTCCAATATTATTTCTCACAGCTCATTGAAATAAGCAGGGAAATTCAGTGTTTGCAAATAGAAAATTTAAATCTGATGAAGTTACTATGTATGTTGTGCAAACAGTCATTTTGTAGAAAGAAAAATCACCCTTATTTTCTTTCCTGTTTTAGTCAATGTTTGACATCTGCACAAATAAAATGTCAGAAATGCAATATCAAATCTGACAACACAAGTTAAAAGCAAAATGATGTAATTATATAGTTACGTTCAAATAGTATACAGATATCCATAAGTAGGCTTCTAATAGTTCTAATGTGGCCTGGATTTTCCCTTATTAGAAGCTATAGTAGGTGTCTGAGTTAAAGGCAGCAGTGCTCCTTTTGTGTTAGGCAGAACTTTTTTCTTTGTTCCAGTCCCTTAACATTATCAGTTTTGGAGCAGCAGGTAGAAGAACAGCTGAGGGTTTTGTGAATGTTTCCCCAGGACATGTATTTCAGTCTGGTTCCTCTTCCTTCACACATTCATCCAAAGACTATAAAATACAGTTTGTACTATGCTAAAGCAGTTTAAAGCTGTTTTCTCTAGGCTTTCCATAAATTATGATTTTGAAACCCAATAAAAGGCCAGTAAGGCAGTGTTTGTTTGTGCCTACCGCTTTTGAAAGATCTGTGCAGATTTTATTGGTCTCTAAGCTGTGCAACAGTGGTGCATGAAACTACATGCGATACCATGAGGCTCAGGAATTTCACTGTTTTTCGAGGGCAGGCTCGAGAAATAGCACACTGATCCAAACATGAACCCCCCTCAGCTCTGAGTACGGTGCGGTGTAGGAGAATTACAGGACCAGAGAGACCGGTCAAGGTCAGGATACAGATTTTTTTTATATGCTGAAGAAAACATAGAAAATCCAAATAATCTGTTCCATCCCCGTTTCCAACAAGCTGTTTAGACTTAAAGATCACCAGAAGAAAGCTTCTCTTACCTTCTGTGCAGTCCGAAAATAGATGCTTTTGTCAGCACCACAGCTGATCATTCTGATTTTGCCATCATTGGCTAGGGGCAGAGTGAGAACACAAAGGAGTTATGATGATAATTATATTCTTTATGGGTTAAATGATCTCATAAACTCTCATTATCCAGCTAGACTAGCTGTTTATGTGTGTACCTCACAGCGATTCAACTTGCTAGAAATTATTTAGAAAACACATTACCAAATCATAAACATTCTCATGATTTGATTTAATTAAAAAATCAGAATACACAGCAGAAGGAACTGTGGCTGGATTAACTATATGCACAGTAGCAGAATACAGAAAACCGTCTACAGGATTTTGGTTGATAAGATTCCTAGTTCTTTACAGCCTGGCTAATGGCCAGGGGAGGGGAGGGGATGGATGGATTGATGGATGGGATGAATGGATGGATGGATGGATATAATAATATGCCAATCATGTATCCTTAAAAACAATACTTTGGAATTTTTATGTTTGAACAACAGCACTTTTATTAGAAATGCATTATTATTATTGTCTAATTATACATTATTAAAAATGATTATCAATTATAACTCTGATCAACGTGTTAGGATGCACTGGTGCATTATTACAAACTCACCAGCAAAGCGCACTGCAGTGATAGAAGAGGAGTGTTCGTCCAGGGTCTGCAGCAGGCCGTACTCACGTTCTGCGTCCAGAACGTGAATCAGCCTATCTCTGCTCGCTGTGGCCAGCAGTCGTAACCCTACAGAGATCACACACACAAAAAGAGTATATAATCTCTAAAATAAAATTACCTTTAACTCACCTGTAACAATTCATATTAATTAATTTATTAATATCTTATATGCAACTTTATTGTACTGATGAAAGGGTTTCTCCTGACAGCCTGCTGTCTTTATCAGCTTCATATCTAAAACAGCATGTTAAGTGGAGGGCCTTAAATACAAGTACCAGCATTCTGTTACCAACATCGAGTTAAAAGATGAAGGAGCTGTTTACCAGATCACATTTTTAACTTCCCTGATAATTAAAGTTGTTGGTAAACATATGTCAGGAAATCACAGTATCATGTGGGGGAAAAAATAATTTACATTTAATGAAATATTCTTACAACAGTGATATCCTCCTGACAGTAAAACAATTTACTCCAGCAGCCTCTGAGCAACAGTGAACGTTCATCTCAACAAAGCAAATCTCAAAATGAACGCTCTCATAATGTTCTAATTGCTTTATAGCAACCACCCAAATGGCAATGTAATATTCTTCAATGAGCTCAGTGAAATCCAATTCAAGACCTTTCCACTGGGAAAGCAGCATGTGAATGTCATTTGGACCAGAGCAATGCACTGAGAGCCTCTGTACACCAATCATTTTCATAGTCCCATCCAGAGCAAGCAGCTGCATAATGGCAGAAAAAGAGCCATTCTGAACTGCTTGAAGAGTGAGAGAACGGAGATGAATCCTGGGTTCAGTTGCAGCTGTACATCAGACGCAATCATACAATATCATGCTTGACAAAAGGGATGTACTGTGTTGGTGGTTACCGCTTGCTTGTTAAGCTCACCCAAAGTGTATTCATTTCCACAGTAGCATCAGTAGCGAAGGGCTAATAGTGGATCACAGGGGAGCGGATTGCGGTTCCCTGTAGGATCAGCAATTCCACAAAAATATACTAACACATACTGTGTATGCACAGAATACGTTTTGGTAATTTTTGGACTTCAAATTTCGCAGCACCACACAGGCTGGTCACACTGGTCAGGTCAAGTCTCAAAGCTGATGATATCCACAATTTGTTCAGAAAGAAACATTGTTTATCCTGATGATACAATTTATCACAATAACTATAAAACATCTTAATGTTGCTCACTTCTAGATACAAACTCGATTTCAATGTTATGTCCATACAGAGCCAGATTTCAATGTTATGTCCATACAGACCTCCATGTTTGCTATACTTCCATGATTCAGGGGAAGAGGGAAAGAGTTAGGCTACAAGGAAATATGTCTGCACACTTGGCTCATCTGTCTAATGACTGGTGTCAATGGGTTGAAGGTATTAGCAAGAGAAAATATGATAATACCCTTAAAGCCTGTGAGACTGCGGAAATGAAAGGGTGAGAATAGAGGGAGCATCTGTGAGTGTGAGAAAGAATGTGTGTGTGTGTGTGTGTGTGTGTGTGTGTGTGTGTGTGTAAGCACAGATGTGCTGTCTCTCAGCAGGGCTGGTTGGAGACACAATCTTGCCCTGAGCCAGAACTACACCTCCAACTAGGACGACATATGCTGCAGCTGTTAGACCAATAAAAATGAAGTAAAAGACGAATGTGTTTAATTTCTAATTTCTTGGAGACAAACACTTTATATTCTACAGTTAAAACTCCTCCTTTTTTGACTACTCACTCTCTGTTCACTTTGGCTTTTCCAAGTTTCAAGTTTAATGGCAGTCTGTCAGTGCTATGCCACCCCTACGAGCCCAATTACTCATACCCAAGTCTAAATGTAAAGGCAGCTTTAATAAGGGAGATGTTATTAGCTAGTGCCATATGTGTGAGCTACAGACAGAGGCCAGTGTTAGCCTGAAGAGCATCTGCTAAGCATCTGAGCAGGATCAGAAGTTTGCCCAGGGTTTGAACATGGTATGCTGTGCTGAAGTCTGCTAGGGAGCTGTTTGCTGGTCTTCTGGGAAACTTTTCTAGGGGCATTTCTCACTCACCCGTCTCAGGCTTCGAATACTCCAGACACAGGATCTCGGAGTCGTGGGCCTGCACGTTCAGAATCTCCTCCATACTCTGCAGCTCATGAATCCTAGAACGATACAACCAATAAAGCATCAATAGCAAGAACAGAAATAAATACAACATCAAATTTATCTGTATTAAATGTCCCCACTATTTCCTACTGGTACTTTTAACTTCTCCAACCTTCCAATCTTTTAATCTTAAAACCAACCAAGTAAAGCTGTTACCAACACTCTCACTGACATTATGTTAACCAAGGAGACACATTCACTCAAGAAACTACCCAAACACACATTAGCCGCCTTTAAATTTCTCTCATGTACATCATTAAATGTATAAAGACGTTATTTAAAGGAGATACACTATATTGCCAGAAGTATTCACTCACCCATCCAAATCATTGAATTCAGTTGTTGCAATCATGTCCATGGCCACAGGTGTATAAAACCAAGCACCTAGGCATGCAGACTGCTTCTACAAGCATTAGTGAAAGAATGGTTCGCTCTCAGGAGCTCAGTGAATTCCAGCGTGGTACCGTGATAGGATGACACCTGTGCAGTCCAGTCGTGAATTTTCCTCACTACTAAATATTCCACAGTCAACTGTCAGTGGGATTATAACAAAGCTGAAGTGTTTGGGAACAACAGCAACTCAGCCACAAAGTGGTAGGCCACGTAAAGTGACAGAGTGGGGTCAGCAAATGCTGAGGTCACCAACTTTCTGCAGAGTCAATTGCTACAGACCTCTACAATTCATGTGGCCAGTGTGTAGAGAACTTCATAGAATGGGTTTCCATGGCTGAGCAGCTGCATCCAAGCCTTACATCACCAAAAGCAATACAAAGCATCGAATGCAGTGGTGTAAAGCACGCTGCCACTGGACTCTAGAGCAGAGGAGACGTGTTCTCTGCAGTGACGAATCACGCTTCTCTGATGGATGAGTCTGGGTTTGGCAGTTGCCAGGAGAACAGTACTTGTCCGACTGTAAAGCGTAAAGTTTGGTGGAGGGGGGATTATGGTGTGGGGTTGTTTTTCTGGAGTTGGGCTCGGCCCTTTAGTTCCAATGAACTCTTAATGCTTCAGCATACTGAGAGATTTTGGACAATTTCATGCTCCCAACTTTGTGGGAACAGGTTGGGAATGGCCCCTTCCTGTTCCAACATGACTGCACACCAGCGCACAAAGCAAGGTCCATGAAGATATGGATGAGCGAGTTCAGTGTAGAAGAACTTGACTGGCCTGCACAGAGTCCTGACCTCAACCCAATAGAACACGTTTGGGATGAATTAGAGGAGAGACTGTGAGCCAGGCCTTCTCATCCAACAGCAGTGTCTGACCTCACAAATGCACTTCTGGAAGAATGGTCAAGAATTCCCATAAACACATTCCTGACCCTTGTGGAAAGACTTCTCAGGAGAGTTGAAGCTGTTATAGCTGCAAAGGGTGGACCGACATCATATTAAACATATGAATGGGATGTCACTCAAGTTCATATGCGTGTGAAGGCGGACGAGCAAACACTTTTGGCAATATAGTTTATATAATAATCCATTTGCATAAAGAACGGGAACATCAAACGAAAATGAGTGAAAAAACAGGAGCTACCAAAACTGGGGTTCAAAAAAGGGATCCTAGTATCCATGCAAGACCAGACAGGCCAGCAGATTTGTCCCCATCAGTTAAACACATCATGTTTATGCTATATGTTTGAGAGAAAGCATAAAATCAGGTTCCATTCTTATTTCACATCTGAAAATTCACAGGAGTTTCTTCCCATCCTTTCATTTTATGAGTCTGAAAGGATGTGTAGCTGTCAAGACATTTACAGAAATAAAGAAACAAATAAGTACTACAGCACTGACACTAGACTGAGATGTGGACAACTGACATCTGAGATGTGGGGCCAAGTTTTATGTTAATTTTTAGGAAACAGTATACACACTTGTGATCTATTAGACAAGTATGGAGGAGTATCAGTGCAGGTGTGTTGATGTATAACATCTGCATTCGGCAATTTGTTTTTGGCTGAACGCATCATGAATGCTAAGAATTACAAACAAATTTTAATACTTGATGCACTATACCCTGGAAAACATCTGACTGGAAAGAAATTCACTCTACAGCACCACAAGCACACTGCTGAGAAGATCAGAAGATACTTATCTAACAAATACACTGCTGGAGTTCTCAGAACAATGGACTGACCACCTCAGAGTCTGACCTCAACATCAATGAATGTGTTTTAGATAACTCAGATTACAAGATACAGAAACTAAGACTGAACTTTGGAGGTGTGGAAAACGACCCTGTAGACTTCTTAAAAAAAGAAAGAGATTCTCTTGAAAATAATGGATGTTGTAAATAAGGGTAAGGGAGGGCAAACTAAATACTTAAAAACATATGTTATACTTAGATTTTGAGGCTTCTGTGTAACTTTCTGTTAAAAAGGTTTTCTGCTTTTTTCCAGGTGGTGAGAAACTAACTCAAAATAACCTGCACTTAAAGGCCGTTTTGAGTGAAAATTAAATTACACCAAAGCAAGGACTTTTCACGCTGCTAAAAGGTTTAAACTTAAAATATTAGATCACTAAAGTCACATTTAGAGTTCTTATCCATTTCAAACTTGGCATAGTTAAAGTTAAGCACTATCAAACCCTTTCAACAGTATACAGTGCACCAATCAAATTAGCTAGAGTCCCTGTGTTACCTCTCTACAGTAATGGCGCATTAGAGAGGACGACACATCCATGTGACTTTTCACACTCACGCGATTTCAATGTTCAGTGAGCACCCACTGAATCACAAACTCACTGTGCTTATTCCATTAGAACCTCAGTGGGTCAATTATCCTAAATCAATTAGCGCAGAGGTGCTAAGTTGCAAAATGGAAAACGAAGCTCCCCCAGGATCAAACCTCAGTGTTCCATTGCGGTCCCCTGATGCCAGGTGCTGCCCGTCTGGACTGACACACATGGTCCTAATGCCCGTCCTGTTTTCTGAGGTCTGTGGATCGGCCTTCTCCGAGGTGCTGGAGATGGAGCAGTCTGTATCCAGCAGGGTTGTAATGTTGTCGTCCATGTAGATAATCTTCTGGAGGTCCTGCATAAAGCATGGATTTATATATAAACTTAAGTGGAGAGAAACAGAAAGAGACATTTCAAGCATGTGGTTATAAGCTGATCTTTTGAAAACTTTTGGAACTGACATTGCTGATGACATTGCGGTTGACTGAGGCGCTATGCATGTCCATGTTCCATAGGCGGACAGTGTTGTCAGAAGAGCAGCTGAGGAAAGATCCTGGAGCAAGGCAGAGCTGCTCCCCATCTCTGTTCTCTGGGTACGTCTAGAAGAGCAAGAACAGAAGCTGTTACCACAATCAGACACATAACCATCCAAGAAAAGTAACTTTCACGCCACATACAGCTGTATGCATAAGATTAAACATTTTATCTTAAATTATGGATTTTTCTGCACAATGTTTGTTTTGCTTAACATATTGGAAACAATTTAATATAAAATAATAAATGTGCCATATTCTGTGCACATTTTATGTTTTATTATGAATTAATTATGTAAAATTCAGCAAATAAACAGTTACTGTGCATTAAAACACGTTCTCTGTAGAGGATGAGTTAACTAAGTTTCACGTACAAAATGAACAAAGCGTCATTGGACCTTATATTTAACTAAGCCATTATATGCAACCTACACAAGGGCATCATTTGATGCACCCTGTCAGATTACTTCACCTGTACAGCTGAGTGTCTTACCTCTACGCTCCACACACATGATGAATGGTAAAGGGCGGAGTAGACCTTGCCCACTTTTCGGAGGTCACGGGCATCCCACACGTACAGACTGTGATCGTTGTAAACGCAGGACAGCCACCGGTTGGTGGGGTCATAGGACACAGCCACTGTGTCAGGATACCGGGAGTCCACATCGTAGGCGAAGAGGTGGCTAATGGTAAAGAATGATGGATTAGTCACAAGGAAAGGCTAAACGTAAACTGTCAGTAAAAACCCATACAATAACCAAACTTTCAAGATTTCTTGCATGTAGGCTGGAAACGGTTTTCCACAGGAATTTTGTGGTCCCTTTTTAGTACAGTGCAGACAGTAATTCAGACCTGACAAAACACAACCCTGAAACAGAAAGACTTTCACCAAAGCAAGAATAAAACCTCTACAATACTGAATACAGACAAACAAATTTGATTTGAATAAGTCACAGCATATGAATTGATTAAGTCATAGCATATTAGTGTCTTTGTGAACCACCTAAAGCAAGATGGTGCTCTTCGGGATATTCATTGACCACAAACAAGATGTAAAGGGTCAAAATCTGAGTCTTTGGCATCTGGGACCTTTCTGGGCATATTAATGAGGCGAATGTTAAACAGTCCTGGGTGCCTCTGACACAGAGTCAGTTTGAAGGTCTCTAAAGGGAAAACCACAGAATGCTGAACATGTGACCGGTCAGGCTGTTCAGACAGCCCACACACACCCTGGATGAACTCTAAAACAGCAGGAAAGGCTGCCAACATTGTTTGGAACACTTTGCATATTTATGACAGTGGCTAAGAAACAAATACCAGAAAACCCACACTAACCCAACTTCGAGGACACAATGAAAGCATTTATACCAATCAGTACATTTTTGAAAATGAGAACCAACAATACAAAAAAAAGCTGTCATTATTGAACACAGTCAGCATATTAAACAGAATGCACACTAGGATGCAGAATCTGAACAACCGTGTGAATTCCAGTATAATCCTAGACTGAAGTAATAGAATGTGCACACAAAGCGAACAAATCACACAGCACATACTACACAATTCCTAAAGACTTTCTATGTTCCATGTTCCATGTTTAACACCCCCCACCCCCCAATATTCTGACTGACTGCAAATGGTGATTTAATTCAACCGATTTAATTTCAATTTAATATAGGGCAATTTTAATTAAATGGCTAAGGATTTTTTTTTTTTTACTAAGGATGCACTGACGTTTTGACTACTAAAACATTTGGAGCAAAATCTTTTGACTGAAAAAAAAAGTCTGAAAATATATTATTTTAATGGTAATAAAAATGAGAAAACATAATTGAAAAATCTGTTTGTTTGTTCCCCTTCACACTTCTACATCCGTCAGAGCAGACACATTCAAACAGTTCAGCAGAAGATAAACAGCCAACATTGGCTGCAATGAAATTCATGTTTTCTGAGACATTAGAGTCATTTACAATCCTTGTTCATCCTGAGTACCAAGCTCAAGAACTCAACATTCCTCTCAACATGCAGCAAAACAACAAAAGTACAAAGAAAACCGACCACCTGTAATGCCATCTGGAGCCACAAAAATGCTGAATTAATCAATAATTAATGCCAGCATCAATTTGCCAACCATGGGTAAAACATAATGAAATGCATTGCCCTGAATGACCAACTTTTACTGAGGATATTGGACTTCGTGGCACATGCTGTAGCCTACATACTGTAATAATGTTAGTAAGTACATTTTATGTAAACTCGACGATGACGATAAAAATTTTTGTTTTGTCCAAGTGAAAAAATTAAAATAATAAAAATGTCTTTTAATTACCTTTTTTGCAGTTGTGTTTAGTATGTTTAATCAAAACCATGAATAAAATTCTGTCACAAAATTCGTCTGATTTTGGTTTTAGGTCAGGTGACTTGATTAAGTAGGCAGACTTGCGGAATGTGCGTTGGCGCTTACCTGGCCTCTGTAACAGTGACTATGTCAGTGCCGAGGCTGTGTGGGCGAGGAAGAGTGCAGATGAAGTGCAGATCAGCCGGACTGAACGCTCGCACCGTTCCATCAGCACACCCACAGAATATCAGCTCCTCCGTCAGAGACAGAGAGGTGGCCAAGCCAGTCTAGAAGAGCAGCAGAAAAGAAAAGACCATTTGTAGGTTTACATTAGTAGACAGAAACTTTACCAGCCCTTTGAGCTTGGGACCTTTATACATTCCGTTAGAGAAGCAGATTCTATGGGCACTGGATTTGAACATTTTAACAACAGAGTTAATGGAAGACATACCGTCGTTGGGAATAAGAAAACTTTGCACATTTTTGGGACACACCAGCAATTCTTTTTGCAACATACTGTGTAAAAACGTATGGACTACTAAGAACTTTGAAAAAAAATGAGACGAGATGCTAAAAGCTCTTTTCCTTTCTTTACAGGTTTAGCGATACAAAGTTTTCTTAGCATAACATCAGTATGCTTCACACGCTTTTTGTGTATTTGACTGTATTAATGTCGGTGAAATGAAGATCTCTGTGGCGCCGCCATGCAACTACTGCATCAACAAATAAAGTAGGACAGAGAGAAAATGAAGAAAATAAAGTAGAACAACGCCTGCATTATTTTAAACCTAACATAATCTGTATTACTGTGTTTGGGCACGCTGGATTACAGCTGAGAGACAGCATGTTAACACCAAACGCAAGGGAGAGCGACCATCATCACCATCATCATCATCATCATCATCATCCCATGATGAAAGAGTCCAAAAAGGTGTGGAAGGTAATGAGGTTTTCAGCCTTAACAGACACCGATACATTTTTGGATAATCAAATCGCAGCATGGAATGTGTTTTAGACAGAAAGCCTTTTGTCTCTCTTGCTCTTATACGCGCACACACATTTTTTCTGCGCAGGGAACAGGGGCTGCCACAGAACCCAGACAGTATGAGCTACCACCTGCCCTGAGCGTGACCCAGTTTGGCAGTGAGATAGTGATGGTGAGGCAGATCCACTTTATCTGTGAATTCATTGTGTGTTTCAGCCAGTGGCTGCTCATGCCTCCAGTTCCCTTGTCACTCTACTCCGAAGCTCCACTGTGGGAATTAGCACTTCCCCACTCCTGGTTCATCAACACTTTTCTGACAAAAAGGACTCGTTGTCAGACTGGAAACACTTTAGGCCTCATAATGTCAAAAATTATAGGGTTGCATCAAATGTATGCCCCACAATCTGTAAGCCAAAAGACTAAATACTAGCTTATTTGTCTCTGGCAACAAGAATTAAAAATACATAGCGGTTGAAAGACACTGGACTATTGGTCTTTGCGCCTTGATGCAACTCCAATATGCACCTGCAATGCCCCTTTAACGTTTGATTTACTAAGACCGTAGCTTTCACTGCTTCAAGTGACTTCAAGTAAGGCAGTAGTTTTCTCCAAGGAGGAACTCATTCACATGGTGTATGTAGGAGATGAGCATCTATCTGTTGTGCCATATTCTACTGGTGGTTTTGACCTCAAACTAAACAGGAGTTTAAAGGCACAATCACTTTTTATGATGTTACATCACATCGGCAACTTACGCTGCATGCCTAAACCCCTCCAGGGCAGGTTAAGACTACGATCACATGTTTGTGGTAGGTATACAATGGCAAACCGGATATTGCGTTGATTTAAATGTAGTCACAACAGAAATTTCTGCTGCTGCAATGTTCTGCAGACAACAGTGGTTCAATTCTCCCAACTTTCGCAATTTTAGTAAATTGAGCAGATGATATAATCAACTACACACATAATATCAATCAAGCACAATGATGCCCCACATTCTGCTTGGTCCTTCATTAAATGAACTATGAAGTTGTGCGTCACTCTGTAGTTATCGTCACAGCCATAATAGGAACTCCAGGTCTAAGCTTCTCCATGGCAAAAATGAAAGAGACGTTTGAAAAGTGGAACCCCCCCCCCCTCCAAAATGTAAACAAACAAACAAACAAACAAACAAAAATAAAACAGTACAAAATGTCATCAGCCACGATTTTGGTGCACAACTAAAACCTATTACAGAATACAGAAGTACGGGCTTGTGGTATGTGGTGCAAGTCAGGACTGAGTTTACAAGCAAGTAAATACAGCTCCACTGACACAACGCAATGAGAACACAAGACAGCAATTAATCTGTAATGGAGAAATGCCTGCGATCAGCTTAGAATGATCACATGATCACAATGAACAAATCCATGAGTAAGACACCCAGCAGGGTGGATGAGTCGGGTATATGAGCTTTTAGATGCGGGGATGAAAGTGGCTGGGGCAGCCCTGATAAACAACTTACTGCGAAACTGTCGTTTTTCTGGGCAGTTTAGGAAAAGGAGAAGCAGAACACACTAATATCAGACAGCAGGCATGGTTAATTAACACATGCAAACACTGCCAGTCCACAGCTGTTCAGTCAGAAAAAGCACCCAAAAGCAGCAGGGCCACGTCACAAGACGGCACAGCCGTCATCAAGCGATCTCAAACATATACTACCAAAACAAGAATTGCACTTTTAAGTGTATAGAAAAGAAATACAGTAGTTTTGTTACATCTGCAATAAACAAAATCAAGCTGTCAGATTCACTCACCCTGAGCTCCACCCATTTATCCAGCAGCCTCTTCTCGTTGAACTCACACAGCAGGCCTGAGGAGGTGATGCAGAAGGTGCTGTCAGCCTTTTGACCCTTGCCACAGGCTACATCACAGAAGAAGTTATTCCTGAGCTCTCCCAGCAGCCCGGAACGGCCCAGCAACGGCACAGTGGCGTTAACCTGAAAGTGACACAGGTCTGCTGTTATGATTTTGATTAAAATTAGAGTTTAATTGCTTCTCTCTGACTATAGTTTAAACTGCAGGGCAATACAGAAAGTAAACAATATGAAGAAGAAGAGTCATGACTAGCTAAAGGTGGGCTGCAACCTTGGAGGACTTTGCATGGTCCAGGTACCAAAACTTCACATGTCTGTTCCCTGCCGTGACGAAGTAGGAGCTGTCATCTGAGAAAGAGACGGCCGTCACTTTACTGGACACTTTGTTGGCAGCCACCACCACATTTTTCTGGAAGGGTAATAAAAAGAACGTTGGAACATGGAATTGGACAGTCCATCTTATGTTTAGTGATGGGACTAATTTGGACAAGCTCCCTAATTTCAGGCCTTCCTCACTGATGAATGTTTAATTAAACCTCTCCGGGTTATGTGAGTTGACAAGGTTAAGCACCTTCCAGGCCCAGACGTTGACGATCATGTCGTGCTGGTAGCCCACACTGACAATGTATTTGCTGTTGGGGGAAAAGGCCACGCAGGCCACGCCGTATTTATGCTCCTGCAGCTCTGCAACCTGAGTCCTCTCCTCCACATCCCACACACGCACAGCAGGCATATGACCACTCTAGAGAGAGAGAGAGAGAGAGAGAGAGAGAGAGAGAGAGAGAGAGAGAGAG
>CM067483.1:22241909-22378905 GCA_034552555.1 Semaprochilodus insignis | reverse complement strand
ATATATATATATATATATATATATATATATATATATATCACACTAGCCATGTCTCCATCTGCTACAAGCAATAAAACAAAAAAAATGTGTAAAACATTTAGATTTTTGCTCTTCTATTTTAAGCATTTGACATTTTTCCATTTCTCTCTTTATGCATGTTGCAACATGTGCACCTATAGTATCCCTGACTTCCCTACAACTTACTGATAAGGTCATTCTGTTCACTGTATTTTCCATTTTTGCATGGGAACACTTATGCAGGAGATCAAATTTCTTTAACATATAGAGCTGTTTGGGCACTTTACTGGACATTACTTTGACCAAAATTGGAATGAAGAAAAATGATGGCTCCTATCATGCTGCACAGCTTACCAGTGACACTGGAGCTAGCAGGCAGGAGGAGTGCTGGAGTGAGGTACCTATTAGTAATGATCATTTACAAATGTTGGTGTTGAACTAATACAGTTGCAATCGATGGCATAATTCATGAAATGTCCATGCCCAACAATACATTGTCATGCCGCCATAATGCACACGGCCACAGCTTTGCAATATTGTTAAACCTCTAGTTTTTAAGAAATTTATTATAGATAGACGTTTTCTTAGCGTATCATCCTTAACGTGCATATGTGCAATGCTACAAGCATTATACTGTATTTATGTGCTAATGCAGAGCAGTAAGAACTGTAAGATAAAAACTGCCTTGGTCCATCTGGTAAGTGGGATAAACCAGAGAGACAGGTGGTCAAGCCTCGCTCGCGCACACACACAAACACATGCCCCCCACAAACACAGTAGAGGATCAATTTCCAACTCTGAGCGTAACCCCTGATCTGGCTGTTAGCAGGGCTATCCTGCAGATCCTGGATGGGACAACGTGAGCAGACGGAGTCTCAGCTCCCCCGATCCTGCAGCTTCAACTCACTGCTGGCAGGATAAAGTACTTCAGCACCAGGCTCGGCAGCACTGGCACCACACTCTCCTTTTAATACTCGGTCACACAGGGAGCAGTTTATGTGGCATGCTTTTCCAGAAAGTACCAGAAAACATTAAATCACCTTTTTACAGTGCTAACACTTTCCACATAAAATCTGCATTTAGCCCTCATCCAGACTGAGCTGCTCTGCTCAGAGAAAGCGCTAATGCAAGAGGTCACCGGGGGTTGCGCCTGCAGTCCTGAAGCTCCGTAGAGCCCTGACTGCTGCAATGCAGCACAGATGCAGACCACGCAGTGGAAAACAGCACTGTTAGCTACACACTGCAGGAAAACACCCTCTTCCGCTTATTCAGCTGTCACAGTTATGCCCATTGCATGCTTTTTTTCCTGTGCCTACCAGCCTCCTTTCCCTTGTTTTCCTAGTGTCCTTTCCACCTCTTTTCTATTGCATTATTATCTCTCTCACTCGTTTGCCCATCAGCTGCTCTGCACTCAGCTCTACTGACCCACTTTGCTGCAGTGCTCGCTGAGGGAGGCAGAGAGACAGAGCGAGAGAGAGCAAGAGAGCGAGAGAGAGAGTGGGAGAAAGAGCCTGGCACACATTTAATGCATGTTTGATTAATACAGAAGACCATTTCTGTTCTCTGTGGAGCTCTACACAACAGTTAAATGGTGACACTCAGTTTGTTCATAACTCAAAGTAACTGCTTTCAGAAAATACATCTTGTAAATTTTTCATTTCTCAGGTGATCTTTATAAGCAGATCCAAAACAGGAGTGCAAAGAATGATTCAAAGTTACAGAAGGAACAGGGTCCTAACAACCATGCAAGACCTGGCAGACCACCAAAACTTACAAAACCTCAGAAAAATGGACTCACCACCCCAGAGACCAGACCTCGACATTACTGAATGTGTTTGGGAATACTACAGTGAGAACTCCTAAGACACACTAATTTTGATATCATGTCATGTTAGGTGATTGTGAGTCTATGCTGTTTTACTGATAGCTGACAAATAACAAATGTACACAATGGAGTTGGACTGGAAATTAAATAAATGAAGGGTGATCTCTGATTTTTGCACAGTACTGCATTTCCTTGATGGACATGTCTGACATTAGTAGCATTACCCATCTGATGTATTTAAAACCAGAACATTTATTTTGTCAAATAAGGTATCAGCAGTGGAGCACTGGCAAAGACTGACTTCCATAGAGCAGCAGGTAACCAAGTGTCTGTTTCACAAGTCACTCTGCACGGAGTACGTGCGAATCCTGCCCGTCCCGTTTGTCTTGGCCGTGCACATGACTGTGAACTTTTTACACAATTGCACATTACAATATTATGTCAGGCTAGGAGTTAAACAATACTGCACAACTATTCCTAATATGGACTTTTGCTCAAATTATCTCCTCCTCATGAACAGCCGCTAAAATGTTTTGGGTCTTGTTTGAATAAATGGTGACACAGTGTTTGAAAAACGCCATAATAGTAGGACCATGTCCATGTCCGATTCATGCTGCAGAATGAGATTTGCTGTATTTCATGCACAAAACTATACAGGCTAGTGAAGAGGATCACAAGCAAATGTCCAGCTGAGGCATTTCACAATTACAGTCTTTGAGAAGCATATAACTTCACAGAAATGCCAGTTCAATATGCAAATGCTGCTAAAACCACTAACAAACGAGAAGGTCAATGAGAATGAGAGCCCTCCTAAGCAAGCAAGCACTTCTCCACAACTTTTCCTTTAGGTGCACTTCAGAAAAAAAGGACAGCTCCCAGCAGAGTGCTTCGTGTTTAATTTAAAAAGATGGACCCAAATGGAATTAGCTGCTCCTTCTGAATCGAGCTGATGCTCGTTTTCCAATACTAACTACATCTTTAAACTTTCAACATACACTTGAATGAAATGTAAGATATGTGTCAACTGGCTGACATAGAACACCATCAACCTGACATGCTGGCTAACACATGACCTCAATTCCAGATAACTCAGATGTTTCAACCAGCTACATCCTCACTGTGTATTTGCATGGACTGGAATCTGATTGGATCGAGGCATGACTGGTAAGGAACCTGGGCAGTAAAACAGGGAAACACTTGGTCGATAACATTTTCACCTCCCGTAAAATAAATAACCAATGCTTAGATAAAGTATAACACTGAAGATAATGAAGTGACTTTATTTGGTTAACGAAAGCAGAAAAAAATATTTCCTAACAGTGGCCTAAATCACGGCCAGATGTTACCAAACGGACAGGCGTTCCAATCACAACAATAAGTTGTGACGGTGCATATCGTGACAACTATATACCATATTAACCAGCCCCTAGTTTGTTGCACCCTACAATTTCACAAAGAGCTTGTGCTTTAAATGAGCTGTAGGCCAGGTGCTGACCATGCAAGACATACAACTGAATGCACTTTAAATAAAGATGTAGACTGCAGTTAAAATCAGGGCTGGGATCCCAAAGCATCAAAGAGACCTAAATTAGTCATCTCAAAGGGCAGATGTAATAAAATAGACAGCCCTTCCCCGTGCAACAATAAGTCATAAACCCCTTTTGTAAATGTGACAATACAGTTCAGAAACAACACTAAACCCAGTGGTTAAGAGAGCTTTTAGAAATGAAACCGGTGAAAGAAACTCCTTCAAGTAGGAAAGCTTTGGACAGCCTGGGACTAACAGCTGCAGGGTCTCTGCTGATTGCAGCCCATGGTCAGATGTCTGCACCAACTGGTAACTTGGCTTAATCCGAAGGCCGCTGACCCTTGTGAGGGCTGTGTTGTCTAGCTTAGCACTGTATATCAAACCATTTTAAGTTTTAAGTGCACTTTGAATGAAGCATCGGACTGGTGGAAGAAAGAAGGCTTGACTTAATCAGCCTGACAGATAACTACCACAGAGACAATACATAAAGTGTCGATTTTTGGCCCAGTTAACAGCTTCAAGCTTCTTAGAACTGTACTAATACTAATGTGAATGTAGAGGTAGGACTGGGCGATATGGACCACAAAAAGCATTACTGTGGTATTTGTTAGGCTTTCTATGAAGTGGGCTAAACGTTCAGTTCTAAGTCAAAGCGCTTTTATTAAGACAGTGATCAAAATAAAATACAGTGACAGAGTTTCCTTCAACATGTAGATATAAAATTCTATGAAATAAGCAGTGGTGACTGGGCAGGTGATATCTTGTCAGCTTTTAAAAGCCTTCTAGTATGACTGTTGCTACAGGGATCATATTTTTAGGGACGTGGTAGACTACCGCACTTTTCTTTATATAAGGCCCACCACCACCACTCCACCATGTCCTCTTATTACCTCTGTGTGAAAACTGCTCCGACAAATATTACAGTGATGGTGGTGAATAATGAGGAGACAGCTGAACGTGTGGCGGTTTATTAGGAAGAATAATGTTAGCGCAGCTAGCACAGCAGCTAAAGTGCTTGTTGAAATAGAAACTGAAAGTGAGAAGCAACAAGTGAAGTGTGCGGGGTCATAATATTAATCTCCAGTTTATCACACTTTAGTTTTGCACTGACGTTGTTCACACCGGTAATGGCAACTGTAACTTACATTTCTAACATTTCTAACATTCAGCTGTGCACCTCCGGCCAATTTCTTGGTAACTCAAGAGAGATAACAATCTCAAATGAGCTGTTCAGTTATTTGTTGCTGGAGATAAGATGCTGCAAGATAAGACAAAATTCCTAAACGAAGGTAAGATCTGCTTCTGTAGTATACATTTGTGGAAAATGTTCACTTAACTTAGCATTAAGGACAGGAAGGGAGCGGCATTGCGTTCCTCCATGAGAACTTGTGAGCATAGGCAGTGGGGTATGGCTGGGTTTGCATGCACAGGGAGGGGGTGGGAGGTGGCAGGGTTGCACAGAGTGTGAGAGAGGAGAAATGCACTGGCACGGCTTTATGGAAGAAACAGGTCATGCATTTTAACATCAAATTATATCGATATAAACAGTATTTTCTCATCCTATATCTCGTCTGAAACATATATCGACATGCTGGTCAGGCCTACAAACTGTACGTTTCTTTTATTCCCAAAATATGCTCCCCACTAAGGACAAAAAAACCTGTGGCAGAGCATGAGGAATGTTGTTCACACAGAGTTCTAAAGCCTAACAGCTTAATCTGATTAAGAGCACCACGTGATGTCTGAGATGAGGGTCTTAGCACTCATATACCTCACCAAAATTTCAAGAATACTGCAGCCACACTCCAGTGTAATCCAATTCTAGCCATTTGCCAAAACATAAATTATGATTAGCTGACAGTTGAACACAGCACTTCGTGAGGGCCTGGCATATGGCATGGGCAAAAAGCATTCTAAATGCACTTTAAATGTATGGTCCAACCGCACAGATACACTCTAGAATGTTAATTGCAGTTGAAGTCAAGGCTGGGCTCCCAAAGTGCCTATTTTTAAGGGAAGAACTGCTTTGGTGACAGAATGTTGCACCCACAGGATGCTGAAAACGCAGGATCCTTCCTGTGGAGCGCCGAGCTAAGCCACAGCGTGACAGCCGATGGGCACGCAGATCCACTAAAGACGTGTCTGGACTACACACTTGGAGTCCACGTGTACCTCAGAGAATAAAAACTCTCCTTCCTGACCCAGCACTTCCTGTTTGTACCCCACCTAATTTCCTTGCGTGCTTACACAGCTGTTATCAGAGTGCTGGGATGATTGTGATTTTCTATCTCCACTTTACTTTCCCCCTAAACTGTTCTCTCAAGTTGCCCTCTCCACATTCCATAATGATTCGATCTAAACTCAGAATCCAACGCGGCACTGTTAACACTCATCAGACTACTTACTGCATTTCAGCAATACTGCATACTGCAAAGAACCACTATGGCTACGGTTAGAAGCAGTCTTCCTGAAAAATGAAGCTCTACAGCAATGGGAATGACAACTATTTCTGAGCGCAGGAGATTTCTTTCCCACATAGCAATCAGCGATTTTATGACAGTATACGTTACATAAGCTGCTATGTGGTTTTCCTTGCGTGACTCACCCTGCAGGGTAGGCGACCAAACCTGAGAGAGGGTCACAGGCCAAGGCACGGTTCCCTGCAGCTGTAATCCCCAAAACCTTCTCAAGAGTGACCTGAGGAATGACAAGACAAAGACAAAAGATCAGCAAGCTTGATAGGGAGAAAAAAAAAGTTCAGTGGAAATTAGATAAGTTCTTCTTAGTTAAAGAAGAGGGACGGACAACAAAACAGACATTAATAGAACACATTACACCATGTCACATAGCATGTCACCTTGACATACTGCTATCATTTCTGGGTAAATGGAAAGGGAAGCTCTAGGGGTGGTGGGTGGTGGGTATTTTGTCATGTGGACAACTGTAAGAATAACAGGTGCAGGACATCAGCTGATAATATCAACGGCAAACAGACAAGAAGACTCAATACAGAGATGACACATAAACCATTATGACTGATAAAACCTGACAACAACTACACGGGTTCCTGCAACATTCCTTCTGGAAAGTATGAAGATACACTGCCTTTGTACACAGAAGAAAATGACAGTGACGTTTGATAGCGAAAAAATGATTTTCTGTCATTCCCTTGCCTGGCTTAGAAAGGGTGTTTACCTAAGCGCCAGGAAGATGCATGTGGAGCCGATGAGAGGCAATGTGCAACAAATTAACTGCGGTTGGTTCCCTTTCAAAAAGCTCCTGCAGAATAAGTGCACTGTACAACAAACAACTTAAAAAGACCAGTGTGATTTTACAGAACAGGATGGTTCCACTGGTAACTAACGCTCCAAAACAGTGCTGTCATTTGAAATGGAAATGATGAGTTAAGAATTTCCATTATGTTAAGTAGGGCAAACTGCAAAAGGCAAACTCTAGGTTACAAGTAAACACTCTCAATCGTGGTTCTTTGAAGTGCTGGCTAATTTAAACATATATAAAAGTAATGCATCAGTATTAAGCTCATTTTGATATGAAACAATATCCAGTAGAAATCAACTGTCCATGCAGTGTAATATAACATGCAATAAGATGGACAAATGCACTTACATCAGGTCTTTTAGCTTTCAATGGTCTCTTCACAGGCAACATTTTTTTCTTTTCAGTACAATCTCATGTTAAGACTGTCCATTAAATAAAAAAGTTTAAAGTAGTCTAGCTCTGATTTCCAACAGAGCAATGCAATGCAATTCACTGATTTCAAACCTAAAGGCCTATAAAATGCAGGGCTGAGAAGGACCCTGTGTGTGAGTAGTATCCTCAGTGACTACAACCCTGCTCAACTCAGATTAGTCTTCTCCTCTTCTGTATGTGTCGATTGCACCTGGTCACATGACACACACCACAGCCAGTAGTGTGTCTCAGTCTTTAAAGCCCTACATTTATCACTAAAGTCTCAGATGTCTCCTGTATTACTTAATTTCGGCCATATTAACTA
Source organism: Semaprochilodus insignis (assembly GCA_034552555.1). NCBI lineage: Eukaryota > Metazoa > Chordata > Actinopteri > Characiformes > Prochilodontidae > Semaprochilodus > Semaprochilodus insignis. The sequence continues at coordinate 22,371,519 of CM067483.1, read as the reverse complement.
ATACAGGAATACGGAGAGAAGGCTGCTACTTGTGGTAGTACAATTATTGGTAAGCAATACACATATTAAAACATTGTTAGTTAATGTAACAGAATAAATAAAGTAAAAGTCACTTATTAAAGGGGTGTTCTAGCCTAAAACTAGCACTTAAATATGTTGTTTTGCCTGTTATGTTGTGTTCAGAATAGCACTATTGTGTCTCTCAGTTTCATCGGGTTTGACAAAATTCACTAAACATTGGGTCCTACAGCGTGCCACATTCCTGGCTTCTTGCCACTGATATACAGGCTAATTGTGCTAGCCATCATTAGCGGTCTGGCACTAACCTCAATGGGACATCAAACTAGTTTTTGTTATAGGAATAATTCAGCCAGCGTCCAAAAAACAAAAACTGAACCTGTTCAAACAGCCTCTAATTCTCCATCATAAACCACATGCTACTTTCAACATTTACCATAAATAAACATCACCAGACGTGGGTTTATCCAATCTTTAAACCGCAAAATCTAGCATTAGAGACCACCAACAGCACTACTGTTAAAGAGAGCAGGCATGTCTACAACAGATGCAGCGATACATTTTTGTTTGGCTGTAGTGTCCATAAGTTGCATAATCAAACCTGTATAGCTGATCAATAGCACCTTACAATAGGACAAAATAGGGCAAAATACACTCTGGTGGGTGTCAGTATACTTTGGGGAAGCGTACAAGTACAGCCTATGTATAAGCTGCACCATAATTAAATAGCTAATGTAAATGCTGGAGCCAATGACTTATTAAAGACAATGTTTACATTTATTTCAAATTCATGTTTACATAGCTATAAAACAATAAATCCCGCCCCATCTACTGCCAGACCAAGTATGGCTGCAGAGCACCAATGAAACAGTCATGAAACACAGTTGTACTCCATCCATGAAGTACAATAACTGTTTACAAATGTTCCCCATGGTTTTACAGAAGACTCTACCACAGGCTAACACCATGTAAGAACAAAAGAAATATGGTGGAAAAGCAAGGGGGAGGATATCATATGCATGCTGTTTTTACCTTGAACCAAGCCAAAGGTCATTGCTGAGGAGTTTTAAAGCTGCAGGCTACATATCAACCAGGCATTTCTAGAAACCTTTTCCAACTCCTGTACAATGCACAGACAAAGAAAGACATCTAAAGCCGAAGGGTCAGCAAGCACTATGCAACTGGGAGGAGAAGCTATGCCTTTGATGCTGCACAACACATGGGCCTCAGGAAACAAAACACAGTCTAGAACTACTGAACGAACCCCCCGCTCATGCACACACACGTACACACGCAAACACACACACAGAGATCAGCTTGCTTTGTCTGGCTCTGTACCCGGGAGAATCTTCAGTCCCTTTAGGCAGGAGTTGAATGTTGTCTTTTATGGAGCACTGGTTGGCTGTAACTTGAGAGACCTTTGCATGGCAATAAATTATATGCATTTAATGTGGCTTGTCAGTAGAAAAAAAAAGGCTTAACGGATTCACACAGCACAGATTTGTACTTAAGAAGAAGTGATTGAGGGCTTATTGATGACTGTGTTTGAATACGGACCAGGCACCAAACATCTGAGCAAATTTCACTGTGCACTTGCAGGGCTGGCTAAGACTTGCTATGCAGTACAACAAATGCACTCGCGTTTTTGGGAACTTCTTACAGTAAGTTTCTGCAGTTTGTAGTAGCCTGTAACGGAGAGCAGGGTTAAAGACCTGAATTCATGTTTCGGCATGGCTTAACAGCATGAACAATCCCTAAGTCACAGGCACCCTCAGGCTTAAATAGGAAAGTACAGTCACCATTTGTCTGCGGCAGTAAACAGACAATCAGAACGGAATGCAGGGCTCAGTTAGCTGCTTACATGCATTAACAGCTGCACACACAAAACAAAGTCAGTTCTGATCAGAAAATCGTTCCAAAACAGACATTTCTCCAGGCTGCAAGGACACACAGGATGTGTTTATACCTGAATAACCAGTGCCTTTGGAAGAACAAATGGTATGTGCAGTAAAAGGTTGTGCAGCTGATAAAATGATCTGGTGGTTCAGCATTCCTGGGAAGACTTGGCTAAACATCGTGGAGCCCCTAGTTAACCAGTTTGGGGATTTAATAGCTTTGCACGTCATTAGCAGCAGATAAGAGCTGCAAAGGAACCCAAATATAGGTTAATGTAGCTTGTCGTTAACAGGGCATTTCATTGTTACGATCCAGTGGCAATCATGGGTGGAAATACCTTGCATAATGGTGCTGATTTAAATCCTAAAAACCAACAGAGAATGCCCTCAGTGAGCACTTCGATGAAGAGGGAAACAGCCTGTCCTGCTCACACCAGGCAGCCGCGGTGTACATGGGCTACCCCCACCAACAATCAAGACTACCGGCGAATAAGGACACCATATGCTTCCCTACTGTAACTGTACAGCACACTAGCTAGACACGTACCTTATTTCCGAGGCTTTCTTTGTTGTTTCCGCCTTTACTTCTCCGTAGCTTGATTGAAGGAGATCGGAGAAGGTTTTTAATCCGGTTTTTAATTGTCGTGTTCTCCACCGTCATCTTGATAACGTTAACCTGCCTCAGCCGGAGCTGTGCACGATCAGAGAGTGTGACCCCGTTCCAGCCTCCGCTTTAACAAATCTGTGCATGATCGCACAAATAAAGGAGATGCGTCTTCATTTTCAGTCGATCGTTAAAGTACAGTAAACAGCCCCGCTGGTCGTGCTCCGAAACGGCTGGAATCGCCTCTTCTCCTCCGCAGTCAAGCCGCTCCAGTCGGTCGGTCAGTCAGTCAGTCGGTCAGCTCCGCTCCGGGGCAGAAATGTTTCCACTGGATGTGGCGGTGAAATGGACCATGTTTCACTCTCTCGCAGTCAGCAGTTTCTCAGTGAACACGTCCCAGTCTTCTCTTAGGAGAGATGCCCCCTGTCATGTCCCCTGCACACAGCTGAAAACCACACACACACAGGACGTTGGTTGGTGAATGCGGGAGGAGGGACGATGTGGATTAAAGCTTCAGTAACCAGCTGTTTGCTGCTTCAGCCGTGACAACGAGCTGAACTAGCCTGATATTAGACTGTTAAACTCAGCTACTACAAACTCAGGCGAAATGAGATGCAGCGAGAGGGAATGTGTTAAAGTTTAGCTAAAAATAATGCTGACAGCTCATTCCTTCAAGACAAAAAGCACACGATTTACAAGCCGTGTACTCACCGGCTTTTGCCGTAAGTCGCACTGTATCGTGTCAGTTGCTTCTTAGCTACGGAACAGACAAGCGACTGACCGTCTGTCATAACGTAGAGCCCCATAGCTTCACCTGTGGGGAGCTGGTAAGTTAAAGTTAGCTTGGTTGCTAGCTAGCCTAGCTGACTAGCGTCCTAGCCTGGACTCCTCCATTGACCTAACGTTACCGTAACGCTGACTACGTACGCGAGGCTGGGTGTTGAAATAGTTTGTTAGCTAATAAATCAATCCCGGTCACTATTTATCCATCGCTGGGCGAGGTTACACAACCAAGTTAAACCCGAAAACAGTGTAGCCACCGCGGTTTTAATGCTAGTTAGCCGGCTAAAATCTACAACACTGGCCGGTCGGCATCTGTTTGGATGAAGACTGGAGGACAACTCTGCCATCCAGCGTCTGCCAGATTCTCTCCCACCACGCCACACATTTCAAATTAGAAATGTACAAATTAAAGAGGGGAGAAAAAAACTTACACCATTTGGCAAATTTTAACATTAGTAGCTAAAGGTCCAAAGTGTCTCTAGCAGCCTTAAAAGTGTTGATTTGAAAGAAAACAGCAGTCAGAGATTGAGACTGTAGACTAATTATTATTTCTTTAACAACAAGGAAAACTTTCGCATTGTTTTCATGTAATAAAAAAATATAGCTTTCCTGTAGCAATACCGCATGATTTTACAGGAATTCGTAACAATATCATAGTAATTCATAAAATCACCAGGCCTGTAGTACTCCACAGATTACAGATTACACAATATTACAGATTACTGTCTAACATTAACAGCCTATCAGCTTCCATTACTGCTAATGCAGCATCACATATGGAGAACATATGTCCAGTATCAGGAAATACATTTGAACTTCATTACAATCCATACAATCAATGAATTACATTCATTTTAAAATATATAGGGAAATGTTACACACAGACATATATCATACAAAACCAGATTTGTGTACATGTGTTTATCAAATACATTTAAAGTGTTAATATATGGAAACTTTTTACTGGATTACCTTTTGAAATGCATTTGTTTTCAAGCATCAAGTTATACTATTTTTTTAGGCAAAAACAAGTGTTGCAGGTATTGATACATCAAAATGCAGTAAAATTATTTGATGTCTTGTTTATTTGTGTGAGTACATACATGCTTCAGTAATCATGCATCATGCAAATAAATAAACAAATACAATATATATATATATTATATATAATTTTTTTTTTCTAAAGAATGCAAAGCAATGTTGAAATTCAACATAGAAGGAGACAGACTGGTTGTTCTTGATTTACATTAGTTGATAGAGTTTAGGCACTTCACCTGCAGATACCATATATCATCCATCCATTGATATCATCCATCAAAGCTACATTTCCCCCTCGCTCAGCAGAGGTTGTATTTCTATTTTCTATAAGTCACAATAGAAGGTCTGACACTGATTACACAAACAAAAAGGTTGACAGAGGTACAGCCAACTTATCCTCCTGATACGCTATAGTCACAATAACACAACGTACATCAAGAAAAAGTGTGATACTGTACAAAGAACAAATTCATCGTTGTGAACCTACACATGACTTTTCGTGTTTTTATTGAACCATCTGTTTATCTTGACTGCTTCCAAGTTGGACCACACTGACAGGTTCCACAGGAGGTGCGCCCAAGTTAGTTTTTTCCCCCTTCTGCAGCCAACTTCGGCCACAGCTGGTCAACCAACCCGCTGCCCTGTGAAGATGCTCAGTGGAGCCCTGGTGCAAATGGAATATGAATGGATCTAGGCATGCATTGAGACAGTACAGTAACTCAGAGGTTTCCATTAGCAGATTGACTATCCACGCAACCCAACAAGTGTTATTACAGTCATTCAGAGTGAAGAAAATGATACATGCCACAATGTGCAGCAGCTGCCCTGGCACCCAGCAAATCAGGAAATTGGCAATGAAAACAGAGATCAACCAGATGGGCTTTTCCTGAACTTGCAAGTTGGCTTGGCCCCAATGCTGTCTTGACTGTTTTATTCGGGCAATTATCTTCATATAGGATGGAATGATGAGCAGCAGAGGCACAGAAACTTGGATAGAGTAGTATGACAAAAGGTTGTATGCAGCTTTGGTAGTCTTGAACCTGGAGATCACCACTGCTCCACAGATGTGGACACCATTCCTCCTCACCCAGTACAGGATGTTGGGGTAGCTGAGGTACATGAGGAGGGCAGTGATGGCCCAGAGCAGCAGGGAAACCAAGGCGCTGTTCCGAGTAGTGCGGATCATTCTAGATTCCAGTGGGAAGACTATGGCCAGGAAGCGATCAGTGCTGATGGCACAAATGAATATGGTGCTAGACGTTAAACCCACAAAGTAGGAGATCTTAAAGAGATAGCAGGGCGTGCGACCCATTCTCCAGTTGTAGTCTGCACTCATAGACACAGCCCAGGGTGTTATAGAGGCAAGATAGACAAGATCACCCAATGCCAGGTTTAGGACACCAATGGAACCAATGCTCCAGGGCTGGGAGGGTCGGAGGCAACTCCACAAGCTCCCTAGGTTTCCAATGATGCCAATGATTGAAAGCATGTGAAACACAAGAGGAATAAAGTTCACAGCATATTTGCGGTTGTAGGGACAGTGATTGTATGGTATCAAGGGAAGGACAAGGTCGTATGTGTCAGAGCAGTTATTCCAAGCACTGCTGTTGGCTTCAGACATTTCTTCTTTGGCTCCTGAATTCCCTATTAGGAAGGAAAAAAAGAATATCGGTCAGTACCACCAGACTATGCATCCTCTTAAGGAAACAAAACTACTAAAGCTTAGCACTGAAAAACAGTATTTCTTAATCCATAACCCGAATACATCAGGTTATGAATTTACAATGAACAAAAACAACATAATGAAATAAAAGTATTAGAAACTAATACAACTTACTCATAAGAGGGCTTCTCGACTTGCAGAATCCTCTCTGTTGCCATCTGCTATATATAAGCCATCCCTTGTATGAGTTGTCCCTTGTGCTTGCAAGATCATAATGGCAGTTCATTTAAATATCAGCAGTTAAGTGACCACAAAGTAGCAACCTGTTCACGTAATTCCCAAGAGCTGGCAGTAAATGTCAAACGAAGTCATCAGAGCTGAAGTAACATGAAAGATAAACAAATTTTCCACCTTTATTTATAGGGGGGTAACAATGCATCATGACATTATGATATCAAAATGTAAAACTCGTGGGCACTCCAGTATTGGTGCACTCCTGTTCAGCTGTATACACTGATCAGGCATAACATTAAAACCACCTCATTGTATGTCCACTCAGTGTCCAATTTATCAGCTCCACTTACATTACAGGTGCACTCTGTACCTCTACAATTACAGACTGTAGTCCATCTGTTGCTCTGTATACCCTGTAAGCCCCCCTTCACCCCATTTTTAGTTGGTCAGGATCCACAGAGGACCACCAAAGCACGGGGGGGGGGGGGTGTTGGTGGCATGTTGGTGGCGTGTCAGTGTGTGAAGCACTGGACAGACAGCAGTGTTGTGATGAGGGACATCGCCTCCAAGGTGGAGAAGAGGGTGCACACTCAGACTCTTACAACTAAAAGTCAGGTGATCTCGTTGCATTTGGAACCCGACCATTGCACACTACCTCATCCCAGCTATACGGAAGGAGGGATTGGTGCCAATGTGTGGAAATACCTTCTACTGGGAGTGCACCTTTAGAGCACTGCATGTATGTGGGTGCATGGTGCTGGAGGAGAAGCCCACAGGCAAAGGGCCTCTCAAGCACACAGATCAGTGCACTCGATTAAAAGGGCAAACAGAGCAGCCATAAAAAAAATAAAAAATAAATAATAATAATAATAAAAATAAAAATAACAATAACAACAACAGAAAAAAACAGTGTTCTCCAGACAGTCAGGTTCCAGACCACAGCATGAAGCCTGGAATCAATCCTATTTGATTTTGACTAAAAGCGTTAAAAGCCACATCTAAAAATACAAAACATGTGGTTTATTCAAGATATTTCAACAGCTACAAACTTCTTCCAACTTTCCTTTTACCTTACTCTTACCGCCAAAGACCAGCTGAAAATCTACATACCCTGCAGTGTGGCTGAATTAGGTAAACAAGGAAACCTTTATACAATGTACTGGTTAGTGCACAAACATCTACTCTAGGAGCATTGATCTCAATTCAACAAAACATTCTGACTCTTCAACACTGCACTTGCAATCTTTAAAGTATAATGAGTGGACAACAGAGTCCAACAAACTGGTCGCACACACACACTTGTGCTTGTATGGTGGGGCTTGTCTGTGTTTATATCCAAAAACAATGAACAAGCATAGCATCTTAAAATAACATTTTTTAAAATTCAAAAGATATTCTAAAGTGTTTTCAGTTGAAGGAAAAACTAAGCTATTATTTATGCTTCAATGTACATAGATTGTCATGCTTATTAGAACATGTACTATTGCATTACATTATTAGTGTTGCATCAGTGTGTCCCTGTAGGAATATCTACAGGGTGGTGGCTGCTTCTTCAGCAGATTTAAGTTTCTGTACTCCAATTAGCAGATGCATTCAAGTGTGGAACAATGTTATTGTAAACTCACTGGACAAGAGAAGCTTCAAATGCACAGGTCACTAAGCAAGCCACAAACTCCTCATGCAAGCAGAAGGGCCTGCCCTTTAACGCTCCAATTACAGAGTCCCAGTACTCCAAGAACAAGTACGTAAACACTCAGCGTTAATTAGAGAACATTTCTTCAAATGTTTCCTACAGGTCTACACTGGTTCTTCAAGGGTAAGAATGGTTCCATATAGAGCAATAAACACACCAAGAAACATCTGCATGCTTAAATGGTTCTTCTGACAGATGGAGGAGTATGTGTTGTATATGGTTCTACATAGAACCTTTCAGAAAATGTTAATATAGAAACACATTTTCCCCTATTACCATGTTGTTGTAACAACAGCAGAAGCCTTTTTGGTGCATTATAGAACCATATGCAACACATTCTCCATCTGTCTAAAGAACCATTTAACAACGCAAAGAACCATATAAGGATACAAAGGTTCTTTAAGTGTTCATGGCTCTATATGACACTAAGAAAACGCCACAGCAATTAGAAACACAGGGATATCAATTTTCAAAATCGTATTTTTCAAAAATCTTCCACCTCATAACTTTGTCCCAACGTTTGGCGGTGTGTGCACGCTGGATCTGATTTCATTTGCAATACACATCCTGTATTTAGGATGCAAGTAAAATGTCTCAAAAATGTAATATAATTAACCGTTCAGGATGGTAATTACTTTTTACAGATATTAGGCTACATAGAACTGAGCATTATCCATTTAAGTGTTTAATAAAACTGCTTTTCCTTAAAACTGTGATGTCAGCAAAACATTGTATAGTTAAAAGGTACACACTCAATACTTCAAACAGCCCAGCTGTAATGTGCTTCGGTTACCTTATTTTTTTACCTTAGCCACAGTAAAATCATGTCTGCAGCAGGCTGGAGTAACCTCAGATAAACTTCAGGTATGGTGCCATCTAGAGGCAGACTTTTAAAATCATACAGCAACTGGATTTATCATGGCTTTACGGGCCCAGCAAAGAACATAGAACCCAGTGTAAACACCATCAGGATGAGGTCAAATAATAGTTTTGGCAAAGACACCTAGCCAACTACCCATTAACAACTGAAGGTTTTAGCAGAACAGTGCATTATTACTACTACTACTACTACTGGTGACTAGCTGGGTCTGGTTTTGTCTGCAGCATCATTTCTTCATCATTTACAGTTACTTTACACCTCAAAAAATAATGCTCAGCCTTTACTTCTCGCACCAATGCTTCACTATGTACTGGTATCTACTATAAACTCTATACAGAACGGTTTAAACAGTGATGGTAGTGGTATATAAATATTATACAACGTGATTCTACACATAAAATATGTTCAGATTTGTCTTTTTATTCACTTTACACCTCTTCTAAAATAAGAGGAAGAACATGGAAGAAAAACAGATTTTCCCTATTATTCAGAAGCAGACAACAAACACATTCCTCTCTGCTCTGCTGGAAAATAACAGATGTAAACATCTTTGGATTGACCAGAGGCACAACAGGCATGTCTTGCTGAAGCAGGACATGATGAAACGCACTCTGAAACAAATAAATAACAAACATCTTACTAATATACAAAAACCCAAAAGGGGGAAGCAGCAGATATCCCTGATTACTATGCATGTCCTTACGTATGTGCACTGTGAAGGTGGGTGGTTGGTTTTGAACTAGGCTCCGTTGCTTTAGGCTGCCCAGCTTCTTGAGTCTTTAGCCCCAGAGGAGCAAGCTTGGGCATGGGCCGCCAGGACAAGCTTGCTTGCTCTTTCGAAGAGTTTGCTGTGGTTCCTCCTCCAGCTTTCATCTGTAACAGTGGAGGTGGAGATGGAGCATCATTTTTAGCATGGCATGCTGGAACATTTGCGCCGTCGTCATTAGTTCCTGCGACAAGCTCAGATTCTGACGAACTGGGAGGAGAGTCAGACCCGAATATGACTTTTACAAGGTCATCCACCTTAGGAGGAATATCATCCATCTCATCCTTTGAGGTGGTCGTTGCCATTAAATCCTCATCTAGTCTGAGAAACAAAGGGCTGAGAGAGCGCTCATCATCTCTGTCTACACCTGCATCCTTCTCAGTAAGCAGACCTGTCTGTACAGTCTCTTCTTCTGTAAGACTGCTGTCGCCACCTTGTGGCTGGGAGGGTTCATCGTTCAGCTGCTGATTGAGGAAAACGAGTTCATCAAGCAAGGACATCAGATTTTCTGCCTCAGCCTCACTGTTTGCAGTTTTTCCCTCTTCCTTTTGAATTCTTGTAACATCTGCTGCCGTGCTGACCTTGGCATTCTGTTCAAGTGGCTTGAACACATCCTCGAGAGCCTGTTTGTCTAGTCCCTGTCCTTCCATCACAGGAGTGTCTCCATTAGAGGGAGTAGGGTTCTGCTGCTGAGCATCCGTGTGTACAGGGCTGCATGATCCTTGTGTCTGGATGGCAGGTGGATCATTGGTCTTCGGCAGAATAACTGGTGGTGTGACAAGCAGCTTTTCTGGTGGGACCAATGAAACCACACTGGAAATTTTGGGGAGGTTTACAGTTTTAACTGAAAAACAGAGAAAATTAAAATTACAAACTCTATTATTAAAGCACAAAAGTGATTCTGAATAATGATGTAAAAAGACTGCCTGTATATTCTAGACATATTCTAGTGCCTGTAGACGCTGTGAGGAACTACCTGGGGAGCTGATTTTTAGAGGGTTGCTGGCAAGTGCAAGGACCTGAGGCTGCAAAATGGAAACTGGATTCTCCACTCGTATGGGGTGAGATATGGCAGGAACAGATATGGACACAGCTGCAACCCCTTATTGGTTCAGAAGGAAAACAATGTGAAACACATTGTTAATGAGTCAGTGACAACAGGGCATGTAAAAAATAATAAAGAAACAATATCTTGGACGTGTATTTTTGTATCTGCAATAGTCTATTAAAATGTATCAACATTTGTTTCATATTTATGTATAATTATATAAATTAATTTATACAAGACCATCAGTTTCACGACTCAGATAATGTCAGGTGGCATCACACTTAATATTTTGTGGGCTAGTGAGCTGGGTAATACCCTGCTAATTCAGCATGTGAGAAGAAACATCCACTGGTAGCGCCGTACATAACACTCAAGGTAGGACATTTTGATAGTTTAAATCTCCTTACCAAAAACATTATCAACATTAAAACCACCAGCAAAAGTCACCAGCTTCTTGTTTTTCCTTTTGCACCTTAAATGGCGCTGTAGTTACATTCTGGCACTGACATTCAATTTACTACCATAGCGGGCTAAAGGATCTGGGAGATCTACACAAAATACAGAGAGAGAAAGAGAGAACCAACAACATGTCCGACGTGTGGAGTGACCCAACAGCCACAGTTGTGGACATTCAGCGAGCAGTGATGCCCTCCATGAGTCATCCTGTTAGTACCTACACTAAATGCACACAGACTGTTATGACGACTGCCATTAACACAACGTCAACATCACCAAAGATTGCAATGATGTTGTGCCAGACTGTCATGGAGTGACTCAGAATGGCAGCAGGTGATCTTCAGTGATGAGTCCCACTTTTGTCTAGGTGGAGACGACCAACAAATTTGTGTGTGGAGGCACCGTGGTCAGCACCAAGATGAATGGATTGTTGTCACACATCACACATTCAGAAGGCCTCATGTCACCCCACCCCTACCGCACAATCCGCAGGAACTGTGTGAGAATATTCAAGCTGCATGGAATGGATTATCACAGGACACCAGTAGGAACCTCTACAACTCCATGCCGAGACGTCTGGTTTTTGCGTTGGCAAACATGGCGGCCTGACGCCGTACTGAGAGACACCACTTCTGTACGTGTAGCTCAAAAAAATATTGCTCATATCAGTCTAAATCTATCATCATTTATTGTTCCTGGTAACCTTTATGTTCCCTCCAAATAGCATTGCAGTCCAAAACTTCTTTCTGGGTGCAACAATGTTTTTGATGATGAGAGAGAGAGTGTGTGTGTGTGTGTGTGTGTGTGTGTGTGTGTGTGTGTGTGTGAGAGTGTATATTAAATTCACTAAATTAACAAGTTTGAGGACTGACCTGGAGTGGTTGATTGCCTTTCACCTAAAGAAGTGATACCAATGGGCTGAAGAGGATTACTTATAGTAATGATCTGATTACATGGTACCACTGCTTGAATTACTTGAGGAAGAAATGCTAAAAAAGACAAAAAGACACAAGAGACAAGATACAATGCAAGATACATGTAGGAAAGAAAATGTGAAAACACCAAGAGTACAGCATACTCATTACTAAAGGTCACTTCGCTATATCCTAATAAATGACAATAATTTCATAGCATCACACAAACATCACCTGAAAAATAGTCAGTTTAGTAGGCTACTGAAACTGAGAAGCAATCATAACAGTTCAACTTGAGTTGTGGATGATATTAAATGTGCACTGCAATTTAACCAACCAACCAACCAACCTTGTTCTTTAGCTGGAGACACTGGCAGCGTTTGAGACTTCCCCCGAGACAGGATGTTGGGCCTTGTCCTCTCACGTGACGGAGCTGGCCTTTCCACATGTGGCTTGGGTTGTGAAGTTGACAGAGTCTTGAAGCCAAGTTGAGTGGGTCTCTGATTAGTCTCTTTCTCCGAAGAGTCAAGTGCTTTCTTCTTAGAGCTGATGTCCTTGCGTCCCGTTTTTTTCTGTTTGGTGACGCTAAGGTCTACTGGTTTCGAATTAGGGGATAGCTGAGCATGTCTACGTGAGATATCTTTAACTTTGTCCTTGGACTTCAGCCTTTTCCGTTTTGTGAGGTGATCCCAATCTACGCTCTTTGGAACTGGTTGTGTAAGGTGAGGACTGGTGTCTTTTGCACTGTGTTGACCCTCCAGGAATTTCTGTTTAGTAATGATTTCATCCAGCTTCTGAGAAATGGATTCCTCAGTCTTTCCTAAAAGAACAGTCCAAGATTAGTCAGTCAGGGCAGACTCCTGACATAGGGATAGGTATGTACATGGCATATGACAATATATAGTAGCAAACAAAGTTAGGAAAGATGGAGCACTGATGTTTTTTTAGGGTCGAAGACTGAAAGAAGAGACAAAAACCTGTAGTACCAGATATTTGGGAGGCTAGTTGAAGGTAGTAGGCTTTCTTCCTACTCAGCTTTTTCTGCATATTCACCAGCTGATCACTCTGTTTCCGAAGAGTGTTGATTTCTTCTCGGGCCTAAACATTTGTAATATGTAGACATATTAGACATAATGCAATGACACTCCGGTCATTACAATAAGAACTTCATAATAATTTAATATTAAGGTCAAGATTAGTTCTGTTCACCTTACCAGTCTGAGTATTGTCGTTTTGGAGGCTTTGCTTTCTTCAAGATTTAGAGTTATTTGCATATTATGAAAGCACTCTCTTAGAGTGCTGCGTCTCTCCATTTCTTGTTTCTTTTTCTTATGCTATAGAAAGGGAAGACATGTAAAAATACAGTCTTGCAGATACTGCAGAGAGTGCACAACAGATGAACGCAAGTTTTAGGGACATACCAAAAACTCCTCCTCGTTCTCCTCTTCTGTCCTTTGACCCTGCTGACTGCTACAGCACAACAAAATAAAACACAAAAATGTTCCATTGATCAAGTCATTCAAAACGGTTCATGTTTAAAGTCTTTACTGCATTCATATTTGCGATAGATTGGAAAGGTCAATATTTTGGATGCTCACTGATAAAAAGCACTGCAAAGTGCTACCAAACAATCATGTGTCATTTGTTTTTTACTGCTCTCAAAGTAAGAGGCAAAACAAAAGGTACTATACTAGCTTTTCTCAAACTCAGAATTTTCCTCACTTCTCTTGCTGCTTCAACACAAGTGATACAGTGGTGTTTTCATCCTTCTCCTCAAATGTTTCGACATCAACCAGCTCATCATCATCTTTCTCACGCAGATCCAGCATCTTTACATCCACAGTATCTCGTTTCTGCTTATTCTTTTTTCCATCATCAGAATCCTAAAAGGTAAGACCACAGCTCAATGTAAAACAGTTACCAAGAAATCAAATAGTAAAGGAAACAATACACACGCACACACACACTGTTTGATCCCTTACAGTGTCTATATGAAGGTCCTCCTGGTCACTGGGCTCAGAGAAGTTATTATACATGTCTGAATCTTCAGTTAATTCAGTGCAGTTGGAATCAGTCTCAACTTCCTCCATGTCTTGTTGTGCCTTGCCCCTTACATCAGACCCCAAGGCTTCACCTTCAGAATCTGATTCTTCATCTTCCTCAATAGGGCCAAATTCCAGCAACTCCTTTGGGAGTATGTTTGATGTAGAGGCCTCTGCAGTATCTGAGGCATCTGCAGGGTCTCCAGGCTTTTCACATGAGGTGCTGGTTCTCTTTGTTTCAAAGGTGTAGCAGTGGTCCTCCAGAACCACATTTTCAGAATCCTGTTTTGAGCAACTGGAGGACGGACTATCTTTTTGTGATCCCTCCGCTGGAACAGAGCTGACTTTCACATTGCTGTTGGATTTCTTAAGGTCTAGATTCTGGGATGTTAGGGAACTTGTGGGCGTTATCAGTACAATGGTTCCACTTGCAGGAGCAACGTTTGAAGTGCTTTGTGTTGTAGAAGGTGAAGTTTTTACTGTGATACTGCTTTGTTTTGGATCCTTGTTAACATTTTGAGTTACAATTTTTAAAATGCTATTGGCAGTATTGCTAACAAAACCTGGGGCTACGTTCACCATACCAGGTTGGTTCAACATGGAACCGAGGCCAGATAGAGAGATGACAGGTTTTTCAGCTACAGAGGAAGTGACTGTTGTTGTTGTACTTAAGGTTGTAGCACTGTGGACGGCGGTTGGATTCACAGCTTGTAGTAGAGTTGCAGTGGAGGTGGAAGGTGTGGATGAGGTGATGGTGGAGACAGAACTGGCATTTTGAGGTTTACTTGCAGTAGGGGAGGGAAAACGAACAATGGTGGCTGGAAAAGAAAATCACAGGGAATCAATCAACAGGAGAAATAATGGTTACAATGTCAAAAGGCATTTACCCTAAGAAAATGTATTCTTTCAGATGTAACACTTTTCACAAATTTACCAGATTTAATATTTATACAGAATACACAGTCATATCTTTAGTACTTTCCCCATAACTGAACTTAGCTAATGACCAAGATCAAAAGGATGAGTGTTTTTTTTTCCATCCTACCATTTAAGTCCACCTAATACATCTTCAACACTTACTCTGCTTGGGGATCAGAAAGTTGGGATTAAGGGCCCTAAACTGGCTGAGGGGCACCAGCTGGATAAGCTGACCATTAGGATTGCGGTACATGGTGCCTCCGGTTGCTGTCTTTAACATCTGAAACACCATCCTCTGGCCTGGGACTGGTGGTTGGGCAGACGTTACAGGCTCCATCAACCTGACTCCTCCACCAGGGGCAGCTGCATGTGAGCCAGTAGGAGTGAGCACAAAGGTCTTCCCTGGTGCAGCTGTTCCAGACACTGGTAGTGCCTTACCCACTGGATGGATAGGTCCATCTAATCAGAAACAAGGTTGGCAATGCAGATCATAAGCATTCTGATTCATACTTTTTGTGGAAATTGACACGTTTCTCTGCATTACTTCATTACAGCCATCTCAACCTCAACTTACATGTTAAATAGTTTATATGGTATGGTTTTAAAGGCAAAAATATACACTGTCAAAAGTTGCACAAATAGTTGCACCCAGAAAGAATTAACCGACAGGAACGAAACTTGGTGGGTAGATTTGATATTGAAAGCACTGAAGTTTCATGCTTGGCCGAGCATGTGAGGTAAGCAAGGACGGGCCACGATTGCAGACATTCAGCGAGCAGTGATGCCTCCCAGGAGTCACCCACTTTTGTCTTGGTGGGGACAACAAATAAATCCGTGCGGAGGGATGTGTGGTCAGTGCCAAGATAAACAGTTCGTCGTCGCGTGTCACAAGTCCAGAAGGCCTGGCGTCACTCCACCTCCACCCCTACCTCAAAATCTGAAGGAACTGTGTGAGAATATTCAAGCTGCATGGGATGGATTATCACAGGACACCTTTAGGAACCTCTACAACTCCATGCCAAGATGTCTGGCATGTTGCGTTAGCGAACATGGTGGCCCAACGCCATACTGAGAGACACTACTTCTGTATGTGTAGCTCAATGAATATGGCCCGTATCAGTCTAAATGAAAAATAAAACTTCATAATTTATTGTTCATGTTAACCTTTATCTCTCTTCCAAATAGCACTGCAATCCAACAATTTCCTTCTGGGTGCAACTGTTCATTTGACGCTGAGTGTATATTGTTGCACAATTCACTGGTTTTAATATGTATGTAATCATTTACTTCTTATTTATTAATCATAAACTTACTCCACTTTATAGCTGAGGAAACTAAAACACCAACACAATGCAATGACAACTTGTGATTAGAAAACAACAGTGACTTAATATCCAAGAAATCAGCATGAAGTTCCTGTGTAGCATGCACAAGGACTGTATATACCTTCATCTGAACTGGGCAACATGGCCAAAAATATTCTAATATTTTAAATAATATATTTCCATCTATTTTAATATTGCTAATTATTACATGTAACTTTTACCATATAATGGTGGTATTGCATTTTAGCAGCCAAAAACTGCAAACAATGCTGCTCTGCAGATAATGCATGGAGTTTCATCCACAACATTCTTGTTACTGTTCAANGATTATCACAGGACACCTTTAGGAACCTCTACAACTCCATGCCAAGACGTCTGGCATGTTGCGTTAGCGAACATGGTGGCCCAACGCCATACTGAGAGACACTACTTCTGTATGTGTAGCTCAATAAATATGGCCCGTATCAGTCTAAATGAAAAATAAAACTTCATAAATTATTGTTCATGTTAACCTTTATCTCTCTTCCAAATAGCACTGCAATCCAACAACTTCCTTCTGGGTGCAACTGTTCATTTGACGCTGAGTGTATATTGTTGCACAATTCACTGGTTTTAATATGTATGTAATCATTTACTTCTTATTTATTAATCATAAACTTACTCCACTTTATAGCTGAGGAAACTAAAACACCAACACAATGCAATGACAACTTGTGATTAGAAAACAACAGTGACTTAATATCCAAGAAATCAGCATGAAGTTCCTGTGTAGCATGCACAAGGACTGTATATACCTTCATCTGAACTGGGCAACATGGCCAAAAATATTCTTATATTTTAAATAATATATTTCCATCTATTTTAATATTGCTAATTATTACATGTAACTTTTACCATATAATGGTGGTATTGCATTTTAGCAGCCAAAAACTGCAAACAATGCTGCTCTGCAGATAATGCATGGAGTTTCATCCACAACATTCTTGTTACTGTTCAAACTCTCCATAGCTACCTATTTTGCTGGTCTGTGTTCAGTAAATGGCCAGACTGACCACACTCTCCCAGTCCAGCGTGTAAAAGTGGCAATGACCATCTGGTGTGCCAAAGTGAGAATTATGCAAAGCACTGTTCATGTCTCTGCTGCTGTATTTAGAATCAGAACTGCATAATTACTGTATCAAAAAATCCAAAGTAATATCAAATGACAACAAAATGGCTGAATTCAAGAACTAGTGCTATTGATTTACTGCCCAGAACTCGGTGTAAGAAAAATAACTGTCTATGTCTTTTGAAATGAAGATATTTTCACCACATCCTTCACCTCCACTTATATTCATGGGGTATGTAGCACTGGGAACCACAAGCAGAGAATGTGTGAAGCCATTAAAGAGACAATAACAGAAGAAAGAAACAGCCTTTTTAGCAACTGGGACTTGTACTATAGTAGCAAAGCAAAAGATACCTGTGGGGCCAGGTGTGGCAGATGCCCAGGAAGCCATGCTTGCTTTTGGAGGAGTGTTAGAGAAAACTGAGACCTCTGTGACCCCAGTCATCAAGGAGTGGGAAGGAGGTTTGATTAAATTTTTAATAGTACTCAGCAACTGCGGTGCACTAGTGCTGGGCAGCTTTTGCTGCTGGGAGATCATGTGGTTGATGACAACCTGGGTGAAGACCGTTCCCACTGGGGGCTTAGTCACTGTACAAAAGGATAAATCGAAGAGAAGGTTAATTCTCCCCATGAGCTGCTACTACTACTACCACTACTACTAGTCCTAACATGCGTCTATGGTAACTACAGAATTACGATGTGTATCATGTACTTGTATGCAAGTTGGTTTTCCATTAGACCTGATATAGTCTTGGGCTGACTGCTCCTAATTTTGATATAATTGTCATTCATGAGAGCCAGTTCCACTGAGATGCGAATAGATTTGGCCTGATATTACCAGTGATGCTGTATTAGTGTAAAATAATTTTCAGGTCTTGGGAAATAAAAAGAAATCAATTGGAGCCTACATTAAAAGAAACTATATATTCATGTTAAACATCAGATCAACTTGATCAGCTGGGACCTACCTAAAGGCTTGACTGATGAAACAGCAGAAGAACATGTGCTGGTAACAGAAGTTGTTGTGGCCACGGCTGTAGTGATGGCGGTAGATGCCATGGGAGTAGTTGTTGTAATCACGGCCGTGGCTGCAGTCTTGGTGGCATTTTGGTTATCAAGGCATACTCTCCCTGTGATATAAGCAGCCAATCTGTTGGCTGGGTGCAAAGCCCCCATCTGGCCCAATTCCAGCTTGGCTTGTGGGTAAGATTTTCCATTGACCTATACAGAAAAGCAGTTACTGGGCAACTGAATTTTTTTTCTTCATTTTCTTAATTTAATCATAATTTCAAGTGCAAAGACAGAAAAATACAGTAATGGTAAAGTGTGCGTACCGTTATCTGCCCTGAAGCACCAGGGTTTTTCTTCTCAGCCTTTAGTAAACCAGCAGGAGTGACTTGGGAAAGAAGAGGGAGCCCTTTAACTTCACTCTTCCCTATGGTCTTAATCAACTGAGTTTCCAACTGCTTTATCTTCTCGTTCTCCTCCTCCTTCCTCTGATCATTCTTCACAGGCCTCGGCTGAGAGATAGAAACTTTGTAAGTGACTGTGGACCCTTCGTCCGTCTTGGAGATTGGCTGGATTTGGTACTTTCCAACCCAGAAAGGTTGCTTCAGCCGGTCCTGAGCCATTCGTTCACATACCACACGCAGGACAACGTTCCTGCTGCCTGCTGTTGCCCACTTGCACTTTGACACAATTTCTAGACGTTTGGTAGGGCCGGACAACACAGGCGGCCTTAGTTCTCCTTCCTCTATGTCTGCAACATGAAAGCCCACAAGACTGTGAGGGTCTTAGAGCCAAACACTTTGGAAAAAGTACAACAACATTCAGGGGCTTTAAATGGTCTTAAAAGAATATTTTAATACACTGTTGGTTGTGTTATGCTGTGTTCTGTAGGTAAGCATTCTCACTTTAATTAAACTGTTTCAATAGAAATGACCATTTCAAATCATTTTCAGGTTTTCCTTCATCAGTGTTCTCTTACAGTACCCAACATGCATTAAACAGATACATTACACAACCACTCAAAATCTTTGTGGTGGCAATTAATCCTGACTGCTGGCCTAGTCGCTGATCTATAGGGTAAGAGATACAACCAAGCTAGCGTACATATAACTATTACATTTGTGGCTGGAAAACAGCAATTCTATCTTTATTTATCATACAATGGACAACAGAGGCAGGTTTTCAACCCTTTCAAAAAGCCAAACTGAGGTAAGACATCCAGAGAGTCAAGTAATGATTTCTGTCCTTTGGTAAATCCATTCTCTCTAACGTAAAGCTGATTTGAAGACCACAGTTTTACAGCTGCAAGATATTTGATTTCCTAGCAACTGCAGCCTCTCACCGCTTTCCTTGTGCATTCACCAGCTAACGGAAGGGGGGGGGGCATTTCTAACAGAGCATCCATGAAAATCCAATCTAAAGCAGTTGTAGTTTTTCGAAACGTTCATCCCACCTTCAAAATAAACCATCAGAAGGGAGTTCTCCTAGGCTTTTAACCAGGAACCTTTACTCTAGAGACTACTGCAGCAGCACTGTAGGATCCAAGTGAGCATCCTTACAACAGATGGAGCAAAACTGAAGTTTTTCAATTTGGCAATTCTTTAAGTAAAGGCTGAATATGGATGGTGCAGACTAACATTCAAACACTTGTTATCTTCAAACTATTAAGTATATACAGTGTACACTAGTCTGCGTACTAATACTGACCTTCTATGAAGTCCTCTTGACCAAGACGTGCATCACCCTGCTTCAAACAATAAAACTTTAATGGCAGCTGAAATACATATGTATTTATACTTTTTTTTTTTTTTTTTACCAAAACATGTTTCTGATATTGGATGTACACACATATACAACTCTCACCTTTGTGGTCTGTTGTCCAGCATGAGACTTATTTTTCCTGCAAAATGGCCTCATGCGAGCACAACTCTCCTTATTATCTCTGGTCAACCGCAGACCTCCATCATTCATCTGGACATAGAGAAAAGTGAAACGAGAAATGTTCATTGTTGCACATAAACCTAACCTAAACTTGACGCTGTACAGTAGGTCTTTTAAGGTATGATGCCCAATCATGAGTATGAATAACATCACCTGCTAATGAGCTAAACAGATTTTTACAACCAATGAATCTCACCACTTTATTACGCAAAGGATGCAGGAAAGTCTCCAAATCTTGCTGCAGCTCTGGAGACAAGAGGAGCGGACGAGGAGGCCTGGCGGGTGTAGGAATAAAGAGACACTCTGGATCAGCCTCACTTTTCTGATCCCATAATCTTTTCACATGTATGGCTGGTTCAGGTGCTGGTTCAGGACCTGACAGAACTGCAGAACAAAACACTGTAAGAATTATGAACAATATCCATTCATTTCATTTAGAGAAACTTTCAAGTTAAAACATGGGACGTTATAATTTTTCATTTAATCGGATGTAGTACTCACTATAGGCTTTTCTCCTCCTTTTCTTCTTTGCCATTTCAGATAAGTTTTCATCTGGCGGACCTTGAGCTCCCTTGTTCGAGTCCCCATCCTTAAAGTGTTTCAACAGCACGACTTTGCGCCGAAGGCAGTCACAGCCCAGCATGCACTGCGGTTTGCCACAGTGATGCTGGCGCCTCTCCTGAGCCAAGCTAGCACATACACACCCCAGTCTGCAAAAGTCATTAAGGCAAGGTGGTGCACGTCTCCTTATGATGGTAGAAGGGCTGTTTTTCACTGTACTCTGAAATCAGATAAAAATAAATTTAAGTAAGAGAAAGAGGAGAGACAAAGACAACTCTAGATCAGTCAAGTTAAAGAAAGCTGCTTTAAAGTTGGAATTACTATGACTAAACTGCTTAACAAATACCTCTACCATGACAAGAGAGGATAAAGCAATGGCTGCCCGTTCCTCAGTGATGCAGGTACGACGTTTCCCTTTCCAGACCGCACCATCTTCCACATCCAGCAGTTTGACCAACGTCTTGGACAGGCCTGTCATGCGCCCTCCATGTGTACTAGAAGCAGAGTCCTGGCCTATGTTTGCCATCGACATACTACTCACACCAGGCTTTCCATCAGGCAGTGAAGATGCTTGTAAGGTCCTGGATCCTCTCCTGGTCTTGGCTTTTGCAGATCCTTTGCTTGGGGACAAGCTAAAAGGAGCTGATGGATCACTGTATACTGATTTTGAAGCACCAGATTTGGTTGATTTTTTGGAAGAATTTTCCACTACCTTGGAGTCATCTTTGCCAGATGCATTCGTTAGCTTGTCTGTGCTGGAGGCAATTTTTACTGCACCAGATCTGGACTTCTTTGATCTGATCTCACCCAACTTGGTAAGCTCTTTGCTTTTAGATGACTTTCTAGATGTCAGTGAGGGTTTGAAGGTAGCTGTTGTGGTAGGAGGTGCCTGTTTTTTTAACACACTGTCCAGAGTACGAACATAGCTGGTGCTTTTAGTGGGCAGCTGGTAGGCCACAGGAGTGGCAACCGCCTGGGAGAAGCTGGCAGCTCGTTCATCAATAAGCTTGCCTTCACTTTCCAGATACTCATCGAGCATGTCACTGCAAAAGGCAGAAAGATTCTTCTGACCTGCATCCGAGCTGGTGCCTACTGAGCAAAATACATAAAAGATCATTTACTTACCAAAATAAACTTATAAAGGATAGTTATAAATCAATTACCAACTAGCAAATTGGTATCAATGCTATCAAGATGATAAGACACACCTCCAGGAAGAGATGAGGAGCTTGAGGCGATAAACTTATCTCGCCAGCCTTTGATTTTAGTGAAGTCAGTTGTTTTTCCTGTCCTAGACACAAACGGGACTGCAAAGTCCAAGAATAATGTTAAGTACAAGCACAGGAATAATTATATGCTTGCTGTAGGGGATGATGATTAAAGAAAGCTTTTCACTGAGCTTTTCTTTTACTCACCCTGTGATGACGTTGAGCACCCAGAGCTTTCCCCATGTAAGGGGACAGGTGGAGGAATCGGTAAGCACACACCCAGATACTGCAGATCAATGGCCAAAGTAAGATCCAGCAGGTTCAACTTCAGGCCAACTGGAAACATAAAACACACTTAAAAATGGAAGCAATTTATCAATACAATCACCTTAACTAAGTAGGAGTTCGTAATAAAGTTTCTTTTTATTATTTTCATCATTTTAAACATTTCAATGCTGAAAATAATCAAGCATAACGTATACTGTCTTCTAAGCAACTAGAACATTTCTGAACTCTAAATGTTATATATAATACATTTTTCAGAGAACTCCTAATCCTTACGTTCTCCAAGAACTTCCTGTACCTCATAAAATCATCCTAAAATCAACTCTAGACTAAACTAATATTGACACATAGGCTAGCTGGCCAATCTAGTCTCCTCTAAAATGAGAGCACAAAATGTCTAAGCGTTCCATGGTTTACCTGACATGGAACGTGCCTTAAATTAAAGCTCATGGTGAGAAATTTGATTTCAAAGTTGCTGTTTCATTTCAAATGTTAATCACTTAAATAAAAATTCTGTATCTTGTACCTGCTTGCAGCACTGGGTGGATGACCTGTCTGTGCTTCATAATTTTTAAGTCACGCAGAAGGTCCTTTTCAAGTGCATCAATTCTTTCTTCAATATTTTGAGAGCCTTCATCTGTTTCATACAATAACAAAACACAGCTGAACATGACAAGATAATTTGAGATGGAATTACTCTAAAAGGTGAAACAATGTTTTTTTGCTCTTTACCATTTACGTTTTCTGTGGGTTTCTGTAAACCTACTTCTTTAGCTTCATCCCCAAGATGAATTTCAAGAGCTTTCTGTTCACAAGGTAAATAGGCACCAGTATGAGGCAATGTTAGTTTATTTTTATAACAATTCTTCAAATTCTGGAAAAAAAAACACCATGAAATCAGTGGATTAAAGAATGTTCCAAGATACCTTCGACACGAAGGAAACAAACAACTGGCCTTCCACATCCTCAAGGTTGGGCTGCATTGGAACAGGTATGGGGCCTTCAGTAACCTCTGCATCATCGTTCTGCTTTAATCTTCCACCTTTCCTAGGTTTCACCTTAGATTTCTTGCTTGCACTCTCCTGTACGGACAAGTTGGTTTCCTTTGGAATACATGGGTCAGGGACAGGTGTAGAACAGGTCACCTCACTACAGACACTCTCCGGTACTGGCTTTGAATCTCCAGGGGGTGTTGGTTTAGTGAGAAAAAGGCTTTGTGGCAATGTGTCATATGCGTCCACAAGAGGTCTTGGTCTATCATATAACAGACAAGGTGGAAATGGGTCAAGTGACTTTCTAGGAGGTATTGGTCGCTCTGAAAAAAGACCTGGTGGAAATGGGTCAGGCGAGGACGGCGCTGGACTTGGTAGAGAGAACTCTGTTGACGGTGGAGATGATGGCGAAAATGGTATGTCGTCATCGTCGTCGTCATCATAATCATCATCAGACAAGGGGGACTGGTAAGGAGCCTCAGGAAAAAAATCAGCACATGGGTCTGTACAGGCATCCAAGGCAGGGTCAGCACTGGATTCAGTGGTGGTGATATTACTACAAACAAGATCATCTTTTGGACTGTCAGATACTGTACCAAGACATGTTTTAGGAGGACAGCTCAAAGAAATAGCTCTGGGAGCATCAGACAAGACATTTGGGATATTAGTGTCAGCTGCAGTGGTTGAAAGTAAGCTGTTGGTTACAGTATTATCTAATGCTGGAGACGAAGGGGTAGGCACATCCTCTTGCTGGGACACAAGCTTAGTCTGAGGGACAACATTTGCTGTGGGGGCAGTGAGAATACTAGCGTCAGAATCTAGTGTTGAGGCAGCTTTATGTACAGCAAGAGCAGGGTCAGGATCTTTCACCGGGTCAACTAAAGAAAATGAAGGCCTCGAAGGTGAAGGTATATCTGGTAATGTGGGGGATGTATTTAGTGACACAGGGGATGATGTAGCTGGCAGTAACGATATGCATGGGGACACCGCGGTGTTAGATACAGTGCATGTTAAAATGGATGAGGTGACTGTTTCAGATGTAAGGGATGCTGCTGGCTGTGCGTATGATTGTGTGGCAAGAGAGGGGCTAAGGGATTCTGTAGAGGGAGGCAGGTTTTCAGCAACTGACGTTTTACAGGATTTATCAGTCTGTGAAGGTGAACTAGAAGTTTCACACTTTGACTTCGGTCTGGTAGGTCTCGTCTTTGACTTCAACTGCTGTAGAAATAGAGCAAGAAGAGGTAAAGGTACAGGCTCAGCCCGCTTCTTCTTTACTTCTCCTCCACAGTCAGGAGGTTTCCCTACAGACTGGGACGTCTCCCTACCATCTGTTTTTGTAGCTGTTGTTAAACTCAGTGTTGTGTCCACTTTTTCATTTCTGGATGTATTTGAGGTAATTGTACTGGAGGAGTTCATTTGCATGGACGTTGTTTTTGAACATGACTCTGTGGTATTTTTATTTGGGGGTGAGTCTGGGGTTTTTGAGACTGATACTGTGTTGGCAATTTTTGGCCCGTCTGTTTCAACATTTTTGACATCAACAGTTTCACTTTCCTCCTTTGGCTTCTTTTCGACTTCCTTGTCCTCCTTGTTAACAGGTGTGATTGAAATGTTCTCCATTTTACAGTCCTTAGATGCAGCATCTTTCTTTAGCTCTCCTGCAGGCAAAGTGCAGGAGCTGCTGGTCATATACTGGCTACTGCCATCCTGGAGTTTCTCAAGGGATATCCTCTTTACCTTAACATGAGCACCCTTTATCAACTCAGACAGCCCCTCTGGCCAAGGTCGCTTCTTACTGTTGAGATCAGACAAAGACAGGGAGCATAAATTTAACAAATTAAATAAAATACCCACAAAAACAGAGCCATATAAAATCAACTTACTATGCCAGACACTTGCCTGACTTTTAGAACAGTGGAAATGGCTGAACTCTGATATGAAATTATCTTAGAACTCACAGAACTTTAATAGTCCATGGTAAGTTAAAAAGTCAATCTGTTTTAAAGAGCCCCGACATTCTGGAAACAGGTTCTCTAATGGCACCAGAATAACACTAGAGCCTAAAAGCGCCTTTGAAAAACTGGGCCAGCTTTCTCATTACTTTTGTTATTAAACTGAATAACGCTTGTCTAAAAAACTCAGTGCCCCCCAAAGTATGATTTAAGGTAATGTAACAGTGATTCATAAGTAGCAATGCACAATTATTACTCCACACAGTAATGCAGATTTTTACTCCTCCCCATCCATAATAAGTCAATTTCTCATTTTGATTTTGGCAGATCTGATGCCATTTCTTTTTACACTGTGAGCCAGGTAAGTGCACTTGCACTGTATCTGAATGCTGCTACACTTATGCCAATATGCTGCAGCAAGATTACTAAGCCTATTGTTCTAAATAGCCAGTTATATCTTACATTTAATGTAGCACTTTATTTGATTCATGTTCTTTAAACAGGCAACTGATTTTCACTTACAGATAAAAATGGCAGTTTGGTCCATAAAAAGGCCACTTTGGCTTAAAGAAAATATCTGACTAGTGCTAGTGTGTAAGACATGTCCATTCAGTCCACACAATGAGTGGTTATTTAAACCAAGAAGGGGTTAAGGCACAACATTCTAGGAAAATCCAAACCAGTCAAATACACATGATTAATAAATTGCTACTGATTAAGGGTATAACGGTCCACAGTTTGGTTAACACCATGGTTTGAACATCACAGTTTGGTAAAAATGAATAAAAATAGGATACAAAAACCAATGAAAAAGCTAGGTTTCTTTTCTTTTTTAATTGTACAGAGCTCAGTTCCACCCAGTGTTGCATACTCCATGCTGAGGAACTTGGTACAGCCTGTATCGTGTTAAGCAGTTAAATGTAAGCAGAGAACATACAGTCTCGCAAAGGTCTTTTTTTTTTAATGTAGCGCTGATAAGATTAAAAAAAAAATAATAAAATAAATTATTAAAAAAAAAAACACGATAGGTCACAACTAGCTACAAAACTGAAAAAAACCTAATGTTTATAAAAGCACATAAGTATAACTAATAATAACATTTCATTTAGGAGAAGTGTATCAGTTCGTTCCTTGTTCCATTTAGGCTGTATTTAAGCATTCAAAAGGCCCAACTTTTTAGGCCCTAATCGTCCAAGTCAAGAAGGAGTAAGTGTATGCCTACACAGCAAACAGGTGCTTTTCAACTGACTCCAAACTGTGTACATAGTGGAAGGTTCATGAAAGAAGCAGGCAGATGCAATGTCATCTACAGTTAACACTCTGAAGAGCGATCATTGACAAAATTGTACACATTTTCACACTTTCACAGTCATGCTCATCTAGAGTGATTTTCAGTGGTATTTGAAGCTGTGGGATTCCTGAGTTTGGGGCTTTTGTATTATTAAATAAAGTTATATTACATGATTTATACATTTAATTTTGAGAAGCGCAAAAAACATTCATCTCTAGACACTACACACGTGTAAGACTGTGTAACAACACACTATAGCTATCATGTATCACCACCTGTAATTTTAACATCAGACAAGCAATAACAAAAGAAAGTATACAACTGTTATTCAGGAAATGCACAGCATAGCCAAACAAAGCTTCTCAAACTCTAGGCGGCGGTTACTGAGACATGGATTTAGCAGAGTCTTGAATTAAACTGAAGTGTCAATTGTGAATCACTCTTGTGGTCTAGGATAGCCTGGAAACTTTGCCCTAGCGGTTTAGCATATAACAAACAAAAGACAGAAACATTCATGCTCTGAAGATGTCAAAAATGCTTACCTAGAACTTTTCTCAAGTTCAGATGTTTTTGGGGCATCACCGTTGACTGCTTTAAGGTTTTCGTCAGGGGTGGCAGGCAGAGATTGTCCTTTGAGGACTTTTTCGGCAGCATTCCTCTTGGCAAACAAGGTCTTGAGATTATTCAGGGTTGTAGTCTCTTTGCTGGGTTTAACTTCACCCTCCACGGTTTCAGTGGAAAGCCCATTTTTGGGCTTGCAGGATCGAGAGCTAGTAGCATCTCTAAATCCCTTTGCAAAAGGGTTATAATCAATTTTAAGCTGCGTGATGCATAGATTCTGGTAAGCTGTGACAGCAAAGAATTCTGTCTGAGGAAAACTAAATGTTATAACATCAGGTCCATTTAGCTGAACAACATCTGTGGCTTTATCTGCAGGTATAATGTGCAGACGGGGGAGGTACCGGTGCATGGAGTTTATAATAATATGGCCCTCTTGATCTGAGGGGTTGTTGGTAAGCTTCAGCTTGTAGAAGGAAACAGGGTTTTGCATCCAGTCAAGACCAGTAGCAGGGGACTCTGGATGTACAAAGGAGCGTAAAATATGTGGATCCCCTTTCCCATTTGTCTCCCATCGTCTGTCACTCCACTTGTAACGGTGATTGTCCACTGGGTGCATATCCATTACTAACGTATACCTCTGAAACGGCTCTAACCCTGAAATGCGGAACCGGCAATAAGGGAACATTCTACGGCCCTGCTTAGTCAGAATCATCTCAGTCCGGCATCTGGAAAACTCATTCCACATATTGTTGTTGTCCAAAGTGACGGTAATGCCTTTACACGTACTCTCTGCTGGCAAGTACCACAGTTGGTTACTGTTGTTTGTGCCTGCCATAGCTGACAAGGAGATAGATGACAATTTTGGAAAGCCAACAGTGGATGTCCCCAAAGGCCTGGCTTCCTTATTAGCCAACAGAGCCCCTTCGTCCTGGCCTCCGCCTCCAGGGTGTAACGGTTTGAGGACAACAAAAAGTGAATGAGCAGAAGAAGCTTGAGGCGCAGATGTAGTAATGCCCTCCGGGTGAATCACCATTATGGCCTGCCTTTCTGTGATGGCCATGGGAGTGAAGGAGTCATCTGAAGAGCTTTTGACTCCTACTCAGGCTATGTCTGGTCATTCAACATCCTTCAACAGAAATCAGAAATATAAAGTTTCATCAATGTAATTTCTAAACATGTCAGTCTAGTAGTTACATCATTACCATGTTTTACTTACAATGCTTTCCAGAATTATTTGTTGTTGAAAATGCAAATGAACAAGACTGAATCTTATGTTATTTGCTGTATATCAGATTACACTAATGGGCTGAACTTTCAGTGAGGTAAGACTATTCAAAGAAACTAAATCATTTATCTCAAAAATATGTCGCAATTTTTACAGAATCAACAAAACATGTTCCCAAATACGGTCAGGTTAACCTCTATTTACTTATTACCAATTTATTACTTATTACCAAACGTTCCCTCCCAATGCCCAGACAACAGGTCTAAAGGTTCTTTTTTTTTTAACTGTGGATGTGGTGGGAACACATGTAAAGGGATGTAAGACTGCTCCTCCATACAACTCTCTTCATAGTCTTTGGTGCTTGCTTGTGCTGTCTCCTCTTCAGACTCAACAGGTTTTCAATGGCTACTTCAAAAGCTTAATTCTATGGTGAACCATCTTTGTGTGGACTTGAATATGCTTTGATTGTTTAGAAAGTTCCAACATGGCCCAATCATAGCCAGATTTTGCCCTTCATTCTGAAGTTATCCATCTGACCAGTATTCCCAGGGCCTTTGAAAGAAAAACAACCCACAGCATCAAAGATCCACCACCATACTTCGCCACAGGGATCAGGTTCTTATCTGCATGACCATGACTTTTTACACCGAACCAGCATCTTTTCTTTTCTCATACAACCATAGAACGCAATTTCAAACAAAGCTCCAGGGAAGTAAACTTGTGTCATTTGATGCCCAGAGAGACGTTCTTCTAGAAAGTCCTTTAAAAAATGTTGGCATGGAGGTGGCATCTTATTGTAGTTTAAAAGACTTTGTGTCCCCCAACTTCGTACACCCAACTCCCAGAACTATCCAACTATGATCCTTGGAAAAAGTTGCGTCTCTGANTCTAGAAAGTCCTTTAAAAAATGTTGGCATGGAGGTGGCATCTTATTGTAGTTTAAAAGACTTTGTGTCCCCCAACTTCGTACACCCAACTCCCAGAACTATCCAACTATGATCCTTGGAAAAAGTTGCGTCTCTGAACACACCTTCCTCACTGAATGCATGCTTTCTTCCAAGCAGATTCATCAGTTTCCATAACACTGGAGATTCTACTAGCCACTGCCTTTTGGCTCATCTCTTTCCACATACTAATGTGAAGTTAGGCTACTTCAATATTTAGAGCACAGAGAGACAGAACATCATGGATGACCACCTTCTCAAGACTAAGCTTAAAAGCCCAACTTAATCATACTTTTTGAGAAACCTTTGAATAACTCTGCTTCACTGAAAGGTAAACTTATTAAACTTATTTTTAGTTTAAGATAAAGATACTAAATACATAGACATTAACATTTTTAGCAGAAGTTATCAAACTGCAAACAGCTGTTGATTTTTACTATAATTCAAACTTAAAGCATTGTATTGTGACATTTAGCATGACATTAAACAATTTAGCTGAATTGTTCTGTTTAACTGGAGACTTGAATGGTCAGTTTATTCAATGCCTTCAAACTGGGTAAAGATGCTTTTGAGTGATTTTATATGACAGTGCACAAATTATTACCTTAGACAATAAAGATCACACCATGACACAAAATCTAGGTTTAAAGAATGATCATCTGTAACTGTTTAATTTATGTCCAGCTGAATAACGTCAGGGAAAGGGTTAGGCTAAGCAAAGAATGTTCATGCAGTAAATTTAACTATGCCTGAGTGTGTACCACGCAGCTATAGGCTCCTACTCGTTATATTAAAGTCACCTGGCAAATAAACTAGCAAACTAATATTTAAATAACTGGTTATAATCTATGGCACTAAGGTTTCTTCACATTGAAGAGGTAGCAATATGGAGTTGTGCATTTAACATGAGTATCATGTACCAAAGTCAAATAATACATAGTGACTATTATTAATTAAGGGTACAGCAAATAAGATGAACCATAAAAAAAATTCTTTACTTGGATTCACACTGATCGAGGAATTATCATTAACAATACAAGTTACAATATATAGCTGGTGATTTGGTGCTGTAACAGTAATGACATTCATTCCAATGTAAATAACGGTGGCATGTGAAATTCACATTCAAATCTCCAAGATATTAAAATGTTCCTAAGGGGTAAGCCTTTAAAGGTTATATTTAAAAACAAAACAAACAAAAAACTTTTTCAAACCATCAAATCATATAAAATGTTTCTATGAGGTTTCCATTTTCAGTTTGGGTTAAACTCAAAATAATTTTAATAAATGTAATTTGTTTTTGGGGGGATTCTTAAAATCTAACATTTTCTTTCTGACTTTCAACTGGAGCTAAAAACTAATGTCTGTTACACTATAATTACACGCTACTTTAAAAACTCTGACATCTAATAATTTACTTTCTACATTTTATATCTGTATCTACTTTGGTCTATCTAGTCTAGCTGAATGTCTAGCCTAGCTAAACTTTGTGTCCAGAACTGCAGTAACCACTGAAAACACTAAAGAAAAAAAAGGAAAGAAAAATAAAAACTAACCACATCTTTACTTGGTTACTAATGCAAACTATACTTTCATTATGCTGTTTTCATGAGCTTTCTGAGTGAAGAATGACATAATATATTAGAAAAATATATTTGCCTGTACATTATATATATATCTATAGGGTTGATATGAGCACATTTTGGAATATTACAATCAAGTACAATTGATTCAAATTAAATTTTTGTGGTACAAATAATGGCTGTTCTTTTTGTGGAGACAGGTTTAGGCATGATGGGGGTGTACAGTTCAAGACAACCAGGCACAGCCAGGCATAGACGGCTTGGGAGCAGAGGAGACGTAACTTGCCAGACTTATAATGGGCCATTCTTGACCAACGGCAACAGAGTCTGGTTTATGGCCACCAGTGGCAGATTCCTGATGGTGGCTTTTAGCAGAAGACACTTCTGGAAGACGGGAATAAGAGGGCCGTTAAGATTTCCTTCTGGATGCTGTTGTTTTGGCACACAGGGCTGGGACACATTTAACACTATCCCCCCTCGTCCATCATGGTGGATCATAACGATGATCTCTCTGGAAGATTAGTACGTCTTACTGAACACTGTTTATTCTATCTGCTCTGTATTTTATTAGTTTACACTGGGAGACGCATTAACTGTTTCTCAGTCGTCACAGACACAGAAAACAGACGTCTGTTTAGGGATAAACTGAGCTAACATCGAAAACAGCTGCATTTCAGCTATATGGAGGTAAAACATGGCCGACAGCTCCGCTTCAGTCCGGAGCAACGGCGCCATGTTTGTGGTTTCCCGCGGATTTGGACAACTTTAAAATTCGCCTGTTGAGCTGCGTTTAATATCCCGAGGTCCATACAGCTTATATACAGCGTTAAAGCGCTTCTCGGTTTTTATCGCGAGATTGGACGTGCTGATCGGACGTATTCTCTATATTTTTATACATTAGAATAAAATCCGCAATAAACAAGTTCAACTGAATTAGCCAGAGTGTAATTTCACATCGCCGACGAAGACTGACTGCAGTAAAATCGATTAATTACCACAAAACGAGCGCCCGTCATCTGAACGGCTCGAGCTCAGCCTTGCCAATGTTATTGGTCTGCACCGCATTGTGTTCTCGTGAGAGCGCCAGCTAGCTAACTTCACCCTGAGGCCTACAGGAATGCAGGCCATCAAAACATTACTCCCTGCCTACATGCGCCCGTTTTACTCAACTTGGTAAAACTATTATTAATTTTCCGCCGCCTCTGAGCCCTGACAGTGGAGTAGGCATAGTAAAACTGCCGTTCCAGAAAGAAGAAAACATAAGTTTCAAGTCACCTCTGAATCAGGGGACGTCGAGTTAACGTCGCCGACGTCGCTACCTCGACAAGGCCGGAGGAACGTGCACATCGAGCAGCGCCGAATGGTGGTTGAATCGAAAAGCGAGCAAAAAGGTGGGCAGGAATCTGAACACGTGGGTTTTCCTCAGTGAGTGCACGCTCGTGAGCCCATAACGAAGTGTTACCTCTTTAACGCAACGCGCACTGCTCCTCCTGTACGCGATTATGTCGTCCCTGTTTTTATTGCGCTCAAAATATCATACCGTGCGTCTCACCCTCTAAACTGTGCGTGCATGTCGTGACGCACGACGTCACAGCTCGAACGGAGCGGCGCGCGTGCACGCAGCGTGTTCGCGCGCGACCACGTGGTCGAAGGCAAAGAACTGCGCATGCGCTTACTTAACACTTCGCTGCTGCCTGGCCATTCACTGGTCCAGTTCTGTGCAGGCACCATTTTTGTTTTGGCGAATCGGCGCACGGAAACTTTGTGTATGCACCCAGTTTCAGCGGTTTGCTCACAAACCGCTTACCAAGCTTACCAAGGAACCTGAGAGATACTCACCGAAGGAGCGCCATGGATTGAGACGTAACAACATATGTCCATACGTTGTTTTCTTGGCTGGCTGTTATTTTGGCACAAAATGCTGATGTAGTTATATGTAGAGAACTAGAGTGTTGGGTCTCAGAGGGTCTGACTGCACTGTTGATGATACATGCAGGAACCGATTTCATGTATTCGATCAGAGATGAGCGAAGGGCATAATCTAAAAGCACTGAGGTTAAACTGCAGCATAATGCTGCCATGTCCTGTTGAACTGTATTAGCCTTGGTTAGGCAAACGAATGGGGAAAAATAATGTTCATAATCTGCTGAAACATTTTTATTTTCATTTTTCACAGTATCATGAGTTATTGACTTCTGGACCTGAAATGCCATAAGCAGCGAAGAGCACTTGAAATCATCTCCATCCAAACAGCTCTGACATGACTGTATTGAAAAACTCTCATATTAAATACTTTCCAGCAGGTTTTGTACATTTGTAGTGTCACCCAAACCGTGTAATATTGTGATCGTGCAGTTGGATTCACAACAACTTATTTTATTGCATTGATCTGATGTACATTACCCATTCAGCACTTTCATTCCAAATGCATGACACTAGTTCAAATAAGTGTTCAGTCTCTTTCTGTTCTAATGTACATTCATTTAAATAAAAATCTACTGTAGATTAGAGATCATAACTCTTAACTGCTCTGTAACGATGTGCAAACAAACAAAAAATCTCTTGTACTGTAAGTTAGACATCATAATGCTATGCTGTCATTGCTGTAACACGTTCACCTCTCAGTTCATTCATAAATGTTAAACACTTTAAAAGATATACTGCCATCAACTGTTGAGAGTTCACAACATGTGCAAAGTAAAACACAAATGTTAATTTGTGTACTCAAAGAAACTAAAATCCAGGGTCAAACAGGGACCATACAGGGGGTTATATGACAGGGAAAAAAACATGTACAGTGAGAGCTGATCATGTGATGCTGCCCCATAAAAGCACCACAAGCCTGAATATCATCCAAGCTTGAATTCTGCTGTGGCCAAGGAGCTTTGCAACATCAGAATCGTCATCATAAAACATAAGCTGCATCTCAATACATAAAAAATTCACATCCCTTGGTATCCCTTTATACACAGAATCCTCTCGTGTGGGCCTGGCGATCACAATCATAACATCAATAGAACAGTTATTATGATTTGTGAGGCTGTGTCCTGTAGGGTGCAGCAAGTCTTTTAGTCTAATGTACAAACAACTGCAAAGAACATTTTGAAGTACCAAATCTCTGATCCCATGTAACTTGTATGTACAAATGCTCCAATAAAATGTTGATGTTGAAAACAAAAGCCATCTTCCTTCATGACAAACTAAAACTAAAACGTTAGTTTGATCAACTTTTGACAGAGCAAATGCATCAAGGCAAATGATAAACATTAAAAAAACCATACCCCAAATCAGGGCTTACAGTAATGCTTGTTTAAAAGGTTAATAAAGCTACAGTGTACAGTTCTGAACCGTCCAGTGTGAAATCCTGATCTTGTAGAAATGAGTTAATTATTTATTACACTGTAAATATATAAACAATGTTTTCACTTCAAAATTACTAGCAAGTGATTGTAGATTCATGTGGCCCCACAGGACAGTTTAGTTAGCATGTCCTATGTTATTCACTACCTCCCAAATGCCCCTAGTCTATCAGGAATTTTCATGACGCTTTATCCTCTTGTGCTCTTATCCTCTTGTGGACTCTTGTGCTTTTCCCAGAGCCACCTGCTCTTGGGAATGTTGTTTGTTTGATTATTCGAGTCAGAAAAAGCTGGATGTGATCCATTAGAGGGGGAAAAAGAAAAAAAAACATCACATCAGACATTTATGATAATATCCTCTTCATCATCCCGGACATCCTCCGACAGATCATCCTCGGACTGCCTGCTCTCGCCATCTATAGCGCCACGTGGACCAATGATATAGCGGTAGTCTCCACCAATAGCGAGTGCAGCGCCTGATGACACCATTAGCCAGTCTTTTTCGTCTTCCTCCATTCCCACGCACTGCCAAGGCACTCCCCATGAACGCTCCTCAGCGGTCATGGTACCACCTCCAGCCCCAAGCCCAGAGTCTGGCTCCACCTCTTCTCCTTCCAGGTTTACGTAGAGCAATGGCTCCTTTGTAGGTGCTGGAGACAGCCCAGCCGACAGACCCTCCAACTGGGCTATCAGGTGCTGAAAACTGGGACGGCACTTGGGGACAGGAGACCAGCAGCTGTGCATGATCTCATAACTGGACAAGAGAAGGGAAAGAAGGTTCACTCCAAAGTCAAAAATGGATTTCTCAGAATGATTTGTGAGTTATGTGACCAACTGACATTTGTTATGCATCATAGTGCATCAACATTACTAAATCAAGGCAAAAACATTCTATCAGAACGGTTCCATGATGCTTCACCCCTTATGAACGCTTGGGGTCATAAAACGTTCACTAAAATGCTAACTCGGTAGGAGAAGGGAAAAAAAGGTAAACAAACATTTAATCCAAGTTATTTTAGACTATTTCTACATTTGCAATGTAAGAGCAGCTGGTAATTTAAAATAGCATAATGGACAAATAAATGCAATTATAAAACTGGAGTTCGGCAGACAGCGTGTAAAAAAAAAAAGATGAGGTTATATGTGTTTACAAAATAAAGCTGCGAGAGCAGTAGCTGTGCTTATTG
Source organism: Semaprochilodus insignis (assembly GCA_034552555.1). Classification (NCBI taxonomy): domain Eukaryota; kingdom Metazoa; phylum Chordata; class Actinopteri; order Characiformes; family Prochilodontidae; genus Semaprochilodus; species Semaprochilodus insignis. The sequence continues at coordinate 22,336,037 of CM067483.1, read as the reverse complement.
GTGAACTTTACATATGGATCATTCACTTAATGCACTGTATGAGAGTAATCCTAGAACTAAAATGATCTACAAATACAGGAAATACACTGGCATGAATGGAACCAGGTGAGGCTACTGGCCTTTATATTACCTATTACATTTCCCTAATTTTCATATGGTCATTTTAGCTCAAACAAGTGACTGGTTTTCTTAAACAATCTGACTGTATTGCAGTGTTTTCAACAAACATGCATATCTTAGAATTATAATATAGATGTTTGTTTATAAACAGTAGTCTTTCTATTAGAACAGGTTTTGTTGGCATTTCCAAACAACCTTTCAATTTCACCCTCAAAACCACACTTAAACAATATTTACATTTCAAAATCAAATATAATCTTAAGTTTGATTATTGCTGCAGTTTAAAACATATCCAGAAGGCGGCAATGATGTATTAATATTGTATACCAGTGATGAGTGAGCTGAGTCGTGGTGCAATGCACGTAGTCCACCAAGTGTTACTCTATGAAAGGATCACTATATAGATATTTGAGAAGATTAGAATTAGGTATGTCTAAAATTGGTATGTCTCAATATCAGCCTCTTATTGCAAACTATGCACTGAGCACGTTTCTTATTGTCTGATAGTTTAAAGTGCTCCCACAAGTGATTTCATAGGTCTCCTTGACCTTTTAGCTTCAGTAGCCAAGTGGAAAGAAGTGCAATTTGTTACACTGAGGCAAGGTGATGTAGATGCCTGGCATGCATGTATGTATAATGCATGAAATCATACCAGCTATAAGTTACTGATTTGTAGCAATTTCTGTTTATGCAGTATAAAAGATGAAGCTTCCAAATACTAGAGAAACTAATACCAAAGAACAAATCCTTGAGTACTCATATTATTTGAGCCAGACCTACTTTGTGGATCAAAGAAAAATAAAAAAGGTATATTAACTAAAACTCACATGTCATCTGGGCAGTCAGGTGGCTGTTTGAGTCTCTCTCCCTTGATGAGATACTCATAGATCTCTGAATTCTCCACCCCAGGATAAGGTGTCTGCCCCCGAGCCATTATCTCCCACATGGTCACCCCAAAAGCCCACTGAAACAAGTAAAACATGTATACAATGATTCAATATAGCCATACTGATTCAAGGGGCATTAGTGCACCCCGCCTTTAGGAAAGTGCATTTAATTAAATGTGGGTTACATCAACAGGCATGATGAAATTTTGTAGTTATGTGTTTATGTACTGTATGTCATAAGGTACTGATAAATATATTACCACGTCACTCTGTGTTGTGTAGACATTATCAGCCAAGCTTTCCAGAGCTATCCACTTCACTGGTAACTTTGAGACAGACCCTTGTCGGTAATAATCACCACTGTAGATCTTCTTGGAAAGGCCAAAGTCTGCTACACATACAGTCATACTCTCGTTCAACCTAAAACATGAGGGAGGCAAATAAAATGAGCTTCATGTCATCACAACCTTGCTGTAAGACAATAAATTATGATGAAACACACTTAAGATAAAAATCACATGCTATTACTGGATAACACATGCATTTCCTTTCTTGCGTTCAGTGATCATCAGAAGTGTACTGAATGGAATGGAAACCTGCAGAGTCTTTCACAGAAACTACTATAACAGTAACAATCAAAAACATGCGAGTCACCTGATGGAAGTTATAAACTATAATGGAAATTACAGTCCTGGAATGGTCTGTTTTAAAATGAATTAGACTAAATTTGACCTCTTGTTTGCTAACCCAATGGTCCTGATTGTTTTTGGCACCACTGCATGTAGCACTGAAAAGACTTACATGCAGTTCCGAGCAGCCAGATCCCTGTGGATGATGCTTTTGCTGCTAAGATACTCCATCCCACGAGCAATGTCCAGCATGAACTGAACAAGCATTTGTAGAGAGAGGGTCTACAGGAAAGACAAAGGAAGTACGGCTGCTCTTAGGAGTTGAGTTCACTCTCAGAGAAACAATCCAAAGCAAATGAAACGGGTAAATATTAAAAGATAAACACAGGAAATGTCCTTGCCAGAAATGTTTAGTAACAGACATGGTACTGCTGGGACTAAGCATTATGGGCTGTGTCAAACCTATGAGAAAAACAGTTTTAAAGGAGTCCTCCACCATTATTTCTGCTGAAAATACTTTCTGCTTAATTACATTGTTAGAATGTAATCAACGTCACGCAGAGTGGCTTGATGCAGGGCGTCTGCTCTGGAAGACCATCCTAGAGAAAACTGTTGACTGTTGAAGATGATATGAACCAGACGTCTAAAGAATGTAACGTCTATGAAAGTTATATTAAGCTATTTTTTAGATTTACTATTTTGCCATTTTAAATATCACATATAAAAACTCAAGAAGGCAAGTAGAGGTTCACTGGTCACCAAGTAAATATAATGGCTCTATTTGCATACAAATTCTGGTTCCAATCACCACCACTGTAAAGTCAGCAAGTTCCACTAGTATGCACCACATCACATCAAATCACTCTTGCTAATTATTTTTAGGGAAGGGGAAGCTTTGTTCTAAAGTGGAATTCCAAATATTTTCCTAAATTTTCAGCATAATTAAATTGTCATGACGTATACAAAGCCATTCAAAGTGGCTTGATGTGAAATGCTCTGGTCTAAAAAAATACCTTACCCAGTCAGAATTATTCATAACAGTGGTGATAGGAACCAGATATCTGAAGTGTTTAATGCAGCTGAAAGCTACCTCAGAGGAAGCTATCACATAAACATTATAAATACAGATTCACGAGACCTTGTGTTACAACAAGCTTTTGGCCTCAAATGTTTTCAGACCTGAAGATTTTTTTATTATATGTAGCTCTACTTAGATTAACAGCTCACTAAGTACATAAACATGTAAATATGATTTACATATTTGCTTTGTAGACCCCACGAAGCCTGGTTCCCATCACTACCAGTGTAAAGAAACGCTGTAAATTTTAATGCACCACTGTAGACTGTGAATAACTTTATGTCTAAATGGCTGAATTAGACTGGAATTTCTTCTCTAAAGAAAATGGAGACATCACTGCAGTATGTCCTTCTGCATATGCATATGAAAAAGAAAGAAAGAAAGAAAGAAAGAAAGAGAGAAAAGTCATCAAAAGTAATAGACTCACAAATGGGTCGTCCCCAAGACGGGACATAAGCAGGAAAGTGTGCAGGTCACCGTGTTTCATGAAGGGAAGGATCACCATAGGGATCGGTAACCGCTGCTGTGGCCGTCTGTGCAGGCTAACTCCTAATACAGCAAAAACAAACACACACAAATGTTTTGAGAGTTGGGTTTTTTTGCTTAGTAGGAGGAACAGAGAGAAATGTCAAACTATGACATACTAACAAAGCTTAAGAGACACATTTCATTAATTAAGTCCAATGCAGGCCTCAGATCTAAGACTGTGACTTGTATCTGGATTAAAACCTGAAAAGATTTTCAAAAGATGTACATTTACAGATGTTAATTAAATGTATCTTAATTTAAGTGGATTGAAATCTGACTGCTGTATGACACTGAATGTGCAAACCAGCTCATGTGACAACCAGCAGCCTGTGTTGTTCCTCTTCTATTCAAAAATCACAATTTCACATGGCTGTACTTATTTCCTGGCCTTGCATTGCTGTTAACAAGAAAGTGGCTGTTTAGAATGATTATCCTCCTGTATTAGTCATCACAGTAATTGTATTTTAAGCCATTGTTTTTGCATTGTATTTAAAGCCATTGCTGTGTTTAACTCTGCATTTTTATGTGGATAATCTCGATCCAGATTAAATTCTTATACTCAAGATGCATGAAACAAGCAGACGTAAGACAGGTGAGGCATTCTAACGAGCAGCAGTCTGTCCAAGATCACTACAGAGCAACTGCAACTAGTTCAGAAAGCCACAGCCAAACTACTAACACACACAACACAAACAAAAGACTCACAGTTTAGGATCATTGCACTGGTTTCCTATTACATGTAGGAAAGATTTGGAACACTGTACACACTCATCAAAACAACAGCTGCACCCAGAAGGAAGTGTTGGATTGCAGTACTATTCAAAGGAAGATAAAGGTCACCAGGAACAATAAATGAGGAGACATTTAGACTGATATAGGCAATATTTATTGAGCTACACATACAGAAGTAGTGTCTCTCAGTATGGCTAACGCAACATGCCAGACATCCCATGCATCTTGAATATTCTCACACAGTTCCTGCAGATTTTGCGGTAGGGGTTGAGGTGGAGTAACACCAGAGCTTATGTGACGCATGACAATAAATCATTTTGACGCTGACCACTGTGTCTCCACACACTGATTCGTTGGTCGTTTCCACCAAGACCAGAAAAGTGGGAAACTGAAGATGACCCGCCGTCAGACTGTCATGGAGTGACTCAGAATGACACAACACCATTGCAGTCTTTGGCGACGTTGACATGGTATTAAGGACTGTCGTCACAACGGTCTGCGTGCATGTAGTGCTGCGTCTTGCGGGATGGAGGGCATCACTGATCGCTGAATGTATGCAATTTTGGATGTTGGATCATTCAGGTACAACAAAGAGGCCCGTTCCTGCTTACGTTACGTGTGTGGCCGAGCGTATACCTCAAATTACTCACACGTCTCACAATGTTAAACCCACCCATCAAGTTCAGTCGGTTGATTCCTTCTGGGTGCAACTATGCTTTTGACAGTGAGTGTACACCAACATTAAGCAGCTGAAAACATTTTCATTTAGTTTAATTGATCTTAGATATTAGTTGATTTTTTTAATACTGCTCTTTTCGATATAATGCTAATTTTAATTTTATACATTTTTAATGCTTTCTTTATTCCTTTAACCTTGCTAGTGTTCTTCAAAGGGGTCATAGCATGGAGAACTGTATTTACATTGTGAGAGAAAACATTCTCAACATGTTATTTTGCTTTCTGATTTTCTTTCCTCAATGTGTGTTATTGTCCCTTACGTTTGCCATGTTTATTGTAGAGCTTTAGCAAATGGACTTTTGTTGCAGAAAAGTGTTAACCACACCCCCCACCAATTCGCCCACATCTTTAAGAAGGTCCTGGACAACTTGAACTCAAAGTTGTTAGTTTGCTCTGCACATTTGACAGTTTCTCAGACCTTGGACAATATTGAGGATTGGTGCAGACAAAACAGAAGAAGAGACCTGCAATTCCACCTTCACTACCACAAGCCAAACAGCAACCTGTAAGCTGCAGCCATACTGTGTGATTGTATCCAGATTTTGCCGAGCTGAAGCAGATAATTTAAAAAGACAGTTTACACAGAGTAACGACTTTCATTTTCTTTCAGCTGATGTCAAGGTTCATTATATTCCCCTGCCTGTGTCTGTTTAGACATGCTTCTAAATGCTTCTAAAGCAGCGCTCCTCAAAATATTCATAAACGCACCATATAAGGCATTCATTCATTCTAGCGCCAAATCACAGGGTGTACAGTTTTTCACCCTGACCCAAGTCACATACCTTCTGTGCAGACATCAGAGAACAACTTAATGTTCAAAAAAGCATTCTATGGCACAACAGACCATGTTCAGAAAATTTTCCCATTTTAGCTTTTACCCAGTTTTCCTTGGTGTATGCTGTTCAGTATTTTATGTACACAGCTTTACTGTTTTATTTACTATGTGAAGTGCATTTTTAATCTGCATTTTATATATGCAATGTGTGTATAAAAAAATTAATAATGTTAGGAATTATTATTATTATTATTATTATTATTATTATTATTATTATTATTATTAAATGAAACAGATCCATCAATCCATAAGTGTGTTCACCAACCTATCAGCTGGATGACATTTGGATGGTGGAAATCCTTCATGTAGGCGGCCTCTTTCAGACACTGTTCGATATCACTCGAAGAGTTGATGTCAGCTTTTTACGCCCCAGAAAAGAGAGAAGAGTAATAAGCAGTGATCCAAGTAACAGCTGCAGGCTTTCCATCACAAACTTCTCCATCTGAATAAATACTGCATGAAAAACTGCTCACTTACTCTTCAGCACTTTCACTGCCACCTTCTGCACTGAGCTGTCCTCCATTTTAAGAAAAGCCTCTCTCACTGAGCCAAACTCACCTGCAGAGGAAAAAACAACAAACTTTTTTTTTTTGCAGATGTTTTTTTTTTACTGGCAGATCCATCACTGTTTCAACTCTTTGTTGGTTCCTGTCTTGTTAAACGAAAATGTCACTGATTTATTTAAATGTCAGCGTAACTCCATGGTTAAGAAGTGAACAAAGTCACTCAGATGTACAGTATACAACAGTGGTGATCAGAACCTGGGCAAAACACTAACATTACGCATCCAAAACTAGATTGTATATGTCATTTTGATAATGGTGAAATAATGATAAATCTAAAATCTAAAACTATAGATTTACAAAAGCAATTAAGCTAATGAGATTGCATTAAATATATCATCTGTGCACTACTTTCATTCAAACACTGGTTGCATTTGATTTACAAATCACTGCTTTCTGTTTTAGCCATATTTCATATGCTTTTCCAACATTTTTTGGAATGGGGCTAATATCATTTTATGGGTCTGGGTCCCACCACCTGTAAGTTTCTCTAGAATGCAGCATTTCACATCAAACATCTCTAAATGACTTGGTTCACATTCTAGCAATTTAAATACCCAGACATTAAAATAAATGAGTGGAATTAGATTGCTCAATGCCTTCAGACATGTTTATGTTTGAACCAGTGCTCTGAAGGATGTTTTGAATACACACACCATCCACCCAAACCTCATATATATATATATATATATAGGGTCATATGTCTACAGTGAGTTAATAACATACCTTTGCCTAGCATATGGCCTAGGGTGAGCAGCCTTTCTGAAATGAGGACGTCCCGCAGTTTGGCCTTCAAGTCATTGTTGATACCCAGACTGTCCACTAGAGAGAGAAAGAATCAAAACTCTAAATTATACACCTTCCCTAAAGGCTGGAATAACAGCAGCAGTGCCTCTGTTTGTGGTGGTTACTGTTCTAACATAAACACATACAAGTGGATTCTGGGAGCTCAGGGCACTGTCTGTTGAAGGACCTTGCTGCTGTGAAGGACACCACAGTCTCTGTCCCTGGAGGCTTGAATGCAGATCTACCAAAGAAAAACACAATACAACCAATATTTATAAAGGTAAATATTCTTGGTATATTTATGCAATATTAGAGCACACTAAGACCTTTCAGAGTCATATCACCTCCTGTTCTAAACCACTGCTGCCCTTAGTTCTTATGTTTTTTATTTTATTTAGAGTTTGTAGATACGCAAACTTACCCAAACTGGGTTTCTTTGCCTCTTCGGTGAACTAAGACAGTCAGGAGAAGTCCCACCATTGTGGCCACCAGCAGCCCTAAGATCAGTCCTACCCACATGTGCCCTCTTTGGGTCTGAGCTTGTGTAACTGGGGAAAGAACCATAGCACCTGAACACACTTTTCCCTCCAATAAGTGTCAGATACTTGCATCAAGACAAGCAGTGTATGCACATACCTGTAAACACATTACTAAATGCTAATAACAAACATCAAATAAGCATATAGGACTCATGGCTACAAGTGTTACAGCACCAATGGGAAGTTTTTATAAGACGTGTCATGTGTCTAAATAAGAATCTTTCTGATATTTTTGCATGCATTAGTCTCAGAACAATGGATTAAATGCACCGAATTCATTTTACATTGTTGCAGTGTAAACATACAATAGAGAAACTGAACTTCTGAACTGAACTTCAAATAATAATATACATTACTGTTGTGTTAACTTACTACTGGAAGTTCAATTAACTCATCAAAATATTTAAAAAATATTAAAAAAATATAAAAATTCATCGCTGCTCACATAGAGACGTATATGTGGCTGTTTTTACTACTGTCATTCTCGCACTACAAGATTAATCACCAAGAATTTCAAGCATCCTTCTATGGCAGCTCGCATGCTGGGACAATCACTGAGCCAGATACCATAAAAGGTCTGTGACTAAAAATCATGTGGTGTGCACTCAGCTTTATTTGATGATGTGTAGGCTGTCAGCAAGATAAACCCTACCTGAGGCTGGCATAATGAGCACTGGCTGGCTCCAGGGCCCACATCCTGCCACTGTGCACGCCGACACCTGGAAAGTGGCATTGAAAAAGCGGCCTCCTCCAGACATACGGGCAAAGTTTTCCTTAAACAGTAACGGCTCCTGAAAATGACAAGGCAACAAACTTGTGTTCATAATACAAAAAAACAGAATGGTTGAAGTTTCCTGAAACAATACAACTACAATTGAGAAGCATGTGTGGTGGAATAGCACCAGTAGACAGGAAGAATGCATGTTAGGAATGATATTGTGATATCTGCCATGGAAACAATGTGGTTTCTGGGAACAATGCTGCTACACTAAGACTTGTCTTTTAAAAGTCATAACTGTTCTACATTATTAACAAAGAATGACTGATATGTTTCCCCTCAGCCTTTAACGCTGCCTTACAAATACTAAGCCAGTGCTTGTATGACCACATTGCTAAATCGATTCAGGAATTGGAACTGAAAATGAGGTATCAGTGTTGATACCTACACTAAAAGTATTTGAACTGCAATCAGCTCTAGGAGTGCCACCATAGAAACTGTAGGTCCCAAGCACTACAAAAAGTTCAAGTTTGCTTTTGCATGAGGACACAATTCCATATCTCTGATTATTACAGGTGTGCCAAGCTGACAAACATACTGACTAACAGAAAAGATTTCATAACTGGATATAGGACACGGAAATTAGGGCGTTTTAAAACAGCCTTTCATTTAATACTGGTTGAGTACAGACACCTCTTTAACAAGCCTTAGAATTACACGTCTACTTTAGACACTCTTCATTTACTTTATTAAGGGGTGCTTAACAACACTGTACCTGACTGTCTCCTCCTAGGTTCCATTGCACTTTATAGGCCAAAAGTCTCCCGTTCAGCTCCTCTTCCTGTAAAGCTGCCCACGCCAGCGAAAGCTGCTGTTCTGTCAGTTCAAAGGTTAGGTTCTTGGGAGCAGCCGAGGGGACTGTGCAACAAAAACAGAGTCACGAACGACAAAATTCCAAATACATTTCCACTATAAAGATTCCGCTGGTCCCAGTCTTCTTTTTTAATGCACAAAAATGTATACAACTTCAGTTGGCAATAGCAGTCATGAGCAGTGGGTGGCAGCACTGTGGGCCATGTATAAGCCCTACATTGAAATGGATTGGGGGCATGCACAATGGCGCATTGTACCATCAAGGCTGGAATCCACTGGACTGAGGCCAGTCCTGCCAGTTTACAAACATACAAACAAGGTCAACACCAGAAACCCCCACTGCTCTCCTAACCAGTCAGGCCAACTCCCCTCTCCACCCCCTATACCAAGCAGCTGGCTGGGGCCGGTGAGCTCAGTACTGGGGTGAAAAAATGGGCCCCATTGCTGGGCTGTTTATTTACTCGCCAAGCATCGACTACATGGAGCCTCACTGAGGGTTTAGTTAGAAGCGGATCTGTGGATCTCTGGTATGCAGAAAATGTCAGTCTTTTTTGTTGTGGCTATAGCTGCCGCTGTGTGGGACTAAAATTAATTATGATTCCAAAAGCTTGATAATAAAAATCAAAGATATATACGAAGCCATATAACAACAAGCTTTAAAGTCAACATGAAATCATAGCACACTTTCCTTCTTGTGTGCCATATTTCAGAGTAAAAGACACCATCAGGGAGGGTTTCTGAGCTAGTTGAGCATTTTTATTCAGTGATGGTTGGGGGAATGGAGGGGACAAGTGAAACATATTCTAATATTGGTTAATATTATTTTTCCACCTGCTGCTGCACTGTGACATCATGTTATCGTGGTCATGATATGTACTTTATTCTTTATTGGTCCTATTGGTCCAAGAACACAACCATGTATACCGTTATTCTGATTTCAGGTTGACTTTAAGGTCTTCTCCAGGACTGACATCTCTATGAAAACACTTCCCCACCTTCCTTTCTGTTTTCCTTCCTTCTTTCCTTCATTAAAAGACTCAGATAGTCTACATACAAAACAGTTGGGCATGTACTGATGACTCAGCATCTAATCACGAGTTGTGTGTACCTGCTTCTGGAGTCTGAAAATCCACCCAGGGAGAAAATCCAGAGTAGCCAACCTCATTGCCACAGCGTATTCGCATGCTGTAGTTGGTGTGACTGCTGAGTCCACCAACTGTGTGCTGGAACGGTGGCACTGCAACTTGCTGATCAGGAAGTTTGACCTTCCGTCCAGGGCTCTTGGACATCTGCAGAAGGGATTGGGGCAGGGGGAGGGAGATTCCATTCATAACAAACACGTTACACGTCGCTCCAGATGAATGGCATATCCCAAGATGACTGTTTATCAAAGCCAATATTGGTTACCCAGAGATTAATTACCATCTATTATCCAAGCCTTGTTGATTTATTCTCCTATTGTACAAAACAATGAAAGATTGAAAAGAATTGAAAGAATTTTATTTTCTGTCCACAGACATTCAGATCTGCTGTGAAACCTCATCTGAATTCCCACTTTACTTGGAGGCTGGCCTCATAAAATACACTACTCTACAAGTCAAATAGAATCTGATAAGAACACAGCCAGAGCTGCTGGTTTAAAGCCTGTAAGATTTCCAAGATTTCAGTGTTGTCTGCTTTTGCATGTGCTTATTTCACACACATTACCTCTTTGTCATTTGAGCAACACAGAATGTTGATTCCAAAATCCGAGACAGTTACTGTCTTGACTCCATGCAAACGATTTTTTTGTTTTATTATTATAACAAAACTTGTGCGTCATTCAATAATGCACAGCAACAACCACAACATACATTGCAAAGTACCAAAAAACTAATAAAAAAAAATAAATGTGAAAATTAACATTCCTTTCCAATCCATACTAAAAATCATATTATGATGCAAAAAATGACAATATGTATGGCACTGTGAGAATTGCATATCCTCACATGCCTCATAATAAACAATGAAAACAGAAAATAGAAATAGTCTATCAGGCTTGAAACAACTTTCCAATTATAAGTCAATTAAGCTGATAAATATATTGTTCTTTTACAAACTATAATTTTAAATCACAGCTAACTGATTTAACCGTGTATACACTTGGAAAGAGGACAGAGCTTACTTTCTGTACCGTTGTGTATGTCTGAATGGCCGATACAAAGCAGACAGCACTGGATTTGGCACTTAACTACTGACATACCCGTCCTGTTTAACAGCATATGTTAAGGTCCTTGGGAAAACACAACAGTACAGAGAGAAGGCTGTAGGTGCTGAAGGTTTCGCAGAGGGAAGCTATGTGGAATCAGAAAACTTCAATACCTGAATGGTGCAGATGGACAGGTCAGAATGGCCATTGAACCCTGGGCTCCACATCAGAGTCACATTATCAGATACCTGCTCAATATGTATATTCATAGGGGGATCTGGGAGTCCTGAAAAGGAGAAAAAGTCAAGAGTATTGCTTAGTGTGAAATGAACAAGTCAGTAAATTAAGAAGTTAAAAAAACAATTAAATTAACCAAGAGGCTTTGAGCAAGAACTGAGTCAGAGGTGTTCCAGATAACATTAAACAAAGCTCACCTTTAATATACACAGTGCCTGTTCGGGAGACGGAAATGCCTCTAGCATTCTTGGCCTCACAGTAAAACTTTATGCTGTCATTCACACCTAGACATAAAGACAGGGTACATTTCAGATGCACAGCTGTTTTACACAGCCAGTTTCCATTGCTGTATCTGTTCATACATGTCATACTAAATTGTGTTGTACCTCATTTCATGTCGAAAACACGAGTGTATTTATTTAAAAAGGGTTAGTGGCCAGAAAAGGTTGAAAGCTCAGCACTAAACCAAACCTGCTCCTATATCTACATGTAAAAGTGCCTTGGGTCTGTAAGTGATGACTCAGCACAGAATCTGACGCCCTCTGTCCTATAAAGAAGAAGAGCCTACAGTAAAGCAATTACTCTTTTCCATCACTATCTAAGATGGGAAAGTTTCCCTGGGCATTCCAACTCACGCAGTATTGATTTGTGTCATGCACTTCAGAGCTATAAAGGACACTACAGATACATCAGGCACGGTGTGGAAGGCCAGAGGGAAAAATCAATTGGCAGATACCTTCAATGCCAAAGTTGGTTCAAATTTCCAAAGGTGAGCCATTAGTATTAGATCTGGGCCTTTAGTTTGGGCCATAAACATAATAACTCCGCCTTAATGATGCTGCTAATTTTGCTAGCCCTGCACAGGATTTCTAATAGGAAGATTCTAATAGAAAACCCTTGAGATCTACTACCCTGAAGTTCAGAGTTCAGATCCAACACAGCTGGTTACACTATTCAGATGCCCTGCATGTCTTCATTACTGGACCAGATGTGTTTGATTAAGGTTGGAGCTGAACTTGAGCTGAACTGGAGATTCTTTGGTCAGTTTGGGTATCCTCAGCCTAGAGTGACCACTGGTGTGATCATTGGTTAGATACTGATTTACAGCATCCATTGTAAATCAAAATGTCACTGCTTGGTTCCATCTAGCATGTAAGTCCTTCTGTCGGCTCTTGGATATCCTAAATTATGCAAGAACTCACTTCACTGTATCTACTTAGATACCATGAGACAAGAAAAAAAAAAACTAACTGGAAAATTTACCCATGAGCATGAGAATACCCACAACTCCTTTGTTTCCCACCAAAACTTAATAATGAAATAAAGATTACAGTTGTTGTCCAATGAAATACATGTATCTCCATTTTTGACCATTTTTTACTTTTATGCATCATTTTAACACAACAGCTGCCGTTTACACTCCTTGAAATTTTTATGATGATTGTACCAATAGAAATTGCTCAGAATTACTTGAAAAAAGTCTGGTTCCATTGACTTATTTTAAAATTAAATAGGGTTTTTACCCTCTCCTGTAAAGTTGCCATTTTGGATATACTTGTTTTTCATTTGGACAGCAACAATATGCAAGGCTGGAAATAAAGGATAGTTTAGCATTAGGGCAGAAAAGGACCAGCATAACAGGTATCTCCAAACTGTAAAGTAACAGTATTCTCTCACTGAGCGCACGGTTTAAAACGAACTGCACAGACCCTTCCAAGACATCTATAAAAAGCTTTAAAACTGGCTTTGTTTTCCTACTCACTAAATGTGACCTTTGACTCAACTGCCCATTCCAAATAGCCCTATTTAAATTTCACATGCAATGCATTAGTCACCAGTCTGACTAATGTGTCAACAATGTTCATATCGCAACAAATGTCAGCTTTATTAAGAAGACAGAATAAAATGTCTATGTTTCCACAGATTTCCATTACAGTCATCACTACACAAAACTGTTCTGAGAAGAGAGATACCTTGGACAAAGAGAATGGAGGGGGAGGGCCTGAAGTCTCCCTCCTGCACTCCTCCCAGCCACCAGAGCACCTCCACTGGTTCAGGAGGTCCAATAGCTGCACATGTCAGGTTAAAAGGAGCTCCTGGAAGTGTAGCAACATCCTCAGGTTCCTCTGTAAAGTGGGGAACGCCTGAAGACGCAATACAAAAGAACTTCAAACTGTAAGAAAAGTGGCTTGAATAAATGCCAGTCAACATTCCCTCGTGTTATTATTCAAAAACTGGATTATTATAGTGGCACTCCAGAATGAAAAATTACCCGCTAGCTACATCTGTTGTAAACATGAATACTCTACAGAGGAGGTGCAGTGATCTGGTCTGAAGACTAGGAACCTCTTTCTGATAATATCTTACGGATGAGAGGAACTCAAAAATTACAGCAACTTTACGATTTTTCAGGGTGGCCTGTTTTAGCGTGTTTATTAGCTGATGAATTCAGAAGGAAGGCAGATTACACTACTGCTCATATGACGAATGCTTTACTGCATGTGTATAAACATAGTGCCGTCCAATAAATCATCATCATTGCAATAAAAAGAAAGGATTACTTGGATTACAACAGAAATTACTCATCAGACAAAGGACAACAAACTAAAAGCTAAAGTTAGCAAGGTAGCTGGCTATCTGGATACCTGGCCTGCCTTCTTTTCTCTGGTTGACAGAGTCAAAAAATGTCCATTAATGAAAACTCCCCATGGTTCAATTCCACATATTGGAGCAGCCATTAATAACAGTAACTGTGTGGACATGTATAGCTGTAGAGAAATGTGTACTCTGGTAAGGATCAGATGAGAAGGGAGTAATATTGATCTACCTTCTACTGTGATCCAGGCCGGCTCAGAGGAGATGATAGTGCCGTAATGTTCGACCTCACACCAGTATTTCCCAGCATCCTGCTGCTGGACTGACTTCACGCTGAAAGTATAATGCAACATATGCACACATTATTAACAGCATCCATAACCTACAGCACAAATCACAGAGTGATGTGTTACCATGGCAGCAGAATATGAGGGAGTATGAACATGACAATCATACTGCCATTCCAGTCTGTAGATCTCAGCTTTTGAATGTAACACAGGAAATTATGGACCCATGTTAGAAAGCAATCTTCATCACCAACATGATTACCAAAACAGTATCCTGGGATATACCCTCTGAAAGAAAGGCTTTCAATGTCAGCTCCTGGTGTGCCACTAGGACACTTCATGTTGGTTACTTTTGCCTTCTTTTTCATTTGTCCACAATAATAAAAAAGGAATGAACTATAATCCGCTTGTACTTCTGCAATTATAATTCTGAGCAATTATAATAATCCTATGTGAAATCACAATAGTTTTCAAGTATATCACAGTATTATAATATAAGGTAAATTAGTGTTAACTGAGTGAACCTGAGTCACACTTATTATTGAAACACTGTACAGTTGATTCGTCTTTGTGGCTGAAGCTCCTGCCATCTGTGCAACAATAATGAAGCCTCTCTCAAAACCAACTCAATCTTTTCATCTCGCCACCTTGGTACAAAATGAAGGTCAACTGGACCTGTTCAGCATTTTTATACATGCCCGCAGGGCAGGGAGTTTTTAACTGCTTAACTGGCACTCCTGTCAGGGAGCATCTGAATGTGTTTTCTTTCTCTACTCATTTATTAATGTTTTTACTTTATTCTGCTACATATTTGCACACACATGTGGAATGAGTCTGTTCCAAAGAAACATACAGAGTCAGAATTGTTCACAGCAAAACAGATAGGAACCAGCCAGCCGAAGTATTTAACACCACTAAGAGCTACCACAAAGGAAGTATTACATTAATCTAGGGCTGTACCGGACTCAAAATTTTGTCAGTCGAATCGGATTCGCCCGTCCTGGGCGACGATTTGACTATTTGTTCATGTTTTTTCTCCATATACATTATCTAGTAATCAGTAAATCAATTTGCATACGTTTCAGATCTGATGTCCTCCTCATTTAGAAAGTCAGCAGAGTCACAGGAACATATTTTTGAACTAAAAGAGACGTGGCATATGATGAACGATTTGGAGCCTGATTTAATTACAGAATATAGCGTCCGGCAGCAAGCATGTATTTATGCTAAAAATTAGCGCTTATAGCCTGTCTTTTTAATTTCACTTTTAACAGCTTCTTCAGTAGGATTACCCTTCGTCTTTCATCTCCCATAAATAATAAACTCCTAAATAAAACCAAATTAGTCAATATTTAAATTATTTTTAGATAAAAAGAAGAATGGTAGACCTGAAACTGTTTAATTATTATATTACCAGTGCTGAAATAATTATTTCTCGTTTATCGGCAGGCATATTAAGTGACTGTACTTATCTTTAAATAAAAATAATCTTAGCTGTAAACGAATAAATAAAAATATCTGTAATTTAGGTTCTAAAATAATGGAATTATAATAAAACAAACGTCTTCGGTCCGTTTTCCCTTCACCACAAACAGCCATTATGTCTAAAACAAAAGTCAACTCACTGGTTTGAAGCAGTGTTCCATGTCTGACTAAATGACGAGCAGAATTAGCTTTAATTTGTTCGGATTCTCTTCTTCAAAAGCTCCTCCAGACTTTTTCTGAGATATCGTTCCACCCGCGTTTCTCAGCTTCACAGCTTTAGCTCCCTTCAACGGTGAACCGCCAGCGCACGTTGTCACGTGGATTTATTTTTTTAGCAAGCACGCGTCATAGCCCAGCTAGAACTTAAATATATATTTATTATTCCCCTTTTAATAATTATTAAAATGTATTTTTACATTCTTAAAGTTCTTGTGCATTTTGTAAAGATGGAATTTACCATCATCTGGAAACTGACAATTCATCTGCAATGCTTCTCTCTTGCTGGGTGCTGTAGATGGTATCAAAGAACAATGTTAATGTTCAAAATTCATAAGAAATGAATACGTTGTAAACTTTTGTTTCTGCAAATCTGATTTGATTTGTTGTGTACAACACAGTATTAGGTTCCCTTTGGTGTAATTTTGAGAGAAGAAAAACAGAAAAGCTATGACGGGTTTGTATGACATTGGTTTAGCACAGAAACCCAACATAGTCATTCATTAACTATATTAATGCCAACTCCATTATCACCTGATAACCCAAAACTGTGAGACATTTTAGAAATATTTTGATATTGAAGTTGTCCAACACTACAAGATAAGCGCATGTAAATGTAAAATAGAAAACATTTAAAAAAGACTGCAATATACAACTAAGCAAACGTAAGTAAAATAAAGCACCCTGATGGCCATCACAAGCTGCCAAAACGGCTGTAAAAGTAGAACTAAAAACTTCTTTGAAGTGTAATAAAAAGACCAAGCAAAAGAGGATTAATCCCATAGCAACTCCACAATAACTGCATGGAGGTCAGGCCACTGAGTATCACTGAAATTAAAATATTAAAGTGAAGCAGGTCGCCGTTTTCAATGTCTGCGGTCTCAAACTGAACGTGATCCTGGACTAGCCATGGGACTGAGACACTGCCAACAAGCTCTAGTACGTCAGCACTCGTGCCAGGGATTAGCATCTGGCCTCGCATGCTCATGTTCCCAGCAGCCTCTGCATTACTCATGGCCAGTTCAACACAGTCATCTATCCCAAAAGAACAGCTACACCTGCTTGCTGGTCAGAACAAATAGATGTTGATTCTCCACTGTTAACAGTAATGAATGCTTATCATGGGCAAACGTTTTCTGATGGTTCAGGAGAAGCGTGTTTGATTTTATCACGTCACTATCTGTCCAATTTAAATCCTCCATACAGGTTTTAAGGACTCAATATCAGAGAGTTCTTTGCTGTAATCTCATGGTAGACCCCAGCTCTGAGTTTCTTATTTACAGCCTGAGGTGATTAACCAGCAGCACCTCCTCTCTACTCACCGCTGTTTTTTCTGTATCCCTATAAAGCTCCAACTCAGACATGCAGCAGGAGCAAAACACTTCAGAGTCCAACATCTCTGTTCTTAACCTCAAATGAAGAATATCAACACACCATCAGCCTTTAGTTTGAAAAGAGAATTCCACAGAATTTTCAAAACTGGTGCAGAATTATATCCCTGGGATGTAAACAAAGCATGGTTTGATGTGAAGCAGTTCCATGAAGTAAATCATACCAGCTGAGATTTCCTTACAGTGGTGGTGATAAGAACCAGGAGTTGTACACAGATGTGTAAAACACAAATGTACCCATTTTAGTTACTGTCATTGAACATACTCATGTGTTCTGGGCTATGATATATGATACAAAACAGTTAGTCAAGTTTTCTGATATTTCGTTAAGGCCTTTATCCCTCTTACCTCTTCAGCCTGAATGGATTTATACATTTCTCAGAACTTTCAGGGAAAAAAGGTCTTATGCATTTATGAGTGAAAATGAGTGACCCCAGTCCGGCTTTGCATACAGTTATGTGATGTTCACCTTACATGCTTTAGCACCTTCAGACCAAGACAAAAACCTCAAATTACATTTGTGCTAATAAAGCTGCTATTCAGCATGGTGTGCGTGCCAAGGTCCACGGTCATATCAGTAAACACTTGAACAGACGCACCCTACAAAGAGGGTGATGTCATAACACAAGTTCTCGGGTAGTCGACACATGAGGTGTAGACTTCTATCGGCACTGTGCAGTCCTCATTCTGGAAAACCCGAGTCCTGTGAAAATGCTGCCCAAATGCTTAGCTCTGAATTGTCCTTACCTGTGAAAGGTCTCCCAGTGATGGGCTTCCAGCGTGATGTACATCTGATCTGTGCTGTACAGCTTTTCTCCATCTTTCATCCAAACAATCTCCGGCTCGCTCAGGCCCTCGATGGCACAACCCAGACGGGCCATGTTACCTTGGGTTACAGTGAGGTTGGCTGGGTTCTTGGTAAATTTTAACCCTGGCAGAGGACAACACACAGTACAGATTATAACACTGTGACATTTTGGTACAAACGAGGCAATTGTCTATCTCAGGGACTGCAGCCTCTGTCTGGTTCTGAATAGTCTTACTAGGGCTGAGCAATTAAAAAATATCTAGTTGTGATTTTTCTCACCAATATTATGACTGTGATTCAAATTGCAAAAGTCTCCTGTAAATTGAGGTCCAGACCTTATTTAGGGCAAGAAGATGAGCGTATCTACTTTTTTCTGGCTTGAGGCTTGAACATAGCCAGTTAACACACCAGACCGCCAGTTAAACATGATTGTTTTCATGTACACAGTACAGGGGTCATTTCTGATTGGTCTAACTACAGGTGCTTCACAAGCTTTGTGTTATTAACTTCAACTTTACCACTTCAAATTTGTTTTAGCAAGACGCTTGATCATGTAGGGTGTTATAAAATGCAGCTGTTGTGAACTAAAAATTAAATAAAATCAAATATAACATTCTTTCAAATATTGAAACAATGAATCTTTCTAGTCAGTTATTTTTTCAGCCTTACTCAATACGGTCGTTGGTTTCCCCTTACTGATAGCTGTGAATATGTCAACAGGAACTCTGTATTAAATGCCACGAAACATGTGCTGCAACATTATGATCAAATTTTTGCATTTCCTGCAGCTTAAGTGGCTTTTGTGCCCAAGTGTGTGGTCTCTATTGTGCCTGGGCCACTGCACAGATCTGTCCATGTTCTGACTCAGGCCAACAGACGTAATGCAAGTTGCAGAAGGATGAAAGATCTCTAGTGTGGCAGCAGACTACAGCTGGCCTCAACAGTGCAGTAGCACCAGCCAAAACAGCCTGATCAATGCCCACATTCATCAGCTATGAAGGGACTAAGAGGGTGACTATTAGATGACAAATCCAATACACTTGACTGGAAAACAAATACATGGTGACAATAAAAAGAAAACTATGAAAGTAGGAATTAACAGAGCTTGACATGGGCTGAGTCCCAAATGGATCCCTATTTATAGTGCACTGCCTGAGTCCCCAGTAGGGACTTATAAACACATGACTGAATCCCAGATGGATTTATTTATTTATTTATTTATACACTGTCTGGGAGCAGAAGCCACTGGTAGTGCACTCTGTAGAGAGTACGGATGCATTTGAGATTAAACCATGGCTTTTCTGATGTATACTGTGGTTGGAGCAACTGCTGCATGTAATTACCAATAAAAATACGCCATAAAAAAAGATGAAGTGATCCTTCTAGATGGGGAAAAGTGGGTGTATTTTAAAGTCTATCCAAAATATCCAACGACTCGATTCCCCCTTAAACCTCTAATGTCCTCCTATAGAAGCAAAGCCCTGTGGGTAAAGTAAGCTGGTGCTGTTTACAACGAGACTCGAGATGCCTTCAAACTTTCTTTCAGTCAAATCTGCTGCACGGACACTGATTACATTCAATTAAACTAACAGCTTAAAGTCCTGCAAAGCTAAACAATCATTTAGTGTTTTCAGACACTGAAACGCTGTATGACCATTTCTCTCCCGTGATCAGCGAGCCTCCACTAAACTCGGTAAACTTACCGTGAACTCGTGCAGGGTAGTGTACAAGGATGAGTATGATCCAAAGATAAATCCCCATTATAGCATCCTTTAAAAGGCGATTCGGTTACTTCACATCAGTTAAATCCACACTCGACCAGGACTCTGCACAGACTGCTGAATTAACTGATTAACTTGTTATGGGGCAGCAAATGCCCATCAGCTCCGCCGGACTGACTCCCGCACAGCAACAAGCAACAACCACCAACACTGCCAAAGCCCATCACCGGGAGAAGACTTCCCACAGCAGCAACAAAACCGACAAGCTTTTTAACACTTCCATTCGTCAAATCAGGCACACACTTCTGTGGACGAAAACGGGCGGCTGCTGGTATATCCAAATGTTTTCATCCCTCGAGGGAAAGCGGTAAAACACCCCACTATGCCCCCTAGAGACAGTGCGCCGGAACAACAAGGCTGTGGAGTGACTCCTCATGCCTCCAGACTCCGTCTTAAACTTCCCAGCTTCTTCTCCAGCATTCAGCCGCTGTTGCACGTGACGCTATTGTTAAAGTTTCCTTCCTAAAAAGCCCTTTTCCAAGAGTGGAATGAGTAAACATCCAGACATTTAGCACAGCACACAACACACTACACATTAGAGAGAGCGTCCGTGTTTTTCCCCCCACCGCAGATTATACAAAAACAGTGTGGGTTATTACCAACCAATCACCAAGTGAGCTGATGGTCGTTTCCGGTGTAGTCACCGCGGTGGTCTTTCCCGCGGAGCTGGTCGGCTCCGGCGTCATTCCTATGTTATTAAGTACCAGACAGACTGGTTCTGTTAAGTACTGCTTGGCTCGTGCAATTATAGCTTTTCAATCAAAGTCCAGCTTGTAAGGCTGTATTATTTAAAACCGTAATTTATTGAGCTGTGGTGGCAAACTACCGAGCTAGCTTGTTATTTAGCTCGGCTAGCCTATGTGTGCTCCGACCGGGGCTGAATATGTTGATGCCTGCATAAAGAGACATGGTGGAAGACTGTCTGCTAATGCAGATGTTTGCACTTTACAAAATTGCCTGGTACAATAGTTAAATACAGTTTAACGCAAAAGTTAAAATAACTCACACAGCTGAAATGTCAACATTAGCTATGCTAGTTGTTCGGCCGTAGAAAGCGCAAACACGCTAAGCTGTATGCTAAGCTTAAAGGCGCCTTTGCTCAGTTTGCATGATTTTCACAGATGTATTTAACAGGTGGTCGTTAAGAAAGTATATTAGAGCTTATTCAAAGTTGATATTTAAAGTTTAAAGACATTTATCTATTTGTTTGACTCTAGCATGCTCCGGTCTGCTAGCAAACAGCTAAGTTCAGTAGCGATTCACGCTTGCTAGCTAACCAAGTTGGTTTTGTTTTTTAGAAAATAGATTAACGTCTTTTAGAAACTAAATTTAATAGGGGGTTTTAAGAGCATGCGAAATAAATGGCACAGTGAAGGGGCTGCTGTTAACTCTGCCCACTTGCCGCGTGGACAGACAGCACTTGGGGGGGCCATATGTTTTAAATATATGTGCCGCGTTTGGCTCACAAACATTGCTATTGCCGACAGTGGGCAGGCAGTGCCATGTTTTGCCAGATGAGGCCACATCTGCATGCTATCTGGGATGTGTTAGTCTTTGTCATGGTTATTTCAACGGCTCACTCTTCAAATATACAACAGGACGATTTCTCCACCCATTTAACACAGTTTAACTCATGAACTAGATGTGGAATCACTTAATTTTCTAAAATAAATAAAAATTGCATGCATCAGTGTGCTGTAGACAAAGTGTTTTTTATTTATTCAGTCTCATCAGTGAGATTAATACACACAAACAGACTCAAGACTGAGTTTTTGAGCTGTTGCTCTTGAAGACAGCCCTCCCAGTAAATGTTCTGGCTAAATGAAAGGGTGTCCCTAACATATTTAATTTCTACTTGCTTTATAATTAGTGTCAGTATTTAAAAGGCTGTTGTGACAAAAGAGTAGAGCTATGGATTAAAGCTTGAACTGTCTACGCTGTATGCTCACAGTGTGCACGTTACAGATTACTGATGAAGACATGCTGTTAAGTTCAATTAACATTTCGATTTTGTGCAAGGTTTGAAGCAGCTTGGGTAAGAACTGTGTTTGTGAGCGTTAACGTCATCTAGGTTTGGGTCCAGATTTATAACCCCGGCAGGATTCTGTAGTGGGCTGTGCTACAGTTTTAAAGAGCATATCGTCACTGTCTGAAGAAGAAAAAGTATCTCCATAATGGCAACTTTACAGGAAAAACCTACTTTCATTTGAATGTAAGTCAATGGAACCAAATTTTTTTACAAGCAGTTTGGGCCATTTCTGTTGTTACATTCATCATAAAAGTTGCTGCGTTCAAACAATGCGTAAAAGTGACAATCAACAAAAATGGAGAAACATGTTTTTCATTGGACAGCGATGATATTCATGTACTAACTAGGAAATATTCTCAGACGGAACACTAAGCATGGTTGTACGTTCCTCTGGATAAGAGCGCCTGCCAAATGCCATAAATGTACATGTAAATATTTTCCTGTTGAAAATATGAGTGATTCTGCCAGCCACTCAGAATAAAGCTGTATTGTAAGCCTGAGCTTTTGGGGTCTGAGGTTTCTTCTGTGCATGGCACCCAAATACAAATGGTACCAGATGTAGTAGAAGAAGCAGCAGTGAGAGGACCATCTGATCAGACGTGCAAGGATCTAAGGGGAACGCTGGGAGGCGTGTGGATCAGTGGAGGGAGGCAAGGCTGACAGAAGACGACAAAGCACAGAACACTGGGAAATGGCCTATTCCCCTTGCCCCTTGGGAAAGAGTACACTCCACTGAAGATTTGCAATGTGCTAGGTTGGGGGTTTGCACCACCCCTCTCCCACAGGTTTGCCAAAGAAGTAGTCAGCCTGCAGTGGCTGATAGAACACTTGGGCAGTGAGCTTATGTCTTCGTAGTGTCTGATGCTGATACTGCTCCCAACTCTCTGGCTCTGCATACGCTGTGGCTGAATCCATTTCTACAACTTCCTACCTAAGGTGAGGCTTTAACATGCCATGCAGAACTGGACGACTTACCTGCAGCAGTATGAGATGGCTGCATCAGTGGACTGAGCAAAGGAAGTGCAGCCACAGCACTGGAAGACACCCCCACCCCCTGACCCCCCACAGGTACTGTTGGATCTTCCTGGCGACGCTTGTGGCAACTTGGCACAACCTCAAAGCCTGCCCGGGGAGGCGGTTTGCAAGCAAGTGCGTCCCATGCACATCAGAGAGAAACTCTATCTTAGGGAGTGCCAGTGCAGAGAAAAGCAGGGTATGCTGGCCACTGATAGACTTGGTGGAGACAGCAGAGCAGTCAGAGCAGTTGATGAGGCAACATGCCATATCTGTAAGCAGTTGAGGGACCTGATGGCTTAGTGCCTACAGGGGCAGTAGTCGGCACGCACCCACATCTCTCTCATGTTCCAGACCGGTGTACATCATGAAACAATTAAGCAACAAACATCTTGACGTGATCTGTGCCATCTATGAAGATGCTGAACAAGTTCAGTTAGCCTCTATTTTGGATCAAGATGGCAAGAGGAAAAGATCTAAGTGAAAAGAAGTTTATAATTGGTTGGCATGAGTCGAATGAAGACTGCTCAACTGGCTAATGCTTCAATAAGTCAAGAGGCGTCTGCAAATAGGTTCATGGAAAGAATACGCTCAATGGCTGTCATGTGTTAGTGTGATACATAAGGAGAACACAAGAACAGTTCGTCGGCAAGAATACAGAAACAGTACAGGCCTAAATACTTGACACCCCATATTTAGGTTCCAGTGGCTCTGTTATAGTGTGGTGAGCATGTTGCTGACATAGTAGAAGTTCATTCCGAATGAGCACCTTTATTCCTTGATGAAACATTTCTATCCAGATAGGAGTGATATCCCCCACGATGGCAACACCTTTATCTGCAGGGCACAAGGGACCACTGCATAGTTTGATGGGGATGGACTTCTGTATTGACAGGCTAAACTAAGTTTGAAAGTTGTTTCAACTCAAACATCCCATTGAAATGTGCAAAACTGTCAAAATGTTGCGAGAAAAGCAGGAGAAGCGAAGTGTTACTAAGAGGTTGTCTTTGGGTGGGCATTTGCATAATTTGGGTGGGGGACAGCAGTGTTGCTTTTCCTAAATATGGTATGCAAACAAGGGCATTCTCAAAACGAACTAGAAATGGCTGGGATGGGCTATCCATATTTGAGTCAGGAGCGGGCATGGCAGAGCTGGCGAATGATATGTCTGGGTTTTGCGCAGGACGTGGGCCAAGGCAGTAAACCTTTGCTCGGTGCTGGTAGATGTGCTGAAGTCGGTGATGGAGGCAACATGCACTGAGCCATGTATCCAGAGCTGGCTAGACTAGTGTCCGCTAAGTGAGCTGGTAACTTCAAACAAACACGCAGTTACCAAATCCAACTGGGAAACTATACTGGACTAATATGAGTTATAATAACCAGCCAAAGGAATGAACAAGACCAGAGGTATGAATGGTTTTACTTGGGTTATTGAAAGCTGCTACCTACAAACAGGTTTAGCAGCTCACATAACCATGTCTGCACATCATGTGTAAAAGTGTGTCATGTTCGGTAAGAATGTAAAGGAGGAGCAATGACTAAGCACACCTACACCTTCAAAATGGCCAACTGAAAAGCAGGGCATTTTTTCACGACCAATGACAAAATTCCTGATGACTCAAAATGGAATTTTCTTTGGATAGGCATCTGATTCCTCGGGGTGGGAAAGGCCCACCCCAGCCCACCCACAGACACTCCCCCCAAGGAAAAGTCCAAAACATTTAAATGTAAACATTTATTCAGTCTATCAGACAAGTCCACTGAAACAAATAGAATACAGGAAAACAATAAAGCTGTGCTACAATTTAAATGATCTCTATGAATAATTAGCTTGTTTGTATATTTGCCTGTAAATGTAAAGAGAATAGTGAGTAACACACATGAATAAAGTTACTTTATCTCAAAATATGCTAACAATTATCTCAGTCAGAGAGTTACTACTTCTACTAACTTAATATTGAGTTCATTAGAAGTTTTCAGAGGGCTCATACCCTGCGCTTTTTTATATATCATTTTTTTAAATGTCCACATATATATGTAAATATACGTATGTATATATGAGTGGGTTCCTGTGACATCACAAAAACAATGAATACAAAACAGGCTGTTTTTGCAGCATAGTTCATAAATGGACTGCATGGAAGTGAATTGTGTGTATTAAACTTTAATAATGTTTACATATCAGTTCAGACCACTTTATGTCTTAAAAGTGAGAGAAAATTGGTTTTCCTTGACATGGACCCTTTAAATAACTCAAACTTTCTGGAGCTTTTGAGTTGCATCAACTTAATTATTTCATTAAGATGTGCACTTAGGGATTACAGCGTATTAGGGTGTCTAGAGTCTGAGCAGATCAATGAGCAGGACTATGTACCGTGTGCTTAACAAAAAAAAATAATAATAAAAATAAAAATGTTTTGTCCTATGTATGTTTGCTCACATGCAAGCTAAAAACTGCTCCACACTGAACTTCCATCATAAACCTGGCAACCAAAATACCCTATGAAAACCAGCAGGCTTTGTCCAGTAAGGCAGTAGTAGTTTGGTGGTGCTGGTGTATAGTGTTGGCTGATTTACAGCACATATATATAGCGTTTTTCATTTTTCAACTGCTAATGAGGATTCAGTGACATTTGGAGAAAGAAATGTATGGATGTACACTACGTCTATTTGTCACAGAGCTCAGGAGGACCCAGAGATCCTTACACAAGTGTTATGCTGTGTGACTACAGAATGATGCACAACTTTAAAGGTCTATTCAAAGATTCTGGTAAGTTGAATCAGGTGCGCTGGGAGCAGGGAAAGCCCTAAGACAGGGCAGGGTGCCTCCAGGACCACAGTTGAGAAACACTGCCCTACAGTAAAGATGGGCATACTGATACCTAAATATCGATACTTTGGATCCTGGCATTTACTTTTAGGAATCGATTCTGGTGCAAAAATATGGATATCATTTGTTTATTTATTTGGTAGTACTGATGTGTATTCTCTGTCTCAAACAAAATGCCCTATATGATGGTGTAGTACACTGTAATTTAAATATTCAAATGTTAATCTAATAAATACACATTTAGGTACTGGATTTTCGGTTAACATAAAATACTAGTTTAATTGGACACATAATTTGAACATTATTGAACACAGAATTGAATTTTATTAAGTGACGTTATTAAAAAAGAAGAAACGAGAGAATATACTGATTTCCTTTTAATAGCCACAATAATAATTAATAATAATTAAATGTCTGATTTTCCATTTCAATTTGTCACTGTTAAAACTTAACATACTTTGCATTGGAATATTAGCCTTATCGATCGAAAGGAATATCAGTGGTGTTGCTCATCCCTACCCTACAGCACTGTGCGCTGTGTAGGGGCAGATGCCTGTATTTGGTGACCCATCCAGTGCAGTACAAAGGGAGCAGGCAGTGGTTTGGGATGCAGCCTCTTTGTTATTGTGAAGGTATTCAGACTGCCGTCGTCTGGCCTCCTCTAGCGGATAACCCGTGTAAGGAGCGTTTCTGACTGTCATATCCCGGGCCGGACTGTAGGAAGTGGCTCTCGTAACTTTTTAGGATAGTAGCGCAGATCTGCACAGAAAGTCAGCCATTCTGATGCTGGTTTCCATGGTAAGTTTTAAAGCCGTGCTGCTCGTAGGCTAAGCTAATGAGCTACATCTTTCTCTGTCATTCGGTTCATGAACCAACTGGATAATTTGTTCACCAACAGCTTGTGACAGGAAACTTCTTTAGTTTAAGTAGCTTAGTCTAAGAAAACATGAAGGCTGCATCTTTGTTATGCTTAGCAGGCTAGCTAAGTTAGTGCTAACAGGCCTGCTAAACGGAGTTCCCACACAGGAAACACATTACTGGAACTGTTTTTCCGAAGGCAGGTGGATGGAAATCTACTGCTATTCCCAACGTTTGCTGTTGGAAGTTGACTTTGTTGCTCAGCTTGTGTGTCGCCGGCTCCTCATGTGAGGGGTTTGTTGTCCTCCCTTCTGTGTATCAAGTTGCGTGTAAAGTGTAAAAGGAGACGTTGCATGAGAAGTCCTGCTGTCTGTCCAGCAGCGGCGTCCTGCACTTCTAACACATGAATTTTAGCGGTATGGCACACGACGTTAAAAACGCAGTCCAGAGGGCGAAACATAAAATCTCAAGTTTGGAGAATGAGCTGTACTGTATGAGGTGAGTGTCGACTGTAGAGGTGCGGGGTGATTAGCCTTTCCGATGCTCTGTTGCTGAGAGAAAGATAGAGAGATCTTGCTGTCTGTATGACTTGTAAAACACACACCGGTTATTCGGTCTATCCTGGTTAGTTTCTGAATCTAAGGTTTATGAATGTGACTCTGACACACCTACATGTATCAAATTGAATTTTTGCGAGACTGAAGGTGACTTCTGATGGGAATTTTGCGTTCCGTCTTAAATGGTGCAGGCTGAAGAATGTAACTGCTGCACCGTTTAAGGTGGCACAGAATATCTGCTGAGTGATTCCTAAAATGCCAACAAGTCATTTAAACAAAGTCATTTAGATTCGGTTGGTGAGAAGTGCTCCGTTCTAGGGAAACCTGCAGAGTCAGAGCTGTTCACAGTGGTGGTGGTGGTGGTGGTAATGGGAACCAGACGTCTGAACAATTAATACCTTTGAAAGCTCCCTTGCAGTACATTATTTCATAAAGTGGTTAGATACGTACTAAAGTGTAATTTAACCTGTAATGTAATCTGGGAAGGTTACATGCTGGGCATTGTAAGGCACCAACCCCCACACCCCAGCCAGTCAAGTTCTTCAACACCAAACTCACCTGACCATGACTTCATGGACCATGCTGGAACCATGCAAGAGGGCCTTCCCCAAACTGTTCTCACAAAGTTGGAAGCATGCACTTGTCCAAAATGTCTTGGTATGCTAAAGCATTAAGATTTCCCTTCACTGGGACTAAGGAGCCAAGGCCAACCCCTGACTAATCCCTCCTCCACCAGACTTTACAGTCGGCACAATGCCGTAAGGCACTTAACAGTCTCCTGCCATTCGCCAAATCCAGACTCGCCCATCTGACTAACCGATAGAGAAGTATGATTCTTTACATGGTCGGCCGCTTCACAACTGATTGCTGTAGTTCTTAAATACTTCCACTTTTTCAGTAGTAAATCTCACAGCTGATCGTGTAATATCTTGGAAAGGAGAACTTTCATAAAGTGTCTTGTTTCAGTGCTGTCATCCTTTTACAGCACTCATGCTTGAATTCAGTTTCAGAGCTGTTTAGAACGACCCATTCTTTTACAAATGTTTGTGAAGCCAGACTGCATCACTAGGTGCTTGATTTTATACACCTTTGGCAATGACACTGAATGAAACACTTAAATTCAATGATTAAAAATGTGTGTCCCAATACTTTTGTCCATATAGTGTTCTCAGATAACAGGTTCACTGGAGGTTTTGGATAGTAAATACACCAACATACACTACATTTCCAAGTATTCACTCGTCTGCCTTCACAAGCATATGAACTTGAATGACATCCCTTTTTTAATCAATAGGGTTTGTTATGAGGTTTGTTTCCAGCTACAACAGATTCAACTCTCCTGAGAAGGCTTTCCACAAGGGTCAGGAATGTGTTTATGGGAATTTTTGACCATTCTTCCAGAAGCGCATTTGTGAGGTCAGACACTGATGTTGGACAAGAAGGCCTGGCTCACAGTCTCTAATTCATCCCAAAGGTGTTCTATCGGGTTGAGGTCAGGACTCTGTGTAGGCCAGTCAAGTTCTTCCACACCAAACTCACTCATCTTTATGGACCTTGCTTTGTGCACTGGTGTGCAGTCATGTTGGAACAGGAAGGGGCCATCCCCAAACTGTTCCCACAAAGTTGGGAGCATGGAATTGTCCAAAATCTCTCGGTATGCTGGAGCTTTAGAAGTTCCTTTCATTGGAACTAAGGGGCCGAGCCCAACTCCAGAAAAACAACCCCACACCATAATCCCCCCTCCACCAAACTTTACGCTTTACAGTCGGACAAGTACTGTTCTCCTGGCAACTGCCAAACCCAGATTCATCCATCAGAGAAGCGTGATTCGTCACTGCAGAGAACATGTCTCCGCTGCTCTAGAGTCCAGTGGTGTGCTTTACACCACTGCATTCGATGCTTTGTATTGCGTTTGGTGATGTAAGGCTTGGATGCAGCTGCTCGGCCATGGAAACCCATTCCTACCACTTTGTTGCTGTCGCTCCCAACCTCATCCACTTCGTTATAATACCACTGACAGTTGTCTGTGGAATATTTAGAAGTGAGGACATTTCACGACTGGACGTCCAGGGTGGCATCCTATTTTGGTACCACACTGGAATTTCCTGAGCTCCTGAGAGCGACCCATTCTTTCACTAATGCTTGTAGAAGCAGTCTGCATGCCTAGGTGCTTGGTTTTATACACCTGTGGCCATGTACGTAATGTACTTGGGAATGTCCACACCTGTATAAACTGTGAGGTGTTATTATGTGAGTGAGGTCGAACACTGGTCAGGATGCAAGGCTACGTGAATTATCAGAGTTCGAACGAGGGATGATGGTGGGTACCAGAGAGATGGGACATTCTGTTTTCAAAGTTGTCAATCCACAGTGTCGCGTGTACTGGGAATACACCATAGAAAGCATTACCACCCACAGTGGAACATGCACAGGTGCTTTATAACCAGTGACAGCTGGCTTGAATTGTCCATGCGAACAGACAAGCGACTCTGGCGGAAATCACATCCACATTCAATGCAGGAGGCCCCACCTACATATCCAGCAGCTCAGTGCAGCGCTCTTTAGCTTCCATGGGATATGGGCAGAGGATACAGATTTAGTTTTCTAGTTACAACATAAATTTCAAGAAATGAATTAGAAAGTGAATTAGACTGTGACTGTGGAAAGAGAGAGAAAGAAATGAAGGATCAGTTCTACTTCAGCTCAAGTGTGCGGCCCTGAGCTGAGGGGACATTGTTGAAGAGATTAGTCTGACCCAGACTTGTCGGCATATGACCAGCTTGCTTCCAGATTCGTAAGAGACTGATTTACAAGTCCACCCTCAAATGATGCATCATTCTGAAGAGTGTGAATGAGTATTTTTTCTGTTCCTCGATTCAGGGAGAGCTGCTCAGAGAGTGAGGAGGAACTCCGCCAGGTGCCATGGAAGTACAAACAAGAGCTGAAGGATTCCCTTGTTGATATGTACAAAGGTAAACTGAAGTCATATTGTCTCTGATGGCACATTTAGCACTGCAAGCTGAATGTAGCTCTACAACTCTCTGTGTGTACTTGTGCATGTCAGGGATCTTAGTTTGAGCTATGTTTAGCCTACCCTACAAAGACTGCGAAAAGTCCCTGCCGTCTTGTTTTTTTAATGAGTTGTAGTTCTCGTTTTATGTGCCTTTAAACTACGGTGAAATAGCATTCTAGAGTTATTGATCTATATGCAAGGAATGAGAACCTGCTTGAATATGTGCGTGATCAGGGGTGGAGTGTACTAGGTAATGATTGAGATATAATGAGGTATTTGGCAGCGAGTAAAGAGCTAAAAATAGTCTTGAAATGCTGAAACCCTCATAAATCTCTCATTAGACAGAACAAGACACTGTAAAGACACAATGAGGTTATGCAGCCTTGAATTTCACCACTAGAGGGCAGCCTCAACCTTTTAATATTGCTGTGGAACGTCTTGTGGCTGATAGTATTGGGCAGTAGTGTTAATGTTTGTGGGTAATGATCCCAGTAACCAATGTTGTAGAAGGCAGCAGTAATAATGAGATGTTGTATCTTCACCACTTACACTAAATTTGAGTGAGTGTACGTCTGATGATGCACTCGTTTTGGTGTGATTCACAATACTGGGCCTACATTTTTATATTTTTATGATGTTTTGAACAAAACTTGAATAAAGGAATAAATGATGATTATAATGATGGTGTGCAGTTTACTAGAGATGAGGGGTAGGAGGAGTGCTGGAATGTGGTGTTGGTTAGTGCTGATCATTTGCAAATATTAGTGTTTAAACACTGCAGTTTAATTATTAAATTACATAATCAGTACTCCATGATGCATTGCAACAGTGCAGTTTCATGGTGCATCGTTACACCACTAACATTAACCACCAAGAAGGTTTTTGTCTGTAGGGAAAAGATTATGTTTAGTAATAATAGTCTACATGGCAGAAACAACATTTTATAATGAAGAAAATAGTACTCGTTAAAGAGGGAGGTGGTGTTCCTTTTAAGATATTGGAAACGTCTGGGAGGTAAACATTTGTTGGTTAGATACGATCAACAAGATAGACACCAGCATCATTTAAATCAGTTGGAGTAAACAGAAAATCAAGCCATTGTTTTTCTTCTGTAATTACGTAACATGGATAATATACAGTACTGTGTAAAAGTCTTAGGCATCTGAGAGGATTACACGTGAAGCCAGTTGACTGTTTTGCTAAAAAAAAGTATTTTCAAAGCTCTCCTTGAGGAAGTCCAATATTTACAGTTACCATCCAGTGTCCAATTTATCTAATCACTCCCCCATTAATTTAAATTAGGTTTCAAGTTTAACAAATCTATGCAGTACCTGGAGTCAGAAGCAAACCTATGTAGGCTGTGTAATCCTATAACCCTATATCCTCTGATTCCTAATTCCTAATATAATCCAAAATATCTATTATTTCACTAAAAACAAGAAATTCTTGGTTCATTTTACTGTATTTATGGTTATTAATATTTGTTCTAGATAAATATTTGTTAAATGTTTTTACTGTTAAAACACACTTATGTTCTTGGCCCACTAAGCTATTTGTACAGTGCTGTATTTATGGGTGAAAACTTTTAGATGCTCATCTTAAGCACTTCAATAAAAATATCTCATTCAAAAGCTTAGTAGGTTCCAAAGTATGGCTGCATGATATTGGGGGGNAACGTCTTGTGGCTGATAGTATTGGGCAGTAGTGTTAATGTTTGTGGGTAATGATCCCAGTAACCAATGTTGTAGAAGGCAGCAGTAATAATGAGATGTTGTTCCCTGCAAAATATATATTCCCTGCAAAATATATATTGCGATATAAAAAAATATTCAGGAATTTTCACCAAATGAACAGCATTATTTAAAAACCTTCTTCATTGTAAAATGATCAGGGTGTTTTCTTTTCTGGGATACATCATGTTGTTTAAAACATTGATGAAGTTAGCAAAAAAGCTTCATTACAGTGTACTAGAGGTCAGTTGGGAAAGGTGTCTGGGTTGGGGCTGCAAGATGGTCTCAGAATCGTGTTTACTCTGGAAGAGCAGAAGGTTTGGAGACACTAATCTACTGTACTAAAACATCAGCATTTTAGTCATTTAACTTGATACTCTCAAAAGTCAAAATACTAATCCATGTAGATTCCATATTTGATCCAGCTAGTTTATTATTATTATTATTATTATTATTATTATTATTATTAATGTTTACATTAATATGGCAAACAATTCCCATATACTGGTATGCTAGTTTGGGTCCTTCATATGTATAATAAGGTATATAGATTGTGTAAGATTTTAACACATTTTGAGAGGTTGCTGTTTTTAGCTCCCTGTTTTTGAACCCTACATTAAGAACTGAAAACTGAAAGTCTGAATAAAGGAACAGAGCTTTGGTGCTAATCATCTACTCAGTTATAGTCTGGAGACTTCTTTATGAAGCTCAGTATGTAACCTCATTGCCCTGTCCTCTGGTGCTGTTTGTTTGTTTTTGATGGAATGGCTCGCTTACCGTTTGGGCGATATACTGTAACATCCTGGAGTGGCGCGGTCTAAAGCACTGCATCCTAGAGATGGGTGGAGGCCAGTACCTGAAACAGGATCTTACTTGGCATGCATCCTGATACCTGTGAGTTCAGATGAACTGTTGTGCGTGTGTGCCTGAAGGTTGACATGACTGCACGCCCATTGTGCCAAGTTTAGGCGTGGGCGTACTAATGTGGAGTATACCGCATCTGATCTTATGTTTGATCTTCTGACTCCAAACCGCGAGTAAACATGCCTGATAGGATAACCAACTTAATGCACGTTTTGGCTGTTAACAGAAATGCCTACATTTTGGCCTCTTAGTTTTTTCAGCACTGCTTCTTGTCGAATGTGAGTTAGCTGTGAAACACTGGAACCATCCCAATCAAGCCTAATCTGGCTTGTAGGTTAATTTAATTCATAGTTATTAACCTTTTCCACAGAGACTGTGTGTGCAGCCTCCGATGAGCCTCTAGATCCCATTGGCAGACACTCGTCATCAGCACGACAATGAGCAAATCCCTAATTCCCTCTAAAACAAGAAACACTTTGCTGCTTGGATCCCAGTCACTTTAATGAGGCCCATGCAGGTGAAAGAACAGGTGTCAAATCCCAATTTGATGGGATCCTTCCACATGAATATTGCTATCAGGATTATTGCTCGTTATATGATAGGGTGATGCGTCCAGTCTTGACACATTAGTTATATTTTTCAGTACACAGAAAGGAAAGAGTCATTTTCCTCTGATCA
The DNA here is from genome assembly GCA_034552555.1 of Semaprochilodus insignis. Classification (NCBI taxonomy): domain Eukaryota; kingdom Metazoa; phylum Chordata; class Actinopteri; order Characiformes; family Prochilodontidae; genus Semaprochilodus; species Semaprochilodus insignis. Next base: position 22,302,450 of record CM067483.1, on the reverse strand, counting down.
TGTTGAGGCATTTCACAATTCTGCATTGCCAGTACATGTCCCTGCCTTCACCCAGCTAGACTGATACCAGCTGTACAAAAGGAGATATATACACTAAGAATGGACTTTAATGAGCATGAGTAATGGAAAGGCAATAGTGCGGAAAATGTAACATAGCTTAATATCAACCGAGCAGTGTTATAATGATTGTTCTCGTTCAGCTCTCTACTAAATATATAGTCACAACTGTGATCCAAAATTAAGTTTCATGCTTGTGGAATTGTGTTTGAATGTGCTATTATACGTTCTGCATCCCTGCTGCTTTTATTTGTCTACCGTTGTTTGGGATAAGCTTACTGCCATGGGCTGGCTTGTGTTATTACAACTGATCTGTGGTCCGGCGCTGGATTGTTTTCTTGCACGGGTAAATTGTCCTTTTGCAGTCCAAATTCAAAGCACACATGCAAGTCCATCATAACAAACAAGTTTCCTATGGAGTTGAATTGCTATTCCTCGCAAGGAGGGCTGAAGAAAAGGCTACAGTCTCAACAAGCTTTGTTCTTAGCAGGTGGATTGACCTTTGACTTAGCCTTTAGTTCCCCACCCTCTGCGCTAGCCTCCCAGGCAGGAAATGTACTGTTTAGTCCCGTCAGCTCTGGTCTGCCAACTGCGGCTTACTGTGGTACTGTGGTCTTCTGTCCTTGTGGCTTTTCCGCCAGCCACCCACCCCGAGCTCCTCTTCCACCGCGCTTCGCCTCATAGAGGGCAAGAGGCGCGTTTGCGGGCCTTTTGCGGCTTCCTTGTGAGTCCCATTGAAGTTCAAAATCCTTGGAATTGAGTGCCGTGTGGCCTAACAGGCTAGCCCTCTGCCTAAGTGGGTGGTCCCCCGGTGCAGAATCGCAGGCACACAGATAGAGGGATTCCATAGGCCGTCTCCTTTTGTCTCTGTGTGTTGGTTTAAGGAATAGACCCAGGGTGGGCACTGCTTAACTGAAGCAGGCTGCTTACTATGATCTGCCACCAAAAAAAAAAACAAAAAAAATCCCCCCCAAAAATCCAAAACTCGACCACTAAAACTCGGCACAGACTGATGTGTTGGAAATTGAAAAATACTCTGCATTAAAAAGAACTGAACTGAAAATTAATTAGCATAATGATGGATCAGGTCCCTCTTATCTAGGCCTACGTGTAGCAATGGCTCCCTCTTAGAAGGATTTTGCTCTCATTCGCTTCTCATTCTTGAGAAAGCCAGTTATTTTACTGTAGTACTTCACCGCCAGATTTTGTTCCAATTTGCTACTCCGTTTTTTTTGCGGTTGAGTAGAACCGATGTTCATGCGATGCAAACTAGGCTGCCACCCAGTTGCAGGATTCCAGCAGACCTAGTGACGGCCCATGAAGCAGAGAGGAAAACAAACAGGCTCGGCTTTGGTGTGAACCACACATGCTTAGAAACTGTTTGAACAGGGAGCAATTCAAACGGTCACTCCTGTGGCCTGTGTTCAAACATCAAGTGGTAATGAGGACCGAGTGCCTGGTCCTGTTGCCCCGGCCTCGCTTCAATCCTTCAACACATTCATCCTCCCAAAGGCACTTTCAGGCCATGGTGGCTTTCACAGGTTGTTTAGCCTTGTTTTCACATTTTGAGATGTGCTTTGTTGAGCTGCAAATTAGGACTGCACGATATGGACGTACACGATTTTGAATATCACAGTAACGATATCAGAAGCAATAAATTCTGTAATGCAGTGCTTCAGATTTTTTCATCTAAATAGAAATCCAGCTAACCACTCCTTTAAGCAAAATCTCTATTCACTGTTACTGTTCACTAAGACGTGCTAATAGCTATAATAGTATCAGAACTGCAAGCACATCTTTTTGTGAAGCACTGCTCTTATGAAGCATCAAAAGCTGCTGATGGTGCTTCCTTGTGGAGAATATGCAGCCTACGAAACATGAGTGAGTCCCATGACGTGCTTCAGGCTAAAAAAAAGTCAGGATTCCTTGAACAGCTTTTTCTATTCGTTTCTGGCTGCACACAAGGAATGCAGATTTATATTTTTGATTTAGGCCTAGAAAATAATAAATCCATATTTAAACTCCTTAAGAAGCTCCTTATGATGATGCAGATTTAGCATGACAGTAGCCGCTACTGCTTTCTTCACAGGGCCTAATCTATTTTACACACAACCCTGAGAATGAGATTAGGGTAGCGTTGCGGTGGTATACTGGTTTCATGTGTATTTGCTCATTAACAATACTGGGGGACAAGAATGCAACCAGTTGGACAATTTAATCAGTAAAGGGTTACTGTTACTGAGAAGAGCGTAACTCTTCTGTGCAGCAGCGAGAGAGAAAGTTTGTGCTGTAAAATGACGAAGGCTGTTGGACCATGCTCTTCTATTTCTTCTTTTCTTTCTCTAAGCAATGTCACTACGAGGCTTTGGACTGCTTTTAGTTCATGTGTACAGGTGATGCCGTAAGACCCGACTTTATATGGTTGGAATATTGTCATCGAGTGTTCGAGTCACTGGTTAGCATCTACTCCATGTGCGTCATGTCTCATCACCAAAGATCTCATCTGCCATGTTGCACTACACATGTGTGTCTCCTTTCCTCCTTGTGTGCCTGTCATTGTGAGTGTTTGACCGTAATAAGCATGTGAGCATAATAAAATTGAAATATAATGAAATAATTGTCCACATCCCAGCTAAATCTGCATTGACTGTCTGTTCTGAAACCTCTGACCCCTTAAAGAAACACACACACAAACTTTTCTGGCTAGAGGGCTGGCATAAGTGAATGTGTGTGAGTTAAAGGTACAGACAGGATCGGTATAGCCGCTTATAATGTGCACGTACAGTAAACTGGCAACTATGTTGATAATTTGGAGCACTTGTGCTCTAATTATTATTGTATTCAGAATTTATTAGAGAAAATAATCTGCCGTTTAATCTAAACAACGAATGAATGAAAAACAATAATTGGTTGCAAAACAGTTAAACAAAGGTCGACCTCAACCAGCAGTAAAACCCTGCTTTTACTAACTGTGAAATACAGTGTACTAGGGCTGAACGATTTGGGCAGAATATGTAATTGCAATGTTTCTGATCAGTATTGCGACTGGGATTTACATTGCAATTATTTTCTGGGAACTGAAGCGCAGGCCTGTTATTTGGTCAGTAAGACCAAAGCACCCCCTTTTTCAGTTAGCTGTGGTTGTGATNGCATATAGTTGTTTGCTTGCTTCTGATTTCTTTAACTCATGTACAGGCAGTTTAAAAGCTCTGAATCATGTTAATGTTCCCATCTATGACACAGAATTAATAGAATAGCCTGTAATTAAAATTCCAGCTCTTGAGATTTGAGTATTGCACTCTTTTAAATTGCGATTTCTATATAAAATTGACAGCCGTACAGTCTACTGTAATACCGTGAAGCTTTTTGAGCCGGTTATCATGCCTTGTAAATCGCATGCTCACTAGGTTTAGTAGTTGTTGAGCTGGGCTCTGTGTTTTGTGTAATTGGTGGTTTAACTGAATGGTAAAGTCACTGGCTTTTCACCGGCTGGGAGAGCAGGGTTTAAACCCAGCAGCAGGGAAGCTGCTGTTCTAACACCATGTTCCTGCCAATCTTATCATGTCACTTTGCTCTATTACTGCACTTCTAACAACAGTAAAATGTGATTTATCATGCAGTTTTTCTGGGAATAAAAAGTGATAAGAAATTTGGTCGTTTAACAGGCAGTCGTATTCAGAGTAATGTGAAAAAGTCAAACTAATAAAAAGTATCCAGAGAATCTGCAGGCAGGGCATCAGAACAGTTTGGCCTTCTGAAGCCACTCGCTGTATGTTGTCCCTCTGTATATATGTGTCTGTGTGGGAATCGTTCCTCAGATTGGTTTGGTTCTGAGTGACTTGCTTGTAAAGAATAGATCTGCCTATGACCTGAGCAGATCTCCATGAGCCCTGTGTTCTGTGAAGAGAAGATACTCATGTGGATACTATTTTACATCAGCTTCTCTCTAAATATTTGCGATGATGTACATCCCTATGTGCACACAGCACCACCTACATGCCTTAGCCTCCTGCCGTGCCAGCAACTGTAGTAGAGAGCTGGCAATATTTGTATGTTGGACATCTTTTTTTTAAATAAAGCTTACTTATTTCTCCATATGAGAACCCTGGAATGTTCTAGAGTGTTGACTCTACAGCCTTGGCACTTCAGTCCCCCGCTGTTTAAAGCTGGTTTGTCTGAAGGACAGGTCGAAGCACACGCATCACTCATCCTTTAGAGAAAGAGAGAGAGAGGGAGAGAGGGGGGAAGAGCGAGGAAAGCTCTGTTTGGATTCGGCGCTTGCGCGTCGCAAAAGTTCAACTTTGCAGTGCGTGTTGGAGAAAGGATTTTCAGAACAAAGGAGGATGTGTTTGCTGAGGATCCTTGCACCACTAGCTATGTGTGTGTTTTAGTGTTGGGTTCAAGGCGAGGTGGCATGCACAGTAATAAGGCTGGATTTGTAACTATTTGACTGTTGCCTACAAAAAAGCAGGTTTAAATTTCATTCATACTTCGCCTTCGTTTCTTTGTCTTGACCGAAGGGTGTAAGAGTTCTTATTTGTGCCTTGATCGAGAAGTCTTTATGCTTTCCTCTGTTTGACTGACTTTCTGGCCTGAAAGCAGCTTTTAGGCCTGTGTCATAGACTGACTGGGTGAAACTTGTCAGGCAAATGAAACGGCAAGGAGGTGAGAGGTTGAAACTCGCAGTCCGAGCGTCTCTCATAAGACAGTTGACCTTGAGTTGACTTCGTTTGGAGCCCCACCTCTCCTGCTCGGCGTCTCCAAGATGACTAATAGCAGCTTCATGGCTCGTGTCGCCACCTTGCACCAGTTTCACAACCTTACCTGCTACAATACGGCTTTGTTTTCCCTAGTTTTATACAGTCAGGTTAAAATGCTTTTAATCTTATGCTTTGAACTTGGAATTTTTTACACAGAAAGGTGTGCCTTTCTTTTAGTTTGGGGGGAGGGGGGTGTCAGCATATAAATCAAAACAGGGTTATGATATCATGAAGCGATTTTGAAAGTTTCAGAAATGAACAGAGTGCCCTGTGAGTCACAAACCATTTAGGTCATGTACCTTGTCACATAATGGGGGGGGATCCAGGAAATCCGGAATCATATCTGTACTGGCAGATATTTGCCTAAAAATATAAACATTTTAGATTTATTTTAGTCTAATAATGAAATTTTGAAAGCGGTATATTTTACGTACAGTGTCTACATTTTATGAATGTTTTTGTCATAAAAAAAATCACATGTCAGCATTTCCCATATCTGTGGGCCCTTAATATCCATTAGCAATGCCTTTTATTTTAATATTTTGAAATTATTTATGCTATGCACCAAATATTAAGACATTAAGGACTAAGTTATAATGATCTACTTATTAAAGGGGACATGGAAACCATATTCAGATCTCTGTGGTAATAGGAACATTTGTAATTAAGTCACCTGATCGGAGTAAAGGTCTTCATCACCTCCCTTCTGGTTCAATAACTTTACAGCGTATGCCCTCGGAATATGAGCGAAATCTTTCTCCCTCCTGTTTTCTTCTTTCACTCAGTGCATTAAGCTCATCGTCAAATAACTTCTCTCTCTCCCTCCCAAATGTTAGCCAATGCAAATCTCAGCTTAGCCAGTATTTACAGAGCCAATTTTGAGGTTACCTTCAGCAGATAAAGTATAGATTCTCTGAATTATTCACTATTGACATCAAAAAAAAAAAAGATTTGCTAGAAATGGTATTTGTCAAAGTGCTTTAACTAGAACAGTCTTTTCTTTAAAGCTACAATCACTAGCCTTTTAGCTAAATGATGTATTATTTGTCCAATATTGTGATGCATATCAGTACACGAGATCTACTATGAGGGAGAGTACAGTAAACTAGTTCAGAAAATCAGAGTTACTTCAACACTGCAATAGATTTTGCCTCCAGAACAATACTAATATAAATTAAAATATCAGCAATCATACTTATTCGAACCCTTAATGCAGTATTAACACATTCCTTTATTTATTCTCCATAATTGTATTGTATTATTCGTCTTTCTTTATTAACCAATCATGTTTTTGTCAACATTAAAATTTGCCTCTGCTCTACAGAAACTTTTCAAGTTCATCTAAATTTTATATTTGTATATATTTTAAGCAGTGTGTAGCAGAACATGTTCTCTGTCAGTGTAAATCTAGCTGCCTTGAGTTGCTTTTGGGTGTGCGTGTGTGTGTGTGTGTGTGTGTACGTTGTAGGGTAGCTAGAAGAAAAGAAAGGGCTTGTATTTCTTTTTTATTCATCCCGTTCACCAAACTGGACAACTGAATAAGGTCTGGTACTGCAATATGTTTGACCAGATGACAGAATGAGTTCACTAACACAGATCAGGATTAAACAGACCATAAAAAAAATATAGCTTCATCCAATGTGTCCATTTGTCCATGTTAAATACCCAGCTGCTGTTTGAAACGGTCAGTAATTCACCCTCAGATATCATAGCGAGTCCTTGTTTCACTCTCTGTGTTGGATAAGATTACATGTGATGCATTCAAATACCGGGTTTAAGGGCCTTAATGATAAATCACGTAATCTGTTTACACACTTGCATTCTTCCAGCAGCAACAGGAACCCCTTTTTGGACTGTGGATGCTAGCTAACAGTTTATAATGATTTTAGTAGTTGAGGTTGTTTGTTGATGTTGAATGTTGTTTTACTGCACACACATGCCACTGCAATTCACTGAAGACATACATGGCTTTACACCATTATCAGATGCTCAGTATAAGATTTTCAGGGTATGGAGGTATGGAATCCTTTGGAGGATCATTTTCTTCACAAACGTCGCTTTGAGGTTTCTGTGTTTTAATGCAGTGGCAGGAGATAGAAGTGCTTCCTGTCTCTCCATACAGCTCGTAGCTTTCCCGCAACCAAATTAGCTGGAACTCGGGAAAATGAGGCACTCATCCTGGTAGATTTGGCAGGTCATTCCGCCTCCCCTCTTTAATGCCTGGGGATCAGTGAATCTCGGCCTGTTAGATGCCTCCAAGGCTGGATCCATCAGGGGGATCTGAGACGGCACTGCTTCCTCATTTTCCCCCCAATCTCGATTCAATTACTGCCACGCCTGCCCGGAGAATGAGATTAGGCCTATAAGACACGTTTCCCCGTCACGTAGAACCTACTCTCCCTATTAGATATTTCAATCATGCAGGAAACAAAGGGCTAGGGACTCCATTCAGACAGTCTACATGAAGTTAGAGACAGTGGTTATGAACTTATGGAGCAGGTTCCAGTGAACTGCTTATGTTTTAGTTAAATTAGCTTTATTAAAAGTGTCCTGATATGTTATTGTTAATTTGGACAGTTCCAGTTATTGGTTGTCATTATGAATGAAAGACACTATGATTTGTAGTGGGAGTCAGACAGTGGAGGGGTAAACTATGTTGGCGGGTTCTGGTCCGTTTGTTAATCATCACTCTTGTCTTCTTGCGTCCCTCTTTCTTTACGATTTACGATTGTATCTCTTAGAACTGGTTAATCATTTACTCGCTCGGATGGATATTTATAATTTGGAGAATGACATGTAGATTTTTTCTTGGCTTTCCTTTCTCACCTCTTCACAGTTCAGTGAAATATGAAGTGTGTAAAGGTGACCTGCATCCATATTGTGAATGTTCAAAGGATACATTTTAATGAGTGAATAGGTTCAAATAAAGAAGTATTTTTAGTTCCTTGTTTACTTAGTGTGAGAGAGGTTAAGTCAGTAAATCGTAGTGAAGATAAAACTATGGAGACAAAAAGCTTTCGGGTGGAATTGAACCGAATTGCTTTGCGATGTGTGGCTAGGCCTTTTCAGTGGAGAATTAGTATTAGTGCGTTTCCATCTTGGCAAGTCTCTTGCTTGATTCATACGTTAGGGTGCAATAAATGTGACCGTTATTGACAGCACTGACTAGCAGACATGTCATGGGTTTTAATAGTGTTGTAAAGAGACAGATGTGCAGCCCGTATACTGTAGCAGGCTGATGAGTGTATTTTGGGCGTAAACATTGAGTCGATAATATCTTTTGATCCAAGAGAAGCCAAGTCCACTCAGCGCCTCACAACAGCCCGTGACAATCAAAGTGCACAGCAGGCTCTCCCCAGGTGCCATAGTCGACTATCGGGCGAAAAGCACCAGTTTATCCTTTGCGAATCAATTCATGTCTGCGTTTTTGTTGGAAAGCACAGCCGTGGCGTACAATTAAACCTGCTTTAAGTTTCTCTCCAGATTAATGTCCGTATCAAAATTCATAAAGAATCGGTAAGATGAGAAGCCTGAGCTCATGGATTCGCGGGGATTTTGTATGAAGCCCATTTAATCAGGATAACACTGTTATTAATATTCATAAAGTCAGCTGGAATACAAATGACAGACTGAGGAATCTGGAAACTTTTTGCTGCAGAAATGTATTAAACGAAGCTTAAAAAATTAATGAAATTTAGTTTATATTAGACAAAAATGCAAAACCCTGTATTGGTTGATTGTAATTGGGCTTAGACATTTCTTTTTGAAGAATTCCATCTTTGACGGACATCAAAGGCATTTTCAATGAATGCGATGCATGAATGGTCATTTAAAAGGATTTAAAGACATTACGCTGCAATAATTGTACATGAATAATAAGTAGCCCACAGAGGCAATTAGCTTAAAGTCTACAAGACAGGAAAATGAAGATCATAGGGAGACAGTAGAGGACAAATTGAAATGAGAAAAGTTTGAAATAAAGGATAAAGGGGTTTTAAGATGGAACAGTGTTGTTGTTGATTTTATTGTTTGAAACTGTCACTTGTTTGTGACCTTTAGATATTTGTTATTTATACACTTAGTCACCTGATTTTTATCATCAGTTCTGCTTTTTCTATTTGAAGATTTTTGCTGTGTAGGAAACAGAAATTAACTCTTTCAGAGGGCAAGATTTTTCAAATGGACATGCAAAATATCTGGCCTGTTGCACGCTATGGATATAACAGGCCACAGACACCACCTGTTTTGAAAGCAGTGGACTCCAGACTTTATTTAGCCATAGTGCATTATAAATCCATCATTCTGAGCCTGGTTGTCAGTAGTGCTCTGTGTGTGTCTGATGCTAATAGCTCATTAATCTGTAATGAAGAAGCTCCAGATTATGTAGAAATGTAGATGTGATGCTAATTTACCATCTGGAAAGGCAACAGAAACTCTTCAAAAGAGACAGGCCTCCCGTGGCACTCGGCTCAATTCAAACTTTCATTAAGCCAGAGGGAGCTCTTTTCTATTCCTCACTATCGGTTTATTGCAGAATATCAATTTCATTAAGTTCCTCCCGGGTAATTCTCTGAGGAAACAGCGTCAATCAGCGAATCAATCCAAATTTATTTGGTAAAGCGCCCTTTTCAGAGCTCTTTGCAGCGTGCCTCCCTGAAAATTACGAGACTATCAAAAGGTCAGGTTTGTATGCTCGCCGTTGTTTTTCCTTTCTCTTTTCAAAAGCTACTTTCTCATGTTCGTGATAAAGGATTACGCGACTCCTCAGCCATACCTACCAGCTGAAAAGTCCTCTCCACCTCCCCTGTCTCTGAAAGTCCTGCGCGCAGGGCCAGGTCCTGCCCAGAGTCTATCACTGAGATTAATGGAGCCCTGTGGTGTCTCGCACAAAAAGCCAGTTGTCCGTTCACGCCTGACTGTGCCTGAGCTGAATAGTGTGCGAGCTGTGTGTGCTGGCTTACAACACAGGGATAACGTTCCACTGGCATCTGCCCCGGGGGTCACCCCCCCGTCTAGTTTTCAACCTCCCAAGAGCAGACGCTCCCCCCCCCACCACCACCCCCACAACCCTCAATCTTTTCCTTTCCTTTTTTTTTTCCCCGCTCTACTTTTAGTCACTCCTTGTATTTTTGTATACTAAATTCCACTTTAACCATCTACTTAAAATGTAGTTCTGGGTTCTTATCCCATGTTTGGTAGGCTGACACAATCAGTCAAGTCCATATGATTTGCTGCTATGGGTGTATCCATCCAGTGCTATGTGGGAGAAGGGATGGAAGTGAGATAAAGGACGGTGCGTCTTTGAATCGGCAGCTCGTGACAGTTCTGCAGGACAGGATCCTGGAGGATCACGTGTTGAGCTTGACTTTATCCTCTATAAAGATCTTAATTTTCCATTTTATTCAAGGCTGGTAGTTCAGAATATCAATATAAAGGCCCGTTCAGGCATGTCCCTTTGGACACGGCCTTGTCTGGCCAGGGTATAGCTGAGCTAAGCGGAGCTACATTGAAACTCTCATGCACAGCACAATTAGCTTTTTTTGTCTTAGCAAGTTCACCACTAGAGGGTAGCCCACTCCCACTACTACACACGGTGGGACCCAGCAACAGGCTCCTTCTCTGAATGTCAGCGGTGCTCCTAATTGCCTCCAGCCTATTTGTTGCTTGCTTATGAATTAACTTGCATTTATGGAAGTAAATTATCCACCATCAATTACCATGAATTACACCTGAGAAGCTGAACTTTAATTGGTGGTTCCTAACGAGGATCTGATATGGCTTGAGCTGTATTAAATGAGTGTTTACTTTCCCGATAGCTAAAAGCATTAAAACGATTGCACGATGGGATTACGATTTGTTAATTGCCCTCATTTATTAGCCCTCCATAAACTGTTAGGTAGAGCTCCGGTACACAGTGGAGGGGATAAAGCAAAGTCTTGAAGCACAATTTCACTCTGCAAATTAAAGCTGCCTGTCTTGTTTTGCTGTCTATGCTCCTGAGGTTATTAAAGATCGCTCTCCACCCAGCACCCCTGAGATCATATTGACAGGCTATAATTAATACTAACCTTTCTAAGTCTAGTGGAAAGAGACTGACTGAGTGCCTGTGATGAAAAGCATTTTTTTTTCTCTGAGAAATTAATCATACCTTCTATATATTTCCAGCTAATCCTAAAGTCAATGAGGAACTGAAACAAAGGCTGCCGTCCCCTGTAAAGCGCCATTGTTCAGAGACCACACCACAACTTGGGTAAAGATGCCTCTCTCTGCTCATTTTACATTGTTTGTCAATGGCTTTCTCCCACATGTGACAATTAAGGACGGGTTTTTAATATGTGGGAATGTTTATCAGTGTACATTGCTGCCAGTGATTACCCATGGTAATGATATCTTGGCGGAGATATGTTTTCTAAATCCAAAATGATGTTACAATGTTTAAAATCACCTGCTAGTTTAGTTTGTTCATCTTTAGCGGGATGCATTCTTTTGTGAGACTGTGCGTATGGATGTGACGGTACATCATATTTAGTTTTTACCTTTATGGTACGTTAACATTCCTTTTTTTTTTATCTGTATCTTGTTGATAATAATTTGTGCAGTGCCTCTCACATAAGCGTTTAGTACAACAAAGCCTGATGAGCATGATTGTTTTTATTGACAAAAACTGCAAGAATTACCCACATTTAATCAAAAATGGAAACATATGTTATTAACCAGATTACCGTACTGATAATACAGCATCTTGGCCTGGTGTGATTAAAAGCTCAGGTAGCATAAATTAAAATGTAAGTTTTTAAAAATGTATTAAATAAAGTATTAGGATTTCTGAACAGATGATGGAAAAACAACATGTTTGAAAGTCATATGGGTTGCCTGATAACATGCAGGGTTTTTTTTTTTATTTCCAGTCTTTTTTTTTCTCAGATCTAGGCAAGCGAGTCATGCTCTGTCAGCAGAATGTCCCCTGCCCTTGTTGGGTCAGAACTCGCGCTCTCTCTCTTAAGATCTTTGATATTTACCTCATGTACTACCTGTGCTCAGGGCTTTGAAAAACAAGCGCAAGTCCATCAAAGACTTCACCGTGATGTCCAGTTTATCAATATCCTTTATCCTCCGTCCTTGTACAAAGGATACAAAGAATGGCTACTTTGTGTTTTATATCTCTGCCATTCAGCATGTGATAAAACTGTGTATTTACGTCTGTTTCTTAATGTGTTTTCAGACTCTCCAGTCGGGGCTGTAGCCCAGATATCTTTTTTAGTGCACCAGAGACAAAGGATCCCGAGAAAAAGCTCACTAAAGGTATCGAATTTTGTGTGTGTGTGTGTGTGTGTGTGTGTGTGTGTGTGTGTATGTGTATATTATGTGTATATTTCATATATATATATATATATATATATATATATATATATATATATATAAATGAATTTTTAAAAAATATATATGTATGAGTTACATGACTTCATTAAACACCATCATCTGTTTCTTCTGGCCACTGTATTTTGTGTTTGAATATTTGCACTACTTTGTTTCTTTTCCCTCTCCTACTTAAGCGTTTGTCTGTTTTGAGCAAATGGCTCAAGATTTTAAAAAGTGCTTCTTTGTTTGCCCGCTTGCTGTTCCATGCGATGCATAAACATTTATTTACAAGTGTAAATCACCTTCAACCATAGTGTCAGTCTGCCGTCTAATAACTTTGCATAGGCCATAATGCTGTGGCAGAGCCACTATTTAGATAAACTGGTTGGAATGACAATGAGAGATAAACACCGTATTTACCCACCCTTCACCAAACGCTCCTGATACGCAAATTTATTCTGACGCTCTGCTCAAATATACATTTGGGCTGTTGCTGAACCTCTTCAAGCCCCCCGCTCGCCACACAGGTTTTAGTACGCGCCAAGACGATTATTGGGAACGGAACAACAGTTGCCTTTTCATTTGCTTTATTGTTTATTTTCCCGGCTTGTTTATTTATTTATGCATTTTATTTATTTATGAATTGTCTTTTAATTTTTAGGGTTGCGCCTTTTATCAGACCTGCCAATTTAATGACGTTTTGGGCTTTTTATCGCAGAGAAACGTGTCTTGTGCACTTTGATTTTTAATTTCCTTTTGGTCAGTTCCCATAGGAAATAACCTCGGTCTCCTCCACAGTTAGATTCAATGCCTGCCGTCTCGCTTGTGAGGAAAACTGCTTAAACCACGCACTCGTATTTGGGTGTAGCTACCTTTGTGAGAGCCACCCAGAGAGGAGAGGAGGGGGGGAGAAATTAAAGAAGTAACCCAGGTTAAGGAACAATGTATCGAGAAGTCGCGTATTTGCCGTGTGACAAAGGGCTTATATAAATGTGTTTGGCGTTATTATTCATGGTTGAATTTGGTGTTTGCACTGGTGAGTCTTACGGAGAATACTAATAACTGTCTCCAGCAATCCTGAGACAAGAGCCCTAGCAACAAAGCTATGAGGCAGACCTCCCTGATCTCGACTTCAAAACCTGACCTTTCGCTAAATAATTGTGGCTGCTAAGCTGGAGCTTTTTGGACATCGTGGTCGCAAGGCTGCGACTCCTGCATCACATTGCATTTATTAATGCGGATGACTCCCCCCTTTTTTTTCCTAGAGAGGCCATGCTTTTGAAGCAGTGATACGCTTTAAGTAGCCCATGTTTGAATTTGACTCAATTTGAATTGCATTGATGTCGAAACGATTTATGTATATTTAATAATCGCAGGAGAGACAGGCCAGTTTTTTCCCTGTGTAGCACTTGACCCTGGACATCCCCTCAAACTGTCATAATCTGAAACTGGATTTCAAATTGCACAAATTTAGAATTTATGATTTATATGAGGGTAAATAAACCAAAACCTGTGCACGCTTCGCTTTGTATCCACAGTTTTACATCTGCTTTAATCGAATTCTGCCAAGATACAGATGACCGTGACAATTACGACAAGTGAAATTCATTCGGATGTGGTAATGGTGTGATGGTGTGTGAATAGTGAGAAGGTTTTGGTGGAGGGGAAGTAAAAGAGAGAGAGAGACAGAGAAACACAGAGAGAGCAAGAGAGGGGGCCGGCCCTCACCGGGGAACAGAACGAGTGCTCAGCAAGGCTGCCAGCAAGACAGGCCTCGGTGTTTGTCTCGTAGCCTGCGACTCTGGCCCTGAGCGCTACAGAAACATTGACAGAGGACCATGCTTCCCCCTCCTGCCAGTCACCCAGCCTGGCTCGCCACATTCCTCCGTGAAAGATGGCCAGACCCAGTTTCCTTTTCAGAGAGCTGACGCAGAGCAGCTGAAGACCAACAGAGCTGCTTTTCAGCCGTCAGACCTTCTTCTCAAAACAGGAGAATGGACGTCTTTCCTGTTACATTTGGGCATGACGTCTCTCTCTGGATAGTTTTGCTGTTTCATGGGTGACAAATGTTCTCAGTCTGACTGCTGTATACGGCAAATGACGAGAAATAAAATAATTTGTCTTAATAAAACTATTATTATTATTATTATTATTGTGCTTTTTTGTTTATTACATAGAGCTTAATACACCAACACCTATAGAAGACCCAGTAGTTGGACCACTGCCGCCGCCGCCACCACCCCCACCACCACCAGCTCCAGTTAGGAGCATGGAGGAGGGGAGGTTGTCCTCTCAAAATGCCCTAACGCAGCAAGCGCTGGACAGAGAAGAGCTGGACAGCAGTCCAGTCAACAGACCTCATTGCAGTACACCTGAGCCCCTTCCACCCAGGTCAGCTTTCCACACACATCATCTCCATCCTTCTAGTGACAATCTGTGAAACGTCACTAAGCACTACTTAAGTTGGGCTTCACCTATCTGGCCTTTTCCTAGTAACATTACTTACGACATGGGCTCAGAAATATACTGCCAGTAGTCTTTTGTCCATTGTGAGCTGATTATAATTAGACCATATATAGTGAATGTCCTTTAATGAATATATGATTCATCGCATTTTCAGTGTCTCTTTAATAAGAACTGAATCGAATTCCTGCTTGCACGAGAGAAGTAATTTACCTGCCAATACACTGCTGTAATACTTTAATATTACCTTAAAGGTCAACTGTATGATTTGCGTAATATCTCAAAGTAAATAAGGCACAGTAATATTCTTGAAAGTTTGAAATTGCATCCCTTGTGTATTTGATAATTGCATGTCAAAATTTGACCATGATTCATTTGTGCTGCCCGAATGGGAGTTTAATAAGAGCATTTCTAATGAATTGTTGTCTTTTTTTCCAGAAGAAGTGCAGAGGAGGACCATGGGAATTCCAAAGTTTGGAGTGAAACCAAAAGGCCAATCCCAGTCCTGGATAAAGAGAAGAACATTGCTTTCTTGTTGAAGGAACTGGACTCCCTCAGAGACCTAAATAAAAAGGTAAAGAAGAACAGTTTAAGACGAGTTTAGAAAGAGTCTGATTCCAATTGATTTTAATTTGGGTTCACACTTGGGAACATGTGTATGAACCACTCTGCATGTTGTAGGACTACAGCTGAACTAGCTGGACATTTGCAAGTGATTTGGAATCTATAGAGACAATAGTAGAGATGCACCCTACAACAAAGTGTCAGAATCTAACACTTAACAGTTCACACAGTCCACACATGTGGAACTATTTCCCACTTGCTTTAAGGGGCATTAGACAAGCGGTTTATAGTCTCTCATTTCGAGTGTCAGGAGAAGGTGTGATCAAGGTCTTTACAGGTTTCATACCGCAGAATACAGCAAAACAACAAGAACAGAATTTGTCGGTAGCCACAGATTCACAAAAGACAAAGCCAAAGAGCAAAGTATAACTAAAAACAACAGAGGTCAGTGCTCTAAATGAGCGGCTGCTCTGTTGTTGTTGTTGAAAACATTAGATTTAATAGGCACATTCCTGAACCTGCATACTGTGATCATTTCAGTGCATTAATTTCATTTATTATCAGCTCAGTTTTATTTTAGTAAATTTCATCAGTACTGAAAGTATGTTTTTTATTAGCTTGTAGTTTTGGTGTTTAGTAAATTTATTCATAAGCTCAAAGAAAACCAAACAATTTTCCTCAGGAATTTTCTGTGCATCATCTGGGAGATTGCAGTATTTGGTTGGGTGTCTTTCTTAAGTTAATTTGGCAATGAATTATTTTGTTTATTTATTCACATTATTTGATGCCACACTTCTTTGAAGTCACATTAGTATTAGCCTATATTGTTATTAACTGTTGTTCCTGTGATAAAGTCCACACACACACACACACGTAGTGATAAGAGAAGTATCTTATATGTGTATTTGTATGATGGAGTATTTGCTGTTGCTGTCACTGTATGTCACTGTATCTTTGTTCATCTTCAGCTTCTCTCATAATGTGCTGGGGTGGAGAGGCCCACTGAAATGACTATAATTGATGTCCTGGGTTCACAAGTAGCTGTGACTCCTGACAGAGAGGCAGGAACATGTCCCGAGAGTGTGTTTTTGCTGGCAGAGCTGTGAGAGAACCTTTTGAGGACTTCAGCCCAGCACTGACACATTTTCAAAGTACAAGGGGGGGATGGGGGCACAAAAACAATCTGGGAGCAAAATATTTTAGACAGAAGGTTAAATCTATCATTTAGGAACTTGAAAAGTATCACTCCCCAGTCCAGATTTATAGCTACGATGCAGCAGTTCTTCTTTTTTATTAGCCACCCAGAATAATGTAATGGAGAGGCTAGTTCTGCAGTTACCAAAGAGTGAGCAGGAAATGTCTGAATGGTTGTGTAGTACTCTTTCAGTTAAAATCACTGCTGAATCTGACTGGACTTTCCACACACAGACGCTGTGGTGTAGACAGTAACCGGAGTGTTATTTTGCACTGAATCCTTCCCCTAAAAATTCCTCTATCCGTACAAAATGATATTCCGAGCAGAACGGCATTGATATTTGTATGTTTGTGTGTAGCTACAGGACAAACTGGCCCTAAAGGAGAAAGAGCTGGAGACTATGCGACTGGACTACCAGCTTCGGGAAACGGAACTGGAGGCCCATGCTTGTGAGAGAGCTGCAGGTAGGGAGGACACGAACAGAGAAAGAACATTGACTACTGTGCGGCGTTCATAACAGTTCATGTTATGGCCACTATAAAAGCAGAGCCTTTGGTGGCCACTTGGAGACCGTTTTTGCATTATTTTCCCATTTAACATACCTGGGCCCAGTTTCTCAAAAATCTAAGTGTTGGGATCATCTTAACTGGTAGAGATAGTGTTCAGTGTAAGGCTTACTCTGCCATTTTAGAATCTTATTTGTGCTAAGGTGCATGTTAGGTCAGGCACAGAACTAAGTGCGTCATAAAGGATTTTGTAAGATGTGATTGTGTGGTGAGCAGGACCGCCTGGTGTCACATGAAATTCCATTGCCTGAAAGTTTGCTTATAACCCTCTATGAAATAAGAGGTTTTTATACAGACAGTGTGTTCAGTAAGATGGCATTACTCTGAGAGTCTTCTCACTGCTGTAGCTAACAAAATAACCCACATCAGATGATGTCAGTAAATGAGTGTCAGTTATAAAATTTTCGTACTTGCAGATCTTAAAATGATTGTATCTGAAAGTTCAGATTTAAGTGGTTATTTCTAAGAAGTGAAGTTGGCTTGAACGTTGGTGTAGGAGAACACAAGTCAGACGTATGAACAGCAGTCTGTAGGGTACGTGATTTGTAAATATTGTTTTTAGAAATCGCATGCATGCAAGTGCTGAAAACTTCTTTTGAGAACAAATTTGGAATGAAATTCAAGTACGTTTTATAGTCCTGTACCAGCAGGGGTCCCTGATCAGCAGGGGGACCATCATGGTCTCCGCAACAATTATGTTCAAATTAAGTCTTTAATAAATATGAAATTTGTCCAAGCAGTGCCTGGCTAAAGCTTGCTTCTTAATTACACACGCAACGTGTATATATAACAAAAGCTTCCATAACTGTGACTGCAAGGTTCTTTGCCTTAGTGACCCAAGTGGCCAGTGCAAATTTTTATATTCATCTTCCCATAAAGAATGAGTGTTTGACCCTGGCAAACTGTGGAGCCGTAGTGTTTTGTTTTTTAACTTCCATTACACCCTTTTTTTGGTCACTTTTGACCTTTTAAAAGTGCAATAGTGAGGTTTATCAAAAGAGGCCGTTTCATCCAACTCTGGGTTTTGAATTGCATTAAAAGTCATGATACTTCACTGTGTCAGTCAGACCCAGGGAGTTTCACTATTGTAAACAATTACCCATTTGTTATACATACACGCAGGTATTAGGCTGTGTTGTAGCTAATTATTTTGTTAATGGAATTTACTTGCTCCTCACCTTTGCTGAACAAATATTGAAATTTGTTCATGGTTCTCCTTTTCCTTAACCATCCAGAAAGCCCCCTCTCCTGCTTTGGTAATTAAAAGAAAACACAAGACACATATATAGAGCGCAATTAGGCAGCCAATTGTTCGTTTAATAATGAGATGAACATGCATGTATTTGCCATCCTCATTTTAATACGATTTGCATGGTTCAGGGAGGTGGTGTTTAATGAGCAAATTCTAGATAAAATGCAATATTGATTTTCTTACTGAACTTTGTCATGGCTTAGCAGGAGGCTGCCTGTTTATCATTAAGCCATCTCAGCACGAGGAGAGGAATTAGGTGTTGATGGATCTCGGTGCTACGTTCATTGGGCTTAAGCACGGAACTGAGGACAGTTTGATAATCCTAAAATCTTGTGGATTTTACCGAACTGTCTCGATGTGTGATTATTTGTGGGAGCTGATTGGGGCATACTACTGTGCGCCCTGTGAGGGATCTAAATGGGTCACAAAAGCATGGGTGACCCTTCCTTATTTTAGAAAAACCTGGATAGACTTCTGTTCTATTGAACTTTTCTTTGAATGAAGAGATAATGTAACGATTAATTCATTACAGTTCAGATGTACATTTGTCATGCATGAAAACTTTGGTGTCATTTTTATTGCAGACTGACCAACGCATAAAAACCTTACCTAAAATTTATATAATAAAATCGTGATACTTGGCATCTGTGTATCAATGCAATGTTGCCATGCAAAATATCACTATACTATGTTGTATAGACATTGTGTATATGTACAGTATTATATACAGCATGTAACAGAATGACATGAACAGTGTATTAATTTACGTTTGTTCAAACAGTCACTATGTTACAGAATGAGCTAAACTGTAAAACAGTAATAGTGGTTTATTGCTTTCAGTTTAAGTTTAAAGTGTGAGATGGCCAATGTGGTTGAGCTACATGTGGTTGAGCTGTGCAGGCTTTCAAGGCTCTGAATCTTTAGTTTTATGGCCATCAAAGCCAGCACAACCAGACAAGGGTCTGAAAGGATGTGTAGCTGTCAATAAGTTGTTCCTGAGAAAAGAAAAATGGACAAAAAAGACAATTTGCAAATCAAACAGAGAAGCTGCTGGTGTTCTCAGAAATTGAACTGTCTACACCTCAACAACACTAAATGTGTTTGGGGTTGTGAGAAGCAGAAATTGTAGCCAGCTTTTTTTAGGCTGAACTTCGGAGGTGTGGGAAAATATCCCTGTGAAATTTTCTGATGAACTGAAAGCAAGCCTCCTTAAGAAGAATGGAAGCTGCAATACTGAAAGAATCAATTGAGTTGTTAAGGTTTCTGTGTTATTTTCAGGTAAACACTTTGTTTTCTGTTTTTGTTTATTTTCCTAACAAATAAACATGAAAAATGAATAGCATGGAAACAAGACAATTTTGACTGGAACTGGAAGTGGTTTGAGGGTGGGCTCTGTCTTTTGCTCATTGCTGTATTGAGTGTAATATTACTGGATATACCATGATTATCAGTGCTTTCTGTTTAAATCCTATTGCTTGTTGTACGAGAGTGGTCCTTTTGAGCCCTACTGGTCAAACACTCTATGCTTCCGTCATGCATGGAGACTACGGGATGGTTTTTGACATCTATGAGTGGCATGTAATTGCTTGCACTCTTTTTATAGTTGTGATAAACCTGGGTATTTTGATGGTGAAATTTTCCATATAAAATGCCACTTCTGGAAGTGACTCTGACTGCAGGGCATAGCTGCTGTTTTTATTACTCCGGGCACACACATGTCAAACCTGAGTGGAGGCAGTCATCTCAAAATGAGGCTCACTTATAGTTATTAATACCTTTGCCACAGTGTTTCAGTAGCAATAACCTCTTTCCCGAGGAGCTTAGCCTTGTTATTGTGCAGCTGGAACGCAGGATTCAGCAATACAAGAGTAATAACCGCCCATATCTCTCTCTCTCTCCCTCTGTCTTTCTCTCTCTTTCTGTATGTCTGTCTCTCTCTTTCTGTATGTCTGTCTGTGTCTCTCAGCACTGGTGGAGGAGATTTATAAAGCTCAGAGGGAAAGAGACCAGGCTGTGATGGCCAGACTGCGGCTAGCTAATGAGGAGAGGGACGAAGCTCTACTCCGAGCCAAGAAGCTTCAAGAGGCAGCATTGGAGTAAGTCCTTCTGTCACTGTGATCCAAACCAGCTCCTTCAGTTTCTTACCTGAGTCCTATTTGAAGACCTGAGGCCCAGATTATGATTAGTCCAGGCTGGTGCTGATAAAATTGTCTACCACTGAGGTTACACAGATTTGTTGGCATAGGTACAGTGCCACAGATGAAGCACTGATATTTATAGGCTCTGTTACGGAAAAAAAGACTGAGCTAGTAAAATTAACACAGAAGGCTGCGTCATATGTCTTTACATATTCGTTGTGTTCAGTTGCGTCGTTAAGAGGACCCTGTTGCAAACAGCAACTTCAACTGTGCTGTAACATAGCTTGTCGCATTGCTGCTACTGCTACTTTACAGAAACGAATAAAAGTGGTGATACACATGAGGATGATATGCTTAAAAAAATTAGATTGCATATGGCTATGTTATCGAATAACAACCTGACATGGAGTTGCCTACCAAAATGGCGGCAGTGCAATTGCTTGATCGCAGTGGAAAGCTATAAATGAACGTCATTTGACTCAAAAAATGTATATTAGATGGATGAAGATATGATGACCTTGGAAGTTTTGTGCATCTCTTGCATCTTTTACACAGTGAAAGAAACACAGAAGTGACCAGAAAGCCCCAGTTCTACATGCCAAAACTGATACAATGATTTTACTGTTGCAAACAGTGATGTACATGTAGTTTACCCTCCCGTGCCGGGCTTGTCCAGTTCATGTGGTCCAGTCAACTAACAATCATATCATGCCATTATCAGAGTATGTGCCTTTTTGGCCAATATTGTAAATTATCTCAATATTTAGCTTCTTATAATCAGCATCAGTGGCAAACTTTTTATGAGTTGGGCTGTAGTCTTCCCAAATCTTCAGTGTTGGCATCCGTTGTGACTCCTACTAGACTGTTTTTGTGGTCCAAATAGCCAGTGATTTATGCTGAACAGCATTCATCAATTAGTGTCTTATTAGCTGATGATGGTGTGTTAGGCTTTCAGTGGCTGATTACAGGGTACTTTAGGAGCCACACAGTAGATGTATAGTAGGTATGATATAAGGTATGGGAGGTAATATGGAGATTATTTTATTAATTTATTGTCTTATTAATCCACTGCTTGGTGTCATATATAAACTTCCATTTATATGAATGAAAATATGAATGAGATGGAAGGAAGGAAGGGTCCAAAGGTGCTGTGAAATGCTAAATGAGATGGGTTTTTTTTTTTTTTTATAATTATTATTATTATTATGCCTCTCCCTTCAACCTCCTATTGCAAACCACCCTAAACATTTTCAGGCCTTTCGCAGTGGTGTTTTAAGGCTTTGTGAACTGCACCCAGGGCGTGGGTTTACTCACCAGCGCTGCAGGAGGCTGCTTTGTTCCTGCCGTTGCAGGACAAGCTGGATGAATGGACTGGGGTGCGTGAAGGGTGAGGAGGGGAAAAATCCAATATCGACTGGTTTGGAAATATATCAGAGAGGTGTGACATTTCATAAGAGTCCCTTTGCCCTAGTACTGGCTTGTCAGTCAAAAGAGTTGCAGTGCATAGGAAATCAATCAAGTCCTTCAGCTCAGCAGATATTTACCGTTAACACCCTGCCTCAACTGCCCTAATTAATGTGATCTCCTTTTCCTGTTTGTTTAGCTTGCTGGTAATGCTGGTTGCAGGTAGTTATGGGGTGAGAATGCTGTTCTTAAGGAGTGGGCCCGTTTCAAGATGAAAGCCCCTCTGTGCACCTGCAAGGGCCGACCATCAATATGTCCCTGCACAGTTTGAGAAGTAATTACACTTTTGCTTTGGGGAATGCAGCTTAATGCATTGAACTCTTGGCATATATTTGGTACTGAATGCCCCCTGTTTTTAAAATAATTCTTATTATGTTTTTTAAGCCTATGTCCTGTTCTTCAACGACACACTGAGCCATATTTAATATTTCATTCTCGTTCATAATTTATTGATAATTATCCAAGTTGCTCAACTGAGCTGTAATTTCTGAGAGGCATGAAATGCATTTTCTGTGATTCCAATGAACGCCAGATCGCTTCAAAATCTAATTATGAAAATGCGTTTTCCCCTTAGCTGTATTGCAGGGCCCATCTTGGGCTCCCTCTGGAAATGGTAATTGATAGCCAAGTACGTAGAATCCCATTATCTTCGGCCGAATGGGAGAGCGTGTTCTAAACCCTTATTTTCAGAGGTCACTCCTGGGTCCAGTGTGTGAATGAGTATGTACCTTTATAATGGGAGGTGATCCATGTAATGCCTTTGTAAATGAGATGAGAAGTTGTTGTTCTTTTCTGCCAGAGAGAGCCTGGAACAATCAGATTCCCTCTCAAAGGAGAGGAACACACAGCCAGGGGTATTTCTGCAGTTTATCAGGCAATTTATCAGCTCATGAAAGTGAATAGATGATCATGAAGTTTACTTCAGTGGTAAAACGGTGTATTGGTCAATTCATGCATACAAGAGAAATCCTTATGGTAAGTTGGAGTAAATTTAAAGGGGAGTTTGTTTTTTCTTTCACAAATTTCTCTGTGATGTAATTGCCAAGATGTAAATAAAGTTCCAAATGTTTTGATGTGGAATGTTCCATTCTAGAGAAATTTACAGAGTCTGAATTGTTCAGTGATGTTGATGGGGAACTATATGTCCAAAGTATTTAATGCATCTGAGAGCTCCCTAGGGGAAGGCTATTACATAAATGGTTATGAGTACATTGGCAGATGCATCATTTAGGCTAGTTATGTTGGCAGATGCATCAATTAGCTAGTTACCTAACGTTCAAAAAGCATCCATGGCAGGGAGGTACAGTCAGGCAAAATAGTACCTAAAGAAAACCATTTTTTTGTTTTCAGACTTACCACTGTTTTACCGTTATCAGAATTACATAACTCACATGACACAAAGATACATGTAGGTTCAATGGTCATTTTGGAATGTGAAAAAATGGCTGGTAAATTTCTCAGCAGTGCACAATTTCATGCCATGCTTTTAATTCGCCTTTAAGTTTACTAGAAAGCATTAGTCCGAAGTGCTGTATTAGTTGATATTACCTAGTGTGAAACTGCAACCTACCAAGTGTTTTTCATCTAGTGAATAGGAGTGCCTAGAACCCAGTGATATTTGAAATTACCCATAATTCAGTGAGCACTGGCCTCCACTAAAGGTGTCTTTACCACAAAAGGCTCTGTGCAAGCATGATCTGCACAGTTCAGCCCTCATGCTTTTCTTCTCTTTTCTGCACATATGAACAATTGATCCCTGTAGTCATATCGAGTAGTAAACATTAATATCTTAACAGTTCAGAATGGACATTCTTGTGGAATAATACTGAGGGCTGGTGGCACTTTTAATATGCTGGAGTGTCCTCTGCTCCACAGCGAAAAACCAACAGAATGCAATTACTGGCTTTGGGAAGTGATCTCATTTTGCCAAGTGGAGGAAAGGAAACTGATGGAAGCTCACTACATTTCATTTCTCTCTTTGTCTCACTCTATCACTCCCTCCCTCCCTCTCATGCACGCTTGCTCTTTCCCTCTGCAGGTTGGAGAATATTAACCCAGAGGAAAGTGACATGGTAAGCCCTTCAGAGAATTTCATGTGGTCTTACAATTTTTCTGTGTACCGTTTTTGTGAGGCTGTCTTATATGAGAAAACGACCTTAGGAAACAAAGGATTGCGAGGGCCTCTTAGAAAGCTGATATCAAATTTGTTAAGTGTAATTCATGTTTAAAGTCAGGTGTGACGGACCTTTTAACAAGAATCAAGCGATGAATCAAGCAATTGTTAGCACAGGATAAACATGAACATGATCTGTACTTTCCCTGTCTGTCCCACCAGAAGAACCCATGAAGAATAATACCTGGCTTAATATCTGTACTGCAACCTCATTTTTTTATTATTATTATTTTCTCATTTCTCTAAATAAATGATGTGTGTGTGCATGCATATGTACGTGCAGGGACGCAGGAGGTGGGTGTGTTGAGGGTGCAGCACCACCCCCAGATTAAAGGGTTGGTTGGGAACGTAGTAAAGATACGCTTGTTTTACAGTGCGCTTTATATTTTTGTTCTGTTCTTGTATTTTAAACCCTGCAGTAGCCATGCACCGTTTACGTTAATGTATTTTCATTAAAGCTAGTCGAACTGCTTCTCTCGTCTGCTGGCCACCTTGAGAAAGTGTGAGCAGAGCTGTAGGCCATATCTGAGCCACGGTGCGGACTTGTGTTGTAAACTTGTTTTAAACCTAAAATCAACATCGTAATAATGCATTCTTTTATTTATTAACTGTTATGTCTCCTGCTCGTAGTGCATTCCAGTGTGTGGCTGTGAGTGTGACCCAATTGGTCACCATGCCACACATCCACGATCTGATTGGATGTTGCTAAACTAATTTGCATAAAGTTCCAGGTGGAAAGGGAGTGGAAAAATCAGTGTGCATCAGCCATGTCACTTATGTGGGTATATCGTCTCTTGCCTTGTTATGACAAGATTTGTTCTGCTTGATGTAAATTATCAAAAAAAAAATTAAAATGGAGAGGGGGGGCAGATACTTATGCATGATGTCACCATTCCTGTCATTCATGCTGCATCAAATTCCAACTTAAAACACTTCCTGTGTCCCTGTGTATGTATGGGTTTGCGTACACATATAACATTTACAATAAGCCCAAACGATCTTTAAATACCATAAAGCATAAAGCTGTTTTTTTTTTTTGTATGTTGCCACTCAAAATGACCAAACAAATAAGTTTCAGTGAATAACTTAATGAGCTCTGCTCTGATTTGTGGGTTTATAGCGAGCCACCATGCGATGATCACACAGAAGCAGCATGCTGAAATAGACACAGTCAGGAAAATATAATGAACCTCTGTGTAAACAAGATGGTCGTCATACTATTTGGTTAGGTGTGCTAGTTACCTGGAGCTTGCTAGTAGCTAACTTTACCTATACATGCTTTGCTTTCTTTCAATCTCGATATCAACACAAATATCAACACGCTAATCTGCTTCAGCCGTCAGAGACTGAATAAAATTAAACAGGATGGATGCTGCTTACAGACTGCGGTTGAGGTTGAGGTTGTGACACTGCTGAAGGTGAAACTGATCCTCTCTTCAGTCACTTCAGTGTGAAGCCTGCTCGCTATTGTCCAGGGTTGGAGGAACTGTCTGGAGTAAAATGTGCAGAACAAACTGACATCTTGAATTCTAAGTTGTCCAGGATCTTGTGGGCACTGTAGTTGGCTTCCTGTTCAGGAGCTTGTTTTGCGAATGTGCTGTTCCACCTATAATGGTGCTACCGTTCTGGCACCTGTACAAGCTGCAAGGTTTAAGGTGAAGTGGAACATTCGATTAAGAAGCCGGTGAATACGAAGCCAAGGCCAGAAGGAGATGCTTCTGATGAGATCAGATAATAAAAACGGTAATCCAGTTACACGAGGAAGGGGATAGCCCAATGAAAACAAGTGGGGACTTTCCAAAATGACTAAAAGATGAAAACAAAGTAGAAAACATGGTAGATGACCAAAACTGTTCATCAGATAACAGTACTTAAAGCTTCCATTTTTGAGATCTATTCAGATCTGGAAAAAAATCCACAGACATTTCAGTGCATCCTTCTGCTGTGAGAAGACAGCCAAACATTGTGGGTCTGAAAGGATGTGTAGCTGTCAAAAAGCAAACTAAACTTTGGAGGTGTGGAAAATATTTCAGCAGATTATTTGGCAAAACTTAAAGCTAGCATACTAAAAATAAATGAATAAAGGAAATGATTGTTCCAACTAAATACTAGTAATGTTATGTTTAGGCATCTGTAATTTTCTGATAAAAATAAAGTCCATTTTGACTAGAAATTAAATAACGTTCCCCTCTATAAATGAAATTAAGGTTCTCCAACTTTTGCACAGTAATATATACATACACTAAATGTTGCTTGGCTAGGCAGTGTGGGTTTAGATTAATAAGCCCACACCCTAACAAGATATAAAAACAGGTCTGTGTCTGTTTGTGTCAGGACCTGGAGGAGCTGCTGGACAGAGTGAGCAGTGCAGACTCTGCATTGAGTATCGAGCGCAGTGGTATGGCCATCGTGGAGCGCATTCAGAGAGCCAGAGAGCGCCGCTCCAAAATCACTTCCGAGGAGATGAAAGCTGTCATTGAGGAGAGGGACAATGCCTTGACCAGGGTAGGAACCAGTAGCACCATCAGCCCCAGCATACACAAACTCGCACATCACACACCCTTCACACACACGCTTTGCTGAGGGTCAGTCTTAACGCACACTTGACACACATTTGTTGTGTACCAAGCCCGAAACCTTTACACCACTAAAATACATCAAACACTTCTCTCTAAATATTGACTATCTCTCTTTCTTCCTGTCTTTTAACCCCTCTGCAAGAGGCATTTGATTATCAGTCTATTAAACCACATACATCTGTTTATCCACTGATCCGACTCTGATTTAAGAATCAACACGGCAACTACCTAATTCACATGTAGTGACAAATATTGCTGCGTAACCTCAAATATTTGATATACCATTCCTACACACATATTTCAATCAAATGAAAACAAACAAGCAGGTAGCCAAATATTGACATCCAGATATTTTACTCCATCGTGGAGTTCAAGTGTGGGCCAGTGTATTTGCTCAGATTTCTCTGTTGATTAAATATTGGCCATATTGCATAATGGTGTCATATTAAAGTCCATTTCATTGTTGGAATAATCTCTGGCATCTTTATCTGGTGCCTGTTGCTGGATAGGTGGTTAAGTCGTCATTAGATATTTAAAGACATAGATTCCACTAAAAGGATTCTGTATGATTAAATGCTGGTGATGTGAATAATGTAGTTCAGACAGGTTTAACGGAACATGTGTCATTCTAGAGGAACTTGTTTACAGTGATGGAACCAGACGTCTGACAGGTTTAATGTGTCTTAAAGCGTCATCACAGAGTGTTACTTGAAGTGGTTAATAATAAACTGCTTGAATTTTTTTGTGATAGTTCTGAGATAAAGTTTCAGCTTAAATTGTTTAATGTAACGGGTGGAGATACATATAGATAGCTTCTTTTATTTTATATATATATATATATATTATGTGTGTGTGTATATATATATATACAGTATTACATATATGTTAGAAGACATATGAAGGTCCAGGGGTCTTTTCTGTTGCAAATGCAATAGCTATATTTAGGTTGTAGACAACACAACCCCTAATTCCTGTGGCCACGGCCACCATTTCACATTATAGTTCTGAATAACTTTATGATTACTTTATTGAATTTGCAGAAATGAAAAAACAAATCAGCGGAATTACTCTTTCAGTATGGGCTTTTATTAATGTCTGTACGATCAAGCTTATTAGCACAGTGATATTATTTTTCTACAATACGCCTTCTACAATCAAAACAAATGATTAATATAAGCTGTGTGCGCAACACTGTAACAGCCTAATTGAGAAGTCATTAGGTATTCTCTGTGCAGCATTTTAACTGTCAGGAACGTATTCGGTTTGTCAAATCATGATGAAACTTCAAACAGGAAAAAAGAACTCTAAACATGGTCAGAAATTCGTCCGTGTAGGTGGTCGCAGACCGGGGTGTAAACTGTTTTCCTCCACTCTGATATTTCTGGGCCTGGGTTTGCAGGAATATTTATGATTGGGATCCTTTCTGCAGCATTCCCCGTGGGTGACCTGCCTGGATCCTTTCCGGTTCTGCCCAACAGGACAGAAAGGCAGGCGTAAGACATGTGGAGAAGAAAGGCAACACAACAGACCGAGTGTATGCTGAACAAATGCAGCTACATGGAACGCTTGCTGTGCTGCTGCTGCACCTCCACCGAAGAAAGGCTGGCTCTTTTTTTCACAAACGCCAACTCTGTGTGTGTGGAAACTCACATATGGATGAGTAGAGAGTCTGGCATATAAGAAAACTCAGCAGTTCAATTACCTGCTTCATATACAGCCCAAACTCAGGCTTCAGCATTCTGAGCCAAACTTATTTGCCTGTTCTCCATCTCCAGTTTTGTTAGCATGAAATACCCACATCTCAGAGCTGCAGGATATATCTGCTTTTTAGTTTACTGGTCTGTCTCATAATTGTACCAGTATAGTAAATAAATGAATATAATAGGTCATATCCATTATACTGTTCAAATTCATACATGTCGTCACTGTATTAGCATTGTGTGTCAGTTTACAGTACTGTGTGAAAGTCAGAGCCCATCCTTCATTTATTTAATATGCAGTCAGAAGGAAAAACTTTGAGGTTCTTAATGTGTCCACACTTTCTGTCTTTATTACAGCTTCCAGTCTTTTCAGAAGAAACCTGCAGGGATATTTTACCACACCTCCAAAGTTTAGTCTTGTTGGTTACATTTTCTGCTACTCATGATCCAAGTAATTCCAAGCATGCTCAGTGATATTGAGGTCTGGACTGAGGGTGATCAGTCCATTGTCCTAAAAACAGAACAACAGATTTACAGAATTTCTCCTTGTTACAGTAACAACTTCTTGGCAGCTGCACATCCTTTCAGACTAGCGTTGAGTTGTCTTCTTACAGTGGAAGGGAGGGCAGAAACACCTGTGTATTTTTTTTTTTTTTTTTTTTTTTTTAGATTGGAGGCAAAAATGGAGCTGGATTTTTCTCCATTCTCTCAAAGATGAAAGCCTTAAGTACTGTGGTGACAGTTCTGTTAGTCTACCAGGTCTTCCATGGATAGTAGAAGTGTCATTTTCTCTATTTTGCCTTAACCATTTGAGCTCTAGTTTGGGGGAACTGCTTGTTTTTACACTTCTTTCTTTCTTTCTTTCTTTCTTTCTTTTTTACTTTCCCCGTTGGTCATTTGAAATATTTACTGGCGGCTGACATTTCCAAATAGAAAGAAAAGAAAAATTGACACAGCAGTGTTTAGTTCATGCACAGGGAATCCAAATCTCTAAATCTTCTGACTGTGTCCCTTTTTTCCTCCCAGAAAGAAGTGAACCTCATTAACCAAATCGCAGCATATCGTCTGAACCCGAGTGTGAAAATTCGGTAGAGTGTGAAAAACAATGTCGACCTCTCCTGTACAAACGCAAGGCCTGGTGTAACCTGCGTAACTCCACCCAAACCCACCGCTATATTACTGCAATCCCCCCAACCTGCCTCAGAGCCTCGTGAAATGGTGCCCTGATTTTTCAGCGAGGCCAAAAACCCATCTATGGGGCAATTTCAGAAGTATGTTGCAAACGCTGGCTTAATCCCTCCAAGGCAGAGATGGGTCCTCTCTCTATCCTTGAGGATTTCTCCCTCCCCTGCCGCTTCTCCCATCCCTCTCTTCATCTCGCAGGGATTAGCCCGCGGCAGCAGGCAGAGGGCCGCCACATCCCTCTGGCCTGCTGGAATATGAAAAGCTGGATAAGTGTTGGAAGAAATAAATCTTATTCTCTCTTCCTTCCTCTCCTCGCGGCGAATGCGGAGAATAAGATCCGCTTCGTTATGTCCCCGCACCTCGCACGTTTATTGAATTTCTTCAGATCTTGGTAGAGTGCCGATGTTAAAGTGAGAGAGGAAATGAAGTCGCCCCTCTAGATGATGATGATTTAGGCTGGCCCGATTGTCGCTGAGATTTGGTTTGGTGGATTCGTCCTCTCCCTGAGCAGGCTATTATGTGTCCTTAAACTCCTGACTGACTGTAATTGTCTAATTAGGTAGAATTTCCGCTTTGACTGACGCTCTTTGTTTACAGTGGTGAATTAAACAGCGTAACTAGGTTAATGTGTCTGTTAGTATGCCACATTTCCTCCTGACTGGGGCTATTTTTGGGACACTAGCAGCACGGACAGGCCTTTGCGTCAGAACAGAGGTGCGTTCTGATTTAAATACGTTTCTCCCCCAAAAAACATCTGTTGCCCGGGAGCCATAACTCAGGCTGACACTAAAGAGGAGCTGTGTGTTTTGTCTGGCCGGTGGCAGTATTATTTTAGTCTGCAGAGGAAAGGGCCGGGAGTGGGCTCGAAGGCTGAACGGCTTGTTTGCGCGGGCACTGGGCTTTGAGGCAGCTGGATGTTGAAACATTGGGACTTGTCAGGCAGCGAGGATGGTTTACATTCCTGGTAAGTGTCCTTCGGTCTTGGAATGTGCTCATGGAGAAGAGCACATATGGACTGGTCTAAAACAACCCGGCTTACAATAATACTCAGCATAGGGCCTTTCGCATCGCGCTGTTTATACTGTCTGTCTGTCTGTTGCTGCGTTCGTCTGTCAGTACCGCCTTCCATCCTATAGCTGTGGAAGAAAAGAGGGAGGGGAGACTGATCTGTGTGAGTAGATGACTGTATCGAGTTCAGACGACTGCGCTGTCTCCCGCTGTTCCTTTATCGTTACCATCGTGATGTCTCTTCCACTGCTTCTCCTAGTGCTTCTCTTTAGGTATAGACCATATAGCTGAACCATTTACGGACTCAGACGTAGAACTGTGTGCATTCCCACATAATAAAGACTTTTATTTTATTTTGAAATACGCCACAAATGAATCTGCCCCTCCAAGGATTACAGACAGACGGAGAGAGTAATATCAGCAGTGTGTGCTTTTACCGTAAATGTAATAACAACTGAGTTGGAGGGCTAGTATCCTGCTGAGATTTCACCTCTCATAGAACAGCTATAGTTACACACTGTTTCACTGCAACAGGTTCTTAGTCTGTCTGCGAGCCACACTGTAAATATTGGTTCAACTCTGTGTGTTAAATAATAATGAACAACGTAATCTGTATACAGTGTGCATAGTTTATTTATACTAGCCAAAAAACAAACGATTGAAAAAAGGCCAGATTTGCCGTAGACCTCCATACAGTAGGGTTTTTCTTAGTGAATCACTGGCATTTTGATTTTCTTTGTTTACGTTTGCGTGTATAGGTGGGCGATCATACTAGAAAGGAGTGTCAGAGTGAACAAGGGACAATGATGACGTGATGCTGGAGAGGCATGCCTGAGAGAAGTGAATGGTGGAAAGGTGTTGTGTTAGACCTGTTATGATCATTAAAAAAAGCTGATGTCATAGTCATAGTTCAGTGCTGATGTCACAGTCATAGTTCAGTGCTGATGTCACAGTCATAGTTCAGTGCTGATGTCACAGTCATAGTTCACATGACTATACACAACATTTTCTAACCTGTCTTTATCCCTTAATGTTAGAAAGGCTGTTTTTAAGACTAATGCAGTCATGTTCAAAAGTTTGGACACCCCTCGTCAGTTGTTTTGTTTAATTCACATGCGAAAATAAATTAAGACATCTTCTACAACTTTTAGAGCACAATTTCAGTTTATTAGCTGGGTTTAATATATTGGGGGTAAGAATCAATACAGCAGTCCAGGCTGAAACAGTCATTACAGCTTCAGACAGGGTTAAACGACTGAATAGGTGGATGTTTAAGAAACAATTGAACAAAATTTGATTGAATTAAACTTCCGATGAAGTTATGTTCACGTTGTTACACAGCTTTGTAATGGCACTAGCGCTAGGAGTCAGGAGGAGTTCTAGAGTGAGATGTTAATTAGTGCTAATCATTTGCAAACGTTGATGTTTGAAATGATGCAGTTGCATTCATTACTTAATAAAACGTCTGTTTAATAATAAACTGTAAAGCTGTACATTGTCATTTCTACATAATGCACAGTTTAGCATTGTGACATCGCAATTTCATGAGGCCTATGTGTCATGATGTTTTAAAGTGCTGCCTCACTGCTTCTCCACAGTGCAAGCGCCTGGAACAGGAGTTCCTTCAGTCCAGAGAGCCGAGCCAGAGCAGCAGCTTCCGAGAACTGACCACTGCAACCTACAAAGAACGGGTGCGCAAGGTAATAACACTAACGCTTACAAACACTAGCACTCTACTCTCAACAGTAATGTGTTGTCATCGGTATGAAGTACAGGTTTTTCTTTAATAATCTTTTCACAGTTTTCTTTAACTGATTTTTAATAAAAGCATATATTAAAACACAAACTAGAGGTGGTTTAATGTCGTTATCCCTCATAATATCCCTCAGAAAGGTTTTCAAATAAGATAAACATGTTTGTTTCCAATAACTTAACCTATTAAATACTATTCTGGTTGTTTTCAGAAAGAACAATATCACAAAATAACAGTTGTGACTATATTTGTGGCTGTACTTCTTTGGGAAGAACTAGAACTCCCACAGGTTTTAATCCCTTGTGATGTCAGCCCTCATTAGCAGTCAAAGAGAGGATGGTCAAATCACTATTGAGGCTAAATTTACTCTTTATGGGGAAGGCTCTTGAAAATCAACCTGATTGTACTGCAAAGATACCCCCATAATACAGGGGATAAAAGGAGGGAAAACATGGCAGTTATTTTTCTTTCATTTGATTCAGACATTCATTTCAGAGGAGGTATGGGGTGGGGGGGTTCCCCAAACTTTTGTCCGGCAGCGTATGCAGAACACAGTGCATTTGTTACACAAGCACAGCGAGACTGTTTGCCAACAGCCCTGCCTTTGAAGATGGTCCACCATAACCTAGTTTACCCCCTAAACACTGACCCCCTCAATCATCAGCCCATTAACCAATCAACCCTATCATTTATTAACTCCTGTTGACTCTGAGGCCGACCTGCAGTGATTAGCGGCAACAGAGTGGTGGCGTGAGGCCGTGTCGCGCACGGTCTGAAGATGACAGGGGCGGTCATCAGGCCGCGATGCCTCGCCGCAGGCCTGTCGGGGAGGAGCAGGGCAAACACAAGCCTGTTTGATTTGCTGTATTTATCTGATGCAGCCGGAGCCCTTGAGTTTAATGCAGAGTGCTGTAAAAGGGCCGTCATTAGATAGAGCTGAGTAAACACACTCTCAGAGAGAGAGAGAAAGAGAGAGAGGGGACACTTCAGTCAGGGAGCTGTGTCAGGGCCGTGACCCGGACCACTACACCGCACACACGCGAGCAGACAGACCAATTTCACACTAACCCCCCCTTAACACACACATTTTATGATGCATCTGTTTACCATGTACTCCTGAAAAATCCTCAGTCATCTCCAAGAGTATTTGTGGGGCAAGTTGTAGCATGTGATTTTTGTGATATTCACAACACTAATTCCAGTTGACACGGAATTATTGTATTTTAAATCACACTCTAAATGTTTTTTATTTATTTCTAATTAATTTATTTAAGGTGCACTACTGTGAAAAAAGCAGAAAGACCTATTTATTTCATTTCCACTCAAAACAGCCATTATGTTAGTCATGTTTCATAGATATTTATTTCTGAGGAGATTAGATTAGATTGTCTACTTGCGTGAGGAAGTAAAAAGGCAAAGGGAAAAAAGTGAAAAACAAAAGTTTCGAAAACTGGAGTTGTTCCAAATGTGGTTTTGGGATTGTGGAACTCCTGGTAGACCACCAAATCTGTAAAGCATTCACCTTTGAAAATCAAGCTCCACTCTTTCTTCAGATCAGAAAAAATCCACATGATTCTGGCCTCCTTCCATGGTGAGAAGACATTTCAAAGCTATGGGTCTGAAAGGATGTGTAGCTTTCAAGAAACCCTTAGTTAGAAAAGGAAATTGACGTTAAAGAAGAATTTTCAGTTCAAACAAAGTAGCTGCTGGTGTGTTTTCAGAACAACGAACTGGCCACCCCCAGAGTCCAGACCTCAGCATCACTGAATGTGTTTGGGATTAATTGGATTGTCAGAAGCAGAAAATGCAACCAATGTCTAAGACTGAACTTATTAGGGGTGGAAAAGTATCCCTGCAGATTTGATGAAAGCAAGTCTACTAAAAATGATGGGAGCTGTGATCGAGGCAGAAGGTGGACGCAGTAGATACTGGAACATGTGGTGTTATGTTTAGTTGTTGAGGCGTCTTTGTAATCTTCTCTTTTTACTGTTTTTCCTGATGCTGAAAAACAAAACACTTGTACTTAGTGGGCATTTTGACTGGAAATGACCAGAAAATGGATTGTTGCAATTCATTACCCCCATGATGTGATAGTGAAAAGTAAAAACTCTGAATATTTGTTTTGAATGATCAGGCTAGGACTTCGTTAGGATATTTTACTCTTAAAACGTACATATATAATGCAGATGAAGCTCATAATCTAAAAGATAGTCCAGTTTGAGTTTCCTGTCAAAGCCTTCCAGCGACTTCCAGTATTTTCTGTTCTACAATTAAGACGGTTTGAATGATGGCTTATTAGGAAATATATTAAATTTTGTTATTAATGTAGCTCCTGGTTTTTTTTTTCTATAAATCCCCTTAATTACAGATTGACTCCTGGGATTACAGAGAGGGCTTTTTAATTTAAAATGAAATGGGAACAGCTGTTGAAAAATTACTCAACAGTGCTGGGAACATATCCACAAAACAATTTAAAACTGAACAGGACTTCCATTTATCGACTGACATTTTACTTTAAAGAAGTCACAGTAAAGCTTTAGGGGGAAAAATGAATAGAGTAAAAATGTTGTACAAAAGGCTCATTTCTAAATCTTTATATCAAACCTGGAGCACATAAGCTTTTAGAGATTTTTTCGGGGAGAAAATTAATTGCTAGGCTTTTAACTGCCACTCAGATTTTTCAGACTGAGAAAGTGAACTGGTATTTATTAATCTGGGGGGAAAAATGGTGTGAAATTGGACAGATGGCAGCGATAAAAGAAAGCATTAAATTTGGTATATATATTATAACATAGTTTGCAAAGTACGAGTAGTTCACAGTAATTCCCAGTTTGAGTGTGAAAGTTTCTGTTGCGAGAGACATGCCATCAGAAACCCAGGATTTTCCCCGTCTTATCTCTGTAGCCCATCTGTGCCTCACCTGAGCACTGAGACAAGAACCTGTTCAGCCGCTATTTCATACACCTTCACCAAACGGATCTGAGGAGTGCCTGTGCGTGTGAGAGGGTGAGGGAGGGGGTTTAGGGTGCTCTAAATGCCTGGGCTGGAGTGTTGGTGTGGGGGTTGAGGATGGGGTTAGGCTGTAGAGGTCAGTTGAAGCAGGCTGTTGTTGAGGGCTCTTGCCCTAGCCCTGAACCACCTGTGTTTGCTCTGCAGCTTTTCTTTCTGAGCACTGACGGCCACACAGCGATCACACAAGCCTGCCCCTGTTCCCAAGCTGCTAACGCACTAAATCATTATTGCTGCTTCCTCTAGCCCCTCCGAACCCGACCACCCGCCCTTCTGAACCGGACTCCTTTTGATCATTTTTGAGCTGCTGTTATCCACTGTGTTAGGATGATCAAGTAGTTATTAAAAAGACCAAACAGTAAAAAATATATATATATATTAAGTGTGTGGATTTAAATGACATGATTTATGGATTTTTAATTTAAGTGAAGTATTAGAATTTGTCCGTCGGGCTGTGTTTCCTTTTGTATGAGAGAGCAGTAGGAGAATATAATCATGTAAACTGACAACTGATCTTTAATTTATTAGCCATTACTAGAAGGCAAATTTTCAGGTGAGATTTTCTTTTGGTGAGTGATCGTGTTCAACCATGACACAATCATATAATCATGTTAGACACAGTAATACATTGTCTTGCATTGTGCTTTTTGTGACTTTTGTTGCCAGTGGTTTTCAGCCTTACTGGTTTCATTGTTAAAGGTAAAACAGTGCTGTCAGGAGGCAATGCTGAAGGGGTGTACAGTACACCTAACAGCTCAGTATCCCATGTCCTGCTCTTTATGAAGGAGCTCTATATTGTGCAGAGGTGAACAAGACCACTTTCTGCTGCTCTGTAAGTAAGTAAATGGTATAATTAAATGTTAAAGATGTAAACAAGGTCAGTCAGAGTGTTTTGATGTGACATAATGCTCCATTCTATAAAAGCCTACTGGATTAGAAATGTTCACAGTGCTCAAATGACACACATAGGTCCTCTGGTTAATTTAGTTTTGTGCTGTACACATCAAAACTTCAGGTTCTTATAATTACCAGTTAAAAGAAAAGTCTCCAACATCTCCAAGATTCCCTGCAATGAACTATTTAGTGTCAAACATCTTTGAATTACTTCTTAACGATGGAATTATGCAGAAATGTTGACACATCTGTCGAATTGCTGTTTGCATTTTTTGAGAGTTTAAACTGAAGCAGTTAACAGCATTATTGACATTTGCCTTGGCCTGTGTCTTGCTTTTGCCTGGCCAAGCAATTGTATAGGATGCCCAGCGTTAAACGGTTGAGCTGATTGAAATGCAGGCTTGGTGTTGTGTGAGAGACACTCAACACGGTCATGATGTGTCGTCATGTGACAGAGATCCAGAGAATAATATCAGTGTTCAGTGCCTGGCCTCTCAGAGGGTCTTTGTTGTATCTGTGGAGCGGTCAGTGTTTGATTTGAATTTGAGTAATTGACAATGCAATACGAAGTGTATTGTAGTGCCTCATTCAGTCACTCATCCTTTCATTTTGAATCACCTTAGAGCAAAACAGTGTCATCAAAACCAAAACACTCGGCCACAGAAAAGTGAATGAGTGTGAAATTGATGCTCCTCTTGGTTTGTTCATAAACAACGGGGGCAGAGTGCAGCCCCGCTCATAGTGTATATGTGTGTGTGTCACTACTGTCTCTCCCCACTGGGGCAGAAAGGCCACGCTCTGACGGCCTGCCGCCGCTCAGCCCAGCGCTGCCCTACCCAGCACCCTCTCCTAAAGGTCGAGGCAGCCACTCTCCTTTTCACAGCTTAATCTCTCCAGGTTAATATGCTACTCGACGGACCTCATTTGGATATTATTATAATGAACGCAGATAAAATACATATGATTAAAAGAATCAGGCTTTGAAGTCGAGCTCCGCTCCCTGTTGGAGAAAAGTACATATTGACTTTAGAGGTTAGCCTCTTTTTGATGTTCTCTTTGACTTGCGAGACCTGCACTCCAGTAATTAGAATGATTGGGCTGTACCAGCGGAAGCTCCATGCTCTTAGGGCAAAGGTGTTTCTAGCAGTCGCCATACAGCAGCCATGCCTGCCGATGCCTTCTTTGCTGTGGACCTGAAAGAAAGAAAACAAATAACCTGATTATATTTACACAGAAGCTGAATCTAATAGTCTTAAATTTTTGGCTGTTTGAAAGAATGTAGTAAATAATGTGCCTGGCATATTGTTACTATTGTATTAAAGAGCTCATATCATCTTTTTCTCGCTTTTATAACTGAACAGGATGATGTAGTGATTGTAAAAGTTTCAAAACATGCTGTTCACTCCCTGGTCCATATTTGGATGTTTAGATTTTTTTATTTATTTGTTTTTATGATATTACAAAAACCAAGGTAATTACAGATGTGTAACTATTAAACCTACAACAGTTTAGCTCCGCCCATTCACGGTAAAGTTATAATGAGTGTTGTTTTTTTTTTTGCTTGTTTTTTTGTGCAACTTTTTTGAATGAGATTAAATGCAGGGCAGCCAGTGTGTACAGAACCCATTTACATGTGTCTTAAAGGTGTAGTAACAAACTATTTAAATTCTAATTTTAATTCCAGTGGTTTTAGGTACGTATATGTCTGTGTATTGTTCTCTCTAGGTATCAGCACTGGCCCTCTAGGTATCAGCACTGCCCGTTGTTTGGGCAGTGTCTAAGCTCATGGCGAGTTTTAGACTCTAACCTTCCTATATTAGCTGGGAAACATTATCCAGCGGAACACTAAGCACGGTTGTAAGTCGCTCTGGATAAGAGCGTCTGCTAAATGCCTTAAATGTAAATGTAAACCTCTGTTAACAAGGGGACCTTGGCAAGGTGGGGTGTATAATAAGGTATAATTCTTTTATTTAAATAATTAAGTACAATTAGGAGAGTCTGTTCTCAAAAGCATAGCAAGAAAATGCATCACTCTGCAGTGCAAGATACAGTCCTCCATTAGTATGCAGATAAGGCACAGGCAGCCCACTGCATCTATTCCACATATAGGGGAGCCTTTAAATCTCAACTCCATCAAATACCACAGTAGAGCTCTGGCTCCACATAAAGCCATAAAAGTACAACACAATTCCAACACTCGCCCCAAAGCAACATTGATTGTGGCCATCACACATTACCACATTATCAGTGGTAAGTGGTGAGCGCACTCCTCCATTACCCTATCTTGTGATGTTTCTCTTCGTCTCACTCTATTTCCCTCTCTATCTCTTCTTCACATTGTAAGTCTAGTGAATTGATTGCAGGCTCTTACAGTAGGCCAGGTTGCCGTGTTTGTTTAGATGACCTCCATTGTCTGCATGTCCTCTCCCAGCTGTTGAGAGGGTGACATCAACAATAGATCTGTTTCAACGGCTGGTCATTAGCAGAAGCTTTACTGCTTGTCGGGTTTAAGCACAGAAAGGCCAGGGACAGTGTTTACCCAGCCTTGCCTGCAACACATCGGGGTCTAGGCCTGCCTCTGTCACCCAGCAGCATGCTTCTGAGTAGGTGCTGAGTGGGAAGACAATGGAGTGAATTGGATCCCCCTTGGAGAGAGTTCCTCACCGTGTAAAGGGGGCGGGTTTGCAGTCTGACAGCTCAGTAGAGCTCTAGTGTCCTGTGACAATAAGCAGTTAGAAGTGACTGCGGAGATAAGAGTATAATCAAATTACACATCCGTAAACATGAAATGGTGGCTATTATCAATGAGACGATTGCCCTTATTTAACACTGATGCAACAGCATACAGCGTTTAATTATGCTTTATGTAGTATCATGTATAAGCCACATTAACTGGCCAAGTCTTGTTATTGACTAATTGTTTTACATATATCCTGTTAAGTTTGTGCAAAAGTAAAAATAATATGTTGAATTTAACATATCGAGGGGGGGGAATGCAGTGCAAATGTTGTGACACATTTAGAATTTATGCTTTATGTTTTGCAGTGTGTTAAACATAGCAAAAATAGAAATTGTGCGGAAAGTGTCATACTTAAGTGTGTACTTTGTAGAGAATATGTTGGCTTATTATATACAAAATGTAATTTGGGCAGGGGTCACTTTTGCTACAACTGCGTAACTGATTATGGCACAGAACTCTGTAATACTTCTATGACTGTACCATACTGTGCACTGTATATCATGGAATGTGAATTGAAATGTCTATTGTAAACAAGTATCAAAATGCAAAATCTCTCTCCATATATGGAAACTCTTTCTGATTTTTTTTTTGTGTCATTTAAGTCAGAATTTACGTATAGCCTGTTCATCAGTTCAGTGCTGTTCATTCTTCTGTGAAGTTGTAATGAGTGTTTCAGCCTAAGCTTGGTTCTCAGTCTGATCAGTCTGAAAGCCTTAATTAGCTGCTAATTTCAGTGCCTCATCAGTAGCACACAGAAATCAAGACTCATGTGATCAGTGATGTTGTATGCATAAGCAACAGAAGCACATGAGAGCCATATCCAGTATGTGCTGAGGTAGAGAAAGTGATTTATGTAAACTTTCATGTAAGAATTCCAAATAAATTAATATTAAAAGATTGTCTCTCTAATTTCTACCATCACTACTTAAAGTCACAGAAATAAAATGGCTTCTCTAATAAGGGTTAATGAACAGTAATTAAAGTGAATGATGACTGTTTCTGGTACATATATCCATCCAGAAAGAACAGAATGCACAAACATGCAAGATATGGGCCCTTTTAATAGTGTTCTGGTGTTCCATGTGTAGATCCAGGGGGAGTTGGAGGCCGCCCACAGAGAGCGGGATTTGGCTGTGGAGCTCAGTCGCAAACTGGAGGCGGAGCTCCAATCCGTACGCAGGTACCACAAAAGGACCTTCCCACCTCACATTGCACAAACACAGGGCCAGCATTCAACTTACAGCGTGCTTACTTCACAAAGCATTACTGATTTTGTAGACTTGATCTCATACCGCATAAGGAACCGTACAATAAGAGCTAGGCTAAGGCCACTATAGGCAAACAAGATTGGCTTTTAACGTTGCTGCAATTTTTATAAAAGGAGCATTATACCATTATATTTTATAACATCCTGCTCACATCTCACATTACAGTGTCTAGTTCTGTCTGTCTATCTCTCTCTCTCTCTCTCTCTNCACTCTCGCACACACACATACATACATACACACGTAAATACGTCTCTCTCATAATCCTCCCGGTGGAAATAAAGTTACATATACCTGACTTCCCTCTCTCTATTACACTTGCTTGCTCTCTTTCTTTTATTCTGGGTTTTTTGTTTGTTCACTCTCACTTGCACACACACTCACACTGTCTCTCTCTCTCTCTCTCTCTCTGTCTCTCACTCTCTCATTTGCTCGCGCTCACATTCTCATTCTCAATCTCTCTCACTCTCTCTTTCTCCCGCTCTCTTGCTCTCACTCCTGAAAGAGTCAGCTCATAGAGTGCTCTCCATTTTAACTTCTTAATAAAGAACCCCTCAAGGTACCTCCCATCATCACTATGCCCCTTATTAAAGCAGGCAGGAAACATTTATTGAGCTAGCTCAGCACTCCAGTCTAAGAACAGATAATAAATGCTAAAACTAGTTCTCATATGCATTGTGTGCTTTAGACAGATGGGAAACGCATCCAAAATAGGCGAGGCTGAGAAATTCATGATCTGAAAGTATGAAGCGCATTTGAAGATGTCACGCAGTCTGTC
Organism: Semaprochilodus insignis; assembly: GCA_034552555.1. Classification (NCBI taxonomy): domain Eukaryota; kingdom Metazoa; phylum Chordata; class Actinopteri; order Characiformes; family Prochilodontidae; genus Semaprochilodus; species Semaprochilodus insignis. The sequence continues at coordinate 22,261,548 of CM067483.1, read as the reverse complement.
TCTCACCTTCAGCCTTAATAATTACGGTTCCTGGATGGTTCTTTGCCTGGGAGCACCAAACTTTAATTGGTATTGAAGCGTCATATGATGATGGACGTTCTTTTAAACCTCATACATCTCATAAACAAAAACGGTTCTTTCATTGAAATCTTCTTTTGGGAACCAAAGGTGGTTCTTCTACGGCATCACTTTTTCATTCTGAGATCTTTCTTTTTACGAGTGCATTGCTGCGCTTCTTGTATTCTTCTGCAGACTGTCTGTCCATTTGAAGGGCAGGGTATTTTATTGTTTTTTTGCAGGGGTGTTGGAAACTCCTGAGGTATTGACCACAGACATTTCACCACCGCCTAACATCAGATTGTTTTGGCCCTTGATGCAGCCCAGTGCTTATTTAAGACTTCTGTGCAAAAAGATAGTACGTCTCAACAACAGAATTGTACAGTTCTTGTCCAGAATGGGTGTGGTGTACTGCGATGGACTCCCACATGCCTAGTCTGTCAATAAACGCAGGAGTAATGTATGATAAACTGTATAGCTGTGGTTGATCTGTCTGTCAGTTGAAGTTTGATGGAAGATACTGTATAAATACATGTGGCTCATAAACTGGTCTTTCTGGTTTGGGAAGCTGTATCCTGTTACTGATGGCGGAGACATCCGTCTACTTCAAGGATCCTGCACACGTTTTTGTCTTTGTTCAAGTGTTTGTGTTATTTTGCTCGCACGTATGTGACTTTGGATGGCACTTGGGGCGAAACCTCTTGGGGAAGACTGGGAAGGCTGGCAGTTCCCGCAGTCTGCCTGTGCTAGAGGAGGAAAAGACCGACATTGTATTCGGCCAGACAATCTGCATTGTGTGGAAGACAGGGGGTGCAGTCCTGCCCCCCAGTCCCTATCAATGTGGCTTTGGAGCTGGACCTTTAAAGGGGAGAATCCTCTAGGCCCAACAAAGGCCAGAAGATGGCTGTGCGTGTTTGCTCTCAGGATTGCCCGGCCAGCTCCATTGTGTCTTCTAGGATAACAGACAGTCTGAGTCAGATGAAAGGCCAGGGAACAGACCAGTGTGAGTGAGATGGACAGGACAGGGAGGACAGAGTGACTGCAAGGGTGTAGCAATAAATGTATATACAGGTTTGGTGTAGTTTTGGTTTTGAGGTTGAGAATCAATTTCATTTTTTAATAGTTTATGTACTAAAATGTCTTTTACTCTAATTCACTCTAATTCTTCACTACAAAGATAGCCAGCCCACTGATAACCGCCAAACATTACAACCTCTACAATGGGGTGCCCAAACATTTTATCTTGGGGCCAAAGTGCAATGTTTGTGGTGGACTGAGAGGCCAAAAAGGCAGGATACAGGTTAAAAGTTATATACGTTTCAGGAATGTATTTTATAAGATTTCTCTATATTTTGTTGCCAAAATACTTCAAAATTCAATGTACAAGTTACACTTATTATACAAATATGTTTCTCTTATTGGATAAGGGGTTGGGAGTTTTTGGCAAAATCAAGTATCAAGTATGGGCCAACTTTGATCCACAGGCCACACTTTTTTTCTAGAATTTATAAACAACCTCTGAAAAAAGCCTATATTAATAAGTCCTGATAGGGCTCTAATAAGATGCCTAGTTTTAATCATTGAGTGGCTTATGCAAAGAGAGAATATGACATTTCATCAGAAGAAACTGAGGGGTGTATCAGCAATGCATTTTTTTTCTCAAATGGACATTTTTAAACATATGTTTTCTGATTCTTTGGTGGTGCTTTGTAATGACACCCGTGCACATTACAACTGTGCTGTGAACACAGTGTTGGCAATATGACGATATGACCATGATCAGCTGCGTGTTTTATTACAAGAGAGATTATTAGTCCTGTTGGATTGGATTTGGTGCAGTTTAGCATGTGCACCGTTTAAAAATGACAATAAAAATGATTCTACTTATAGCTTTTAATGGTTGTTTTTAAAGGTGACACTACGAATGCCTTGTGTCTGTGTGTCAGAATATTGTGGTATGTGTCGTGCATATCATGCCTTATCACACAGCCCTTCTGTGAATCCTGTTCTGTAGTGGCTACATCTCTTAAACCTAGAGCCTAAAGCAGCTCCCTGTAGGTTGAGAACAGGACTGAGGCTGGGGCGAGTTGCTTTAATGGGTTGTCGTTGGCCGGCCTGTGCACAGAAGGGCAGACTTTGTTTAAGTATAAGGTGCTTTCTTTGAGTGTAAGCCAGTTGCAGAGGGAGTCCAAGCTGGGAAGGACATGGATTAACACCCTGGTCCCCATACAGCCCAGCTCCCCAGAGATCTCTCATTATCAGAGAGATAAACAGCCCTGCCTGTCAACACGTCAACTCAGCAGGCGTTAGCCTATACAGTGGACATTAATGCTGTGAACGTAAGATTAAAAAAAAAAAAAAGACAGACAAGGAATTATTTGGGCGCTCGCTGACGCACAACAGTGACTGTGGCAAAGTCTCTGCTTTGTTTAATTTAAGATCACCTCTCAGAACGCAGATTATCATAAGGCAGTTATTTGAACCTGCCTCTGGCATCCATTTTATTCAAAGCTCTGGATCTGAATGTTATCATAAGTGTAAAGAAAGTCTCTGATACTTAATGCACAGTGTTAATAATTACTTATCGAGCTGGTAGGCCCGACTGTCTTCAGTGGTTAGCTGTGGTAGACAGTGACCAGTTTTTATGTATGTGTAGCGAAGAGTAGTTTGTACATATATCGACATAGCCTGTCTCACCTTTGGATTTGTTTTGCTTGACATTCTGTGCTGCAAAATACATTTTGCGGATAGTCTGCGACACTTCTCAGCAAGCGAGTGCCACCGAGGAGAAAAATATCAGGAAAGTAATTCAAAACGCACAGCAGTGCTTCTGCCCTCCCCCAACCCAAAACGAACAGCCCTCAGATTTTATTAGCAGGTGGAACACCAAGAGTAGTGACGCACGTGACAAGTTTGGGTCACAGATGTGTACAAGAAACCATCATGGCCTTTAACAAAGGTCTATCGACATTGTGGAGCAAGGTCTTGCCAGTGAGGAGGGGCTGAAGGTGGGGTGTGGTGGCTTGTTGCCTTTTGCCAAGTGTAAGTCGTTGTTGATACCTGGCCTTAAAGAGGTGGCTCGCTTCTCTGTATTTTGTTGCCGTGGGTTCGTCTTTGTTGAAAGGGTATTTTACATATCCTCTTTGATAGCATGCAGCGGTAGCGTTAATGTTTAACTCCCCTACTCAGGTAGAGAGGCAGGTTCATTGGGATCCAGCCTTTGTGATTAGTTATCTTATGATTCTGGTTAATGTTTTGCAGAGCGCTCAGACCTGATGTCTGCTGGCCCTTCCAGAAACTGGAGCAACACACACACGCACACACACACTGACATTAAACCTTAGGCAGGTGTAGCGGGCACGCAATTTGACATTAAAGATAAGAAGAAAACAGGAGCCGTGCACATTGAGCCAGTCTGGCTACATTTCCTCCCAGCGTAATTGAAGTGCGGTGTGCAAACTGAAAGCGTTTCATTTTAAGTGGATGTTTGCATTACATGTTATTGAGCGCCTCATAGCAGAGCTTTTGTTTCATGTTGCACAAGTCCTGATTGCAGGGTATATGAACAGTTCAGATAAAAAGGCTTCATTTGAAAGTTGAATGTAATGCAGGTAGAAGTTCCCGCTTGTGGTCACCCATAAAAGGGCCTGGTCAGCCTGCTGTTTATCTCTGTAGTCCTGTAACTTACTGTCACTTAAGGTTTCCCACTAACAAACCAAACAGGCTTGGGAACATTTAAACGTTATTTGTTTAATAACTTTTAGTGTCTTCTCATAAAATGCTCATAAAGTGGGTTGAGTTAAGAGGGGGATGAGCTAGAGTTTGTGTGTCTAGATAATCCATAGGAAGGCATTGCTCCTCTGCCCTTGTTTGTCACTGTCATTGGACCTTCGTACCCAATATGTTTGCATTTAATTAAACAAAGCACACAACTTTACATCACTTCCTCGGCTATCAATATCACATCAGAATTGATCGCCTCTTGCTTTAAAAAAAAAAAAAAGAAAAAAAAGAAGAAGCATGACACGGAAGCCACCCTGAAACTAATTAGAAGGACAACAGGACAGAATGAGTAATATGACATTAAGGCAAAAACACACACAATGATTGGGCTAAGAGACAAAGACCAGTGGCAATCAATCTAGCTTATTCTGTCAGTAAAACCACAGCAGCCTTCTGTAGCAGCGGGAGAAAGGAGCGGTTTAGTTAGTATTGTTGTCTGATTGTGGCCTATTATTTGCTGTATTGTTTTCCAGACTAATAATACCAGGGTTTGTGTGGTTTTGTCCACCTGGCCAGGTTATTAATAACATAATACCATGTCATAAAAGAGGCTGTTTAGACCCTTGACTTAAAGGCAGCGTGCTGTTGCTCTCATTTCATACATAGCCCACTCCCTTATATGCTGTCATACATTTAATGTTCCATTAATCATAATTCCTACTGGAGCTGTCCTTACTGGGTTTTGTAGTTTAGCCACACCTCTAAATGATCAATGCTGTGTGTTTTGTGGAGCAGGTAACTGGCAAAAGCTGTGCCAAAATCCTTTATTGGTTCCTTTCTAAGCACAAAAGATGCCTACATTTTTTTTATAAACTGTCATGTGAATTTGGTAGATTTTATCTTTTTTAATTTTTTTAAGCTTTTTACCTTTTTCTCTGCATTCATCTGTACTCCTCCTTCACATCTCCTTGAAAACTGCTTGTGTGAGTCTGATGCAGCGCTGTGGAGCATGCTGAACCGTAATGTATTCCACTGCCATCGTGCCGCATTATTACCCTCAGATATTGTCTCATGTACTGACATTCCGTTTCAATATTAGATGTGTCTGTTGGCGCAGGGTGTTGATATAGAGTTACTATATCTCACCTGCAGGTAAACTGGGAGCATGCTCTCACTGTATGGGTCAAGTTGTGTGTTTGTGTAAGGAGCTTGGCCGTTGGTATTTCTCTCCTTGTGCAGTGAAAGAATGGGCATGGCACACCTGTTGGAACTCTGTTAGTCAAATATAACTGCTTATGCTTTGAGTGATTTTTTTTACCCCCTCCCCCCTCTTGCGCTTCTTTTGCCCCATCTCTAATGACAAAATCAGCTGAATTGGTTGGTAGTGGTTATGATAATGGGATGATTGTCTGGCTGGTCTGTAAATCACATGTGGTTATAATGGGTTAAAAAATTGCCCCGTTTCTCTGTGTGAAAGAAAGAAGGAAGTATCTCCATCGGACAGATTTAGATTTGATCAGTGCTAGAGTCTGACATTTAATGATTTATTTATTTTTAACTCCACATAAACAACTGTTCTATTTCTTCATGTTGCAAATCCAGGTGGATTTCACAAATGTTTATCAGTATCGGCAAAGATACTGGCAAAGAGATGGTCATGCAAAATATCTGATATTGGCACTGAAGGGCATATTTAGTGTACCTTTTAATATTTGACATGTTAAAATGAATTCTACAAAGCTGTAATGTACTACACAGATTGGCTCCTCTCAGAAAATATTTATTATATATATATATGTGTGTGTATGTATGTATGTATGTTCATCTGTCAAGGTGTCCATTAGTCTCTCTATGCATCTATCTGTCCATTTATTAATATATCCATCTCTTTAACATCAGTTTAGTGCTTTCTAATTTCTCTTTTTTCCCCTCTTAGTGCACAACAAAGCCAGAGGCATAGCTGGAAGGAGCCTGCCAGGTCGCTCTGTCCTACCTATGAAAAGGACAGTCCTGCAAACTCAACCCAGACCCTACTGAGTCGTCTGCAGCAGCTGACCTCAGAGCTCCAGAGTACGCAGACTCAGCTGCACCTGACCCAGGAGTCTGAGAGCGAGGCCACTGCAAAAGTGCAGAAGTAAGTACAGCCATCACTAAACCAAGCGCTGGATTATGGGAGCGTGCTTTTGGATTCACCTAATCCAAATTAATACTTTATTTGTGTAAATCAGTCTGTAATCTATTGGCCAGAAAAATGAAACATGTGTTGTAAAACCTTTTCTGACTAAGAGAGTTTCTGTCTTAGCTATACCATACTAAAGTGCATTCTGTGAAGCAGCAGGTGAGTGTGTCAGTAGTGTCTCCGCTGTTGCTGAATTGAGACAACTGAGAAAGTGAATTTAGACGTTATTTAGAGAGTTCTTAGAATGTAAAAACACATCTAGTGATATTCCTGTACTTCCTAACTGTTTACATTTGGACCCTTCAGTTACCTTTCCTATTGAACCTGTAGACTTGTAGACATGTTCTACTGCCCTGACTTCCAACTAGCTTCTGGGAGCTTGTCCCATGGTGTGTCCCTCGCTCACTTGCTCTCTTTCTCACTCCTCTCCCTCACACCGGGGCTCCCCACGCAAAGCAAACATGGCTCGGCCTGCTGATCTATTTACACGATGAATTAACCAACCAGGGGGTGGGGATGCAAAGCTGAGGGGGTGCTCAAAACCCTGAGAGAACTCCCAACACCCACCGCCAGCATGAGAAGCTTGAAAAAGAGGGAACTTTACCATTGTGTCTAAAGGGGGGTGGTCCTGAAATGGTTCTTTTTTTTTGTGGCAACATCAGACTACAACACAGACTATGTTCACTAATGTGGGACTTTAGACCCCTTAATGCACTCTGCCCTGCCCACCCCCAGTGTCCCATTTTTGTAGTGAACTCGCTGCTCTACAGCATTGTCATGCTCATTGCTCAAAAATAAAATAAGCTGTATTTTAAAATGCGTATTGCTAGTGCATATTTGTGGTTCATATGAACACGACATAGGATTTGGACACACTGTAACGTCAGCTGTTGCCCTCAATATTGATGCAAAAAAAGGCAATTAACCCTGTGCATCTAATCTCCCTCTCATCATAGATAACAGCAAGTTTAACAGCAAGGTTGAAAGTTAAAGCATACAGACTAAAAGCATGCAGACTAAATTGGGCTACTATCTGTGCAAGAACTGCTAGACCACCCATACTGTCGCCATCAGATAACAGTACTTAAAGCTTTCATCTGTGAGAGAGAGAAGAAACTCGTACTTACAGACTCTTACAGATCTGAAAAAATCCACAGGTGTTTCTGTCCGTCCATCCACTGTGAGAAGACAACACTGAGAGTCTGAAAGAATGTATGGTTGTCAAGAAGCTGTTACTGAGACAAGGGAACAAAGAGGCTGGTGGTGTTCTCAGAGCTATGGTCTGAGGACCCCAGAGTCCAGACCTCAACGTAATTAAATGCATTGTTTGAAGTGTGAGAAGCAGAAACCGCAACCAACTTCTAAGAGTGGCCTTTGGAGGTGTGGAAAAAAATATTTCTGCATATTTCTAAAAAGCATGTCTTCTGAAAAGAAAGGAAGCTGTAATAAAGGCAAATACTGAAATCCCAAAAGTTTGACATTATATTTAGTTGTTGAGGCTTCTCTGTAATTTTCTGTTGGATGGATGGATGGTTTATTTTCTGTTTATTTGGAAAGAAATAGCTGAATGGCCATTTTGCCTGGAAAGTAAATAAATGCAGAGTGGTCTCTGGCTTTTGAACAGTACTGTACATATGATTGTAAATGTAAAAAAAACCAGTGATAAGACACACAAATACTCCACAACTCAATGTTGTGTCCGTTGTGTGTCTGTGTCTTGCCTGTTTGCATTAACACACTGATTTAGAGGCATGACCCAGCCATGTCCACAGTTGAAGGTTCAGCTATGTGTGAATCACAGTTACTGCTGTGAAGGGAACATCTATCTCACCACTGTGCCGTGCCATTTTACTGGAAGTAGAAACAAGTGAGTTCCTCACGTTCTGAGAATCCTCATGTTATTTATTTCCCTGAAACCTGAATCAGCGCCAGCGTCAAGGCTTAAGCCTTTTCTCTGCCAGACGCTGTGTAGTGGCCACACTCGGGACCAGACCCTTCCCCTTTTTTTTCAACCACAGTTTGTTTGCCAGAGAAGGGGCCTGAGGGTGGGGGCTCGGCTGTTGCAGTGCTGAGAAGAGGGGTGTTGTAGGGTGGAGGTGAAGGCCTTTTTTTGGAAAGGGGAAGCAGAGACAGACAGGAGCAGCATCAGTGTGCAGTGCAGACTGTGGGACAGTGCGAGGGAACATGAACTACTCACACCTGAATGCTAGCTGACACTAGCAGATGGATACTCCGCGGTCACTGGACTTTGGGTTGCAGTGGGAAGCAGCTCTGACGTGGGCCTTGTCACACCGCGGTGAGAAGAATGTAAGGCTTAAGCGGGTGGGCCACGGCCCCTGCTGCACGCAATGCTGGGAGGAGGAAGCCCTGAGCAGGCCCAGAATGTGGCACCTGAGTGCTGGGCTACAGCCCCCATTGATGGAGGGGCTGAGCTGAAAGTCTAATGACCCACTGAATCAAACTTGGCCATGAGAAACACACAAAGGCGCTTTTCATGGCCCGGTCGGCCCACAAATGGGCTATGGCTGGCGCTTCCCATCAGACCTCGGGCTTGCAGGCTGCCGTGCAGGCCTGCCTCTGTCTGGCACAGCTGGTGCTGACCCTCCATGCTGGCCTGTTCTTGCTACATCTTTACTCACCCTGTAGCTGATGACACTGTCCTCCTACAGAGCTCCGCCATTCTGTAACTCCGTAACACCGTAACTGATTTGTTATTCAGTTAGAAGCTATAACGCCTCCGCAGAAACACTGGCGTTTCCATGCGCTATAGAAAAGCTGATGCCGTTTTGAAATTTATGCAAGGTCGCTGTTTACTCGATCTTTTTTGAGCTGTAATTGTTGGTTTTACGACTCTGTGAATTCTTAATCAGGATTTATGTTTTTGCCGGATCTTCCCTGGCGTGTATGTTTGGGTTTACTGGCTACTCTCTGCAAACAGTTTTCCAAATCCCCAGCAGCACATCAGCACACCTTGGACATCCTGCCGCAGAGGCATAGACCCTCTAATTGTGCAAACGTGACAGAGAGACTAACGAATATGTTTAAAATGCTGGATACGTGCATCAGAGCCTAAAAGGTTGTTTATGTGACACATGTGTGAGAAAGTGGGGATGGTATAGTAATGTGCTAATTACAGAGATTTGTTTTAGTTCCAGTCAAAATGATCATTAATTACTACTTAGTCATTTTTCAGTGTCCAGGGGAAAGAGGAGGAAATACAGAGGTTTCAGCAATTAAATGTAATATTAGATTGTTCATTATTTAATGTGTCCATCTTTAATCTCACTTGCAGCTTTTAGTCCTTTTAGAACACTTTCTATTGTTGTTGTTGCTGTTGTGTGGTTTTTTTTTTTTTTTTTTTTTTTTTTTTTTGGTCCTTCAATCTGCAGGAAAAGTTTTCTATGTCTCCAAAATTCAGTTGTAGACGTTGGTTGTATTTTCTGCTTTTCACAATCCAAGTAATTCCATCTACAAATTTATCGGTCTATAAAGCCCTACTCCTCCTGGTGTTCTAGTGCAAATCTTCCTCCTCTCAGTAATGGCTTCTTCACACATATTTTAGTGTTGGGTTGGACAGAAACACCTGTGGAAGGTCTGAAGTATAAGTGGAGCTTGATTTTCTCCTCTCTCAAAGAGGAGCACTGTCTTCCTGATAGTGACAGTTTTGGTGGTCTAGCAGGTCTTTATTAGGAGTTATTAGGAGTCCCATTTTCTCCTTATCCTCCTTATCTCCTTTCTCCTTTTTATTTGACCTCCTCTTTCTTTATTCGTGAATATGAACTAAAATTAAATCAACACAAAGGGCTGTCTCTGACTTCTGCACAGTACTGTATGGGTCTGTTAGTTTGCCTGTGTGTAAATAGGCATGTATGCATGGCTCCTGCGTTCAGCAACAGTGACCTTTCATAAATATTAGTCCATTTTATCCCTGTTTTCCCTCCCTCAGCCTCAGATTGATGTGACGCATCTCTCGGCCACATTTGTTTGTCTGTGTATATACACACACACGCGTACTAGCCGAGTGTATACTCATGGAGTGTCTCAGCGCGTGTGAAATACATATGGCCAAGCAGTCGTGCTCAAATCTCCTAGCGCAGGGAAACAGGTGGAGGCTGCTGAGGAAACAAGGCTTGGGTCAGACCACTCCCATATGCTCCCTGATAAGCAAGAGCAGACTGGCTAGACAATGCACAACCACGGCACTCAACCACAGCTCATTTCATTAGGCTGCTGTTACGAGACTCTGTGTTATTTGGTCTTGACATATGTAGTGTTGATATGGCTGTTGCAGTGGCATGAAGCGGCAATCACGCTATAGGTTTACTTTTTCAGAAAATATTGAACTCTTGTTTCATAGGTTTCTTTATGAATGGCCTCTTATTTGTAGTGAATATTGATGAATAGTCATATAACAAAATTGACACAGAATGATGAAAATAAATAGCTTAAATAGTTTCTATAATGAAGTTTACTGGTTTGCAGTTTTCATTTTCCTCTACATTCATCAAAGAACTGTGTTCACATGACATACATGGTTGTATTCAAAGGTGTGAACATGCCTGGTCAAATGACGTGTTTAGTTGTGTGAAAATAAGAGAACACATCCTCTACAGAAATACACTTCTATATGGCTGCAAATTTAAGTGCATAATTTCTGTTTATTTGCAAGTGTTTGAAATGGATTATTTTCCCCCAGTATGTTTTATTCAGCAACAAATGGTTTGTTACATGTGGAGGATGTTCACCTATTGTTACTTAGAAAATTGAGTAAGCAGAAGGGCCCGGATGTTTAATACCACTGTGTATAACAGCTGTCTTTTCTAGGAAAGAAAATATATATTTAAAAACAAATCACATTTTAGAATTAAAAAATGTTTAAATTAAACATTTTGTTTAAAAAAAAAAGAATTAAAAAAGTAACCTATGGGGCTTCACATCACTGAGAAATATCACTGAGGAAAAAATTATATATTAACCCATTTCAATTATATACTACATCTAAATGAAGAACAGTAGTTTAAATGTATGTTTGCTTTTCTGTCATAGTAATGTAGACTATTATGTATTTGTCATCTGCTGTTTTTCCAGCCAGAATGGTCTGCATTTATATAATCTGCATTTTCCCACCAGAAAAAAATCATTTGTGAATATCTGGAATGGATTTCTGGTATTCCGGTATAAACACTGGCATTTAGGAGTGCTCCCCTTATGCAGCACTAAGCCACTGGCCACTTTCTGCAGACTCATTAACACAGGTTTCTCTACTGCGCAAAACAGTCTGGACGGAGAGGAAAGAGTGCAGTGATGAATGAAAGATGGTTTCCCTCTTGCAGAACTGTGTGTACTCTCTGTTGTGTTGTTGTTTTTCTGCTCTACAAGAGGAGCCTTCTGTCAAAACAAGCTAGGTGACACTCTCTCCATCCCTTTCTCTCCTTCTCTTTCTCTGCAGGCTGGAACGCTTGGTAGAAGTATTAAGGAAGAAGGTGGGCACAGGCAGTGTCCGGACTGTGATCTGACTGGCCGGTGGGTGACCGGAGCAGACGGACACATCTGGCGACCAGGCTGCTGCGTTTAACTCTGAGCAAACAGCCGAAGCCCGGCCTGGACAAACACAGGCTGGAAGTGCCGCTCGCGCTCTCACCCTCAGCCCTGCACTCGTTCCCAACCAGGCTCCATCGTAAATGTTTAACCACCCGCTTCTCATTGCTGCGGTCACCGACTGATACTGCTGTAACCACCATATTACCCGAAGTGTTACTTTCTTTCTTTCTTTCTTTTCTTTTTTACGTGTTTGAGCAGTGTGTTGTGTGATTGTGGACAAACACATGATATTGATGAAATGAGATATTTAATTACACAAGGATGACCACTCCTTTTGAGATGTTCACTCCAGATATGTCCTGTATCAGGCTGGCCTTTGATGGTTATAATTTCAGACATATCTGGGCAGTGTTATGTAATTTTCCACATGTTAAAAATGAAAGGGACCTTGATGAGTTGATCATTAAAAATACATCTATCAATCAAGGGCTTAAAATACCTGTTAAATGTTGTGAAAAGAAAACAAAATCATTTTAAAGTCCTTTTTGGTCCTTTAAATAATGTCCCCTGATTCTGTTTGCATTAGTTCACAGGATGAAGAGCTTACTGGCATCTTACATCACTCTTGTACCAGCAAGCAGGTTTTATGCAGGTTATTAAGGTAGATTGTGATGATGGACTTCCTGCCCTTCTTTATTTCCAGTCAGGAGAAGTGTTCATTTGCACTGATGTGTTATTAGTGAATGTTATGCAGGACGGTTTTCTGGAATATTGTTTACTGTAATTCAACAATATAATTTCATATAATCCATGCTTCCTGTGTTGCCCCCAGTTTATTGGCTAAACCTATTTGTGTTTGTATTCCTCCTGCTTTAAGATGCTGGTAATGCTGATGATGGGGTTATAACAGCTCTAATGGGGGGAACTAAAGCAGTTGCTTATGTTTATCAGGTCTGGTCATTTACAGTGCTCTGAATTAATGAACAGTAGTAGTTTGGAATCCCGCCTTCATTTCCACTACTCCTAGACTTTGCATTGGGCTCCTGATCTTTTATTAAAGAGAGGAGCCAACTTCTGTTAGGCTCTCCATGGCCACTCCTGATCCTCACGTGCGGCGTTTCATGGCCTTCCAAGAGTTTCCTCCTCCCCACTGCCACCATTCCCTCATGCGAGGTGGGCACTGTAGCGCTTGCTTGTGTTCTTCAGCGGATCGATTATGTACTCGGAGCCGCGGACGGTGCTCCGGTGGCCTGGAGTGGTTGAATTAAGAAAGGAGGGGGCGGTGGAAGGCGGGTCGTGCTGTTCAGTTGCCCTCCCCTCTAATCAGCCCAAGCGTGCAGGTTCCACCCTTCCCTGCTGTAATTGACTGTACCGCGGACAGGGCGCTGCTCGGGGGTCCCGCACCTCCCTCACCGTGCCTCCTCCTTCTCCGTCACGCCGTCCGGCTTCTGGGCTTTTTGTCATAGGAGAACGTAAAGTGAGGTTCTTGTGTGGAGCGCGAGCGCAGAGAGGAGCGCTGGTGCCGCTGGAGGTGCTGCAGGCTGGCTCTGTGTCCGTGTGGAGGCCCGCGCGCCTGTGGTTGCTGGGCCGGAACAAAAGGCGAAATCCCGATTATCCTCCCGAAAATCGGTGGCACGACGAGCGGACTACAAAACAACTTTTATACGCTTTAATTAAAACCGTGTTTCGACAGCCTCTGCTCAATGACCCTCCGAGAAAAGCCTGACTGATCCCGTTGCTATAACGACACCAAATATGTCAAGCCTTTCTCTCTCTCTCTTTTTATCCCTCCCTCCTTCTCTGTTCACACTACTGCAGACTTCTTATGGTCCACCATCAGCCATTACCCCAGATTACCACGTTATAGTGCCCGATTGCGCTTTACGCACTGCAGCGAGTTTAATAGAACTGCACACTCATTCACTCGTTCATTCATTATTTCGTTCATTCATTCATAAATGAGGCAGTATTGAAGGATGCAGGACATCACCAGGCCTCGGGAGACTTAGTCGAGTTCATTGTGTGAAAGAATCGTTAATGAAGAATGAATTGATGGATTAATGGATGAATACGTGATTCTTTCACACCGACTAACTCTAGCGAGGCCTGGTGATGTCCTGCATCCTTCATTACAGCCTCCTATCGTCCATAAACCCTTTATTCTTATTAATAAGTGTCTGTATGTTTATAGATGCACGCGAAGCAGCCAAGCGAGACCCCCGCCGCGTCCCACCGCCACTTTCAGAGACTTTCCCGAGGAGCTAATGAAGACAGAAAGCGCGGAGCCCGAGTAGGGAAGCTGGGAGACCACCAACCTGACATGGCTGATGCATATTAGGAGGGGAGGAGGGGGGTGGTGGGGGTCCGCAAAGCCCTAATAAACTTCTCCCGTATCACTTTTAATGGAAAAGCAGCTGCTTCCAAAGCTGATCTCGGATAGAGAGATCTCTCCCTCTTCTCTCCTCTCTTTTCAAAGCGCCTTTCTTTCCCGGGTGGGTGTGATTCTGGAGGGCTAATGCTTTGCTCTTTTCGTTGGCCAAGCACAATTGTGTTATTGGAGATAATTAATTCAATCCCCATCAAAAGGTATTAGGAGCGGCCTGGCCCTGTAGTGGCTCTCTAAACTCGGAATGAAAGGCCGGGGAAGAAAGGTCCGCTGCGAGGCCGCTCATGGCCGCTTTTGAAGTAAAGGGCTCTGCGCATTGTTCCACACAGTTTTGTCCATAAGGCCGGAGAAAGCGCCGCAGCTTTTGATGGGGTAACGAGAGACGCCACATACGCTGGAAAGCAAGGCGCTGGTGGGCCCCGGGCTGGACACTGCCCGCTGCTAACATATGCTGCTCATTAATAAAGTCCGATCGGCCTCATGGATGAGCTCCTGTGGGTGGAGGAAACAGGAGAAGGAGCGATGCAGAACGAATTTTTAAAAAAAAAGAGTTTTGAAGGATTGATGATGATGATAATAATAATAATAATAATAATAATAATAATAATAATAACAGTAGTAATAATAAAAGAAAAGGAATGCCCAAATAACCTGTTATTAAATAACGACATTACCCATATTTAGTAATAACAAAATATATCATACACTACTGATAATACTACTACTATTAATACTACTATATTATTACTTTAAAATATACTTTACTATTGTTATTAAACTTGGACAATAATATTAATTACAGGTGCATTATTATTATTATTATTATTATTATTATTATTATTATTATTATTGTTTTACTAATAATAAATCATTAAAGAAACATTGGTAGATGTTTAGAATTAATAACAAAACAGTATATATAATATAGGGCCTGCTGCTGCAGATAATAATAATAATAATAATAATAATAATAATAATCATAATAACAATAATAACAATAATAATACGTATGTAATTATCATTATTGTCCATGTTTAAAATAATAAAACCAATACTTATACATAATAGACTACTTCTGCTGCTGATAAGAATGTCAACAATAATAACACATTAACAAACAAAATATAAAAATAAATTGATAAAATCAAAAAACTTTCATAATATAATATATTTGTGTGTGTGTGTAATGAAATATATCTATATGATAATGTAGAACATATTATACTATCATTTAAGGTTTATTGGTGTATTATTACTATTATTATTATTATTATTATTATTAGCAGCAGCAGCAGCAGCTGTACAACAATAAAGCTGTTATTAAATGATGGTATTGTTCATGTTAATAATAACCCGAACAATTTAATATATTTAATACCAGTTCCTAGTCTGATGTTTATCCAGCACGCTGGTGGTCTGTATGTAAGGGTGCTATATTACTGTATTTATTAACTATCACAGTGATGTTATTATAAGTTTATCGGTCTGCACATACTGTCTGTTCCTAAGTGGTTTCACCTCCCGCTCGTTCGGCCCGCTGTAAAGCTCTCTGAACTATCCAGACCGGCTCTTTAAGAAATCAGTAAATCAGTAAAGCACGGTCCCGGTCCCCTTCATCACCTCCATCAGCAGCCTCATCCCCTCCTGCCCTGGATAAAGCTGAGCGTGAGGAGCGGGTTCTCACACCTGCAGGCCTAATTCAGCCACACTTCCACTGCAGCTGGAGAAGTTCAACGGAGAGGTTCTGAACTCTGATCACTGACCACTAACGACACATCCTCCAGGAGACACGCGCTCCCTCCCAGATCAGACTCGTCCGTCTCTATCCATCCTGTTCTTTCTGTTCTTTCTGATTTAGAGACGTCCAGAGGCGCCAAACTGTATATACGACTCGCAGCTGTACAGCATGCGCAGGTCACACTGATTGGGTTCCGAAATGAAAGTGTGCGGAGTAAAACGGGATGTCTTTACACGCGGAGACTCCTGATATTCAGCACTTTACAACATCAGTAATTAGTAATTTATTATTATTATTATTATTATTATTATTATTATTATTATTATTATTATTATTATTATGCAGCTAGACCATTATCGTTTGACTGGGTGTCAGGGTCGTTTAAGCGCTTGCTTGATGTCTTCATAGGCTTCCTCAGCAGACCCGCGGGGGGGGTGGGGGGTCTGAGTGTTATTAGTCTAATTTAGACTCTAATTTTAAAGGTTTCAAATGTTTTTAAAGTGCGAAAAGAGTGAATAAAGAGCGAGCGAGAGAGTGTGTGTGTGTGAGAGAGTGAAGTCTGAACGGAGAAGGAGAGAAATCGCGGTCGCGCGCACGCTCGTCAGCGCCTCGCACGCGCCTCCGCTCAGCCGCCCGGGTTTATTGACGCGTCGGGGGGCAATTACATGATAATTAAATGAATTTCACGGTTAGTCAGCCAAAACGAGCGTCTACAAAACACCATGATCAAAGTCAAATCTGTTCAGGTTCACGTGGCCTGTCGTGTAGGTTAGGCTGCACAATAAGATGCTTTGGCCTCGCTATGATATTGTTAAAAGTCCCTTTTAAACAGCGGCCGGGATCTTTTCTGGCGCGGGGCTTTGAGGCTGCGTTTGTGTTAGACTTGGATTTTCTCTTGGTCTTTTACCAACACACGGTCAAAGCAGGCGAGGAGCAGCCAAAGCGCGCAGCCTCCGCGCCGGGAGCGCCTCTCCGCCCCGGGCCTCTGCAGTCTCCTGGCTCAGGGGTATTTACTGACTGACTCTTATTTATTTCCTGTTTTAGGTGTTTTAATGTGTGCGGCAAGCAGGAGCAGGAGGAAGAGTGCAAGGGGCGAGCAATCGGGGTCCAAACCTGCGGTCAGCTGGACGGGTAAATAAATCTGTGGAGGCTTGAAATAAATAGAGTGAATGAAATCCCATCACAGTGGAGTCCTGCCCGCTGGTGCGGTCACCCTTAAACACAGAGACGGAACGAACACTAAAAGCTGGCGTGATGAAGAAATCCGGGCTTTATTCGTGATGCATTACAAGACCGGGACTGAAAGGCTCCTGTTTTAATCGTCCAACGAGGTAAAAACAACCACCACCCCCCCTCCCAAAAAAAAAAAAAAGAACGAGTAAAATGACAACATCCAAATACACCTGCAACAGACAGATCGCATTTTATCTTTTCTTTTCTCTTTTTTTACACCTGCAGCGCGATCCACAAGATCATAACTGACCTTCATTCGTGCACATTGGAACACATGGACACATCATAGTTATAGGGGGTCTACAACGTTATTTTACAAGCTGGAAAAAAATCGCTTTAAATACACTAGCAATGATTTTATAGGGGGGATATACAATCATTCAGGTGGATAGGGAGGAGGAGGGGGGAGGGGGGAAACACTTTACAATATGTTTTTTTTATTATCATTATTATTATACACATACACATTATTATACTTTAGGTAACAGTCCTTTATGCACCGGGTGCATGCAAAACAAAATAATAATAATAATAATAATAATAATAATAATAATAATAATAATAAAATAAAGTTTGTTTTTGTTTAGCCGATAATTAGACGGAACTAAGAAGTGTTAAGAACCGGCCTTGAATACACACCTTGGTAGTAAGACGCCTCTAAAGCGGAGGGGTCCATGCTGGCTCTGCCGGCCATGGAAGCGCTGCCGAGCGGCAGGCTGGAAGACATACCTGAGCCGTAAGATGAATATTGCAACGCTTGTTCGTACGCTTTCAAGTCCAGTTTGTGCTGCTGCTCCGAGGAGGACATTAAATTATTGATAGAGAACGGGTGGTTGAAAGAGTAATGGGGGTCCCCCTTTAGGTGCAGCTGAGACTCGTGGGCCATAGAGTGCGGGGGCAGAGGGAGCGAGGAGAGGGACGTGGCTGAGCTGGCCACGGGGTGGACCTGTGGACCGCTGCTCTTCAGTTCGCCGCTCCTGTGCTCCATGCCGTGAGGGCTGGACGACTGGTTTGCGCCGGCGATGGAGCCGGAGTCCATGTGGCCGCTCTTGGCGCTCGCGCTGTCGCTGGAGGGCGAGCCGGAGCCGTTCTGTTCCTTCCTGCCGTCCGGCCCTTTCCCGCTGCCCGCGAGCTTTTTGTCACATTTGAAGCGCTTCTGTCTGCGCAGGTAGCAGCCGTTCTCGAACATATTCCCAGAGTCCGGGTGCAGGGTCCAGTAGGAGCCCTTCCCCGGCTTGTCGGGCGACCTGGACACCTTGACGAAGCAGTCGTTGAAGGACAGCGAGTGTCTGATGGAATTTTGCCACCTCTGCTGGTTCTGGCGATAGTACGGAAACAGGTCCATTATCCACTGGTAGATCTCGCTGAGCGTGAGCATCTTGCTGGGGGACTGCTGGATGGCCATGGTGATGAGGGAGATGTAGGAGTAGGGGGGCTTTGCGTGCGGGTAACTTCTCCTGAAGGTCTTGTTGTCCCGCGCCCTGTTGAGGTTGGGCTGCGCGTAGGTCATGGGGCTCATGGTGGGGCTGATGCTCGAGTAGGGGTTCAATGGAACGTTCATGGAGTTATGCTGAGCCGAAATCGCGTTCATGCTAGTGGGGCTGAGCGCGGTGCCCATGGAGGACACCCCACCGCTCATCCCGTTCATCGCGCCGCCCGCGCTTGACTGCATGCCCGCCATAGTCCCCGGGCTGAGTCCCGCACCCAGAGCGGGGTTCGCGTAAGACATGTTGAAGGAGCTGGAGGTCATATTCCCACTGGTGGACATACTCATGTAACTGTTCATAGTGTTCATGGAGCTCAGTCCGGGGTTCATGCTGCTGTTGGTCATGGGAGAGTACACCTGAAATACAGCACCACAGCAGAGATCAGGTTATTTAACGAGTGTAAAGCCATAAAAAGCCGCAATAAGACTGGCTGCATGATATACAGCTCCGTGCACTCCAGCTCTGGAGCTGTATAACAAGCAAACACAGGTATTAGCTCCAGTCAGCACTGCTGCTCCACATTTTCACTAGCACTTTTTTACTTCACGCCGTGACGCTTTCAGAGAGGCACTGAATCTGGAATGTTGGGAATATCATTTGATCATTTTTGCCCAGAAATAGATTTAAATATGTATATATAGATCTTAAAAATATATGTATATATAGAGAATACAGGCCTAGGCAGAAATCAATTACACTACACTTAAACTATTAAATAAAATTAATGTATAAGACCTAAAAAACACATTTTATTAATTATTAATGGCTCTAAAATGTATACGAAATATGTGGATCCTGTAAAATACATGCTATTCAACAGTAATAACCCAAAATAAATAAGCACGTTTAAAGCCAGCGCATACTCCACAGTACCCCCGTAACGACCACCTCACTCCGGGATCACTACCGCCACCAAGCGGGACGCTCAGCGCCAGGTACCCTCTGACCGGATCCACACACAGAAACTCCACTTCATTCCCAGGATTCCTGAGGAAGTTATCCGGAAAGAAAGTCTCCCCTAACGACCCAGCCCGCCTCATAAACCCGCTAGTTCTGCTCACATTAGACTAGTTTTAAACTCTCTCCCAGCGCCCACCGCAACAGACACAGCCGCTCACACCTACCTCCTGCGCATCGGTGTAAAAGCTACTCCAGTCTGGAGTTTCGTGTCCTTCCATTTTCACTGCGCCCAGCATTATGGAGGAAGTCTGCCGGTCGTCAACATGCAGTTCTCAGCCTGAAGTTTCCTCCTGCAGAAAGTGCTCCGGCGAATGCTGCGCCAGTCTGTGCTGGGA
>CM067483.1:22209186-22241819 GCA_034552555.1 Semaprochilodus insignis | reverse complement strand
GTGCTGGGATGTTGCGCGGCGGCGTGTGCGGAGTGAGGAAGTGTTGGGAGCGCAGTGAGTTGGGAGCTGTGGAGATCTTCCCCTAGTCGTTACGTAGGGAGCGGTACAGCCCACTTGACTGGCTCATTTGCCTAGGTCTCCTCACTCTGCTATCACCTTCACAGCTCTGCTGCTTCTGGACAGAAGAGCTGTTTAAAGTAGTGGTAGATTAAAACACGTATAAACAAGTATAACCAGATCCCACAGATGTCAGATGATAATAAACAGATCCATAACGAATCCCCCTGTGTAGTGTAGGCCTGGACTCATAGCCTATCTTAATGTAGATATAACCCATAAAATCACTTTTCATTTCACTATTATCATTCCCCCCGATATCGTCACATTATCACTGCGCAGTAACGCACACGTGTTTCTCCAGGCTGAAGTGGGGCTGCTCTTGCAGGCGGCGTTGTTGTTGTTGCTGAACGCCTGAAGTTGAGGCAGCTCCACCTTCCCGCCCCTCTGAAGGATAAACAAGGCTTACATTTCCCCACTGTAGCTCCACACCTGCTAATGAGCGAATAACAGCGCTCATCATCCACTTACAGCGGATTATCTCCGAGTGATCTCTAACACAGTTACAGCACAAATCGATTTTTCACGGGGCGGAATGAAGCGGCTCTTGAAGCAGAACATTAGACCCTGTTATCGCCGCCCCCCCGAGAGGGGGGCTGCACTTTGGTGGGACTGAGCTACGCGGCGACAACCAAGTGAAGAGTTTTATGGACTGAGAAAGACTTTATTCATATGGAACTTCAATCAGCTGTAATAAACGAGCTAAGGGGAACTAATGAAACGCTTTCCAGTGCAGGCACATATGCGCTCAGGCTATAGATATAGATTTATTGCCATTGCTCAATATATGTCATTGCTATACATTATATGAGGTTTTGACATTTTTATTGTAGGCTATGGCTTCATTTTCAAAGATTCTTCCTTTGTGACAACATTTCAGCATTGTGTCTAAAATCTTCTACTTCTTGGTTTTAGATTATCTTCTTGGTCCTCAGAGTGAAGGACGTTATCCTGCTTCAGTGGATCATCACCCAGAGAGGTCTTTTGATCGTATTTCCAGCACTCTTTCGTCTGTAATTCAGCCCTTTAGTCGATTAATCTAGTACATTTAATCTATGCATTTAATAACTGAATGAATAAAGATTGAATAAATAAATAAATAAATAAATAAATTAGTTAGTTAGTTAGTTAGCTACATTAGTTACATTGGCAGCTACAACCTGAACAGGCTCGGTACCTTTTAATACACAGGCTATATAAGTTCTTACATTCACAGTTGCTGATGCTTAAAGGGCACCTCCGCCGACTGGTCTTGCACAGTTAAAGCGTTCAGACGGAAATAAAGTCATTAGTCGCGGTTTGATGTAAGAGAAGGTGGTGAGAGGAACCAGACGCCTGAAGAGTTAAACTTAACTAAATGGTGATGAATGAACTGTCCGAGCTCTGAGCACTGATACAGTAGTTTTGACTTTGTGGCCCAAACCTGTATTTTATTTTAATTCGTTTATTTTAGGTCGTGTTGGTTCCCCGATCATTTTAGAAGATATATAAAATTGCTAAATTTGTGTCCATGATGATCCACATCTAACCGCTCGGAGTGACCGTGCTGAGATTTCATCATACAGAAATTCTAGAAAGTCGGTGGAGTTTCCCTTTACGCAGCACAAATGCTGGGAGTTTTAATGGCCTGCTTAAAAGTAAACCGGGTGAGTTCTTAACTTAATCGTGGCCATCAAAAAGCAGAGCTGCGCCATTTCAGGCTGAACACCTAAGGCACTACAGGGACCCCGTAGAGGTGAATATCTCCAGCAGAGCTCAAACCGGAAGTGTCCGACGCGCGTGTCTTACAGCTCTGTTTGCTGGACCTGTTGCTGGGAGACGGAGCTGCGCCCAGCCTGGAGAAGCGTTAGGAGAAGTTTCTGGGGGGAAGTTTATTAAGTTATCTGGATTTTGAGCTCGAAGCTACATGACCTACAACATCTGTAATAAATACACTCTGATACTGAGAGAAGCCCGTGTTTAAAGGTAGGAGCCGTTTTAATGTAACAGTAACTCACTATAGAGTTTATTAGCATTAGCTGGTTAGATTAGCTAACACTACACTCTGTAAACACAGACAAACTGTTTACAAATAAAAAAAAGAGCTACATTAGCATTAGCTACATTACGGACATTCTCCCTCAAGAGGAATATCTATCTGCTGATGTGTGTAGATAAAAACATTAAACCATTTGTTTTAGCCATTTTTATTTCTGACGTCACATTATGATATAATAAAATACTGAATTAAAATTTTCATTTTCCACTTCCTAATTTCCCTTTATAGCCGCTTTATTCCCTACTAAATGTGTCCAGTAATCAGAGACATTACTAAAAGGATTAAACCCATTGGTGGAGATTAGATAACATATATTTTCTATGCAATACTTATCATATATGCAGTTATCAAGTAATATGCTTGTTATAATCTATTTGAATGAATGGTACTTACATGCAAACCTACACTGGCTTTTAGAGGCAAATCTGGAAATAATGTCCTTTAATAGGTGTATGTAAAATACTAATATGAACTTAAAATGTCTCTGTAATATAAAAAAATACACATATTCCATATTCATAGCAACTGCTGACTCATCCTGAAATATCTCTATATGTACCATCATAGTAAAATATTTAGGATTTAACCTGGATTATTTTTGGTCACCAGACCCAGGTGATGCAAGGCCTTCCCAGTTTCATAAATACAGCAGACTCCTAAACTATTAGGACAGTAATATGCTGATCGTTTTGCTCAAGCTGTTTTCACAGGACAGACTGTCTGCCGGTATTTTCATGCCTCAGATAAATGATAAGATTCTGTTTATGTTATGGGCTCTTATTTTGAGCGTCTTTGTCATTCGTTGAAACACATACTATAAACAGAGGGATTTAGAAAAGGTTGATTTGTAAAAATGTTCTACTTGTTGACCCTAGAAATCTCCTGGGATCTCTGTGCATTTTGTTTTGGGTTATTGTACTGTTTTAGAAGATGATTCATCATCCAGTAAGGTTTGCGTGTTTTTATTTTTTTTCAGTTTTCTTTGTGTACATTGTACAGTCCTTTTATCAGATACAAGAGGATAGACTTAGAGTGACAGCCCTATGGTGTCCAGTATAACCTGTGCTGCATCTGTAAGACCTTTCTCCACAACTGAACTCTTGGTATTACTAAACTGTTACTGAACCATTCAGTTGTTAAACTTTGTGCTTTGCATCTCGTTGCATACCTGCTGAGGTTCTGCAAGTTTAGATTTCTGCCAAATTACCCTTTACAAGCACATATAGCCTGTATTCTTGTTGAAGAGATATATGAAGAGATAGTGTGGAAAGTATTCTGACAGAAGTGGATTTTCCAGTACAGAAAGGAGCCAAAAGCAATATAAAACTCTACAAGCTGTCCAAAAAATGAAGAAAACTGCAGCCAGCCTTCCAAAATTTCACCAAGAGTGCATTGACAATTCTTCCAGGAGGTCATAAAAGAACCAAGATGAACATCTAAAGAACTGCAGGCCTTACTTGCCTCAATTAAGGTGTAAACATGATTCCACAATAAGAAAGACCCTGGGCAAAAATAACATCTGTTTGAGAGCTGCAAGGCACCTAACACTGCTGAACAAAAAAAACAGAAAAGCTTGTCTTGCATTTGCCATAAACATCAAGATGATCCCACAAGACTTTTGGGACAATATCCTGTGGACTGACGAGTCAAAGGTGGAACTTTTTGTAAACATGGGTACAATGCATTCCACGATGAGAACATCATACCTATAGTTAAACATGGTGGTAGTGTGATGGTCTGGGCTGATTTTGATTAAATCATAAACTCTGCTGTCTTTTAGGAAATCACTTTTTACCTAAAGCTCAAATGACGTTGGGTTATGCAGCAGGATGATGAAGTACACAAGCAAGCCCGCCTCAGAATGATTAAAAAAAAAAGTTTTGTTTAGCCCTTTATTAAGTCACTTTGACTTTATTAAATTACTTTGACTTTTTGTGTTTACTCATGTCTTTATTTTGTTATAAAAATAGTTGGCTGAACATTTAATGTGACAGATTAGAAAATATGAGAGGTCATGAGAGGGGCAAACACTTTTTCACACAGTTATTAAAGCATCTTTCTTTTTTAGTAAAGGGTCAGTTGGTCAGTGCTGTACTGGGCCATTATTGGACAGAGTGGTGATTCATTCAACCTTTGTGATTTACCTAACCTCATGTTTATCACATTGAGTTAAAGGCCTACTCTACCCAACTGCTGGACAAACTAGTCTATGTTGCTAGATGAACACAACAAGGATGCTAAACGCAGGACATAGTGTTGGAATATTGACCCAAAAGTTCATTTTTTTCCATTCAGTGAAATTTTGCTGTAACGGAGGGGATTTGAGTTATGTGACTTCAAAGTATGGAAATGAGGCTTAATTTAATACAAGATTCAACTTGACTAAATGTTTAATATGTACCATAAACATCTTTTGTTGTGATTATTATTTATTCCAAAAACATTTATTCCACAATTTTTCATCATGCTGTTTGGATTAGCCTTACCATGAAAACTCCTTCCACTTTGATGTTCACATCTTAAGTATTATTGGTTAGTTGATGCTGCTGTTGCAGGGGGTGCTACATTTAGATGCCAAGTTGAAGAAGAAAAGGGGCATACAGAGTGCCGATGCACAGTTTCAATTTTCTTCAGGTTTCTATGCATCTGCACTGCACATTTAAGATGATGTATTGTAATGTTTATTCTGGTCATGTGGAGTTGTACTTGGTACAGATGGAACGTGGTCACAATATAGAATGAATGTTACTGCATATAAACAGACTTTTCAAATGTGTTTTTACAGTAGAAACTACAATAGACCTCTTCAGGGCTGTGCATGCTGTTGTCGCCACTGGCTGCACTGCACCCCTAGGCCCAATTGTACCACCACCACCGACTATGCCTCTGGTTGCTGTTGACTAACTGGTCTTTCGTCTGTATTCTCTGTAACTGAGCTGTAGCCTACTATTTCATTAGAATAGACTGACCAGTTCAGCAAACAGCTAACAAAATATTATCAGTGCTGAACAAAAGAAGAACGTAACGGCTTTCAGTCTTTGCTTCTCTAAAGGCTCAAACATTGTCACTCTTCATCAAGTCACTTAATGTGCCAGAATATTATATTATGGGTGATTTAAGCACAAAGTTTTTGTGCAAACAAGCGTTGTGGAAACAGATCCGATTTGAGCATGGTAAAGATCAGTGTTATATTTGAGATGGAATTTGAGTGGCTGTGTATACATTTAGCTATAGTTGTATTCCAAAAATAAATAAATAAATAATCAAATGTTGTGGACATGCTATGCTGGTGGTGGAATCTGATGAAAGTGCCACAGCTGTTTTGTACAATGATAATAGAGTTAATATGTAAAAGTAATGATCTAAAATGATATATACTGTAAATGAATGCATTGTTTTTTCTCTGTACGTAACTAAATCTGTTCACATAAATAAATAAAATTTGCACATAAATAAAATATTATATCAGTGCAGCTATTGCCAAAAGTACAATGAAAGTGTTAATGTCCCATATTTTATTCATTCATGAGGAATCACTTATTTGAATCAATTTTAGTGCACCGCTTTAATGCTTTGAGAAGATCATTTAATATAAACAGGTCTTAGAAGTTATTAACTATAAACAGGCCTTAGGAGTTATTAACTGAGGATCCAGTCTCTACAGATTATGCATGAGTCTAATGATTAGAAAGCTAGCCAGACAGCACTGTATAAGCTTAACCGACAACACGTGTGTATTCAGCCATATAAAGTGATTACTTGGCATGGCAAATGATTATTGCTCATTTTTTTTATTTAGCTCCTTTTACCATCACATAGCCTATTTCATAATGTAGCTCACAGAACAGCACTGCTGAAGGGACCCACATTCACTCACATGTTACATGTTTGCTGAGTTAATTAGCCAATCACAGCATCGTAGCATCAACAGACTCTTATAACTCATGAATAACTACCCTGATTGCAGGTGTTCATCATAAAGTGTAATTAATGTCTGAAGCATTGTTTCATGATAGTTTTGAGATTAATTATAATATTGGTAAAATCTGAAAGATTTAATTATGCAGAATGTTTGAAAGTCGGTGGAATTCCCCTTTAACATCAATGATCCCTTGTACTCTCTTTTGCTTGTCTGCAACAGGTTCCTTCAAGGAATTCAGTTGTTATAAGAGCCAAGACAATTAACAATAGCAAGTAACAAAAATGACTTGCATTAACTAAACGATCAGTTATATAATTTATTCAAAACATTATTTTGCAATTTTATTACCTTTCTTTTTCTTTCTGCCCTTATACAAAGACCACGTTTGCGGTGAATGATAAACCGTGACTCAATATATAAAGATATATTTCATTCTACATCAAATTACAATTTGTGGCCAACATTAACTTGCATTTTTAATCCTTTTTAGTTTAAATTAAAAAGATTTAATTGTATTAGCAGGGACTATATCTACATGGATCAGCATTACATAGACTGCATTATTTATTTGCTGATACAACGAAATTAATAAAAAGAAAGATTTTAGCTCAGTAACATCAGTAGCATCATCTAAATGTTCTGCTTTTTTGGATTACAGTAAACAGGTCAAAGCTAACAAAGTCAAAGACTTTTACAGAGTACAGAGTCTAAGCCCCCACTGAACAAGCCAAGGGCGTCAGGGGCAAGAAAACACTCAATCAGAGCAAGAGGAAGAAACCTTGAGAGGACCCAAGACTAAAAAGGGGAACCCATCTTTCTCAGGTCCACACGGGATTGCAAGACACGCCCAAAAAAAGTATAAGGATTTACAATTATATGCAATATTGAATAGAACATCCGATAACTGTTAGTGTAAGAGTGACAGTGAGAAAGTGAGTTGAAAGTCTGTAGTTCAGCCAACAAATCAACTAGTAAGTTAACAAATATCGGTTTGAAATATCAATCAAATCTAAATGCTTGTCTGTTGCCAATAATTTATTTTGTAAGCACAAAGCTGCAGATACTATTATGATTCAGTTGTACATCCTTATGATCAATTTGATCAATGTCAATTTATGTGCATTCACACAGGGAACATGCCAGGAAAGCAGAGGATACTGAAGTACAGTGAGGAGTTGAAGATGAAGAAATTGGTTGAGGAACTGCGTAAAAGATCTCAGCAGAATTATCAACAAATGAGGCCCCCTGTAACTGAGTCACAGCAGAACACTGCAGCACCGAATTCACATCTGGAGTCTCCAGTTCTAAATGGATTACCTGGTCAGATGATTCCAGTGACTGCAAAAGTGCACCATATAATAACTACACCTGAGATCCAAGAACCACCTTTGATTGATGTGTCACTCAACTCTGTAAAACTCCAAGTTGCACCCCGTACCACCTCCTCCCTTCCACAAAGTGCTCTTCCACTGTATTTCCCAAAGACATCCAAAATCAGAAACAGAGCGCAACCAAATGTGCCCCATGAAGATGCAAGTGCAAAGCCTGCACCAAAGCATGAAGCTGGGCGAGAAGCAGTCATGAAGCCAGCCATTGCATCTCTTGCAGGAACAGCTAGGTCAGTATGTATGTCTAAAAGGCCTCAGCCACCTGCTAAGCCCAGATCAGAGAGGCCTTCTTCAGTAGGGGGCACTTTCGAGAACTGCACTCTTTCATGGCAGGCGCAAAGTGAAAAAAGGAAATCTAGTGCTCCGGTGCAGCGATTGACTGTCTTGAGTAGAGGTCATGTGCTGACCTCCTCTAGCTCTGATGGTAGTACAGTGGATAGTGAGGAGTCTGCTTTTGATGAGTCCGAACAAGTTAGACAGAAACACAGAAAGGCAAGCAAGAAAAAGAGGAGACAACTAAAGGACATGCAGTCGGAGCGAACAACTCCTAAACATTACAGCTCAGCTAGTCTCAAAAGCAGCTCTGCAGCCAGCACCATTCAGAGTGTGAAGTCTGTCGTTGAACTATTAGAGGAAGCGAGAGAAATTGCAGCAGAGCAACCACAGGACGCTGACCACCAGAGGGTGCCACAGGAAGCAAAGCTCTTAGTGAAGGGAAGTGGACATGAAGAAGAGCTCATCACCTCTTCACAAAGCTGGGGAGAAAGTGGAGCCTCCTCTCCCTTTGAGCTGACGATTAAAGAGCAGAAAGAGGGAGAGCTTGTGGACGTTAATATTCCTGATAAGGAGGTGAGTAAATTACATAGGTACTGAAGTTTGTGTGATATTGTTTTAACTGGCCCTACAAAAATAGTGTATATAGGGTTCACATAAACTTAAGTAGAGTTTCCCAAGTTTACTTAGTAAGTGCACTATTATCAAAGTACTAGTAGTATAATTTCAAGTGTACTAATTCAATACTTCTTGTGACTAAATTAGCCCATTTTTAGTTTGTAAAAGTGTACTTTTAAGTATACTTAAATGAGTAGTAAACTTTGCATAGACAACTAATTTACTTCTAAGCAACTATAGTGTGAAATATGCATTACATGATTTCAGATTTTTTTGAAGTCGACAGTTATGTGATGAAAGTTGCGTTGACAATGATTATTTGCTGATGACATCATGAATGAAACCACAGGAGAATGGAACAAGCAACTTTAAAGCCAAACCCCACAGGACAGTAGAGCGTGATGTACCCTTTGCAACAAGCTTTCAGGAAACCAGAGATGGGGACCCTTAATTCACCGGCCTGCTCAACTGTTGTCTGAGGCGTGCATGTTGTTATTGTCATAATCACATGATCAGCGGCTACTTGACTAGTTGACTAGTCTGTGCAAGTAGTTCCCTACTGTGAACAACACTAAAAGTGAACTTATAGGTATCCTGGTCATTTATATAAATATTACACTATTTCAAAATATTTTAAGCACAAAACTAGGGCTGTCATGATTATGACATTTTAGCCGAAGAAGAAGTTCTTCAGACAGAATGATTGTGTCTTTCTCAAGGTTGGGAGCCAGAAGGACCTCCCAGCAAAACATCTAATAGAAAGCATTGCAGAAGAGAAACCCACTTCAGGGCCTGCGCATTATCGACCGACTTTATCAGGAAGCTGTACAGTAGACATTTCAGCCTCACAGGAATTTCCTGAGCTTGTCTCTGATGAGGAAAGTCTCCAGGACCTCTTTCATGAGGTAGATTCAAAGTTCAGCATTACATATTACTACATGTGATATTGTTCATGCTTTAAAATCATCCTGTGTATAAACTGCATTTATGTTGCTATATGTTGTATTTAAGGTGGCTGATGTAGCTGTATTAGATGCTCGAGGGAGTAGTTTTGCTCCTGTCCCAAGACCTCGAAGGGTATCCCAGCAACTGAGAACCACTGATGGCCTCTCCCTCCTTGCAACCTGGACTCCTAAAACAGAGTAAACCTTCCCTAAATGCCAATAAGTTAGTTTAGAGATGTTCCGATGTGTTGCTTCTCAATTACAGACCTGAAGATTCACTGCTCTGCGCAGGTTGAAGTAGTCCTTGACCCAGCATAGCTGATCCAGCTCATCAGCTGGAACAAATTCTTCATGATGGATCTGGTATGCAGTTGAGAACCACTGTTCCAGTCCATGTTATCTCAGATAGCTGAGTAGTTGTTTTTGTTTGTGCAAGCTTTTTTATTATATTGCATGTTCTCCAGCATAGGTCTGTGTAGCCTCTTCTATCATGGTGCAAGCTTATACACTGACCTCTTCAACTCACTATCAGCATGTCAATCTCACACACCTCTCTATCTGTAAAGACACTGAGGGTGGCCTCTAGTTCAGACAAAGTCTCAGTTTCAGTTTCAGGGAGTCTGAGTGAGTGACTAAGCTGTCATCAGCTCCCTCTCAGTAGCATTTAGGAGGCAGTGATGCAGCCAGTAATTACTCTTCACCTCCACCTCTCAGCCGTGTGCCGGGTCAGCCTGGAGCCTCCGCACCCCTGCACTCCACCTCTCAGTCTTTCACCCACTCAGCTCATCGAACGATTTACTACCTGCAAGTGCACAGTTGGACTCAGGCCACCTCCTCTCTCCAAAAACACAAGCAAAACAAACCTCTTTTAATTACTAGCTTCTTCCAGCTCGTGGAGGGTCACTGAAAAGTTCCTTCTGGTCGCAGTTGAGAGGCTTTAAATGAGAGCGGCCTGCCTGTAGGGTAGATGGATAGAGCGTGGTGGAGGTTGCCCTTCACGGTTTAGGAAAGTTTCTTTTCAGGCGAGGCAGGGCCGATGACTTTCGCGTGACCTCCCAGGTCTGTCGCCGAGGCTTGTCTCTGCCAGAGAGAGGTGATAAATCTGGCTTCTGACAAGCCAAAGTGAATGCCCACCATAAATTTCTCGCTGTCAGTGGAGAAGGAGGTGGCCATGCTCCCTCTACTGCCTGCCTGTAGTTTGACTAACACAATGAGCCCACACACAGACACAGGCACGATTTTGCCCTCCTCTGTCTCCAGTTCAAACAGTGGTGAGAAGTTATAGCGCAGTCGATCTGTGTAAATAGAGTGATAAATTGTCGGTTTGTGGCACAGAGGCTAGCTGCTTTATTTTTTTTTTAGCAGTGATGATAATGACTGTTAGACTAAATGGACTCTCTCTCTCTCTCTCAGATAAACATGTGTTTATCTCAAGAAATATTAATTGAAAACATTTCACTTTTTAATTTCCCCCATAATGAGAAGTTAAATGTACATTTTCAGATTGGGGGATGTTTCTGAAATGTGGTGACTTTTAATTGGTCCGAACGGGTAAACTTGTTTTAAACAGTAACGGTTGTGTCAATGATAAAAATGAGTAGGAAATCTTGTTTTGTCAGAGGTAAGGGGGCATAGAGAATGCAGTGAGCCCTAGGAGAAGGGGATTCTGTGGAGAGACTGGACATAGAATCCTGCTGTTCCCTATCTCTTTCTCTCTAATCTGTTGAATCTCTGTAATCCTAAAGTATCCTCAAAGTGATATCTGTTTTATTCACAACATATTTTGTATAGCTTCATAGCTTCAATGTATTTTGTACAGCTGAAGTATATGACCTTAAACCACTGTGAAGATAATCTTACTGAACAGCACTGCTTAATATATTTAACTGTAAATAATAGTATAAAAGCATACACACTTCTAATGCTCTCTTAATTTGATATTAGTAGTTTTCTGTCTCTACGTTCTTTAATTCAGCTCAGAGTGAGAACCAAAAATGTTCTGACCTATGACCTATGCTGTTTATACAGTACTGTGCAGCTTTTCATTGATTTCATTTCCAGTCAAATGGCAATTCAGTATAAGTTATTCATTTTTCAGCATCTGGAAAAATTAGGAAACACATATTTGAAACAAATTACAAGTAGAACTGCTAATAATACATACTAATATATGTACATATACAACTAATATAGTAGTTTAGTGTTTAGTGTCCACCCTTTTACAGCTTCTGTTCTTTTTAGGAGACTTGATTTCAGTTTTTCATAGAAATATAAATGGATATTTCTCCACAACTCCAGAGTTTAGTTTTAGAAATTGGTTACATTTTTGCTTCTACTGCAAATTTCATTAACAGCTGTGGTTTTTGCTTGTTCAGTTTTCTGTGTTTTTCAGTTTTCTGAACGCAGGTTTTTCTAAAACATTCTTTTTAGCTCTACTTACCATATAGGAGCACTTTTTGGTTCTACATGTACAGACTGTAGTACATTTGATTCTCTGCATACACTGATTATTCCTTTTCAGCCTGTTCGTCAATGGTCTGGACCCCCACAGGCCCACCACATAGCAGGTATTATGTGGGAGGTGGATCCTTCTCAGCACTGCAGTATCACTGGTGTTATGGTGGTGTGTTAGAGTGTGTTGTGCTTGTATGAGTGGATCAGACACAGCAGTGCTGCTGGAGTTTATGGGCACCTCAGTGTCACTGCTGGACTGAGAATAGTCCACCAACCAAAACTATCCAGCCAGCAGCATCCTGTGACCACTGATGAAGGACTAGAGGATGACCAACGCCAACTGTACAGCAACAGATGAGCTATACGTCTCTGACTTTACATCTACATGGTGGACCAACATGGTAAGAGTGTCTAATAGAGTGGACAGTGAGTGGACACCGTGTTTAAAAACTCCAGCAGCACTGCTGTGTCTGATCCACTCACACCAGCACAACACACACCAACACACCACCACCACGTCAGTGTCACTGCAGTGCTGAGCCACGACCCACTTAACAAAACATTAAATACCGATAGCTTTAATATTATACATATATTATGGTTTTGAAGAATTTTGTGTAATTTTCTGTAGGGGGGCTGAAATGTCTAGTACTAAATTAACAGTAAAATTAACCACATAAAAAAATTCATTTTAATCTTTACACTTTATTTTAAAGTTCAAACCGATTAAAAAATGAAGGAGAGTCAGCTAATTAGGCACATGCAAACTTGAAGAAGTATGTTCTTAATCTGGATTTTAAAATATTTATCAAGCTTGCATTCTTAATATTCCCTGGTACGCTGTGACAGAATTCAGGAGCCATGCAAGAAAAATTACTTTATCTAATGCTCTCTTCTTATCATTATTTGTGTCTTCTACAGTTCAGGAAAGTACAAAACCATCCACCACCTCTGTACCACTCCTGCCCGTAAAGTCTTGCCTGTGGAGCTGCAATGGGCCTCTAGAGTCTACCACACTCAGGACATCCTTGCAAGAGCTCCACAGTTTTACCAGCAGAGGGCAGCAGACCACTCTGTTACTCACAGGTACAAAACAAACCTGCCTGCAGTTCCTGTAAATAATAAGCCAAGCTTCTTGATTTGTTCTGTTATTGTCACTATAAATGGATAGTCTAGTTATTATTATTAACCTCATCTGTATGTTTTACTGCATTTGTTACTTATCAGATCATTTTAGGGGTCTATATATCACACATGGCAGGTAATTTTACAACTGTGAACCTTTCCTATGTGAGTATGAGGGCTGTGGTGAGAGATGCTCAGTGCTATAGTGTGTGCTATAGGGTGATGTGTGAAGGTGTACCTGTGGAGCATGTTGGTAACGCAGAGCAGACAGATGGTGTCACATACCTTCCAGCACAGTCATCAGATGCGCTAGCAGATTGGCAGAGGATTGCAGAGTACTACGTGGAAAAACCCAGGATGATTGTGTGCGGACATGCGGTAAGACTTGGCATCTTGTCAAAGTATTCTGTCTCACATGAAAACTGTATGTGACAGTAGCTGGATTAAATAACAGTTTAATAGGTGGTAATACGGTTTGGCCTTTTTGCTTAAACATGCTATTAAATTCAGAGTGTGCTAGTTATCCTTAAAGGACCAATAGGTCTTGCCTGTTTATTGCTGAGTTTCTCTGTTATGGGCTGTATCAGGTCACTAGGTGGCATCAGACACACACACACAACTTTACACTGTAAGCTTGTGGAAAAGGAGAATTAGCTCTGTTGTATAGGGCTTGAAATGCAAGGCCTTTCTGAACCATATGATCAATTTAGATTAGAGCTTAAAACAGTGATCAGTATTAATTTGAGATCTTATTTCAGCAGTGACATTTAGCATGTGAAAGTCAGAGACTACCTTTTTGTTCATTTATTTTTCTGTCAAATCAGCAGCCACTGTCAGAATTTACAACCTTAAATATAATGTTGAGTTACAGCTGTGTCTCCAGAGCCTAACGTGCTTCCTGTCTCTTATGTTCCCCTTCAACAAGACACAACATTCAGTTACCAAGCACACTTTAGTCACCTCACAAATTTATTTCTGAAATGGCTGAAGGAGATGTTTCTGAGATGATGAGATATAAGATCCTTATAGCATAATGAAGGGCACAGTCAAAGGAAAATAAAGAATGAGAGTTTTTAAAATAGGGGGTCAAAAAAATTAAAGGTATAGAGAAGATGGGATCAGCGAAACTGACCCCATCAAATAAACAGTACGTAAAGCTTTCATCTTAGAGAGAGAGGAGAAAACCAAGCTCCGCTCTTGCTTCTGATCTGAAACAATCCACAGGTGTTTCCGTCCATCCCTCCACTGTGAGAAGACAGCTCAACACTATGTTTGAAGGGATGTGTAGTTGTCAAGAAGCTGTTACTGAGAAAAGGAACATTTGCAGAAGAACACAGAAACTGGACATTTAAGATGTGAAGTTAACTTTTGTAGACTGAAGAGTCTAAACTTGTCATTGGGATTTGTAATTGAATGGTGAAAAGCTGAAAGTGCAACCAACTTCTAAAACTCAGCTTTGAAGATGTGGGAAAAATATCCTGGCAAGTTTGTTTAAAAAACTGAAGTCTCCAGAAGAAACATAGAAGCTGTAATAAAGACATACTAGATACTGAAACACACTAAATACTGAAACAAATAGATCATATTTAGTTGTTAAAGGAGCAATATGTCATTTATAATATAATGTAATATGTCATTCCAAAAATGAGCTCAAATTATCAACAGAATGTGAAGAATTTGACTGTTTGTTGCTGAACTCACAACGTTCTAGGCTGGTAAGGAGTAAAGAGGGAGGGGCTGTGCATTTCCTGGTGATATGTTGCCCCCTACTGTTTGGAATTTGAAACTTGCGTCATTTTACAAATTGCTCCTTTAAGGCTCCTTCTGTTATATGTGCTTCTTTCTTTATACTGCACAATCAGTATCTTAATGTCTGCTTTGACTGGAAAATTAATAAATGAAGGGTGGTTTCTGACTTTTGCACATTAGTGCCTGCATGTCCATGAGCATACAGACTCCAAGGCTTTCATTCCGATGAAGCAGGAGATCCCTTTGTGGGTAAGATTGGACACCCCTGGTGTTGTGTATGTACCTGTAGAACAAAATGATGAAAGAAACTGTTGACGGAGGTGGAATACTGAGAAGTATGTTATGTATTGAGGTCCTGTGAATGATAAACAAACAAAGCTGCTTTCTTCATTATCCAGAAGGCCCTGCCAAGTTAAACCTGCACCACTATGAAACATTCTAATCTAGAACGTTATTGTTCAATGTTTTTTATCCTTTGTAGGTGAGTCTATCCCTTTCTGTTTCCACCAGAAGCCTCTGTTCCTCTTTCCTGAGGCAATTTCTCATGGTGTGACATATGGTTGACAGGGTTCCCCTTGACACAGTAAAAGATTTTCATGTTTCTGTCACACTTGTGACTCAGCACCTTTCTACAACTTTCAGTTATATTTAGAATGTATTTATTTTTAAAGATCTTTCCAGCAAACAATAGGCGAAGATTTAGATGTTAAATAACTACTAACTTTGCAGTTCCATAAAATAAAATGGGAAATTCAAGAGTATAATGATTTTAATTCTATATTATTTAGGTTTTATGAGATCATAAGTAATTGTTAGACACGGTATCTATTTTTCATGTTGTGTATAATAATGTTATTTTTCTTTGTTTGTTGATTATTTTCTTTTCTTCCTCAGGCCAAACTGTGTGATGGTCAGTTGAGAATGTTCTGGAGTCCAGCACCTCCGAAATTCAGTTGTGCACCATGCGTTATAAAAGACAAACTCTTCCCCGAATACCAGGTACAGTAGCAGTGCACCTATACAGTCAACAGATGGACTTGTATTTCTCTGCCAGTCCACTGGGACTCTTAACAGCAGTGTTTACTGCAGAAACTACAGCATGACCCACCCCCATCTGCTCTGTGCTGTTAGTACGTAGTCTTTGGACTCCTTTTATTCCACAGAGAAGAACATGAGAGCAGAGAGCACTGGGTGCAGACTCAGGGAGCTTACTTTAGAATAATCCTTAAATAAAAAGGAGCTGCAGGTGCTTTAACTGGACTACTGATTTTTAAATCATTCTCTAAAGTGGTCTTATCTGAAATCACTCTGTGAATGATTAATAGCCGACCTTTCAGAATGAATGTCCCCTTTGATCTGAAATAGCTGATTTAACTGAAACTAAGACTGGAAATTTTTATGGTTCTGTGACGTTTATACAATATTGTGTCTATAGGTTTCTGCTCCTGATCTATCCAGAGAAAATCTCTTGGTCGGTCTACAAGCTGTGACAGAATCTGGCAGCAATCAGATGGACACTTCTGTGGTTAGTTTTTTTCTGTGCTATACCAAGGAGTACAACAACTGCTGTGCAGTCACTCACATACACAGCACAATAAGTATTTGCATTGTATTTACCCTGTCTAGTACATTTTTGAATGCTGTCAGACTATTGACTGAGTCTCTTACAAATCTGTCATTTCCTCCTATTGTGTGGTTCTGATTTACTTGTCGGCTTTGAACAACAGTTTCATTCCGAATGCGGTATATACATTTATGACAGTTTTCCAGTTTTTGAGAAGAAAAGCATATGATGGAAACACATGGTCAATTTTTTATTAACTTTGCTATTAATCATAATATGTGCCGATACATACTATATAGCATATGTCATGTGTGTGTAAAGCCCACTCCCAACAGCATCATATGTCATGAGTTAACAAAACAATACATTACAATATTAATACCGTAAGAAATCCCAACTTTGGATTTGTTGAATTTTACAAGTCATTTGTGTCACATGTCCATCTCCCTGGCCTGACTGCCCTATATACCCATGTCTCAGATCATCAGGCACTGCTGGAATTTGGAAAAGTCATTCACACCAGTACCAGTACAATCAGGCCCAGCTTGTCTATACTTGTTTAGTACAGACAAGACCCTGTGACTTCAGTGAGGTCTGATGCAGCTGAACGAGTTAGACAGTTTCTCAGGCGATAAGAGAGGAAACAGAAACATGGCAACCGTGCCTCTAACTCCAAATGACCAGCAATTCTTTTAATGTCCACCACTTCGGAAACAAAGCAGACAACATCATATGCAACAGACTAGACAATTTTTTTAAACACTTCGCCCATATACTAGAGGAATTCACTAGTACCTTCACAATTATGCAACCCTTCATACAGACATTCTCCTGTTAAACAAATATGTAATTGCATGATGACATTGTTACTGATTTAGCTTAGCTTATTGTGACACCAGATTGTCATCCAGATCTTGTCAAATGAACTAATTTATTACTTTTGCTGCAAAATAACAGATTTTTAAGTGAGTTCTGAGGTAATTGTCTCACAATTATTGGTATTTTCTATGTTTCGAAGTGCCCGTGTGAAAAATATAGTGTGATGACCCTATAGTGACAACTGTCATTATTATGGAACATATTTAATATCTGGTCTCTTCCTTAGGAAAACATTCTTTCTAGAAAGCACAAGTCTTTGACAGACCTGAGAGCAGAGGAATCGGTCCCAGTGCCTTCACCAGATGTCCGCTCGGAAGAGAAGGTTTTGTTGTCCTTTCTCTTACTGAATGTCTACAGAGGAAACAGATGTATTTAAAGGTCAAAAATGCATGCAGACCTCGGTGTCTCTGTTCCCATCTGGCAACTTGATATTATATCCACTTTTGTTGATAAAGGCGGACTGCTCATGCGCTTAATGAATGATAGAAAGTAGAATTATTGCCATGCTTGTACTGAATGTCATAAACTTTAACTGTCTTAAACTGAATGGGTTAATTGGTTTCTCAGATTAAACCAGGATGTAACTGACCTGATCTGGAGTTGGGCCACCTCAGGCCACTAGAACACCTTCAGTGTTCCGAGATATAGATTCTACAAGTATCTGGAAGAGTACTGGTGGAATGGGACAGCCCTGTTTCAGAAGATCTTCCCTCAAATTATGTTTTTGTGTTCTAGTGGTAGAAAGCACTGTCTAACACATCAGTCTAAAATCTTATGCTCTATGGATGGGACATAATCATCCTGGAAGAAACCACTTCCATCAGGATAGAAATGTTTTATCATGGGATAAAGGTCATCATCACAGTAACTTTTTATTGATGTGCAGTGATCTCAGGTGGACTCAAACCATAGCAGCAAAATGCTCCTCACAGCGTACAGCCTCATTGTAGGAGTCAAGCATTCAGGCCTGTACTGTTCTCTTGCACTTGCTCACTTGTAAAGAATATGGTGAAGGATGACTTCTCAGACCACATCACTTTCTTCCACATCTGTATCGACCAGTGCCTGTGAGCTTTACCCCACTGAACTCTTAAATCTACATTTGTCTTTGTATTGAGGGATTTATGCACTGCACCCCTCTGATAATGTCCCTCTATGTATAGATGGATTGTTTGTGGTACCATTCTCTGTCACCTGAGGAGCAGTTGTTCTTCTTCGTCAATTTTGTACATGATGCACAAGGACCACACGTTGAATCATTTATTAAATGTGTGCACTGCACAGACCACAATTTCCAACTCTGTTTAATAATGCTGTCTCCATAAGTCCTAATGCAGATGTCACTTTAGTCAGTCTGCTTATAGAGAATTTAGCCAGCTGTCTTTGTGACTGAAGCTCCTGCCATGCTCCCTCTTTTTAACCTAAATCTTTTGGTGTTTGTTCTTTGATCTTGTCAGTTGGACCTGCTCAGCAGTTTTATACATGACATAGAGTATGGTATTGATAGGATGTTAATTGCTTGATTGCATCATATACCTGTCAGGAAGCGTCTGCACTCATTATGTTTCTCCTCATTCCGATTTTTTCCCTTTAGTTTCTCTTTCGTCCATAGCAGCCTAATAGAATGGGTTGTTGTTATCTGTGTATGGCTTATGTGGGCATCTTTATGAATCTGTATAGTATGACACAAGACACAAGTGTTTTTTCCATTAATATTTGAGCAAGGATGGGCAGGGGGTTGTTGATTTTGCTATCTCCATTGTCATAAAGCCAGTGTCCTCTAAATGTTTCTTACAGGTACAGGTGAAACGTCCCCTCTCTGCCCCACACTTAGCCCCAGATCTCAACTCCTTTGTGAGGCTGCGTTCTGACTTCTGCACCATCAGCAGAGAGCTGAACCATATCCAGCAGCAACAGACCCCTGTCTGCACCCAGTCTGACTACAGGCTCAGCCAGGCTAAATCACTGGATACTCATGGTAAGCCCAGCTCTCCAGAGCAGTCAAGCTGGGACCTAAGCCACAAAGCATCACAGCCCTGCAGGGTCAGAGGCAGGAGAGTCCTGGGAAAGTGGTCCATCAGGAGCACTAGTGCCTCTCAGTCCAAACGCAAGAAAGGGAAGAGACTCAGCTCTGCTAAGCTGGCATACATTCTTGAGAAACTGAAGGAGTTACCACAAACTCTTACCAGGTGATATTTCCCAATATCTGTTTGTCATGATCCAGTAAATACAGTCAAACAATGACAGTGAATTTAACCACACTGTGCAGAATTCAAGGACCGCCCTTTGTTTATTCCAGTTTTGAATAATATTTGCGTAAATGAATGGTCTCAGACATTTGCATTGTACTGTATATTTCCTGGTATGTGAATGTATGTGCAGTACAAAACCGTATTTGTGATATACTGTATATGTGCAGGTAAATTTTCATTTGAGATGTAGGACTAGACAACTGTTAGAGCTTGCTGTTGTGATTCTTCCTGAATAGGCATGATATGCTGCAAAATATAAGTAGCTTTCTCTGTCCCAACAGAAGTGTATCTCTAAGTGAGCTGCCCCAGAAACCCAAAGTATCTGCAAAGCAGACTGTTCTCCTCCGCCACCCAAGCCTGCCTCTACTACTGGAATTTGACATCTTTGCTGCCGAGCGAGGCAGTATTCCTGACACACTTTCACCCCGAGAGTGGGTCAGGGACATATGGAACACCTGGTTTGATGAGGTTTTTCCCCCACCTAAGGAAAGTAGCATCAAGAGTGATCAGCAATCCAGGAAAACATGCACAGTCCTCATTGAGGAAGAGAAACAGCCTTTGCAGAATGAGATCCACGTTGTGGACAGAGTGGATCTCTCTGAAGTGCTGGATGAAGGCCTAACCATAGCAGACCTGGAGAGGGAGGTAGCCAAGCTGACCCAGATTATGGCTGAACATGTGAAGGACAGTGCCTTTCACCTGTGTCGCAGAGGAGCATTGTATAAAAAACTTGGTCAGCTCAACCAAGCCCTTGAAGATCTAAATGCTGTGAGGTTTATTTTTTTTACACAGTCTAAACTGAAAAAAGCAATGCATGACTTTTACTCGATTCAAATGTGAATAAATTGTGACATTAACATGGATAAGATTTATAAACACAATTATTTCCAACTGTAAGTAAACTGAAAACCGCACATTTGAATCAAGTAAATTTGATGCATCGTATTTTTGACATACAATAACTGCCCATCTATTTCTACCTCACCAGTATGACCTTATGCTACAACTAGCTTCCTATGTGTTAAATGATCGATCTGTTGTGTTTCTATAAAAGGCCATCTCCCAAGAGCCTCATTTGCTGGATGCCTACTGGCACAGACACAGCATCTACCTGCTGAGAAACGTCCCCAATAGTGCTCTCGACGATCTGAACTTCATCATTAACCACAACAAGAAGCATGCAGGTTGACCTCAATGCACAGTTCTTTCTTGACCAGACTAACAATAAGAAGAAAGTGATGTAACACTATTGCATTAGTTCCTCTATGCTAAAAAAAAGATTTCAAAATAACCTCAGTTAATTAACCTAGAGCTCATGTTAGTTGAAATTTGCCTCCAGATGCCTTTAAGTCAAGAGCAGAGATCTACAGAATGAGAGGAGAGACCAGTCTGGCCATAATGAACTACACACAAGCCATAAAGTGCAAGCCAGATGATCCTGAAAACTACTTTAGAAGGGCTAAAATGTATGAGAAAACAAGGGAGACCCTTTTGGCCATGGATGACTATGCCAAAGTAAGCCCCCTTTTGAGCACTACTGATCTGTCTTATTTAGGTGTATGATTATGATTTGTAAAGGCTGTTTGTGTTAGGGGTGAAACTAGTATTTATATACGTTTGTTTTTGCAATTTTACATAGTTCCAGTGCATATATCCACTTCAAATGTACACATATGGTGTCATGTTGTACTTATAAATATGAAAGTATTTATTTGAATAAGTATTTGTTAATTTTCTTTCTGAGAAACCAATGTTGAGTCATTTTGACTGTTTGGTTTGGGTCATTGTCCAGATGAAACGTCATTCTTCTGCCCAGATTTGGCTTCTTGGTTGATAAGATTAAATAAACCTCTAATATGGAACATCATTCCTTTCATGTTTCCTTTGGTTAAGTGCCCCATTACTGTTACAGCAGCTCTACATCATTGTGCTCCCAACTCTGTACTTCTCAGGGGCTACTGTGTTCTTATTCTTGTACTTGTGAATTATTTATTATTATTATTTTAATTGAGAGATGAGACATGAGTTTACTGCTGATTGTTCTCTCTAAAACAGGATGTTCTTGTTGCTTTCAGATCATACTGCAGCTCTTTCTGCGGAACTGCTGGCTTCTCTCTTACCTTCCTTATGATTAGTCTGAGAATATATTGTGTAATGTGGCTCATTCACCTGTCCAGGAACGATTAATTGTGGTTCCATTAACCTCCTGCATGCATGTTTTTGAACCAGTTATTCTGACAAGGATGTTTAAGGTGTTTGCAAAGGCTCTGTAGAAATAAGAACTTATTGGAACCAATGGCAATGACTTTACTTTTTTCACTATAAGTTTACTGTTAAATATGTCTTTCTTTATGCTTGTGGATTTTTTCCCTTTGTATTTTTTAGTAGAAAGTCAAATGACATTAGGTGCACGATTTGCTGTGGATATATGCAGTGAATGTATATTCAGTGACAACAAACAAGTGTTTGAATACTTGTTTCACCTTTACTGTATTGACTGATTCCAAACCTGACTGACTCTAATTCTGCATCTCCAGTCTTTACACAGACTTCGTACTCTGATATTTGAACTTTTGTTGAACATAATGACATCTGGATTTGTCAGGTCAGCTTGCAGATGCATCACTTTGTAAATGTCAGCCTTTTCATTTTTTCATGTGCAGGTGCTTGAATCTCATTGCTGCTGTTACTGTGAATAATCTTTGAAACAGTTTACTGCCCACACATCTTTCAGCTGGGTTCCAGAACTCTCCTGCCTTCTTAATCTGAATATATTCACAATTTACATATAGGTATTTGCCATTAACCCAGCCAGGACAGATGCACTAATGACGCACGGTCTACACTACTTCCACACCTCTAACTGGAGGGTGGCCCTAGAGGACTTCACTCTACTGCTGAAGCAGGAGCCTACAAATGCCAGATCCAGGTGCTTTCTAAGGCCCATAAAACAATTATTATTTGTCTTAAATTATAGACACCACTAGATCTTATGCATCTTGATGTCTTAGGAATTTTGAAATCTCACCTAAACTCTGTTAAATAATTTGGATTTAGATAAACTATGCAAAATAATTAATACAATGATTAACTGGACTTACTGTAATAATTGCTATGCTAATTTCTTTTCACTGAACTTTGTAGGACCTACAGAGGAAGGATCTTTGCCAAGCTTGGCCTTTTTCGAGAGGCTATTGAGGACCTTTCTCTGGCTCTGCACTTGGATCCCACTGACTGGCTGGCGTTTTACCACCGTGGATGTCTGCTCAGGAAGATAAAGCCTGATTTGGCCTTAAGAGACCTCAGTATTTCTGGTAATAAGCATACACACAGCCGCAAAGACCATCCAGGTGTCCTCACATGTACAAAGTTGTCATGTTTTTAGGGCTCCCAGTTGGCTCAGCTGTCTAAGCGTTGGCCCTGTTGTCAGGAGATTACAAGTTAGATCCCTGGTGATGCTGCCCATTCCTCCAT
The DNA here is from genome assembly GCA_034552555.1 of Semaprochilodus insignis. Taxonomy (NCBI): domain Eukaryota; kingdom Metazoa; phylum Chordata; class Actinopteri; order Characiformes; family Prochilodontidae; genus Semaprochilodus; species Semaprochilodus insignis. The sequence goes on along the minus strand of CM067483.1, from coordinate 22,219,022 downwards.
AAGAGCATAATTGGCCTCGCTCTCTCTGGGGGTAAAATGGCCCTCCTGTTCTGTAATATGATCTTTACTAAAGAGCTAAAAATGATAACTCATATATGGTGGATGTAATTCTCTGTATGTAATTCCGCAATGAATATAAATGGCTAAAAACACCTCATCTCCTCTGCATAACGTTAAATGCCTTGTATACTGTTCCTCTCATCATTCCTTCAACAGTCACATGCTGTTTACCTGGCAAGGGAAGATTAGTCTTAAATCCCCTGTGTTTGTTGAGGTCCACCATATCTGACGCTGCTTTTAAATATTTAGTATTTTTACCTTATTGGCAGTATTATTTACAATATTTTGTCCTTACTGATAATATTAGGTATAGACGACCTGAACAGAGAAACAGGTCTAACATGTTATAATATAAGGCCTGAGCAGGTACATCACATATACAGTGTGTTCTGCTACAGTGTCAAACAGTAAATGTAATATGCTGTCTTTTCTCAGTGACCATATGCTTTAGGAAATTTGGCAGGCCTTTGTAAAGGATGGTCTCAATATTTCCTACTCTCATAGCCAGTTCCTCTCATGTGTGTATGTGTGTCTATGTGTATGTGTGCTCCAGTGCTTATCAATGATAGTTCAGAGAATCTTGGTGCATTCCTTCATCGTGGTCTTCTCTACACGGAGTGTCAGCAGTGGAAGCAGGCTATGGCTGACTTTGAAGCTGTGATCAAAATCGACAGGTGACAGCCACTTACTTCTCTGTGTGAAAGGACAGCATCTCATTTTCGAGTGTTCAAACACTGCGAAGCCAAACCAAAACATGAAAAGAAGTTCACTGTCTAATACAGGAGTCCTTCGAAACGTGAAGGGCCACAGTTTAGCATTCTACCTAAGTAAGCACATGCCATCAACTCATTGGCTAATAAACAAGGTCTTTGTAAGTTGAATTTGGTGTGTTACAAGTCGGAATACTCTAATCTTTGCAGGACTGTGGACCTCCAGGATCTGAGTTTGTCACATCTGATCTAAAGGATGCATAGCTTTAAGCTGAAAATCCATTTTTATTAAACAAGCTGTTCTTAATTCAAAGCAGTTTTATTGACTATTTTGTTTCTTTTGAAATACAGGACGATTGCTGTAGCCCATATCAACTTGGGGCTTATCTACATGTTGAAGATGGGTCAGAATTATGATGCTATCAAAATGTTTAGCAACGCTTTAAAAGTGGACCCTACACATTTAAGAGGCTACTTATGCCGAGCCAGAGCTTATCACAAGGTACGAAAACAGCTGCAAAACAGTTTAAGCTCTTTATTTCCTAATAAATGCCATGGAAACCAGTACCTAGTACTGTCAGATGATTTGGAATTGTGTGATGTTTAATATACTTTCACAACTGAATTGATGAATCTTGTTTAAAACAAGGTGAACGATCTGCAAAGTGCTCTGAAAGATCTCACTCGAGCCATACACGTGAGACCAGATGCCCAACATCTCCACATTATGAGGTATCTTATACCAGGAGTACCCATCCTTGCATTTGGAGATGCAGAGTTTAGTTCCGTCCTCTCTCACTTTCAGCTCATTGTGAAGACCATGATTATTCAGATCAGGAGTGAAATTAGTAACAGTTCTAAAACTACTCTTAGAAGACTTCCAGAAGCAAGGCAGATAAACACCTGTATTAAACAGCAGATAAAAAGATACAGAAGAATATGTGCTGGATAATCAAAAAATCTTGCTAGCTCTTGGTTTTCTTCCAAGTATAGTCTGCATAAGCATTTATGCTCTCTTTTGTCCTTTCAGTATGTTGATATTTTCTTGACTTTGTTCTTAATGAATGTAGAAATAAAAAATATTACCTTTTTCAACTCTCTGTTTAGAGGGCAGTGCTTGTGTGATATGGAGCTGTTTGACCTGGCAACTTTCTGTATACAGTATGCAGCAGAGATCAGTGAAGGTATTGACTCACTGTTGGAATAGCCAGATGTGCTTTTTGAGCGTTCCTGCTGATTGTAATTCCACCTCTGAGTCTGAGTTTAAGTCCAAGGAAGTAACCTGCTGACTTTTACAAGACATAGCCCACCTTCCTCAAGCTATACAAGAGACACAAAACGAAACAATATACAATACTGTGATAAACAACTGTACAATATTCTATACAAATATTCATATACAGTACTGTGCAAAATAAAAGACCACCTTTACGTTGTTTAATTTCCAGTCAGAACGGCCACTAACAAATAATTTTTCATCGTCAGGAAATAAAGCAGATGGTTACACAGAAGCCTTAAACTTTTTCAGTATTTAATGTGTCTAGCCTTTACCTCTATTAAGCCTTCCATACTTTTCAGGGCATTTGCCTTCAGTTGTTCAAGGAAATCTGCAAGTTCAGTCTTAGAAGTTGGTTGCTATTTCTGCTAAAGTAAACACAAACATGTTCAATGAGGTCTGGACTCTGCAGTGGTCAGTCTGTTGTTCTGAGAACACCAGCAGCTTGGTTATGTGATTTGTAGATGTTCTTCTTTTTTGTTTATTTCCTTTTCTTAGCAACTACTTCTTGCCAGCTACACACTCTGTTAGACCCATAGTGTTGAGTTGGAACTTGATTTTCTCCCAAGGATAAAAACTTTAAGCACTGTTTGTCTAATGATGACAGTTTTGTATAACTTGTATTTAAAGGCTGATTTGCTAAACTAAATAAATAAAGGATGGTCTCTAACACAGTACTGTAGTTCTGACTTTAATGAGATTTAATAATGTCTAAGCATATCTCTTTTATATTAAGCTGTTTTTCACTGTGCAATGCAAATACCCTGAGGGATGCAGAACTAATGCAAACCTAAACAACACATGGCTACACATTGTGTTGTTGTAGTCACAGTACGTTGGTAAAGGACCTCTGCGGTGTTTCCTCTGTTCACTTGTAGTTCTGGGCTCGTCTGTGGTCCAGCAGGCAGCTGTCCAGTCTTTCCTGAGGAATGATGCCAAAGCAATCGCCTGCCTGGTGTCAGCTGCCAACTCCCGCCCCTCTTCTCCCATCCTCATCCTGTTAGGAAAGACGCAGATGAAGGCACACAAGTTCATGGTAGGAGGGACACTTTGTAAAGCTTCCTGTTTGTTGTGTCAACAATCCAAAATTGAGTTGGCTTAAATAGTACACCACACAAATCTGCATCTGAGATCCAGATTTTGTAGCCTTTCCAAATCGCCCTTTTTTGTTAACGATTTTATTTTTCTACTACACTGACTTAACTGTTTCTGAGATGGTAATATGATTTTGCTGAGGTCTGTATGACATCCATTACAAAATGCAAGGTAATGCCAAAAACAAAAATATCTTATCGTCTCTGTAGGAAGCAGCAGAGAGCTTCAAACAAGCTCTGTCTTTCCTGAATTCCCATGAGATGAACCTCTGTAACGTGCCTGAGGCTTCTCAGCTCTACTATCTCACTGGCATGTGCTACATGGCTCAGGTACTGCTAATATAAGGAATATGCTCTCATGTGGACAGTAGAGCACCTCCTACACTAAAGCACATCTTGTGACTAACCACTATCAGTATCCCCTTCTCATATAATATGATGCTGCTTGATACCAGGGAGAAGACTCTTTACTGCCTCAGGCTCTGGAAGCTTTCAGCAGTGCAGTGAGAATAAATCCTGACTACGCCGATGCTTACCACCAGAGAGGCCTGTGCCGCATACGCCTACAGCAGTCCAAGGGTGTGCAAGACTTAAACAGAGCGCTCTACATCAACCCTACCTCCTTTCAGGTCATTTCAGCTAGAGTTCTCATCTTATAACTCAACAGAATCCGTTCAAAGAAAAAGGAGATTTCTTGTTTTGTCAATCTGTGGAATGTGCCTTGCGCCATCTTTCCGATGTTTCCCTTACCAGATGAACATTTTTATTTGATTTTATTGGCTGAATGACCTTCAGAATTCTACGGGAGATGTCGCAATAGTTGTCCACAAAGTAGGCCTCTACAAGTAGTTTTGTGCTAGCGCATAAGAAAGAGAACACAAGAGAGTGTGTTTTCTGTAATGATATATGGTACTCCTCTTCGGTTTGTGCCTGCAACCAGATTCTCGAACAACACATGACCTGTGTTCTGTTGCGATTATACAATAGTTACGCAAAATATATAACGCCAAAAAAAAAGCAGATTTATATCAGACATGCTTTAATATTGGCAGTTGCTCTGATGCAATATCATATTCAGCATCTTATGCACTATTTGCCAGATAAACTTGTAAGGCATTTGTTTACCAAGATGTATTCTGTTTCTTTACATGTTGTTGTTACTTGGCAAACGAGGCTCAGTGGAATGATACAGTTGTAAATTTAAGAGACCTGCAGTAGCTGATGGGTAAACTCACAGCTTCCTGTGGAGGGATAAACAATCTCTGCATACCCTGTGCAGTGCACTTTGCAGAGAACTACAAGAGCGATTGGAATGCACTGCAGATTTTATTTTATTTCATTATGCCTTTTGATAGGCTGTTATACTACTGATTTGCTAAAGACATCATGGCATATTCATAAGGAGCTATCTAAACAGGCTGCAGCATTAACCACAGAGTTGTCCTGATATTATTAGGTGTTCCTAAGCCGAGCTGCCTTTTATGGAGCTAAAGGAAGATATTCAAAGGCAGTCCTCAACTGTAATGAAGCAATCAAGATCCAGCCAAAGTGTGTCAGAGCCTACTTATATAGAGGAGCTCTCAAATTCTATTCAAAGGTAAGATTCACTTTTTCAAGACAAAACTTATCTTAAAATCATTCCTAAACCTTTCATTCAGAGTAAGTATGTTAGAATGTGTCCTTGATTGATGCTGATTAGAAAGTTGCTCTCTTTTTAGTTGTATAATGATGCAGTGGAGGATTTGACAATGGCCATCCAAATCGATAATGGCTGCTCTTTTGCATACTACAACCGTGGTGTGTGTTACCAGCAGCTGCAGCAATATGGACTGGTGATGTTTTTTTCTTCCCAATACAATCAGGAGCAATTTTCATCAATGTTATACTTTAGCCATTTGCAAATTCTACAGCCTATTATTTTCTTCGGTGCTCAGGACATATCCTTTTGGTTTTTTTAAAGGCTCTCCGAGACTATAGCATAGCGATGCTTCTTCCTAATCAGAAGGAGATTGAGCTCAAAGTGCTGATAAATCGTGCCCTTGTCTATGTGGAACTTAATGACCACAACAATGCCCTTCAGGTAAGCTGAACCGCAGTTAAACTCTATCAATCAGGTCAAACATGTTTAATGTTCTTCTGCTTGGTGTTATTACTTCTACTACCAGTTGTAATGCCATTTCTTTAGAGTGTCTTCCACTATGAGACTATGAACTTAAACTAAGTTGTATGGAGTACAGATGATAAGATGATATAGCAGTACATCACTTTTCATTTCTAAGTACTTTTGTCTTGTATTCACAACATGCATCCCTAACTAATTCTCATTTTGTCTCATTATTTACACCCAAAGAGGAGAGTTAGACAAAAAAAGGATGCTAAGTGCTGATGAAACATACATTCTAGCAAGAAGTATCCAGAAATGAAAAGTGAGATTCTGAACATTTGCATTATTTTATGTAGAATAATTCATGACATAAATACTAAAGAGTCAATTATTCCTGTACTTTTTGACTTAAACAATAAGAAAAAATACAATAATAAAAAAAATCTTCTATTTTTCTGGAGGACTTTAAAGCTGCTGCGGTGAAACAGCCCGAGGATGCATCTATCCATCATTCACTGGGAGTCTATTACCACAGGTTCTTTCTCTCTCATCATTCCTTCATCCTTCATCATCATTCATCATTCATCACTATAATAGTGTTACCCAGCACTGAAAGCCCCCGATCTGCACAGTTGTGTGTTTTCCTGCTCTAATACACCAGATTTAGCTCTTGAAGACCTCAATATTTTGATTTACCTAAATTTGAATATATACTGCTTAGAGCAGTTTCCTTTCCATACGTTCAGCAGATGCATATTAGCTTACTTGTGCACCTGCTGAAGGTTATGCTGCCTCAGTTTCAGTTAAATCACATTTTATGTCTGCAGGGTCTACAATTGTATACAAAGGTTTGGGTACCACTGGTCGAATGGCATGTTTTGTTGCTGGTCTCAGTAAAAATAAGTCCATATTCTCCTCTGCGCATTTTAATACACAAGTATTGTTTATTTGCTGAATGTAATTATCCTAAAATTTATGATATAAAAGCTATATGCCAAAGTTATGATACATTTGATATGCATATGCTGCTGACTGATAGTGTGCATTGTCCTCTGATAGTTCAACAGTTTCAGACTGTTTATGGAAAGAAAAAAAGGTTGCATAAAGCATAACGTTCAAAATTCAGGGTCTGACATGGTCTGAGTGGGTAATAGCACTAAATATTTTTGAGCAATATATTCTGCCTTTTAGATGACATCTGTTTAAGGAATGTCCATGCTTCTGTCTCCAGTTAAAACACAATAATGAAGGACCCATACGGTTGCATAGCTCAAAACTTGTATGACAAAAGAATGGCAAATAAGTACGCTTTTTAAAAATGAATCAGGTTGTGTCGTCCATCCCCAATTAATAAAAAAGTGCAGCTGAAAGGAGATGGTGATGTAACACAGTGGTAAACGTGCTCCTGTTCCCAACTTTTTGGAACATGTTGCAGACATAAAATCTGGAATAAGCATATGTTTCTAAAAACAATAATGTTCACAATAGGGCTGGTCAACATGACAATATTTATCATTATGACAGATTCTGCTTGTCTGAAGATATTAGGGAAATTGCCAGTACATACATTGTTTAATGGAAATCACTATAGTGCAGTATGTAAAACACTGAATAAAAATCGGTTTTGATAGTGCTTTTTAAAAGTCTCTGTAGTAGTGCCTTTCTTGTAGTTCTTTTTTCAGATGTTCCAAGAAATATGGTTTGTGACATACTGTGTATCATGAAAAATTCTTGAAATATTATAGTATTATATTTGCCCCACTTTAGATCATAAGGTTAGACAAAATTTACTCGGTAAGGCTTTTTGTTTTATTAGCATTTCACATACTGTGCCAACTTTTTGAAATTGGGTTTGTATAGTGTAGAATTGTATAATGTAGATGCCTTGTTAAGACACCTGATTAGTCAGTGATGTTCTTTGTAAACGGTGCATCTTATTGTTCTAATCTGAACATCATCTGTTTTTAATAAGGGGTGAGTGAGTGAGCATTCATTCAGAGTTGGCTACTAATCATCATTAGAAAGACATGAACATCCCAGTATGCGTATAGACCAGCTTTAATCAGCCTACCATCTGAATGACTAAGAGCATGCTCTTGCAGCAAACCTAGTGCATAATGGGAGTGAATTCATTTTTCAGCAACAAAAGAATGACCTCAGCGCAGTATGAGACCAGAGTGTAAACAGCAAAGCGGCAAGGTCACTGGAGTTTTCAACACTGGAGTTCAAGAAGTGATTTATTTTATTTATTTAGATAGAATAGAAATTTGGGTCGTTATTTAGAGAAACTGGGGTCATTAACCATTGTGCAAGACAGACAAACAGTATTTAAAGCTTTCATCTTTGAGAAAGCGTAGAAAATCAAGCCCTGCTCGTTTAAGGTCTGACCAAAGTGTTTTTGTCCATCCTTTCACTGTGAGAAGGCAACTCAATGCTCAGCCCAAGTCTGAAAGTCTGTTTAGCTGTCAAGAAGCTGATACTGAGAAAAGGAATCAAATAAGACAGAGAAAATGTACAAACAAAGAAGCTGCCAGTGGACTAGCCACTACAGAGCGCAAACTTCAACGGTACTGACTGTGTTTGGAATTATTCAGATATTGAGAAGCTGTAATAAGAATTTGACACACTACATAATTAACCATGTTAAAGTATAGTATATTGTTTTTATATATTATATTTTGTGCTTTCTATTAAATATGTAGTTTCTGCTGAAATAATGACTTTATCTGCTTAAAAACTTCATGGCTGGAAGGTTTTTGACTTTTGCACAGTAGCTGTTTGCTTCTGAGGGCATAAAGACACAGTGTACTAGTTTCATGCTATTGTATATTTTGAAGGTTAGGACAACTGCAGGAAGCGACAGAGGCTTACAGCGAGGCTTTGAGACTCAGCCCTTTCCTCCTTGATGCCTATGTCGGACGGGGCAATGTCTTCATGGACTACGGTCATGCTCAGGCCAACACACAGGCCCAAAGGGACTTCCTCTCCGCCCTGCATCTCAACCCTCAGTGTTCGAGTGCCCGCATTGGTCTCGCCTACAACCTCCAGGTACTGGTTTGTGTTAGATACATGACTGCATTATTTCATCCTAGATGAAAAGGTTTTTATATACTTTCATAAGAGTGCATGTGTGTAGAAAATAGCCATGGATCAGTATTACAGTCAGAGATACTTCAGTTTGTCTGCAGGACCGTCTAATCAACATTTAATGGTCTAGCTTCAGGCAAGTGGACTTGGCTATGCCATGTTATCTCAGCTGTTCAAAAGGAAAGTGTCTTGTTCTGTCTCTAACAGAGCTAACTATGTGTTGACAGCCTTATCTCATTTATTGCGGCTTGATTTATGCCTTGGGCTGCTATTCTGTCTGTCCAAAACATGTGTCTCATGGGTGGGGGGATAACTAGAATACAGCTAATTCAGTTTGCTAGTGCATCCAAGAATGTGTCCCTTCAGAAATAATTGCCCAGCGCAGAGTTATTATTATGGTGTTGAACTGCTCTGACTATTCATTTACAGTTCTCATTAATCTGATCAAATGAATTTCAATTGCTTTAGTATTTGTCACAGTACATGCTGCTATTCCTCTGAGTGATATGACGCAACAGTTGTTTGGCTTTGTCAGAAACAATAGATAATGTGGGATAATAGGGGTTTATAACATTCTATAGGCATGACACACTGTAGGTGTGACATTCAGTAATTGTTACTGAAAATAATATGTTGTACATGATCTTATGGTTTCCATGCAGTCTGAGCTAGTTATGTGTCAGTGGATATTAAAAGCCTACTGACAGCTCTCTTTAAGCACTAAATGAAAGGCAGTGCAAGTACGCTTTGAAGCACATTTATTCTACTGGTGGATATTAATTACTCAATGTCTTCCATCAGGGTGTTATATATAATTAATTCTTCATTTTTTAAAATATGTGTAAATAATCTTTTCCTGAAGTTTCTGCTGGCAAACATAGAGGAATGGAAATAGGTGAGGCCTCATTAGTTATACTGCCATGGCTTCAGGATATACCCCTCAGAATCAATATGTTTCTTCTCTGCTCTGTTTAATTTAATATCATAGGGAATCACTCTACTTCCACAAAAATGTTTTAAAAATGTAATTCATCCTCACCCAGGTGACCAGTCCTGTATTGACGGGTACTGTATGGGCCAGGATTTAGTAGCTTTATCTAAAAAGGTCCAGAGTAGCTACACGTTTTCATTCCAACCAAGCAGAAGCACACTTCATATACAGTGCTGAGCGAACAGAGACCGCTCATTTTTATTTCATTTCCAGTCAGAACAGGCCTTAACTAAAAGGTATTCAGTTTCCAGAGATATGTCTGGAGAGATAAGACCTGAATAAGGAATTCAAGGAAGTCAAACTGGAGTTCCAAACTGGAGTTCAGAAAATGATTAAATGAAAATAGAAATTCCTAAGAAGCATGGAAGACCTGGGAGACCACCAAAGCTGGCATCATCAGAAATACATCGCTACAAAAAAGTTCACGCTAAGCTTCTCTCATGCTTCTGATCTGATAAAATCCACATGAGTTTTGGTGTGAAAACGTTGTGATAAGGGGGGGGGGGGGTTGGGG
>CM067483.1:22143232-22209109 GCA_034552555.1 Semaprochilodus insignis | reverse complement strand
GGGTTGGGGGGTGTGGACACTATAATTTTTCAGTAAATACTGAAAAATTATATTATACTGTAGTTAATTGTTAAGGCTTCTGTATAACTTTCTGCTTTATTTCCTGAAATTGGAAAGTGAACTTTTAGTTGCCATTTCGACTGAAAATGAATCTGACTTCTGCACTGTCAAATTGTTTAGTTTTGCATCACAGTGTATTTCACTAGTATAATTTAAGAAATGTGGGCTATATCTCATATAAGCTATTTTGTTTGGTGATCATTTGTACAGTCAGATCTATTCTATAGTAAATCTCTACCTAAGACTGGAATAGTTTCAGCTCTAATCTTCTAAAACTGATGGAGCTAACAAAATCAGAAGGAACTATATTAGATGTTGGGAATTACAGTAATATGTTAAGTTATGTGTTGAGCTCTGTCCTATGCAATACTGCTGCCCATTAAAAGCCTTCTGCTAACTCTCATAGAGAAAGGGCTAAGCAATATGAGTTAAATATAAAGTATGAAACATTCTTTCATGGTCTACCATGGTTCCCATTTTTTGCTTCCTTTATATCTGCTTGTTTAGGCCACTTGACACTTCTGACCTTTTTCACTTTTCAAAATCCGCAGTTTATGCTGGACAACACAAATATGCTGGTGGATGATGATACCCAAAATGCAGGCAAGGGAAATGTACACCCAGAGTGCACCCAAACCAACAGATATTGGATTCGTGTGGCCCTTTCACTAAATTAATCCTTGCTTTTGTTATCTCTCCTTTTGGCATGGCAGCGATATCTCAAAGTGCTTGTTGCCCTTCATGCTGTTATCAGTTTTAACTGAGCCTTGCCGATACCCCTTCCCGTTGCACCAGGTTTTTGGATACTTCCAGAGAGCCTGGAATCAGTTCACGGTGGCTGTGGAGGTTAATCCCAAGTGCTGGGCTGCCTATGAGGGAAGAGCTATTGTCAGTCTGCAGATGGGGAACACATTTGCAGCCTTCCAGGATATAAACAGTGCCCTGAAGGTACCAACAGCGTTATATCAACAGTGGTTGATCTAATTTTGAAATAGAAAGTGCGTAGATATAGAACTGTTGCTGAGGCACAAATCTTCTCTTGGTTTGTATTTCATTGTATCGTGTTCTTTTTAGGAGTAGCACAAAAACAGTTCAGTCATTCATGTTTTGCGTCAATATGCCCTTTTTCTTATTCAAATAGCAATACTGTCAGAGACCACCCTTTATTAATTTCATATCCATTCAAAAAAGATATATAATATGGGGTTGTGTTTCAGAAGGGGAATTGGGACAAAAACATGGGAGAAAAAAGCTTCAAAAACATGTTTTCAAAATGGCAAATATAGAGAAAATGAGACTACCGTGCCAGAACCCGATAGGTCACCAAAACTGCCACCATCAGATAAATAGTACTTAAAGCTTTCATCTTTGAAAGAAAAGAAAATCATGCTTTTCAAGTCTTTCTGTCCATCTTTCCACTGTGAGACGACAACCAACTTTGATTGGACAAAAATGGACAAAAAGAGAAGAACATTTGCAAATCAAACAGAGAAGCTGCTGGTATGCTCATGACTGGATGTTAAGCCCAACTCTTAACATTGTTGCAGAAAATACAACCAACTTCTAAGACTGACCTTTGGATTTGTGGAAAAATATCTCTGCTGATTTCTTGGAAAAACTTAAAGCACATCTCCCCATAAGAATGAAAGCCATAAGTAAAGGGGACTTATTATGATAATTTGTTTTTTTCCTGCTCCCTTAGTGTCTTATGGAGCTTTTTGTGCAAACGGTCTGCAAAGTAATAAAGTCGAAAGTACAGAAAGGAAAACTCTCTCCCGCAGAAACAACTTTTTTCAGCTACCTGAAACACCATATTTGAATTCCAGCACTTTCTTCTGTTACAAGGTGACATCATCTCATAACACAATCATTATTGCCCACTTACTGGCAACTTGGCATGTCTACATAATGCTAAAAACTTACAACTCCAAAAAATGCCCTGCTCTAGCTTGTGAGAGTGGCCAACGTTGTACCTCACTTTCTGGATCGGACTAAAAATGATACGACAAAACCAACGCCTTTGTAAGATTAGCCATAGCAGTGTGGGGGTGGAACTCGTGTGAGTGGGCGATCTGACCAATCAAAGCACCCTGGGCTCTTTGGGAAGTGGGACTTAAAGACACATAAGTGTTCAGACAGAGGGTGAATATAGATGTACAGTATGAGACAATATGAGTATGAGTGTTTTGGGAAAATTGAAGCATGTAATCTGGTTTAGTATACCTCAAAAATAAAATTATGATCATTCAAATAATAGGTCCCCTTAAGGGCAAAGGGTTTGCTTAGTGGTTGTTTAACTGGAAATTAAATTAATGAAAGGTGGTCTCTGTCTTTTGCACAGTATTGCAAATCAAATAAAAGACCAATTCTGTGTTTTTCACCTTGTAAACCACATAATGTGATAAGTAAAGAAGGATTTGCATTGTCATGAATGTTTTTAAGAAAACAACAAAGTGCACAAACATTTAAGTGATCCCAGCTCCAGTTTGAAATATGTAAGTTTAGAGAAAAAAAAAAGTTCTAGTATGTTGAAAATTATTAAGTTTGAACAAGTGTATTTGTAACTTTTCCGTAGTGCAATCCTCACTCAGATCAGCTTCTGACAAACCGAGGTGTGATAAATCAGTTCATGGGAGACAAACCCAGCGCCATGAGCGACTATCAGAGAGCCATTTCCCTCAACCCCACATGCGCTCTTGCTTTCTTCAATGCAGCAAACCTCTTTTTCTACAACAGACAGTTTGAACAGGTAAAATTGAGGGGCACTTGCTATTTTCATGTCATGCTGTGGATGGCTGAGTGGTAGAATAAGCATCAATCACTGTGTCACCCTATCCTCTATATTTTTCTTGTGTGGTTGAATGGGATTGGCTCAGGCATGTGAGTACTACACCCAGGCTTTTCGCCTCGACCCCAGTGACGAGTCAGCCATCCTGAACCGAGCCATCACTCAGGCTCTTCTGCGGAAAATTCCAGAGTCCTTGTGGGACTTCAGTGAGGCTCTCAGGCTTAACCCTCACTCGGCTCATGTCTACTTCAACAGAGCCAACCTGTACTGCTCCCTCAGGAAGTACAAAGCAGCAGAGAGGGACTATACACAAGGTGGGCAACTACAGAATTTTCCTGTGTTTAAAGGGGAATTTCACTGATTTTCAAAATCATTCGCTTCTTGCAGTGTAAACAGAGTCATTAAGAGGGGTTCCATGTGATTTCTTTACAGTGGTGGTAATGGGAACCAGGGGTCATAAATATAAAAATGGCAGTATTGTATTTATTATCCAAAATGTTCACCAAACCTACATCTTCTGAGTTTCTATAATGTAATAATGGAAGATTGTAGCAAATCTGAAAACAAAATCTCTGTGTACTTATTTCTCCTTACACTCCTATAAAGGTGCCAAACAAGGGTCTTTGAGAGATGCAATTGAGGAATCACTTTTAGTTCCCTAAAGATCCTTCCAGTTGATGGTTCTTTTGAGATTCATCTTGTAAATGAGATATATGACTGCGAAGAACCTTTTTTAAGTCTAAAGAACCACATAATGAAAAAGCTATAGGAGGAATCCTTAACTTTAAGAAGAAGCTTTACACCAAGTATGGGTTCATTATACCATTAAAAGGTTCTTAAAACAGCAGATTCCTTTTTTTAGAGGGGGTTCTTCAGAAAACCAAACATGGTTCTTCTATGGCATCAATCAAAGAGTCTTTTGTGGCACCTTCTTTAAGAGTGTATAATCATCTGGTGTATTTTGAACATCTGGTTTATATCAACACACCTGTCAATTCTGACTTGTCTTGCACAAGCAAGACAGAAATATATATATATAATTTGCAAATATAAATTAGTTAAGAAGGAGCAGGAAAAAAAACAATTGATAATAGCTGTTGAGTGTTTTGTATGTACTGATGGTACTCAAGATATGAAGCATATTGTGACCTAATTTATCATGATAATACTAACATATCACCATGTTGCCCACCTTTGTTATCTAAACACATTGTGCTGCCACTCTTGTATCATTTCTAAGATGTAGTAAATTAACCATCATTGCACTTTTTAAAACTGAGGTGTTCAATTAGTTAATTAGTTAACAGTTTGCAATTTGATGCCTTTTCCTGGTATAACATTAATATTAGCAAAGTTGAGGCATCTGTCAGATTGATGAACAGAGCGATGCTGAAGACATGACACAGTTGTCCTCTCTCGTCTGCTTGTGCTGCATCAGTCACCTTTGTACACTGATTACTGGCTTTACAGGTTACAGGTTTTTTGCCAGTGAACATTTGTACCTCCACAACAGAAACATTATGGGACTGAACACTGTCTGTCTGCCCCGAACCCTAAAAGACAACAAAAATACATTACAGCTCATGTAACCAAGACACTCCTTCTTTTGTGTAAAACAAGAGGCAGATGGTTACTATGGTTACAGTGTAAACCCAGTGCTAGTTTTCCACTGCATCTGCTCAAATAGCACAAAGACCTAAAATCGTGGAGTTAAATCTGCTTTAAATTCCCACATGTTCATGTATTTCTAATATGAAGAACTGTATTATTGGGCCCTGTTATCTGCCGTGTCTGAGGTTAAAACAGGAGGAATATCTGTGAACAGGTGGTGTTGTAGTGAGTGAGTCTGCTCTTCATGAATTCAGTAATCACTCTCCATTTGAACATTTTCAAGTGCATCATTTGTTTGTGTGGTCAGTATATAGACTATTGATATGAAAGTGTTCGCGATAAGCGTAAGTGTCCATGCTGATTTTTTTCCGGTATGTCAGATCAGTTTTGTACACACACACTTTTGAAATAAAGCTTCAGAGAATACAACATTTGTAAATGTGCTGACTGTGTGATGGTAATTTATGGAAATGTGCGAGGCAAGTGGCTTGTAAATGGTCCCTCTTGTCCCTCCCTTTGATTTAAAAAAAAGCACCGTGTCCTTCTCTGCGCCACTGTCACTCTATATATAGGAAATTATAGGGGAGATTTTGTTTTTAATTGCAGTTGTATGATGTAGGCTACTCTCATTCATGATGCACTTTGTAGAGAGTAGTGAGACACACTGTTATTGAATAGAAGCATTGTGATACTAATTAAAGAACATTTTTCATAATACTTTAAAGAGGTATATTTTGTACACATTATAATACATTGCACATTTCTGTTGTGTGGATATAGTACTGAAGAGCACTTGTCTAACTCCAAGTTTACGTCTGTGCAACTGACTTTGCATGTCAGTTCAAACAGCAATTCAAACAGTACTGTAGCAAAATTCAGAGACTACCGTTCATTTATTATTTGATTTCCAGTCAAAACAGCCATTTTACTCGTTTATTCATTTTTCAGTGTGTAGAAAAAGCAGAAAACTAAAATTTTTCAACATTTAGTGTGTCCACTATTTTTTTTTATTCTTTTCATGGGACTTACGGTCAATTTTTGAGAGAGATATGCAGGAAGTTTAGTGAGTTGGTGGCATTTTTTGGTTCTCCAAGTAGTCCCAAACACATTCCGTTGTGTTGTGGTCAGTTCACTGTTCTGAGAAACATCACTTTCTTTTTTCCCTCCTTTTTTGTCCTGTTCATAGCCATGACTTTTTGAGAAATACACATTCTTTCTGACTAACAGTGTTGAGCTGTCTTCTTACAGTGGATGTTCTCCTCTCTCTTTCAAAGATGAAAACTTTAAGTACTGTTTATCTGAGGGGTCAGTTTTGGTGGTCCACCAGGTCTTGCACAGTTTGTAAAGAGTCTCATTTTCTGTCCTTGACTTACAGAAGTGGACCATCTTGCTACATCTAATCTGCTCTGTAATTTCTCCTGAAAACGAATAACTTGTACTTAATGGACATTTTGACTGGACAATAAATGAATAAAGTGTGGTCTCTAGTTTTTCA
This sequence comes from Semaprochilodus insignis, assembly GCA_034552555.1. NCBI lineage: Eukaryota > Metazoa > Chordata > Actinopteri > Characiformes > Prochilodontidae > Semaprochilodus > Semaprochilodus insignis. The sequence goes on along the minus strand of CM067483.1, from coordinate 22,203,155 downwards.
TAATATGAGTTTGATGGTACTGCTAGTGCATTCTGCCTCTGCCATGTTGTGTAATATTATATTTTGGCCGCCTCACCCACCACTTCTTCACACAAATAATACTCTTGCTCTGTGTGTGTTGTAGCTCTCCAGCTTCAGCCTGATGATGCTTTGCTGTATAAGCTCAGGGCAGATGTGCGTGGTCATCTAGGGCTGACGGAACAGGCAATCAAAGACTATAGAACTGCAGTGGAGCTCCAGGATGCTGAACAGCATCCCCTTCCAAATCTCTCCAACAGGTGATTGCAGCCCTTCAGGAGATAACACACACGAACAGTTTGGTTATGCAGATTTGTGTACATAATTATTTCTAATAGCTGTAAATGTAGCAGGAGTCTGACTTTGAAACAATATATTTGTGATTAAAGCTTGTGTTCAGCAATAGCCATGTAATCATGTCCTTGCATAGAAACACTGGAGTTTATTTTACAGGTGCATTTAAGAACCTCACTGTTTAATCTGTATTGCATGTGCTTTTTCACTGTCAGCAGCCTCCCTGCTGTCAAATCAGTCTTTCTCCTGAAGATAGCATTGATATCTAGTACGCTTTTCATTTTAAGCTTTGTCTTTGATTCACTCACCAAGCCTGTATTGGATGGTTCTGTAAAAAGGAATACTCCAGCATTTTTCAGGACTCTCTCTATCTGCCACATCTGTAGCACACAGTTGATTACCACAGATGATCATTTTGTAGCTTTTCTTCGGTACTAGGAAAAGAAAATCCATAAGAGAACTATAATAGAAGCGAGTGAATGCTGTGTTTTCAGGTAATGGGTTTTCTGCTCTTCACTAAGTACAGGGAAAAGCATTAACATGATGACAGTAATCGACCATGTGTTACAAATGCAGCAGATTTGAGATGCAGCAGGTTGAAAAACGCTGGAGTATTCCTTTAAAGAACCATTCATTGAGAGGCTCTTTAGGAAACCAAAGCCTGTTTTTTATGGCGCTATGACAACAACAACAAAAAAGTTTCTTTTTTTTCCATTTTTCAGAGTAAGTAGTTTTCAAGCTCATTTAGTATCAGAAACATTTTTGTCCAAAAAAAGAAAAGTAACAATGGACAAGAAAAATAGGAAGGGAAAGCATAATGCAGGAGAAGCAGCATAACACCTGCAGAATGCCCTGGCTCCCCTCCACCTTTCAGAGAGTGAGAGAGAGAGAACATGAGAAAGAGTGTTAACACAGCCATCTGCTCCTCTCACACGCAAAGCTGTGATGGCTGTGCTCAATACACTTCAAGGGCAACTTCAGCTCCTCTCTGAACAAAAACAAATAGCAATATTATTAGACTTACTGACTCATTTATGATAATATTCATTTTTCTGAAATGGATTAAAATAGTTTGTCATTCAGAATACATTATCGCAGCACATGCATATGTTCCTATTGAGTCAGGGAATGTTTTTTCAGGAGGACAGACCATTTGTAAAGAACTGTACCCATATTAAAACAGTCTGGACCCATATGTACTCCTAAAGCCTGTTTTATAGGGCCCATATCATAGAGAAACTGCGTTTCCCTTTTTAAAAAAAGAAGAGTTTGAAGTACTATGTAAACACAGTTAATCCTAGAGCAGTTTAGCTCTATCCATTTGTGTTGAAGATATGAGGAGTGTTTCATCCCATAGTGCTACTTGAATGAAGCACAATACAGCCAGGACAGCCATTTACATCTGTCTTATGTGGCTTAAAGGAGCAGTTTTTAAGACGACACAACTTGTCGAATTCATACTTCTAAGAGTGGGGGGCCACATATCGCTAGAAAAAGCACGGTCCCTCCTCCTCCCTCCTTAACAGAAATGGTGCAAGTTCAGCCTCAACTCAACTGGAAAGCAATGCCAGTGTTAACATTTGTTTTCCTTCTATCTAAATCACTTCTTTTGTTTGCTGCCGAATGTGGTTTCTTGACAAGAGCAGACGACAGTGGTCATTGTAATGTTCACCTACCAAGAGCTTCTGCCATCATTGCATTTACTTTTCCTTTCATTGGCTACCTGTCTTAAAATGATCTAACCAGGAGCAGGGCCTTCAACATGACTGTCAAGAGGTAAGAATAAACCATCAGGGCAGTGTTATATCTCTGTGACTCACTATCACTTCTTGAGATACAAAGTAGAGCTAGGACACGATGGCGCTAGCTGGTTAGCCTGCTAACATCAGTGGATATTTCTGCATGGATGGATAACTAGAGGTCTTTGATGTACTGGTTAAACTGATATTTGTTCACATTATGTTGATAGATTTGGTTTATCCTGGAACGTTTTAAACTTAAAATCTTGTATATTACACCTTCAACGGCACAATAACATAAACAGCCTGATTAATAAGAGCAGATGAGGAAAGGTTGAAAAATGGTCATGTAAAAAATGAGGTGTAAAAAGGATATGAAAATGATAAATAAAATGTTGCTCTTTTATTTACCACTTGATTTATTGTATGCTTGAGATTCTTTACAGATGCATATCTTACTACTTTTACAGTTCAGCTAAATATCTACAGAATTCTAACCTAAAACCTAACATTAACTTCACTCCAAAAGATTAAACCTAACCCTGATTACTGTGACCCTCACCCTGGTCTAAATTGTAGCCCCCAACTCTAACAATGTTGAGAATCACCTGATAGTTAACAAATGATGTGGGCATCTGTAATGAAGAACCTATATAACATACAAGAAACATGTATGTTAATGGCCTTTAGATGCACCCATACTTTACTAAATATCAGAGTGGCATTAAAACACTGAAACCTGCTCTGTCTGCTTTGATATTGACTCCATCACTAGATGGTGCCAGAAATAAGCATATATTTCAGTGCCAGTGCAGCAAATATCACCAGAGTCAAGACAGAAGGCAGTAAATACATCATCGGCGAGGTGTTAGCCACTGATAAGGTCTTATTGTGTTGGTTTAGTCTGTATTGTCATGATTAAAGATGGCTCTTTTTCTGGAACGGAGGTCAGAAAGTTGCTGGAATACAGCACTAACACTTCTGTTCTTTCTCTGAACGCTGGAGTGAGAGGAAGCAGGCGAACTGTCAGCGATGCTCTCGTAAAAGAGCAGGTACGTTATTTGTCGTGACATTAGTACAAGAGGAAAGTTATGACGTTTGAAATAGCGCTCGTGCTGAAGAGCGCTGCCGTCTTATCAAGTCCCAAAGCCACGTCACTTTGCAGCGTCTGACGTTGCGTCTCTAAATTTAATGCGAGGGGATCTTTAGTGGAGTAACTCTCCATGGTGCTGAAACGCATCCCACGCTGCGGAGCGAGCGAGCGAGCCGAGGAAGAGGAGGATGCGCCTGGGGGGCTTCAAAGTAAGCCAAACGGAGATCATCTGAGGTCACTTCTCCGCCGTTTGACCCGGAGAGCGCAGTGAGTATCAGCATGCTGCCCAACAGCTCGCTCAGGAGTCTGGAGGACGGTTTGTTCCTCAACGCGTCCGGCAACGAGACGCACGGAGAACCTCACGGCAGCGCGATCCTCATCTCGTTCGTGTACTCGGTGGTGTGCCTGGTGGGGCTCTGCGGCAACTCCATGGTCATCTATGTCATCTTCAGGTACGCCAAAATGAAAACCGCCACCAACATTTACATTCTGAACTTGGCGATCGCGGACGAGTTGCTGATGCTGAGCGTGCCTTTCCTGGTGACCTCCTCGCTGCTTCATCACTGGCCCTTCGGCTCCTTTCTGTGCCGTCTGGTGCTGAGCGTCGATGCCATTAACATGTTCACCAGCATTTATTGCCTGACCGTGCTGAGCATCGACCGGTACATCGCCGTGGTGCACCCGATCAAAGCCGCCCGCTACAGGAGACCTACGATCGCCAAAATGGTCAACTTGGGAGTGTGGATGTTCTCCATTCTGGTCATTCTGCCCATCATAATCTTTTCCACCTCCACCCCGAACTCGGACGGCTCTGTGGCTTGCAACATGCAGATGCCCGAGCCGCAGCGCCAGTGGATGGCCGTGTTCGTCATTTACGCGTTTCTCATGGGCTTTCTTTTCCCAGTCATTGCTATCTGCATGTGCTACATCCTGATCATAGTCAAACTGCGGGTGGTGGCCTTGAAAGCTGGCTGGCAGCAGCGCAAAAAGTCCGAGCGGAAGATCACCCTCATGGTCATGATGGTGGTGACCGTGTTCGTGATCTGCTGGATGCCTTTCCACATCGTGCAGCTCGTCAACGTGTTCGTGGAGCAGCATAACGCCACTCTCAGTCAGCTGGCCGTGGTTCTGGGTTATGCCAACAGCTGCGCCAATCCCATCCTGTACGGATTCCTGTCGGACAACTTCAAACGCTCCTTCCAGAGAATCTTATGCCTCCGGTGGATGGACAGCGCGGCCGAGGAACCCATCGACTACTACGCTACAGCGCTGAAAAGTCGAGGATACAGTGTGGACGAATTTCAGCCGGACAATATGGAGTCAGACAGCGCGTACAGGAACGGGACTTGCACCTCCAGAACTACGACGCTGTAGCGGGCAGCACCTTTCTGTTGATTCGAACAAATAACTTAATCGTGTATTTATTATACTTTATGTGTGTGTGTGTGTGTGTGTGTGTGTGTGTGTGTGTGTGTGTGTGCGTGCGCGAGCGCGCGCCAGTGTGTGTAGGCGACTTCTACTGACGTTATTAAAGTTGTATGTCATCATGATAACGATTATGTGGCATCTGTCCTAAAAAGAGATTTGATACTAAATGCTGTTATAGAGGGGGGTTTGTATGGAAGCCCACTCCCGTCAGGCAGAGGAGGCACATATGCCTATATCACTTTTCTCCTTTTCTTTCTGGCAGTGCGAAGTCAGGCTCAACATTTTCACATAAAGCCACTGTTCTCAAAATATTGAAATAATCTCGTATTATTGACATACTATGTCAAAATAATGACTTATTTTCTCAAGATATTGACTTACTGAATGGGAATAATGACTTATTATCTCAAAATAATGACTTGTTATCTCGACTTACCGGAATACAGCACTGAAATGTAGTTACTCGACACTTAATAACCTTAAAATCTTGTTGAAAAGTAGTTTTTCAAGGTATTATGTCAATATTTGGATAGAATTAGTAATTACACTGAATTATTAGGTAAACGCGTTGAGAAAAGAAGTCGTTATTTCGAGATAATCAGTCAATATTTAGTGATAAATTATCATTGTTACATTGAAAATGTCATTATTTTGAAATACTCTGTCAGTATGTTGATTCATATTGAGTATTCCATTCATATATTGAGTATATGCAATTCATATTCAGTCAAAATATTAAAAATGTTATTCATATTGAGTTATAGATATATAACTATTAATATACTGACAATATATGTAATTATTTCGAGATATTCAGACAATCTTTAGAGAAAGCTTATTATTGCTTAAAGATATTTAGTCAATATTTTGAGAAAATTGGTCATTATTTTAAGATATGCCCTCAATGTATTGTGAATTTAAGCCTTGTTTGTTTAAGGTGGTAGTAACTTCAGGCTCCTGCAGATGGTGCTGCACGAGAATGATGGGGTTATAAATACCTGTGGGGTGTGCGGTGGGATTGAGAAAAGGTGGTACAGAGCAGTGTATGTCTCGTTCCATGCGTGGAAAATGGGTCCAAAGCAGATGTTAATGATTGGCTAAAAGGAGTGATTGCATTTGGGCATGTCAAAGGCCACAGTGTGAAGGAAGTAGCTGAATTTGCGGGTGTACGGAAGCGAACTGTCATATGGGTCTACCAAATTTCAGTCAGTGTACCTAGAATTGGTCATTATTTTTGAGACATTCCATCTATACATTCAAAATACGTCATCAATATTTAGAGAAAATGTGTCATTATTTTCGGACACTAAGTCTATATTTTGGCATACAGCTGGCAGAAACAATGAAGCAGAATAATAAAACCATAGGCCATTATTTCTCCTCTACGTGGTGGGAAAGGGCTTCTGTACGTTTGAGTGCTACACTAAAGCACTGAGAATACATAGTAATGTATTTGGATGGGAGTTATGAGACTGCCTGCCCTAGATTTTCACTAAATCTCTTCTTTCTGTGTGGGAACAAAACAATATGATACTGAGACAAATATGCAGAGGATTTATATTGAAATACCAATGAGGAATCATCATAAATAGCTTACAGTTATGTAGGTATGTTCCCCGACATTTGACCAACATTTCTCCTCAAGCTACTTATTTCTAAAGTGCTGCCGAAAGCATTAAAAATAAAGAACCTGTAAAGGCTTGTTTTCCATTTGGGGTGTTTCCTACATCTACATATTTAATATTCAACATGATTTGAAGGAGTGTAGGCAAACTAATGAGGAAATGAGACTAGTGCTGTAGCCTGTGAACTGTGATGTTCTGTTTAGTGCTGTGGTGTTAATTTTCTCGCCTACTGTGCATTAAAGCAAACGCGTGCAGGAAAATGAGAGTCTTCCCTAATGAGCTGTATTTTATCAGGTCAGCTTACTTGTGGCCATCTTCCCTCAGGTTTACATGCCTAAAAAGGTTTTGTTTTTTTGACAGAATTTGATTAATTTCAGACATCAGCTGATTTTGCTTTGCAAAAGACATCATTACCAATTGATAACACCTCTGGTAGGTTACATGTACATTCTTTGACATCCTTCACCCACCATAATTTTGGGTTTAAAGTTACACTGTATGTCCAAAAGTATCCAGACACCCCTTCTTATTAGTGACTCAGCATCAGCATCTGCACCCATTGTTGCACACACACAGCTGGAATAATCTGTATAGAAAAACATTGCCAATAGAACAGGAAGCTCTGAAGTATGATTCACCATGTCCAATACCAAGCGTGTTCTAGAGGGTTATCATATCCCACCCCTCTGCACCCCCAGCATTGTGTTGTGTAGAAATGGATCTGCATTCTCTGGAGTGATAGAGCTTTATCCATTACCTTTGGGATGAGCTGGAGTGGCATTGGTGATTCAAAACTAATCATGCAATATCAGTACCTGACCTCACTACTGCAATCAGATCACATCACATGCAATCTCACATCACTGCTTCAGTATCTAGTGTAAAAGCTTCCCAGAGGAATAGACATTTCCCTGATTTCAAAATACACATTGGATAAGCAGGTGTCTACAACGTTTAATCTTTTAAACTATAATCTGTATAGTTATAATTACTATAATTTTCAGTTTTATTACAATGTATATAAAAGCTGTTGACATTCGTAATGTAGTTTTTACCATAACATAATTTATTGCAGACCTGAGAATTTCCATACAAAAACATCAATAGTGAAATAGAATAAATGACTCCTTGCACATTTACAGCTTGGATATAAAGTCCTCATAAACAGATGTCTGTCCAAAGCAATATCAAACTCCAGGATATAATATTTGCATCATGCATTAGCGCCCTGACTCACGCTCTAAAGCATGATTCCGATTCCAGAGTAAAATTTAAGTCAAGCTGGGGTCCAAAAGACCGGTATTGAAAATACTTCTATTTTGCATACTTTTTTCATTACAAATTATAATGTCTGCAAATAATTTGAGAAACATAAAACATTTGATGTGTAGACATGCACTTGTCTTGGTATTTGGTATGTCTTAGTATTTGGTATGCCCCCCTTTTGTTTTAATGCCACCTTGCACTCAAGTTTGTGCAAAAGTCTCTGATGAGTAGATCAAATCCACCTGAGAGTCATGTAAACAAGTGCTTCATTGGAAGGGATAAGACAAAGACTGGCAGTTATGTGCAAAGTCAAAGAATTCAAAAACTCAGAATTTCAATGTTCTTTAAGAATACTGCATGTCTGTGATTGCACTGTACATCTCCGCCGAGACACTCACTTAAGTTGCCTCTTTTTCATTCACCTTCTCCATGGAGTCTGATCCATTCAGAGCCATTGCCTCCGCCCTTTTCTTAGCCCGTTTCTTAGAGCGTCTTATGAGGCAGCATTTGACGATGCCCGCAATGATCACAACTAGCACCGTCAAGATCAGCAAAGATATAATGACAGGGATGATGATGTGTGACATGTCTCCAGTGCTTTCCTCGATGGCAACACTGTCCTTACTTGTACTGTCTGTTTGGGGCATCTTCTCTGTAGAGGAGGGAGTTGGGTTGTCCCAGAAATCAGTGAAATCAGGGCTAGTCGTGGAAGAGGGCAGTTCATCTGCCTTCTCACAGTTTTCTGAGTCCTTTTGTGTGCCATCTGGACATTTACATTTGTAGGATCCCACTGTATTAATGCAGCCATGTTTGCATGGGTGTAAATGCTCACATTCATCTACATCCACACAGTTTCCTACTGCATTCCTTTTGTAGCCAGGGCTGCATTCCTGGCAGAGCTGCATTATGTCTGTTTTGGTGCTGCCCAGCAGTGTCCATTCCCGGGTGGTCTTTGAACAGATCAGTGTGAAATTGTTGTGTTTACAAGTAATGTAAACAGTGTATGGATCGTTACGTTTTTGAATGATGTCATAAGCCATACTTATTGACGGGCCAGAGCAAGGTCTCTTCTCACTCTGTCCTTGATGTTTGCAAATAAAAGGATATTTTTGCTTGCAGGTGCTAGAGACGAACTGCCAGCTTTGTATTGTCGAGCCGCCGTACTTCACTGAGAGTAGTCCACAAAGAGCATTTGTGCAGGTAGCTTGAGGTTCTGATCCCCACTTATTACCATCAAATTCAGTGCTATTATCCACAATCCAGGAGAAGCCCCTGAGTGGAAGACTTGCTTCAACACATTGTTGCTTAGGTTTATTCAAACCAATCCAGAAAGAAGTTACGGTTGGTTTCCCCTTGTCCTCAATGGCTTTCAGAATCTTTAGGGTCTCCTGTTGATTGGCCATATTAGTCAGAAAACCGCTGTCAGTGTAACAGGATGTTCGAGCTTCTTCAAATGAAAATTCCTCCAAGTGTACAGTGTAGAATACATCGGGAGTGCTAAAAACGACATTCAGCAATATGAGAAAATATAATCCAGTCCGGTAATCCATGTCTCTATCCTGTGCCTCGTGTCCGTCAGCAGTGCCTCTCTGTCAGCCTTCTGACTTTCAGTGTCTGGTACATAGTGACCATCTCATTTGTATGCACTTTCTTAGCCACGCTGTGAGGTCCTCCCAAGACAACAAGCACAGGAAGTGTGCTCAGCCTTGATACGGAGCCCCGCTTCCTCTAGGGTGGTGGTGCTGGCTTAGCAAAACAATAGCAACTCTGAAAGGAATTAGCTGCTCGTGTTACCTAAGCCTTCACAGCCCGCTCCCACAGACAAACTCCCACATCAGAATGATGGATGAACTCAAAACAGAGGGAGAACTGCAGGAAAATACAGTCTGCTCTGCCACAGGTCAGATAAACTTTGATTCCAGCAATTAACACCCAGAAACCTCTCTGAAATCTCATGTCTCACTTGACAATATTGCATTTTGCCATTTTCCTAAAAGACATATTCAAAAATGGCAAAGCAGATTATGACTGTGAAATCTCTGTAAGTGGGCACTACATTCAGTGATAAGAGCGCTCAGCTAATCTCAGCATCCTCTTTTGTGTTTGTAATGTATCTGTAACTGGATGAGTGTAGAAAACAGAGGGAGAAACGTTACTCTTTTACTGGGGAATGCTATACACAGTAGCAACATACAACAGCCTGAATCTTACATTCAATACTGATGACTTCAAACAAGTGCTGATTGACTCCTGGAGGTGTGTGAAATGCTCCTGTGGGGACCTAAAGCAGTGTTCCATATTCAACAGCTGCTTTACCATTCTATTTGGCTGATGGGCTTTCTTTGTGAAGAAGCACCAGATGCTTCCTGGAGGAAATACCCATGAATGGCAGGAAGTGAAGTCACAATTAAAGTGCCTCAGTCTGTTCGGTATCATTGGGGGTGGCATACAAGCAAAGGAAATGGAATTGAGTAGCAGGAAAAACAAGTCACCAGAAAGCCTAGAGAAAAAAACAACAGGTTGAACTCATGGCAGCTAAGTAAGTGTTCTTCATCACTTCCTGTTGGTCAAGAACAGTATTCAATATGGATGGTAACTTTTTTTTTTCCACCCTCAAAATGCAACCCTCAAAACATCAATCCTCAAAAAGATCAGTCAGGAAAAAACAAATACATATTTTTATACAAATTATAACACAACCTAATGTTCCTACAGTGCTATAGGTAAATGTTAAAATGCTAACATTGTGGGTCCCGGGAGGAATAATGTTTTTCACAAAATGCAGTTTTCACATTAGAAAAAGTATTCACAGTATTTCCTGTTGGTCTCTGAGGTTAAGGTTTGGGTCAGGATTATGTGTTGGCATAGCAGAATTTATCTACAATAATATATCACAGGATCTTCAGATCTTACTGGGGGCTTGGGGGGACTTCATAACGTTAATACAACAGAATGTGTGCTATGTACAGTAAAGTGCAACAGTTTCAGGCACCAGAGAAAATTACATTAAAAATTTGTTGATTTGGTCTATGAATAAGATCAGCAAAAAAGCTAATATTAAAATAAATACAAGTAACCTTAAATCAGCAATATCCTGCCTTTTTCTTTCATTTTTCAACCTCTCTTTATCCCTTAGAATGAAACGAGCTGTTTTAGTTAAGACTGATCTAAGATAAATGAACTCTGTTCTGATTGGCTGTCCTGTATTAGGCCTCATTCAGAAAAGCACTCAGAACTGAAACATTTCCTCCAACTTCAATATGCATTGACAGTTCTAAACTGATGTAGGCTGAATAGTTGTATGTATGTAAATAAGTCGATTCTCCTGGTGTCACAGAAGTGGGGCAGTATACAGTACCAGTTTAGACACACCCAACTAAATGGATGTTTTTGGTTATCTTAAAGACTTACAGGCTTAGACTTAACAGTCCCAACTGATGAGATCTCTGAAAAAACTGTTTTATGACGTCAGAAATGGTATTCTTTGGAATGTGCTCGGCCTCTCTAGCTGTACTACTCTAGCCATACTATGGTTTGAGGTCAGTTCTTCTTTCTGGCCATTAACAGAGCTAATTGTTTAATGTTAGTAATGGAGCTGTAGGAGCAGTAGGCACACAGAAGCCGACACTGCTGTGTGACTGTATAATGAATGATGTCAGTATGTTCAGCATGTTCGGATGTGTAGGAGGAAGTGCCTGGCCATCTTAGTCATGCCACATGCATGGACACAGTCCGTCTGCTGAGTCGTGTATATCTAGTATCTGAAGAGTCAGTTCCACAAATTGCAGCTTCTTCTCATTCCAGGATTAACACAGAAGGTGAAGGTCCTCTTTAGTTTTCAGTTTATATTCAGGTGCTAAGAGATTTCCAAGACACTCGTTTCTGCTGTAACTGAAATCAGCAGCACAACTTGCTTTAAATCCTAATAACTGAATATTTGACAGCTGATATAAACTACAGTTCTCTTCAGTGTGCAGTTTAGTGCAGCTACAGTGTTTTGTAACAGTAGTGAGACCACATTTAATTCATTTACTTTCCCAACAGACATTATTCATTTTCACTAAGCACGTCTGAGGAGATGAAACAATCAACTTGCTTAAGAAAAGTCAAGGGAAATGGGAGAAAAACACGGAAGTCTAGAGATAACGGGACTCATAACTACCTAGCCAAGATCTGGTAGATCACCAAAACTGTCACCATCAAATGAACGGTACTTAAAGGGTTCATCCTTGAGAGAGAGCTCCACTCTTGCTTCAGATCTGAAACAATCCACAGGTGTTTCTGTCCATCTCTCCACTGAGTCTGCAGGAATATGTAGCTGTTAAGAAGCTGTTACTGAGAAAAGGAGACAAAAAATAAGAACTTCTACAAAACAGTGAAGTCGCTGGTGTTCTCAGAACAATTGACTGATCGCACCAGACCTCGAGTCCAGACCTTAAGATTACTGAGTATTTGGGTTTACTTGGATTGTGAGAAACATAAAATACAACCAAATTGTAAGACTGAACTTTTGTGGAAAAAGCATTCCAGCAGATTTCTTTGAAACACGCTAAAAGCAAGTCTGGTAAAGACAAAGTACGGACACAAAATACTGAAAGAGTTTAAGTTTTTCTCCTTTTCCTGACACTGAAACATGAGTAATGTAATGATTGATTTGAATGGAAATTACATTTAATCTCTGCTCTCTGACCTCTCCTCAGCACTGTATTGTATTTTAAGATTGTGGGCTGAGCGCAATCATAGGGAGGTCTTACTTCTGTTGAACCTTTAAACTGCAATATCAGCAAATTTGACTGACAGAAAACCAGAAACAGGAAGTTAGTTTTTTTTGTTGTTTTTTTTTGTTTGTTTTTTGCCTTTTTGCATCAGCATAGAAACTTGGTTTGAATCATCCGCTGTTTGTTTTCAAATAGCTTTCTGAAGCTATTTGAATTATTTGAAAATTCTCTGTGAATGTGGTAAAGCTGTACAGACAGAATGCTATGTGGTCAGATATACTTGAATCAGTGATATAAGAATCTGGCCCATCTTGTTTGAATAGCCAGTGCACCAGTTAGCCTTATAATAAATGTTTGTGTCCAAAAAATAAAAAAAGTGTCAATGTGATCACATGACGTTATGTCCCAGTCACATTTCTGCATCTGTATGTGGGTAAAAATGACACATGATGTGTCTAAACACAATCATTTTTATTCACCTGTAAAAAATCATGTTTTTATTCTATACTGGAGGGCAGGCTTAAGCTGCTTATCTAACTATGCCTTGCAGTTTGAACACACAGCTCTCAGTCTGAAATGATGATGCTTGTCTAGCCTCTGGTACAAAGCTGAGTGTCCACTGTCTGTTCATTACCTTATTATTTTTGATGGTGTTTGGTAGAACCTTGACCCAGGTGCTCTTAAGGAGCCGTGGCTTCAGCAGCTGTGTGTTTGTAAAGAGCTGGCTGAGACCATTAAAACAGCACCATAGCTAATTGGAGTACATACTGTCACTCTACATTCTCACAACACATGAATAAAATATGGTGACATTTAATGAACTGAACACACAAAAGGATACCCTGGAGGAAAGAGACAGTCTTCGAGAGTCTTCAGCTTGTGTAATTGTTGCCTTATTATTTATGCAACCGACTTGAACAGTGTTTGAGTGGACAACAGTTGTTCTGCTTCAGCAACAGGAAAGATTCGTCATCAACATGTTTGGCAAAAATATAATATCACAATACTTGGAAGACATTTTATATGAAATGTCATACTTGTTTTGAGGTTTGCTATGTTAGAACAGACAATAAACAGTACTAAGTGCACTAGACTTGGTACTGTTGATATCCTTAGACAAGCAGCTTAAGGCTATGTTCAGACTGTCAGCCCAGATTTGATTGTTGGCATATACAGATTGTATCCAGACTGATTTTTGATGGTCTGGACAACAAAAAAAACACGAAGTGTGATTTCTGCAAATCAACTCCAAACCACATCTGAAAATATTTTAAAATTGGAGGCCAATCAGATTTTTACAGATGCGTCTCAGACTGCACCTCTATTATGTACTACACACTAATACTACACAGTTTGTGGTATGTGCTAATCTGAGTTCGACAGATTAGTACACAAAATATCAACATACTACATTGCTTATTACTAACAGGAAGTGATGAACCATTGCTATGACAATGCACGTAATACCAAGCAGGACTCTGAAGGCTGAAGGTTGACGTCACAAAGACCAGTTTTACATATTACTAATACAAATTTACATCTTAGAAATATCACAAAAATCAAGACTGACTATTTTAGCCTAAATCTTAAATTACAGATATACACTCAGGTGAACGTTCTTTTGTTTATGTACGTTGGTTTGTGCATTAGCTCACAGTAAACAGCCCAAAACACTCCTGGCCTTCCAGGAATTCAAGGCCATGGATACAGGTTTCTTTTAGATGCATCATCTGTATTAAGCACTTACTAGACACTGTCACTTTCTTGGGGATCCATCATCTCCTCTGTTCATTTTCCCCGCATGTTCACTGCTGGGTCGTGTATGCCACAAACATAGCAAATCACAAGTTCACTCTGCTTCAGCCCACCTTTCTCATAGGATTCTGATTTGCGCTTCATTAGGTGCCTGAATAGAATTGTCTGAATTACAAGACACCTAATTAAATAGAGAAATAAAATAAATAAATCGCTTGTTTAAGGAGGCTGTTTTGAAAATGTAGATTTTTCAGATTTTTTTGTAGTGTGTAAAAGTAAAACATATTAAGTGATAGAAATACTCAAGTAAAGTGCAGATACCTAAAAGAAACATGTACTTTTGTTACTTACCGCTGCAGAACGTGGGCCCTTTAAGGATATTGGCTTTCAGTCTACATAATGTTTATTCATCTTACTGTAACTATTATGTAGATAAATGTGGAATGACGGTCTAGATTCCTGAGGGTTTAATGGGTTAACAGCTAAGAGTTAAGTAGAGGAGCCAATGGCTAATTGTGGCTTTTAAAAAGTAGGAAATCATGGAAATATGATGATGATTTGATACTTTATCGAGCTTATAGGCTCAAGTATTTGTTTAGAGGACACCGATCTTGTACTAAGAAAAACGACAGGTGCCTTAGAATACTGGAGAAAATGACAATGCATTTCATTTCAAGCTCGAACGACTTTCCCATGTAGCGTGGTAAATTGTGGGTGTTTCAAAGGGTTCCAGGTCATTGTGCCATATGTTTATCTTAAAGGAGTTGGTCTCTTCCTCAGGCTGATCACCCCTGTCAACACAGCCAAATGTGGCATATACTGAAGAACATTACAGAGGGTGTGGGCTTCCAGCCTTTATGTTTCAAATTGGATGTTCACAGAGATGAGATTAAGCTCTGCCTGCCTTTTGCAGTTTGACCTAAAAGTGTACTGGAAATTGATCGCTGCAGAGGCCTTACAATGCTCTGGGGAGATAAGCTATGAAGGAAGCATGGTTTACACGGTTCTTGTTGACATACATGCTGCAGCTCATTTGCTCAGTTTATGTGCTTTTCTGGATGATTCCCGGGGTGATTTTCCTTTGGGTCATTGTGTTGTATGGCTTCCACCCTGAAGGACAGAGTTGTTTACAATGCTGCAGTCCGTATTAAGGTTCAAATTCAGATGGAGCTTGTGTTTACGATGTCTACAAGCTGAATGCTTAATGGCCCCAGTTAGCAGCAGGGTAGGACACTGTAAAGTAGCACTCATCACACTGCAAGCGTATTTGTGGAGGAACAGATAACAACCCAGCATTTGTTCATTCAGGGGATAGGAGGAAATGCTTTCAGACTCTGGAGATTTGCCCTTATTGCAGTAATGATACTGCCACCGTCATCCACTCAGCAAATGAGACGGCAAAAAGAGCTCTACAATTTCCAAGCAGATCTATTCGCAGCGCCCATCAGTCCTGTAAAGATTAGGACTGGATATTTAATTACGGCTCAGAGCTTCCTTGTTTCCTTTTGACGCGGTGTTAGCTGTGTGAACAGCGAGCCGTGAGAAGCGAGAAGGTTGCACAATTAACCATTATCAGTGCACAGAATCATGATATTTACATTGATTAGCATTCACCCTCAAAATCATGGCAGGCTAAAAATATTCCAAATTTCAGTGGAAGATGTCACTCAAACAGGAAATGAATCTCAAAAACAGTAATACTGAGAATAATGAAATGAGTCTAATGCATATGCTCTCTTTCCTTTGACTGATGTTTGTTTAGGTTATGAAAGCAAAAGGAGACTCAAGGCTCTGAATGAGTTTACATTCACAATGCAGTACTATCTGTGGGAACCCCATGAAGAAAAATGTACTGATTGAGATCGATTAGCCTTGTCCCTTTTTTATTGAATAGACAATTATGTGGTTATTGAACTGGCCTTAGAATCAATTTGAATTGATTTAGCCATTCTGTATGCTAGGCTGAGTATGCTTATATGAGGACGAGGACACTGCACAGCAAGCATAGGCCATCTAAAACTCATTTCTAGTGATGCTATCATTATTGTTAGCTTAGATATAAAACAATGTCCTTCAGAAGAAGGACCCCTTTAAGGAAAGTTTGTCAGTGGCTGATATACTCAAAAAACAAACCTTTTGTCTGTTTAACATTTCAATAATCAACATGATTTTGAAAAGGAAATGGTTGGAAATGGTTCATTTTTAAGGTTTATTTAAAAAGACATAGAGGAAAACATTTTAACCATGCAGTGAGCCATTCAAATGGTTTATAGGTGACTAATGCATGTAAAAAATGGAAGCTTAATACAAGTTTCATCAGGAAGTATCCAAAGTTGCATCACTTATTCAGTCATCACTCACCAATCACAGCCTGACACTTATCTTTAAAATGATTTGATTTGCGTACCTGCTCTGCATCACAAACTCAGAAATTCTTTTTTTTTTTTGCGATTCCCATTGTATTGGATTTTACAACATAGTTATAAACAGCATTAAACAAGAACAATATGACACTGTAAACCTACATACTTACAACAGAAGACTGAGGCATTAACTAATATCAAGAAAATACAAATCAGGGAAAAATAGAGAAGAGGCTGTGTTGTAAAGGCACGAAAAGTGCAAATGCATGGTGTGTATGCGTATATGTACATGGATAGTAGTTAGGCCATGGATTTGATTTTAAAGACCATTAATGTAGGGAAGAAATATTTCCCATTTCAGGTAATACCAATCTAGCCTACCCAGCAGCTCCCTCAGTTTTTGAGTAAAATGAATGGCTTTTTAAACTCGTATGACACGTTAAATTCTGTGGTCTGCAAATGCTGAAACCATTGAGAGCTGACCAGCAACGTCTACAATTACAATCATCAAAATTCAAGTAAACCAAACACTATTAAACCTTATAAAGTAGTATTTGTCACGTCCTGTCTAGTCTACCCCCTGTTTTTCTCGGTTTTCAGTTTTGTTTCTGTCTTGACATGTCCATGTGCCCTTTGTTGTTCTGTTCCATATGCTTCTGTTTGTTTTGGTTTTTTGCTCCTCCTGTCTCTGCCCTCTTGTCAGGCCCCTCACCTGTCTCTTGTTTCTAGCTCCGCCCCTTCCCAGGTGTCTCTCGTTAGCCCTTGTTGTTTTATACTCCCTGTTGTGGCCTTTGTTCTTGTTTGGTGTTCTGTCTCTGTTAGCTGTTTCTGTTTTCCTGTCCCTCAGTGGTGTTTGTTTCTTGGTTTTCCTAGAGTTTTTGGTTTTGTTTTGCTCCTGTTAGATTGTCATTAAATACTTGCACTTGCATCCCGTCTCCTCGTCGTGTCCTCGTGTAACAGTATTAGCCTTTTAGAAGATGATCAGAAAGTCTGTTTCTAATTGTTTTTGTGAGGGGTCTTAAATTTTTTTCTTTGATTGATCTTTTGCCATTAGGATTAGAGCAAGCAAAATATTTTTACAGTAAGGCAAAATCACAGGAAAGCATTGTTCTTATTAAATTCTACAATTTTAAAAGAGGAGAAATTCAAAAGTAAGTAATCCATTTATGTTGTTTTAATATAGTAATGCTTTATATTAGATTACAAACATGTTTAAAAGCTGATCAGTAATCAGTCACATGATACATATCTAAGGTGATTAGGTATGAAGTAGCCTAAAATCTTTAATAATAATATGAAAAGTATTAACAAACACATTAAAAAAAATAAAAAATCAAGACAAACAATTATAAATCCTTCCTTGAAAAGGTAGTTTTTTAAGCTAAAGAACAGAAATTGCCCATTTTATTGACCCCTTAAACTCCAGTACCTACAGCAGTCGGTTAGCATCTACAGTTAGCACATGTAGATCATGAGATCTATAGTTCTAGGAATGTGTACTAGGAATGGCACTTTCTTTCACTGTTATAAGATGCTGTGGTATTTTTGCTATTTATGATATTTAAGTGTGCCAGTTAGTGTTCATTTATCACTCTGACAATTGGATGTGCTTCAAGGAAACAGAAATAAAGTATCTGCATTCAGTCCATGTTCCATTTTGGCAGTATTCAAAATATTAATGAAGTATTCTAAATACAAAACAGATGTGATTTAAGTGTGTGTGTGCATTAAATACGTTAAAGAAGATGTTAACAGATGACTCCTTAGCATTTCCTTCTAAAAGTGTCCCTCTATGCTGAGACAGGTGGTGGTCCTGATGGGGGGATTCTGGGGAGCAGCGGTTGCCTGAAGTAGGAAGAAAACAGTTGAGCATTTTGGAAATTTACTCAAATGCAAAGTGAATTAGCATGAAACATTTTAAAGAACCGTAGGGCCTGTATTCAGGGATCCTAAATCAGTTAACCTCTTAACCTCTGTTTGAAGCATAACTTTAAAATAATGTTCCAATGACCAGTGAACGACTTTTCTTTCCATTCCTGGGTAAGGCTTCTGTAGGCATTTCCTAACCCCCCCCCCAAAAAAAAAAAAAATTAGTCAGAGAAACTAAAGCTAAACAGCACAACCAACAGCTAGCAACCTGGATCACCTGTATATAGTTGCCTGACGCTGTTCATTCCTTTCTCCATACAACATTACTTCACCTGTTCCTTCATTCATGCTTTGCTTTGCCTGTTTGTTTGTCTGCATGTCTGCTCTTTTCATCCATTTCTTTATCCATCCTAACGTCTGTTTGTCCGTGACTTTTTCATTCTGTGATTGTCATATAAAAGCTGGATAATGATATTGGTTCTGTATGATTGGCAGAGCAGGCCAGGAATGTTGGGACAGAGAGTTGTCAGTGGTGTCAATAAAGCTGCATGTTTGCAGTGGATGTCTTCAGTGGACCAGTTTGTTCCAGCTTTGTTATACAGATTCAGGAGATGTAGAGACAGAGTGTCCTTTGGCCTTGTAACTTTTTTTTTCTGCTTTTTTGAAGCATTTTTACGACATTCCAGGCCAAAGAATCTTGCGATTATGGGTTTAACCTGTATTGTTAGTTTGAATGCTATGACTTATGCAGAAGTAAAAAACAACTTGAGTAGAAGTCAAAAAGTATCAGGCTAATAATGTAATGTTAATTCCCCACCTGGGAAAGCTCAAAAGAGATCTTGAGCCAGACTCTTGCATTCACATGCATCATAAAATTATTACATTCACTCTTGATAAACACATCTGGCATTTGGTGTTAACATGAAAAATGTCTATGATAATGTCAATAAAATGTGTGTAAATGTGGAGTAAAATGTTGACTTACATTTGTAGAGAACCTACTGATTTTACTGAGGTACAGTCACACCCTGACTAACCCGCCCCTGTCTTTCTTTGGTTCTGTCTGTTTCTGTCTTTGTTTTCCCTCCTGACACTTCCATGTACCTTTGTTGTTTTCTACCATGTGCTTCTGCTTGTTTTGTTTTATAGCTCCTCCTTGTCTCTGCCCTCTTATCACACCCCTCACCTCTCCCTAGTTTTTGCCATGTCTCTATATATTTGTCTTGGTAACCTTTATGCTCAGTAGTCTTCTCTTTCTTTTGTTTGCATTGTTTTTATTTCTTGTGTTGTTTCTTTGTTTTTGTACTTTTGTGGCCTTCGTTTAGCTTTCATCTTGAATAACAATAAACCTTTGCCTTGCACTTGGAAACTGCTCCTCGTCTGCCTCCATGTTACAAGTACATATATCTCAGTGAAGGAAACTAGACAATACCCTCCTCTACTTTCACACAAGGAAAAAAACGCTGTAAGAAAGGTAAAACCTATGACCTTCTGCATCTGCCTGCAGCAGCTCTCATCCAGAAACACCAGGCTGAAAATTGAGGAGCATGTTTTACAAAGAGTCTCTTTTCTGATTGACAGTGAGGACATGTTTATGAACACCAATGCTGCCACATACAATCACATAATGCTGCCATGAATGTGCTTTCATTATGAAGGTAGATCTCTTTTATTAAACTGTGTAGCTCTCAGCTGAAACAGAGGTCATAGTATAATTCAAGAGAGAGAGAGAATGAGTTCAGTACAGGATATACAGCGTATTGTAAAACGTATCGTACGTTTTGATTACTTGCTGGAAAATGTAATATTAAAACGTTACCAGAGCTACAGTGGTAGGCTAAATGACAACATATGAAAACTGTTGTACTCATCATGAAAGTCCTAAGGAAGTGAGGCACGATGAGTGTCAGTGCGAGTCATTCAGCAGGCAAGATTCTGTGTGTCATGCATTAGTTAAAAAGACATGTGAAATCATATATTCTATGTAAAGTTCTGAAATTCTCGGAATTAGAGAAAAAATATTTTCTCTGCATTATCTGTTATTGTCTACATTTCTCATAGTCCATATTTAAAAATGCTTCTGATTCCTACTCCATTCACCCAATTTGGAAATACATATGCTTATATTGAAGCCTGTCTGCACCTTGAGTTTATATTCACTATTAATTTCAGCACTAATATGCTGGAATATGCTAATATGCTAATATTACTGGAAAGTTAAACTGCTAAAATAACAATGACCTAACAATATTGTCAACATCCAAAAGATATAAAGCATATATAATAAAAATCAACTGCCAAAGTCTGTGCTTACTGTCCATTCTATCAACTCTTCTGACCATATATTTGCACTTTGTAGTCCTACAGCTATTATTAACAACTATAACAGATAACAGCTTTATTTATATGTATTCTAATGATTAATGTTATTTTTACAAGTAGAAACACATTTATTTCCCAAATAAATGGTTTTGAATAAGGAGCTTAGGTGATTTTTGCATATAAAAATTGTAAAATAAAATAAAGATCACCAAAAACTAATTCAGATATACTTTGTATACTTTGTAGATATACTTTAATTTTTTAGTCAAAATAGCCATTCAGCACGTTATTCATTTTCCAGGAGATTGTTTTCTGAGGAGAGTATGCATATGGTAACCTACTCGCATAAGAAAGGTGGAAGTCAAAAATATTAATGAAGTGAATAAAGTAGGAGGGTGTCTTTGCACAGTCCTGTACAAAAACTAATCTGAATGAATTGTTTTTGTGGTATAATGAAGACCAACACATTGACATACAGTATATCAGCTTATTTGGACTACAGCCTTTTTGCCCTGATCATTCATGCTGAAGTTATAAAGAGTTTTAGATTTGCCCAGTTTGGTACATAGACATACTGACGTTATAAATGGACCCCAGAGAGAACCCTTTAGGACCCTTTAATGCTGTAAGGAAGTTATGTCTCAGATGAATTAACCAGGCAGGGTGTAATGTTGTAGAGAGAATCCACTTACAGAATTAGGAGGAAAAATGAGAGAGGAAGTAAATTAGATTGTCATTTAACCCTAAAAAGAGAATTTCAAGTAGAGTCTCAGTGACCAGAGCCAAAAAGAACAAGACAAAACAAGAAAACGAGAAGGATGTAACAGCTCATGCTCAAGCAGTTTCACATTACCTTTGATGATGTAGTTTTGTGTGATTTGGCAACATTGTACTTGAAATCAATGAGTCTGTAAAGCCAATATAGCGAGTGGACAGAAAGAAACTGCCGCCATACTGCATACTTTCACGTACTTTAACAGATGTATTTTGTGATGTACAAAACCTCTTCTTGAATCAGTCTGCTACATTCCCTGAAATCCCATGCTAATATGGAGCTCTCCCTCAGAGTGTGCAGCAAATAACAAGTCTGCATTCACGTTGTCTTACTGTATGTGCTGTAGGGCACTAAAAGCTCTGAAGGAAACAAAAATTAACAAAACATGTGAACCTATCAAATCCACAGTTACCATCTTGCATTGTCTAGCCACTCTGTGACTATTGATCAGCCCTTTTGTTCATGTGTTTGCTAATGGCTTTAGTGCCTATTAAGCCCAGCTAATGGCTCTTATGTGCTGCCCAGTTATAGGACAAGAGCTTCTCCTTCAAGCCTCACCTTTTCTGTTGAAATTAGTGCTGGTTAGAAATGTACCAGTGAGAATGCTCTTTCTGAAATACTTCAGAAGACTCTCTCACTCTCTCAGTGACAGGATGCAGGAAAGAAAAGCAGTGAAATGAAAATAAAGGCCGCTATCAAATACACATTCCCCAGACTGTACTCCATCTCTTCAATTTAGAACTTGCCTTTATTTTTCTGGAGTAGAGGTTTTTCAAAATAGCTTCAATAGGTTTGGGGTTACAAACCCCTTTTAAATAAAGGGTTCTTTGGAGCAATGCTGTAGGCAAGAACCACTTTTGGTTCCCTAAAGTACCTTTAGAAATGTTAATTTCTATAATTGGATGGTTCATTCATTAAACATTCATTAAACCTAATTTGATGAAGGACATCTCATGCTCCATTTAACACGCCAAAATCAGTTCTTTGGAACGATGCTGTGAAAGAACCATGTTTTTTCCCCCAAAGAGCTGTTCTGTTGAGTGGTTTCAATTGAGCTTTTTAAAGAATCATCCATTTAACCACCTCTAATAGCTCCAGCAC
Organism: Semaprochilodus insignis; assembly: GCA_034552555.1. Lineage (NCBI taxonomy): Eukaryota > Metazoa > Chordata > Actinopteri > Characiformes > Prochilodontidae > Semaprochilodus > Semaprochilodus insignis. The sequence goes on along the minus strand of CM067483.1, from coordinate 22,180,789 downwards.
GAAGAAGCTTTTGGGAAACTGGGCTCTGGTCATCTGGAGGATGCTGCTGTTGCTGAAAAAGTGTTGGGTTAAGCTCTTAACTCACTTCTTAGTGTTAAAGCTATTAAGAAGCAGAAGCCTGTGGCGTTTGTGAGTAAAGGGACATGTAAACATGCAGGATTTCATATGTTTTTTTGTTCATCTTAAATTGGCCTGCATGTATATTTTATCAGATCTATTGGAGATTATGCTTTCTTGGACTCCTGACCACAGATGGCTGTGGCAACACCAGAGACTGAACTCATCAATAGATTCAATGCTTAGCAGTGCTGTGTATGGGCAAGATATAGTATGTATACAGAGGTAATGATTAAATATATATAGCGATACTATAAGCAAGGACATCAATTGTGATTACATTTCAAATTAAATCTAGTTTTAGGGAAACAAAAAATGTTAACTAGTCAGCTAGGTTTGCTAATGCTAGTGTTAGTGATTCGCAATCGCGCTACTTCATCACATTGCAGTGGGGGGTGAAGCTTAAAACTGAATACTGTGGTTTTGAGAATCAATACAGCATTGCAAAACACAGTATTGCAATACTCAGTCTCAAGAAATATGAGATATGATCTAGAAAACTCTTTTCTGGCCTCTTTATTTTTAAGTTTAGCCTGGGAAAAAAGTGTGTTCCTACAAATATGAATTAAAATGAAATAGAATATGATTAGAAGTTTTGCTGTCAAGGCTTTGCAAGGAGAACATCAGCTACACCAACTCACACACACACAGTGCTGGCCAATCAATCTTCAAGGTGACCCCCCCATTCTGGACCAGCTAGTGTCAATGAGTGGTCCATAGCACGGTAATTAAGGTCATAATTCCAAATTAGCTCAGAAGGTCATCTGTCAGGTAGCTCACAGGCTGAGAGTCGGTGGTGCTACAGAGCTCAGCAAAATGTTCTCTTGGCTCTAAACGGTTCCTCACCCCAAAGGTGCTTACTGTAACAACGCTCCTGCAGCAAGTCTGCCTTTCAAGTACAAACATTATTAGCCTTACCCTGCTGCTCCTCAGAGCTCCACCTGCAGAGCTAAATATCTAATTCCACTAAGTACTTCAGCTTCTAGCACGTTGGCCAGTTGGTTGTGGATGGCAGATTACATCATATATGAATATTCATGCATGCATATGGATCTGCCTTTGTGCAAGAGCAAAAGTGGGAGTGAACGGAGAGAGAAATTGAATAGTAAAATGTCAGATGATTTATTGCATGGGGCTGCAGCCCATTCAGAAGTAAAGCGAGTGAGAGGTCAGTCTTTCTGTGTGCTATTCATCACCTCCTATTTAAATCCTGCCTGGGCTGCACCTCATCAATTACTAACTGTCTCCTATGTTTATTACAGGAGGCACTAAATACAAATGGTGGCCATATTTGGAATGCTGATATAAGCTATACACTAGCAGTTAAAAAATTACAGCAGAGGCTTGTTCATTAGGTAATGCAGCGCTTTTAAAAGAGATCCATAGCAATACTTCAGGAATTTCTACCTGTAAATTTGGGCAAATGCTATAATAAACAACAGGATGCTACACGGGTACCATAGATTACTACAAGAATATTATATGATGCAAAAATAGTATAGATTATTATAGAAGTATTATGAAGATTTGTATATATCTTATGGTTTCTTCATCAATAATGCAATATCATTATAGATGTAGTAAGGGAAGTTCAAGTGCTATGAATTTGGATGAGATGTTAGGGCCCATTTAAATTTAATACATTGACTAAATCCTACTACAACGTCCCTGTCAACGTTTGTACTTCTATAATTTCAAAGGATGTTTTTCATGGTTTAAAGTCAACCTGAAGTCCTAATTGACATTTTTGTACCCTCTTACTTAATGTCCTGTGTCACATTAAACACAGTTCAGGGTGATATCATTCAGAAGACAACTTTCTTGTTTCCCTGCAATCTTTGAGCAAAACTTTTCTGATTTCTGCCACTACACACCTGTCTGACATCAACAGCATATACTAACCATCCTCCTAAGCAATCATCAGAAAGAACACCAGTCATCAGCTGTGTGTGTCGGCACCACACATATTCACAACCTTGTTTCTTCTCCCCAGTTTAATTTTTTATCTTTTGGTGTTTAGACTAAAATAATCACTTATTACTAATTTTAGCTCGTTTACACTGGGGACTCGTTTTCATGTTAACAGGTGTGAGGTTGTTTAGATGTCCTGCAGTATTTACAATTTGCGAGCAGTATTCTGCTACTTTGCGAGGATGTGAGGGGGTCAGCTGGTGATGGAACACACACAGTCTGTCTCTTGCTCAAACTTTAGATAATGACACACAAACACTTACTTTTGCTGTGAAGGTAAATGAAAAGTGTGAACAGCACAGATAGTAATAGACTACACTTCCCCTCATCTATGTGTTAAAAAGTAACAAAATACACATTAAAATAAAAAATTTAACATGTAATTAATTGTGTTTCAGAAATACACATCAAAATATTGTAGTTTTGAGTAATTTTGTTTTTTTGGGTTTATTTTGCTTTCCTGTAGAACAGATAGATTGTGCTGACCATCAGAATCTGATGCCATTTTTGTTCAGGAACACTATATTCATTCAGATCCTGAACAATAAAATCACTTCACGCCCACATTCATTTGCACCCTGAGTCGCCTGCTTCAATCAGAAATACGTTGCGTTAATGAAGAAAAATGTGTTGTATTTTCTGATTCATGTTGACGTTAAGCCTACTGGGCCGAGGGGATGTGTCAGGACTTCAGGCCGTCGAAGAAGACCTAATGTTTTCTACATAAACAAATACATTACTGTAATTTCATGCTTGCTGTGTTTATACCGTTTTGACTGAAACCAACCCACAGAAACTGTCTAATCACGAGCTGTCCCATTGGTTTGGACTTTAGGAGCTAAACTGAAGTCCTAACACATTGGAAATAATCTTTAATTGAATTAGGAACTCATAGTGGAATCGATCAATCGTGTTTTGATTTCCAAAGGGTGGGACTAATTTCACATGGAAAAAGTGTCTCTCTACGGCTTCTCAAAGTCCTAGATACATAAATGACTATGAAACATGGAATCATGCAATGTCTTTGACTACCTTTAAATGCCAGCCAAAAATGTTCACGTGTATCAGTGTTAGCTAAGTTCTAACATATTTCCTGGAAACCCGTATGGATGCCAGCTGAAATTAACTTTACTATAGAGATGTTTTTCTTCATTTTGCACCATGTTTTGGCATTTAAGCCCCAAACTGAAGGCCTAGCAGTAGTAGTCGCAGTTTGCCACAGGTGTTTGTTCATGTACATGCTACAGGCACATGCACTGACATTTATTCATTAATGACTCAACAGATAGTGCTACCTGGAGATCAATTAGTTCTTATGTTGCATTCATATCTGTCCTATGGAACTAGGAGCTAACACCTGATTTAATGGGTTTAAATGGAGCACATTGCACTGCAGTACAGGTGTTGACTTTAATGGCTGTTTGTTATTTCCCATTAAAGGGAGGTAATTAAGGAAAGACTGGCGTTTAGTGGTTGTGCAGTCATTAATCCATTAACCTGACGCTATATTTGGAGTATGGTTCAGCTGTGATTGACAGTTATGGCTTAGCAATGCTGGCCTCATAGCATTTCCAACAAGGTCTAATAACATGCCTGTGCCTAGAAGGCCTTTTACAAAGCCTTGCAGGCTAAATTAATAAGAACATTTTCTTGTAGCTCCAGTTCTGCGATTGTCTGCTGTTGCTTTGCAATTGGTTAATGGCGTGTAGACTTATTTAAATAAAATAGCTTAATTAACAGATGAACTGGCGTGCAGTAGCGGATGGGAGAGAATAATGACTTAATGCAGATTGCATACAGATTGAAAGTGACCATGAGGGAGAGCAGTAATAAAGTAAAGTGTAATAAGTCTTTCAGTGTTTTGGCAAACTCATGACAACGTTTCCTTTCCACATATTGAAGAGAATGCTGCTAAGAACCATGAGCAAGATTCCATGATATATATCCAGAGGCCTCAATTGATCAGACTGACCACCTACACTTATCTAACTTTTCAACTTCATCCTTCATGCAGTGACTTTCATCCTACATGTAGGTACGCACACACACTCACAAGCACACAGAGCTGAAGGATGTGTAGTTATGATGCATTTGGGAGACCTGATCGCACTGCAGCATACAAACATAAAATAACATCAATGTCATCTCACTTTTGATCAAAATCAGATTTGGCATGTGTGAAATTTCAACTGCCTCGGCAGCCTCCCACTTAATCTCTCACCAGTGATTAGGCAGAGCAGCACACATGAGCAGCAATTACGAACACAAGAGAATAAACACACTCTAAAGGCCAATATACCACATACCATTTCTATATGGAGCATTAATGTAGAAACTGATTTTCACATTTAGTGATAATAAACGGATCAATTGTTGCCATTAACTGCCTTTCAAATTTCCTTTAACCTTTATTTTCTGTGTCTGAAACGACAGGAGACCCGACCAATTCAGTCCTGAATTCTAATTAAATATTAAATATAGATGCATCTCTCGTCCGCTTTCTCTCTCTCTCTGCCTGTCTCTCTCCCCTTCTCTCCTTTCTTTGCCTCTCACTCTCTCCCTCTGTCGTTCTTTCTCTCTCTCCTCTCTCCCTATTACTTTGTACTTTGCCCTTTCTCATTTCTTCCCCCTCTTTCTGTCTCACTCTCTCTCTCCCCTCTCTTGGATCTCTGCTCTGTCCCTCTGTCTTTCTACATCGCTCTTTCATTTATCCCCCCTTTCTGTCTACCTCTCTCTCTCCCCCCCTATCTTTCTACCTCCCTCTATTCCTCTATCTATCCCCTCACTTTCTACCTTGCTGGTTGCCTCCCTCTCTGTCCCCCTCTTTGTCTCCGTCTCTGTCTCTCTGTTTCTGCCTGGGTCTGAGTCTCTCTCTCTCTCCCTCTCTCTTTCTCTCTCTCTGTCTCTCTCTGCTACAGTGACCCTCCACCTGTGGGTCATTAGACAGTGGTGAGAGGTGTCCTGATTGAGTGTCCTCATTATAGATGACATTTCAGCAGCGGGGCGCATTGTCTATTTATGAGCCGCTGGACGGCTGCACCGCAACAGTTATACTCATCAACAGTTTAAGCATCTCATAACTGCCCTTCAGGGATCAGTAGTTCCTTCCTGCAGGCATACACATAAACCCATTTGAAGATAAAAGACAGCACCAGAGTGCAGAGTGATGCTGCCAGGATACATACCATATGCTCACTACCTAATATCCTTATTGGACTAGTCTCTCTTCCTATCTCTCTCTCTTTCTCTCTCTCACACACGCACACACAGCTCTTTTATTTACAGTACTGCTGTTAACATTTGACTAATTTGAAATTTGTAAATTACACATTGCCTGTGAACTGGACAGTCCAGGACATGAGAATATGCTGCTCTAGTGTACTGCTGTAATTGCTGATGCAGTTTTGAGCAGAAACAAATCAACATTGTTTTGTTTGTCTGCTCTGTATTTGTTTACACCATTTTTTGTTTACATCACCTACAGTTTATACTGCATGAAAAGTTCATGATGAACAGAAATGGAAAAATCCCAGAAATATTGTTACATTATAGTATATAAAAGTAAATAATGTTTTGTCTTCCTCCTAGCTATTGTCTCTGACTTTATGTCTGGGAATGTCTAACAGGGTGGACAGTAAAAACACCAGCAGCACTACTGTGTCTGATCCACTCACACCAGCACAACGAAAGGGTGAAAGGGGCTGACCAAGTATGCAGAGAATCAGATAAACTACAGTGTATAATTGTAGAACCATAAAGTGCTTCTATATAGTAAGCAGAGATGATAGATTGGACAATGAGTCTAAGTAGGTGGTTTTAATGTTATGGCTGATGGGTGTATGTCAGACATATATGTAAATGACATTAATTCATGAATTCACTCATTTGTTCATCTTCTAAACCACTTATCCTTCTGGGTTGTGGGGGGGGGGCTGGAGATTATCCCAATGCTTATTGGGCGGATGGCAGGAAACACCTCAGACAGGCTGTCAGTCCATCACACAGACATATTCATTTTATGATGACATATTTTGAAATATACTGGATTATGAAAATATATTTCCTTTGTATATGGCTTGTGCAGAGGCAAAAACAATAAATAAGTAACAGGGAAACATTATCCTAAGAATGATAAAGGAAATGATCTGTGCATTTTGCACTTTTTGGAGGGATGTATTGTTTACAACTTGGCCTATAGGCTAGAACTTAAACTGAACGGGCTTTAGAAGAGTGCAGCAGCAGTCCCAGTAGGTAGTGTTTCTCACTTGAATGGCTGGATGTTGTAATCTGGCCAAATCTTTTTGTTCTGCATTGCCACTCTTCCACTGACAGGTAGAAAGGCAAGTGGTCAATGGTCTTTTGTAGTTTCTGAATTGAGATTAGCATGTGGAATGCTCAAACAGACAGCTTCAATCTGGAGAACCTCTCAGCAGCCTGATCAGGCAGAGTGACAGTTGGCAGCTACACCAGGCTACACTGATTTATCTAGACACCACGCAGAGTATCGTCTGTGCAGGTAATGCCGCGTGAATGATAGAAATAGGCTACAGCAAGTCTCTCAGTGAGCACGCCGCCGGAGCACGCTGACTAAGGCAATGTTTGCTTTTTCACCTCTGCCAGGGCACAAGGTGTCAGTATGTTAAATCAAGAATTTATGCTCCCGTGTTTGAATAAGCTTTGTGTTGACAGAAGATATGGGGCTCGCCTTTGTGCAAGCTCAGTGCTCCATGTTCACTGATTTGGACGTCACAGCGTCATTCTTTTGTGCCTTCAGAGCACATAACTCAGGGTACCAAAGGTCCCTCATAACATCCATTGCCATAGAGACAGCTAGAGCATGTGATGAAAGTTGGCTCTGTTTTGCATGTATTTTGGCTGGTGGAGAAGAATGGTTTCACTATGGCAACAGACTGCAAGAGGTGGTATATTAGAGCATAATGACCACACGCATGCATATTGTTTCATTTTGTCCATAGGGGAAGCCCTCAGCGAACCTGAGATTTTGGAATGCAGGTTCAGTCTAAGCTAGTGACATCCAGCACACCCCCCATTGCCCACGAGCAAAGATCCTCAGCATAAGCTTCTTCAAGGGCGCCTGAAACATGTTTGACTCTGTGACCTTCACAAAATAAAAAAAACACTGAAGAACTGGAATCTATGATATGATGATGTTTTTTAAGCATTTAATTAGGTATCAGTAGTTTATGTTTGCTCCAGCATGATGCATTTTGTTCATATCGTGAAAACACGCCTCATATGTAATTGAGGATGAATAATATGGCCTTGAATTAAGACAGTTACTGTTCTTGAAATCCTCGCAGCTGACGTCAAGTAGGCTTAATCTGAAATTTCTTCCTTCAGTGCAACTGGAGCTCTTATGTAAAGATGTGACGACTCTGTAACAACAGTGTGAGTCATGGTTAAAATTATAGTCAGTGTTAAGATGTACTGCCTTATGGTTTTCAGGCAACTAGACTCTAAAACTGGCCAACTGGGTCAAGATTTTAAAAGAAAACAACTTCCTGGGCCACTTCAGGACTGATTAATCATAGGATGATCTACCATGTCATATTCAATTAAGCTCAATACCAGAATTAGACATGTAATATGAACTCTTGTGAAATTACTTAATACAGCCAGAAAGAGAGATAAAGATAGAGAGAGAGAGAGAGAGATTGGTAGATATGCACTGCAGCCTGATATGTGAGTGCCATGCACTACAGGAGAGTGAGTGTGCATGTCTCCACACTGAACCACAATACACTCAAACACACACATTTTAAAGGGGACCCATTATGGTGTTAATATTTTTTTCCTGTTCTTTAGTGTGTTATGTGGCTTTATGTGCATGCAAACGTTCTGCAAAGTTATAAAGTCCACAGTACACACCAGAGGGAGAAACCCTCTCCCACAGAAATCACTTTTCTCAGCAGCCTAAAATGCCTCTTTGGAATTCCAGCCCTTTTCTCTGTTACAAGCTGATGTCATCTTGTTTAAAGACACAGGAGCTCTAACAGAGTGTTTTAGACAGATGGTGAATACAGACATAAAGTATGAGAATAATATTGTGTTCTGGGAAAACCCAAGCATGTAAATTCATTCTATTAGACCCCAGAAATACAATGAACATTGAAAATAAGTGTAATAGATCCACACTGCCGGAATTTTAAAAAGTCAGCTATCATTTACGCTATCAACATTTTTATGACCTACTGACCCATAGAAATGCTCTACTAAGACCTAAGAATGAAATTTTACTCCATTAACTAACACTGAATGAATATTAAGAATGTTTATGTGTCCTTCTCCTGTTTGTTTGTTCTTTCATCCAGAGTGATATCAGGAAGTTCAAAAGCCAGTGTCTGTCATGGCATGGGTAATGTGCTCTGTGAAGGCACACATTTTCACATCAGATGATTTTTTTGTCAGGAATGTCCATGTTTATTTCAACATAGCATAACTGCCAAACCACATTCTGCTTGTGTTACAACAGCATGGCTGCCTAATCAGAGGGTGCGGGTGCTAGACTGGTCTGCTTACAGTCCAGATCTGTCTCCCACTGAAAACATGAGGCACATTATGAATCATGAAGTATGATGATGAAGGCCCTGTATGGTGGCACAGGTAAGGACTTGTATAATGGAACAATGGAAACAAATGCCCCTGTCAAAACTCAATAAGCTACTCTGTTTTCTGCACGTTTTCACAATCGGTACTAATCACTGCTTTCTGTTTTCATTAGCATTTCACATACTGCCCCAAATTGTTTGGAACTGAGGCTTGTATGTATATAGCACATGTCAGTCCTGTCAGAACAAAATCTCATATTTCCAAAATGAGTTACAGGAGGAAGAAAAACATGCTTTACTTTTAATGGACCCAGACCCAGTCAATGTAACCAGACTTTTTTCCCAAATCTGGCTACACTTGGGCCATTAGGCCCTTTATGGGGTTGATTTACTATAAAATGCCAAAAACAACAAAAATGGAGACTCAGAGTTTTGTTCTGAGATGAGTGATATATACACTCATCGTCAAAAGAATAGTTGCACAAATAGTTGCACCGAGAGGGAATCAACTGACAGGAATGAAACTTGGTCGGTAGGTTTGACATTATGAGGTAAGCAAATTATTCAAGTTTCATGCCAGTCACGCATGTGATGTAAGCAAGGACGGGCCTTATTGCTGTACCTGACTAACCCAACAGCCATGATTGCGGACATTCGGCAAGCAGTGATGCCCTCCATGATTCATCCTGTTAGTGCCAGCACCATCGGCAGACGGCTACATGACACAGCACTACACGCACACGGAGTGTTACAACGACTGCCCTTAACACCACGTCAATGTCGCCTGCAATGATGTCGTGCCAGACGTCTGGCATGTTGCATTAGGAAACATGGCGGCCCGACACCATACTAAGAGACACTACCTTTGTATGTGTACCTCAATAGATATTGCCCATATCAGTCTAAATTTATTATTGTTTATTGTTCCTGGTAACCTTTATTTTGCTTCCAAATAGCATTGCAATCTGACATTTCCTTCTGGGTGCAACTATTTTTTTGAGCATATATATATATATATATATATATATATATATATATATATATATATATGATTGTAGTGATGCTTTGGCAATAGAATTGAAAATTAAGCAAAGCATAAAAGAAATCTTGAGATGCAGAGAGAGAGATTTAGAGAGAGAATAACACATAGAGGTGGATTTGGATTCCACTATCCATCACAAAGTTGTACCCTCATGGCTCAGCTAGCAGAAGCTCAGAGATTAAAAAGAATGACAGTACTGGCTTTGATTGGCAGCTCTCCTCCCCATCTGTGAAACCAGGCGGACTGCTCTTGATCTCATTTCTCTCAGGCTGGGCTGGAAAAGCACAATATACAACCTACCAGCTCGCACAAAACTTTCTCTGACTCGTCATATTGAGGATTCCTTTTCTGAATGAAACAGTGTATTTGTTAGCAGGAGCTATAGCTCAAGTCTGGAATAAGACACCCTTCGCTATTTGGCAGTCTGCCAAGAGGAAAGAAAAACCTCATCACAAGTAGCTGCTGTAGCACCAGCACGGCTCTGGAATATGGATCATGCTGTGATGATTAATTTCTGGCTCAAGGAAAAGCCAGCAAGCACAACTACGCAGTTGTATAGTTCGATCAGTACCCTACTTAGCTAGGTTATAGACGCAGCACAGCACAAATGCTCAATATGACCACTGAGGATTTTGTGTTTGTATACATTTCCAATTTGATCTACCTGGCCTCCCTGCGCCCCCAAATTAAGAAGCAACATTAAAAAAACACCTCACCAAATGAACCAGATGGTATGCTGTACAGTTATCATAAGACACTTTGAATGCAGTCATACTAACCCACTAAGTAGAAAGCTCAGCCATGCTCATCATGCACAGTTATTTCCTGGTAATATTTTGCATCTCAATGGATTTAACTAGTAGCAGTTTGATTGCTATTGAATTGCTAAGCAACACTAGAATAAACACGATATACTAGGTATAATGAGAATAGACCTCTCAGCTCCTTATTGGCTATAAAACTACAGTGAGGGGAAATAAGCACTGTAACACTTCAGTATTTGTTATTTACTATACTTCCAGTGCATATATCCACTTCAGCTTTTGATGAAAAGTGTATGTTGTTGTACTAATTGCACATGGTGTTATTTTAAATGAAGTTGCAATTGATTGCAGCAAGTAGCAATCATGGTGAAGGAGCTTCTTAAAGTTTGACAGTCGAACAAAGAAAAAACTACCTTGAACAACTCCATCAGCACAGTCGGTTCGATAATATGGGAAGTTCAAGTATGTGCGCCATGCAAGATTAGTCTCAGATTAATTAAGGTGAGAGAGAAGCTAGAAGCTCCCTTGCAGAACAACCTGAAAAGAGTAGGAACAATTACACAGAGTACAATCAGCAATCATTACAAAAGTCCTCCGCTAAACATAAAGCACAGAGATGCGCAACTAAAATTTGCACACCAAAAATTAGACTAATCAGAAGTGTTTTGGAACAATGTGCTCTGGTCAGATAAAACAAACATAGAACTCTCTGGCAGTAATTTAGCTTATCATGTTTGTAGAAAGTTGAGTGGGAATAACACAGTGGCTACAGTGAAGTACAGTGGTGGGAGCATCATAATAATTTCCAAGAAATGTTAATTTCCAAAAAATCCCCAAGCCAGTTTATGGGCTCTCTACAAGTTCTTTGGAAATCCCATGATGTAGCAGCTCGCAAGAAACTCCTTCAAGTTTTACAGAATCAGAACTATTGTACAATGTATCTATTGTATTGTTTGTGTGCATAATCTGAAAGTGTGTGGTGTTTCATTCAGCGTAGTGTAGTGTGTAGTGTGATGACTTTGATTACTGGCAGTGAGCAAGGACAAAAATATCAGTGAAAAATTATTTCACTTATGTATGGGGTCTCTCACGTTTTCAACTTCAGTGAGGATCTGGAGGGCTTATTTAAATCCAGGTGAACATGATCAAACACTTTAAGGCGGTGATCTACAATCATCTGATTGGTGATCTGGTCCTAGAGAGCTACTTAACAACACTTTCAACCTGTGTTAGATAAACTGCCTTACATAGCTCTAATACAGCTGATCCTGCCAATCAGAGACTTGGGAAGAGGTTGACTAGCTGGAGCAGGTGTGGTAAACTATGGTTGGATCTAGGCTCTGCAGGAGGGTAGTTCTCCAGGAGGAGGGTTGGAGAGCACTGCAAGAGTTAATTTAACACCAGAACAACCAACAAACAATTTCCAAAGAATGATCTTTATCCATTCAAATTCAAGGCTAGACATATTTATGTCTGGGAAAATCAACCCATACATGGCACATATGATAAACACATGTTTCTGTGTAATTATGTTCTTCCTTTCTCTTCCGTAAACTCATAGTACTGCAAGAACATTGCTGCAAATAGAGACCTCCCCATTACTGGTGCAATGTGTTAGAAGCAAGTAAGTTTATATGTTTAATATGTTTAGAGGGCAACTGATTCACCAACATGAAATGTTTACAATCACAGTACTGTACCAGCATACAACAGAATAGAAATGACAAGGCAGATCATTTTTAGAGAAAAATATCTAAGTAGAAATCTACATTGTTGCAAGTCATGTAATCTCAGCTGTTTAGTTCTTTACTGGGAAATAAAATCACAGAAATCACCAGTGTACCTTGTGGGAACTGTCACCATATTCCAGTGCTATGTCCTCATTATAGCTTGCCATCAGGATCGGACTGGGAAACATATTCAGGTCAGGACTCTGTAACTCAGCACATGCCACTAATACTGCATCCTGCTTTACAGTAGAAGTCTTGCTACTTTCACAGTATTTTGGAGCAGTTAATACATATATCCTATTTATAGGGCTGTAGTGGGTAACACCTCTGCCTTATATGCTGTAAGCTGGAGTTCAATTACTTAAGTCCTCGGGTAAGACTCCTAACACTGCCCTCGCCTACCTCTGTAAAAATGATCAAACTGTAGGTTGCTCTGGATAAGATTGTCTGTCAAATGCTGTAAATGTAAATATATCCCTTCTCTATGCTAATATTAGTATGCTGGCTATTCAGTTCAGCAAGTGTTTCAAGTGCTCCTCAGCAGGGTTGTTCACCTGCCAAGTCTTAAGCCTTAATAACATTTTTCTTTCACTCTGACAAGGGGACATTATAAGAACTTAACTGTGGTGAAGTTATATTGTACACTCAGTATATTGACTATCCCTGGTCAATGCACCTGGAGAAACCAACAGGTCACTGGGATGTTTCCCCATTCCTGTTCGCCATTCAGTAAATGAGAGTATTGATCTTTAACATCAATTAGATTGATTAATTAGTCCCACACCATCAGTCAGTGTTTGGGTCTGGTTTTGGGCTCAGCCCTTACTGGGACAGTGTTGTCAGGTAATGCCAGTGATGAAGCCAAGCCAGAGTTTTTGCACAGCATGTTCTTCAGGTTGAGTGGGTAGATGTCTCATATTAACCACTGCGCAATGTTCAGGTCAAAATGACCCATCTCTTAGACAATTATAAGACCTAAAGTACCGCTGATTTTGTTCTTTTGTCATGTTTTCCAAACCTAAAATATTACATACAAGTGAAGCATGTTCTTTAAGAGACAACTCTCAGGTGGATTTGATGTACTCCTCAGATGCTTTTATACAAACTTGTGGGATCCTAGTTAGCTTACGTTCATACCGTCATTAGAGCAAAAGGGGACATACCTTATACTGAAATTCTGAAATTCATGCAAATAGTTCACAGATTTTACTTTTCACTCAAATATTTATGCCGATAATATAAATTGTAATGAACAACCTTGTATTTCAGTTAGGTATAATAGGTTTTTCACCACTTGTTCCCACAAAGACTGCAAATAGTGAAGCAACATAAGAAGTTTCTCAACCTAAAATAGCGAAAGAGTTTTTTATTATCTGCAGTACGTAATATCATTAAAAGTTTCAGAGAATCCAGAGAAATCTCTGTGTGTAAGGGACAAGGCCAAAAACAAATATATGCATGATGATTTTCGAGCCCTCTGTCGGCACTGCATGAAAAACAGATGCTATTCTGTAGGTCACTGCATGGGCACAGAAACACTTCCTAAAACCATTGTCTGTGAATAGAGTTTGTTGCTGCATCCACATATGAGATATAAAGATATAAACAGGATCCAGAAACACCACCACCTTCTTTGGGTCTGAGCTCATTTAAGTTGAACTGAGGCAAAGTAGTAAAGACTCCTGTGGTCTGACAAATCCAAACTTTCATGGATGCTGTGTTCTCTGAGAGGAGAGGAGAGGAGAGGGACCACCTGGCTTGTTATCAGCGCACTGTTTACAAGCCAGCTTCCTCGATGGTACGGGGTGCATTAATGCAAATGGCATGGGTGACTTGCACATTACATTGTGAAGGCAACGTTAATGCTCTATGGTATATATACAGGTTTTGTAGGGGCTTGGTTATTTCAGTAAGATAATGCCAAACCCTTTTCTGGACATGTTACAAAAGCATGGCTCCATAGTGAAAAAGAGCAGGTGCTAAACTGGCCTGCCTACAGTCCAGACCTGTCACCCTCTGAAAACATTATAAAACAAAACATACAACATGCAAAGGAGAGCTTGAACTGTCGAGCAGCTGAAACCCCATATCAAGCAGGAATGGACAACATGGCACTTTCAAAACTGTAGCAACTAGTTTAGTTTACAGACTGTAGTTAAAAGATTAGGTGATGAACACAGTAGTAAACATGAACCTGTCCCAGCCTTTTAGAAACAACATCAAATTCAAAATGAGCACGTTTTCTTTTTGTATCAAAGACGCAATTACATTTCTCACTTTCAACATTTGATATGTTGTCTTTGTACTACTATTTCAAAGTATAAGGATCTGCAAATCACTGCTTTCTGTTATTTAGATTTCAGTATTCTAACCTCTATAAAAACAGGGTTGTAGATGACATAAATCAATATGACCCATGAACAGCACATCCACTAGTAAGTAGCAAACAGAACACAAGGGTTTAGGCCTGTGCCGGTTCTTTTCCTATGTGCAGTTCAGTAAAAACTGTGGTTGTAGTACATGGCCATCTCTAATCCTTAAAAAAGTAATTACAAAATTACAAATATCGTCACTTTCTGAGAGTTCGTGGCTCTTTAGCTTAGCCTTTTGCTTTTCTCTGTAAAGCCATTTCCTCTGAAATGTCCTGTTTTGTCTGATGAACCGAGACATGTTTTTATATGTGTTTTTCCTGAGACCAAGGTCCGGTTTTTGTATGAAACCTGGCACTGTGCTCTGCGGATGTCCTACAATGTAAACCATACCACAGCAGGCTCGATATCTGCCTGCAGCACAAAGCATGTTTAACCAGCGTAGTTGCATTTCTAGAACCTCATCTGTCTTAGGTACAACAAACATGGTATTAACAGGCCTAGATCATCAAATTATCGGTCCCTGGGCAGCAATGTTTGTTGGGTCCCTACCTGGCTGTGGTTAGAGTTAATTGAGGTTACTTAATGACTTTGCAGCACCACAGTGACAGCATGCTAACCACAGTGTTGGGTAAGTAACCCATGTTTTTTCACCAATAGAGACAAAGCAATAGCAAATCTACACACACATTAACAGGAGCACAGATTAACACCACACTAACAACGAATGTAACACTTTCATATAAAGCATGTCTCCACTCAAACAAAACATCCACCCCAATGGACACCACAAGTTAAAGGGGACCTATTCTACTCATTTTCATTATTCATAATGTTTTTGGTGTCTACTACAATAGATTTACATGCTTCAAATTTTCTTCCTAAATCTCTATTCACCCTCTGTATGAAACACACTGTAAGAGCTCGTGTGTCTTTAAGTTCCCCCACCCTTAATGAGCCCAGTGTGCTGAGTTTATGTTCAGAAGCAGAGGGTTCACAGATCACTACCCACAAAGACAGTGTCAGTTTTTTCATTTGCTCAGGTTTTTTTATATCCGGAAATGGCCATTTTCTACTTTGCAGAGGTCCCCCCATGTTTTGAATATCTGAAGCTCCAAACTCAAAGTACATTGATTGGAACACAAGTTGATTGCTACACAGCTTGACCAAGATAATGGCAATAGTGTTTCATCTGCTAAGCAGTGATTGGAGGAGAAAACGGAGTGGAAACTTAGGAGAGGCATGGAGAGCATCTGGATTATGATTGCCCATAACACAGTGACAAATGTGACATTAGTTCATTTTTTATTCGCTGTGTTTCTGTTAATGTTCCCACCGCAAGCCAAGACAGCTGTTCACATTTTGTCATAACTGCTGGTGGGGGCCACATAGTGACTCAGGCCCCTGAGCACTGCCCATAAAACACATGGTATGACGAGGATCACATCACTAAAAATGTCCAAAAATTCAGTTATGCTCACATGGGTGAATTCTGCTGTCCCACTATGATGTGCTGAACATAAATCAATAAATGAACAATGTTTAACTGGCACTGAATACATTTCTACTGGTGCAGACCTACAATGCTTAAATAAGCATACTCTTTAATTAGCTCGGTGGAGACTTGCTTCTAAACATTGTTTTAAAGAATGCTCGAATCACCATTCTGCTGTCCTGACATCAACAAATATGGACTCAGGAGCAATAACAGATATATCTAAAACATTTTAGGTACTGTTTTTTTCCTTTAAGATACCTCTGTCTGATTATACACTAATCATCAAAAGAATAAGGAAGGTAAAGGTTACCAGGAACAGTAAATGATGATACATTTAGACTGATATGGACAATATTTATTGAGCTACACTCAATATAATCCCATGCATCTTGAATATTCTCACACAGTTCCTGCAGATTTCATGGTAGGGGTGGAGGTGGAGAGACACCAGGCCTTCTGAACATGTGATGCATGACAACAAAGCGCTCATCTTGGCGCTGACCACGGTGCCTCCACACACGGATCTGTTGGTTGGCTCCACGAACACAAAAGTCTGACTGGTCACTGAGGTGATGCGCTGCTGTTCTAAGTCACTCCATGACTGTCTGGCATGACACCATTGCAGTCTTTGGCGACAGTGACATGGCGTTAAGGGCAGTCATCGTCACTGCTCACTGAACATCTACAATCGTGGCTGTTGGGTCAGTCAGGTACAGCGTCCTTGCTTACGTCACACCTACAGCTGAGCGTGAAACTTGAATCCTTCGCATGTCTCCCGACCTACCCACCAAGTCTCATTCCTGTCAGTTGATTCCTTCTGGGTGCAGCTATTTCTACAATTATTCTTTTGATGATGAGCGTATTTGTCAATATGGAAGCCATGGTAAAGGTGCATGGGCAGATTTTGAGAAGTGAGAGGACAGTAGTGTAAGAAGAGTACAGCCCTTGTGCTAATATATACTGTCATATACCATCCTATCACTTTATCTCTGCTCTCAGAGGCTCGTGTGAGGGTTTTTACATAGTAAGACATTTTCATGTTGAGCAAGATATAAAAGCACATGTAACACCTGCCAAGCTTCTTACCTTCATCCATGGAGTCATTTAAAAGCTAAGGATAATTCCTGTCGTCCCAGACAGAAAGAAAAGCATCTTGACACCTTAATAATGATTATTTGATATCCACAGACAAGAAGCAAAATGGTCTCCAGGTTTGGTAATTAAGAAGACCCACCACTGGTAGACAGAGGGGGAGCAGTGGGATGGGGTTCACGGACACAAGCATCGTTGGTTTACACATCATTAACTCTGCCTAAGCCCAGGATAACCTGTGGAGAGAGGGCTTCAGAAGTTGTAGCTCAGTAAATGTTTCATCTTTGGTACATTACACACAGACAGGCTGCATGCAACTGGTTCCATACGCCATCACTTGGTGAATTAAAAGGTTTTCCTGTTTCAAACTTTTGACGCCGAGCTTGTAATAATGTGCAGTGTAGAAATCTCCTACAGAGTTTAGCTTCAGCCCAAAACTCCAAAACCCAAAACCCTCATCAGGTCAAATCCAATGAAAAAGCACTAATTAACTGGAGCAGATGTGGCCAATTAGAGCTGAAACTGGTCTTTGAGGGAAGCGATTCAAATAAATGTTTCACGCATAAAAGAGAAGATATGCTCCTATGAACGTATTTTGCCTAAAGTAAAAAATGTGGAGGGAACATAAATAAGTTTATGTGTGTTTTACAGACATAGACACATGAGACATAAACATATGCAAACAAACCACAGATAAACAGATAAACATAAAGATCAGTGTTTACATAATTTGTCAGTGTGCACATGATATCAAAGGCAAACATATTCAGAGGTCTCCAATGTGAAATGACAAAAACTTTAAGACACTGGAAAGGTGTAAATTTGCTTTCCTGACTGCATTTGACCTTTGAGTTTGAGCCACTCGGCATTCATTTAAAAAATCCTCAGTGAGGGAAAGTGATTCCTGATTAATCTCTCCCTTCCTGGCCTAGTGACAACTCCGTAACCGATGAGCAGGATTCGCAGTGACAGTCCAGGCAGGCCAGGCACTGCTGTGTGTGCGTATGTGTGTGTGCGCAGTGTCAGGACAAGGAGATTCATCCACAAATTGATGGCAGTGTCTTATCTTTTTTTGGATGCTGGTATAGAGCCACCATGGCCCTCTCTTCCAATTAGTTCCCCCTCCTGGAGCACTGCTACTCGCCCAAGAGATTTACTGCTTCACCCGGACCCAGCAATCGCAGCCCCAGATAGAGACACAGATAAACAAGATGAAACCAAGTTTGAGCTGAGAGCTTCCAGCATTGCTCAATTAATAATTAACACATGTACAGATTCACACAGGAAAACGTGATGAACAGATATATGTTGATGTTCTGTGCAAAGGATATTGTGTTTGGTGAGAGCTATTGACTAAGCACAACCGTGTGGGGACTGCGGTTACCCTGAGGCTCTTTCTCTGTTGAATGATGAATAACTCTAATAAACCTAAGAGGTGATTGACTCCAGCTTGCAGGTATCTATAGCAGGTAAATGTAAAAAGTCTCAAAAAGACATAACAGGGAGGGAAATAGCCTACAGTGGTATGCAAATGTTTGGGCATTCCTGGCTAAACTGCATGTTTAGACATTTTTCTAGGTGAAAATAAGTGATAGATCATAAGTTTCCTGTATCATACATTTTATAATTCATGTTACATGACCATTTTCCAACCTCTCTTTATCCCTTAGAATGAAACAGTCTGTTTTTTGATATTGTACCTTTAAGTCTGACCATTGATCTAAGCTCTGTTCTGACTGACTGTCCTCTTATGTGCCTCATTCAGAAAAGCACTCAGAGCTGAAACATTCCCTACAACTTCAGTATAAGTGGGTGGAGCTAAACTGCTGTAGGCTGAATAGGTGGATATATGTAAATTAGTTGGTTCCTGTGACATAATAAAAACAATGAATTAAAATATTCAGAAGTGTGTCATTTGACTAGAGGCACCCAGACCTTTGCATACAACTGTATGGGTTAAAAGTAAACTGCAATGTGGAGATCCTGAACATGTTTTGAATGATTTATTATTAACATGTTTATACTGAAAACAGATTTAACTGACATTTCGGGTGTTGCTCCAAATTTACTGTAATTTTTCCCAGAAATGTGATAGACTGTAAAGGGCAAATGGTGGTCCCACCAGATAACAACGTGGGAACTGACAACCCGCCCTGTTTTTGAGGAGTTTGACTGCATTCTTTTAGGTAGAAAGTGTTGCCTTTATATTTTTGATCAGGGTATTAGTGCTATTCTTATCACCAGTAGGATCATCAGTAGCAGTAATAGAAGAATGAAACTGTTAATGCATTTATTTGACCTGAAAACACCTGCAGGGCAAGAGGTATCACATCCATGTAGCAGGATAACACATAGTAGGAAAACACGAGCAAGGTCGTGTACGGAAGATCTGTTCAAAGAAGCCCACAGATTCAGGAGAGAATCAACAGGAGAGTCACACCTGTCCACCTACGTAGGAAGGTGGACAGGTGTGACTGCTAATTTATCTCTCCATGACATACAGCACAACCCTATACGTAATCAGTGTAGCCTATAGCAGGCGTGTGTGACATGCAGTGCAGCAACCAGTCAAAAGTTTAGTTTACTGTTTACAATTGTTGAAGCATGTACAAAATACTGTGCTTAGCTGATGACTGGTTGGTGGGGGGCATTGCCCTACTAAATAACCCCTTGGTGCCAGGCCTGTAGGCACCCCTTCCAATAAGGGAACTCTAAGGTTACTTTAAGGTGCAGCCATTGCTAACACAGGCCTTCAGCTGTTCACACATGGCTTGCACAGTCTCCATAACAAGCATGGCCGATAGAATGGGACACTCTGGAGAAGGTTTACTTTAGAGCAGCCTAAGGTCATGATGTTCAATGCCAAGTGTTTGCAAGATAGGTATAAAGCCCAGCAACATTGAGCTGAGGAGCAGTAGAACTATGTTCTTTGGAGTGATTAAGCCCAATCCAGTACTTCTGGGATAAACTGCAGTGGAGTTTGTGATCCAGAGCTAATCATCCAACATCAGAGTTGGAGGCTGTTACTGCAGTAAAGGGGCATAAAGTACTTTTGAACACTCTTGATATCAGAAGAAACGCTGGATGAACAGTTATGAAAAATAAACAGTGTTATCAGAAAAGTATTCAGCCCCCATTTCTTTCTTCCTGTCTCTTTGTTCATGATATTGACTTTACAACTATTGACCCTGACTACACAAATGTTCTGGCAGGAGTATCTATAAAGCCACTAGAGCTAAATTCAAATGGACAGCAGTGATGTAGGCAGAGGTGCTTTTATATTACTACAGCTTCTATAAAACAGACTCCACTGATACCGCTAAATCCCAAAGCGTGTTCAATGGCTTCAAAATGCTTTTATACTCTTTGTCAGGTCTGAGCTTCTTTATGAATCGTGTCTCTGCAGAAAGTTCTTTTATCCATGTTTTGAAATTTGTATCAAATTGTGAGAGCTTGCAGATGTAAATGTATCCTCAAAAGATTCATTCAAAGCAGCTGATTTACTTTGTAAGTCTGGCAGTAAGCAGGAGGGCTGGGCCAGTGGGCACTAAGTGGGTAATTAAGGGCTGATTGCCACTTGTTTTGATGTTTCAGTGAAAGTATTTATGTTGTTTTTATCTCTTCAGCAGATGACTGGAGACAGGTGCCATAAGCTGCTGCTGTGAGATGACAGCAGACCTGAGCTCTCACACAGTGCGTGGACAGATATGGTTTTGTTATTAGCCTTTAGTGTTCATTTAGTGTTCATTTGCCTTGCCTTAGTTCATCAGCCTCCCAGTAAGGAACTGAAAAACACTACTGTTATTGCCTTTCTTGCTGCGTCCCTGTGTCCACTATGTCTGCCCAGAGACGGTCTTACACAACTTAACATTTTCGGCCTGCTGTGAAAAAGTATGTGCCCCTCACCTGATTTCTTCTATTTGTGCTCATTTCTATTTTCTTTGCTAATCTTCTGTTTTTTCAGATCAACCAACCAATTGTAATTGTAAGCAGTAAAGGAGGATTAAGTACTTTTTAACACTCTTGATTTCAGAGAAAACGCTGGATGAACAGTTATGAAAAATAAACAGTGTTATCTAAAAGGTATTCAGCCCTTGTTTCTTTATGTTTCTTTGTTTAAACACTACTGTTATTGCCTTTCTAATGCACCTCTGTGTCCAGTCTGTCTGCCCAGAGACAGTCTTGAGACACAACTTAACATTTTCTGCCTGCTGTGAAAAAGTATTTTTGCTCATTTGTATTCTTTTGCTAATCATCTATTTTTTTCAGATGATCCAACTCATTGTAATATAAGATAAAGACACTGAGTAAACACAAAATACAGTATTTAAATGATACTTACTAAATCATCCATGTGAAAATGGCATTGGTTCTTTAAACCATGAAGCTGGTTGTGCCAGGCTTGGCAGCAACAACTGTAATCAAACATTTGCTGGCGAAGAGTCTGTTAAGTTTCAGCTTCAAGTTTCAAGTTTGTTTGTCACAACATGTAAGGACATTCATACATAGAAATGTTTGTGGTGAGTCTCAGGTTAACACGCTACAGCAGGGCAGCATTAATATACATACTAACTAAACATACTAACTAAAAGAGATACACAAAATATACAGAATATACAGAGACTGGAGTGATGTGAATGGCAGCTGGCATTTTAATATGGCTTTAAAATATGTTTTAAATAATGGAGGTTTTGGTGCGATGATAAACAGTGCGTGTGAAAAGTATTTCTATCCTGATTTACTCTATTACTGCATATTTGCCACAGCAAAATGTAATGTCAGTCAGCATTTCTTCTAGTTTGATATTAGCCTTTCACATCGTTATGGAGGAATTTACAGAGCTTCTGTGCAGAACTGCTTTAATTCAGATGTACTGGTAGGTTTCCAAGTATGGACTGCTCGTTTGAAAAGCCCTGCGTCAGCAGCAGAGATACTGTTGGGTTTAGGCCAGGACTTTGAAAAGGCACTCCAAAACATTCATTTTGTTTCTTCATGGTTCCACATATAGCAAGTTGTCCAGTTCTTGAGGCAGCAAAATATTTCCACACCATTCCACTACCACCACCATTGACATTACTTTTGCTTAACAGGGTTTTTGTCTGACTGTTCTTCTGTGAAGGACACTTTTGCCCAGTCACTATTTTACTGTGGAGACATTAACAATGACCTTCGGTGTGGTTAGGCCTGAGGCCTGCAGTTTCCTGAATTACCCCTGGAACCTTTGGTGGATCATTTCCTGGATGATTTGTGTGATGAAGTCGGGAATCTGCTTCATTACCTGGACTGTTTTAAGTATTGAACCCCAAAAGACATTATATTAGTTAAGTGAAAGAGAAGTGTCCTAACCTGATTCCAATAGCAATGTGAGCATGGGAGAATGCACCTTCTTACGGGGCTGGAAGGATCCACAGTCGTCCTGGGCGGGGGAACTTTAAAACCTGCAAAGGGGGCAAAACAGCATAAAGAGACTATAGTGCTGTCCGGATTATTTGTGGGTATTATGGTGCACACGGTAGTTATTTTACAATGGATTGACGCTGACCTAGAGAGAGGATGGGTCTATGAGTATAAAAAGATGCTAGCAACAGAGACATGGAGTCTTTTTGGATAAGGTTTAGATTGTGAGGCTTCATAGCCCCCAGAATTTTAAGGCTTACCATGTTGGTGAGAGCTGGCGAGGAGGTAATCGCTGGATATCGACCGCAGGGCTAATGGACTCACCAAGCCTTTTATTGCTTTTAAATGTAACCCAGGACTGTACAGGTTTTCTTTTTGCTTCAAATGTGTCTGTCTAAACATTTAATCAAAAAGTGCCTTGGGACCTTGGGAGCATAGCATCCTCTTTTGACTGGACCTGCTCTTCATAAAACTGAAAGCCATTCCTACTAAAAGGTCCACGGCATCACAATTTGCCTCTGAGTCTTGGGGAAATATCGGCAGGTGGACCACTTCTGAGAAGATTCACCAATCTTCCTAGGGTTTTCATTTTGTACAAAAAAATGACTCTCATTGTGTTTCAGTGATGTCTTGGATATGGTTTTGTAAACCCTTCCAGATGGATGTATTTCAGCACATGTTGTTGATCATGGCCTAGTGTTCAGATAAAATCACTCTGATGTGTGGTGGGTGAGGCTTACTGTTAATTTGTTGCTTGAGCACACAGTTTTTTGTTTTATGTATTTTGACAATTGCTAAAAGGTGGACAGAAAACTTATGTTTTTAGATACTACCAAGCAAGGTTAGGCCTTCGAAGGCTAGTTTTTGATTTGCAATGAGTGGAGTAAGAAAAAAACTCACTCAGGTCCTTCTGGATGTCCTCTAAAAGACCTTGAGTGAGAGCTGTCATCTAACCAGGCTTCAGTCTAACCAGGCTTCAGTCAGTTAGAAATGCCAAACAGGAGTGACAGCTACATGCCAGGAGTCTTTATGAGAAGTATGTTAAGTCTAAGACTAAAGAGTAAAAGAGTGAGTCTTGGGTTTGAGTAGTCGGGGTAATACTTTTTCTAGTGTGCACAAAAAACAAGCCCGTGTCTTAATTTGCTAACTAGTTTATTGATATGATATCTGAATTTTCCTATTTCTTCCATATGCCAAGGTACAAGTATTTAGTGACCCTTTCAGTTTTGATCCCCACAGAGTAGTGAGACTGAATGAGGTAAAATCAAGGTTAAAAGTTCTGGAAAGCAGCATGAAGTTGGTCTTCTTCACATAAAAAACTAGAGTATGCTTACAGAGAGCTTTTTGTGATGCACCAAAAGAGCACTGCCGGTACAGAATCAGCAGAATAGTACAAAACAGTGTTATCTGCATAGAGGTGTACTTTACAGATTACTGGTACAAACATTGGTAAAGTGGTTAGGCCCAATATGTAGCTTTATCATCAACATCAATTATTGTAAGTGTAAAGGAATGATCAACTGGATCACAAGTTTTAGTGAGATCAATAATAAGGTCAGCACAATACTTTCTGCCTGTAGCAGTAAAAAGGCCATTTCAAACAAGTGACAGCGGATGTAGTGCTGTGCTTTTCTCTAAAACCTGATTGATGTTAGCATACTGCTAACATGCAATTGGAATTCTGTAGTACAATAACACTATCAGAAATTAGCACTATCATAGACATTTTTGCTCCTCTTTTTTTGACCTTTATCATCCAAATGGTTCACCACTGGTTATCAAGTTAATCAGTAAGGAGTAAAGAAAATCAGAAAGGAGGCACTCTCACTGCACTTTATTTCTAAAAGCCTTAATCTCTTACAAACGGGCTTCATCTTTCAGCAGAGAAGTGCGTTCATGATTAAAGAAAGAATGGCACTTTTAGCAGTAACCTGTGATTTCTCACTCCAGCCTGGAGAGCTGGAGCTGTGCTGAGAGAGATTTGATGAGCTCCAGATGTAGCAGTGCTCTGATTCTCTCTCTGAAAGCCCAATATATGCAATGAACCATGATGCGCCTGAAGCACTATTTATGCACAAGAAGATGTGACATGCTCTCCTATCTTTTGTTAAGCACGTGTCAGATAGTCACATGATTTCTTTACATCCAAGGATGATCAAAGTCACAGCTCATGCTTGCTGCTCTCCTAATATTTGGTTTATGGGCTGTTTTTTTTGGCTTGGATGATTCAATCATGCTTGTGGTTTTCTGCTTAAGCATACACTATTAATAATTTACACAGAAAGTGTGTTGGGTCGTCTCTTGTTTAGTGGTTTTATTTTAATAACTTCCTTACAAAAATGAACCGGTAGGTTTGGCCTAAATACATGAGCTGAACAAGACACGACCTACAAACCTTCCTGTTTGTTCATAGGCTGCACATTATGAAATGCCTCTTTATATTCAGCCTCTATAAGTAATAAATGTATTCTATGTTTGTCACCACACTTCTATGTTCTGATGAATAAGTATGAGTCATTCCTTTTATGACGGACAGATCTCTCACATCTCTTCTGGACACCACTGAGCCTTACTGAAAAGGAGGTGTTTGGTCCAGTGCTAGAAGAGTTTCACGACTACCTCCTGAGTTCCTGAGCTTATTTAAGTTGATCCTATTGTACTTCTGCTCTATTTGTTTCTGGAAAGGTTAATCTACTTTAGTTGTTCTTATTTCATTAAAGTAACACTGTAATTTTACGATGTAGGCTAGTATGGGTTTGGGCTACTTTGCCCACCACTTAAGCAGGCCGCTTCTTTTCCTCTGATTCAACCTGAATCTGTGAACCTTCAGTGCTCTTTGCTGCTGAAATAGTGGCTAATGTGTTTCGTCACAAAGCTAAGTCAACCCTGGATCTGGATCAGCTGTAGGCTCTTTGCATTCTAATACTGGCTTTCTAACCCTAAACCCTCTTCATCTTTCCATGCCAGGTAGCCTATCTTTATTTTTCATCAGATAGCATGTTCATTCTGGCCAAACATGACTTACAGTACATGAGCAGAAGCATGCGTTCTCATTCAGCAGCAGCTTTTCATCCCTTCGCCTGAGGTTCCCCCACTAAACACATAATACTATGAACATAACAATTAGGTTGATACCTTGCCTGTGGCCAGAACGACATCAAAGCATTATAAGCTTTCTCATTATGTTAGACCTGAGGATCGGACCCTCTCAAGGCATTACTGGGTAGAAAATAACCTGAGAAGCAGCGTTGCCATGGAAACCTTAACTGCAGTTTATCACCACAGCAGCTTATGGAAATTGTATCAGTGCAAACATTTCTATCCCAAGAAGGCTAGGCAACTTACAGGGACGCTTCGGTCAACGATGGCAATGGTGCTAAAAAACGATGTAAGTGGCTGTGGGGGCTTTTCACAAAAAGGATGTGCTGAATACTGCACACTTCACCCTTTTAACAGAGTAATTGCTGGAGCAATGTTATGCACTGCAGTGATCTTTACCTAATGCTCTTTTATAAAACATGAGAGAAAAAACTGTACAATAAAATACATAAATACATGTTCCGTAAATATAATAATTTAATTTATTATTGATATTAATTAATATATAATTCTTAGGTAAGTAGTTCTTAACAGCAACATGAAAGTCAAACACAATGGTGCATTGATAGCATTTATTCAACAAAATGATTCAACATTGGTTGGTTGCCAAAAGTATGTGAAGCTCTAGAACAATTAGTTTGCTATAGGTGATAAGAATCAGGAGGTTCCGATGCTAGGATGTAAATGTGGCTGACCCTACCCTATTTAAAATACTGGGATGTGGGCTGCTTGTGAGTGAGGGGGTCACTGTCAAGGGGAGGCCTACGGCTGGTAGAAACCCTTCCTGAGTTAAGTGCTCTGTGTGTGCCTTTCTGCTGGTGTGAGGACCACCACACATAGACAGAGAGTGAGATATCTTTAGTGCATTAACCTGGCCACAGTGTCAGCTTAGTGAACTACAGTCTCAGCCACAGACGCGCCATCCATCGTACACTCATATGTTTCCTGAGGGAATGTTTATGTCATGACTCCATTTTGAAGATTGCCAAAATCTATACATCAGGTCAAACAGCAGCTTGTGATTTGTCCATTTGCATGTCAGTGAAAATGTTCTTGTCCTGCAGCAGTACCTGACTCTCCCTATAGAGTCTGGCAACGCGAGACTAGTAAAATGAGACCATTATACTTTATGGATTCCCCCAAGCATCTACACTTTGGGACCGTAAGTATTACCATAACCTATATGAGCTTTCTGGACATCCTGCGTTAAAACCATGGGTGTTGATGTGGATTTGCCCCTCCTTCACAGTTACAACAGCCTCCACTCTTCTAGGAAGGATTCTGGGGTGTGTCTGTGGGAATACGTGCCTGTTCTGTACAAAAAGCATTTGTGAGGTTAGGCACTGATGTTGGACAAGAAGGATCTGTACTTGATTTTTTACACACTGTTAGAAATGCTTGTGGCTGAAACATCTAAACTCTGGACCTATGTGTACTATAAAGAATAATTTACTATAGTTACTTAAGAACAAGCAGCATTGTAAGGGTTAAAAGTCTGCTCTGCAGTGACGTTACTGAATGTAAAATACAATCTGATTCTTATCTGCGTCTTATTGAGCTGGATCGATTTAGCCGACTAAAGAATGCCACATTAATCTTCTGAGGACCTCAGTGAAATCTGAAAAGCTGTGGCTGAATTTGTTCAACAACCCTTTTAGCTCATAACAGACTGCCATACAATAGTTTTATTTACTGTTGTTACAGAGCTGCAACAATCTAGAGAAACTTTATTGATCTTGAAGGAAATTGCTGTTACAGCAGCAAACAGAAACTGCACATCACATACATGATGCATTAGAAGATTCTAAAACACAGAAGCTCTAACAGCCTCCACTTTCTTTTCGTCAGCTAAAACAGCACCACTGAACTGAATCTCCTCTGAGGTCTCCCACAGTGGGAGCTCAATTTGGCCTGTTGTTTGTGGTTTTAGTGATGTTCTGTAAAGCCATTTATCAGTTTCTTGCACCCTCATACACATGTGATGAAAGCAACTCCATAAAAGACAAACGCACACACAGGTACTTCTCCTGATTACCTGCAGTGCCTCTGAAAGATTGTCTGATTCTATATAAAAGATTTTTCATTTCTTTCATTTTTACTGCGAATGCTGCAGGCAGGGCATTCTTTACGTTGCTATTTCAGCCCTCCTACAGCATGCATTCAAACTGTTCCTTTTTTTGTTCTAATGGCACCTTTGAGACAGCACATTCATTCCACAAATAATTCAGAGAACTGTTATTTACAAAGGACTGGGGTAAAGGCATTGCTTGCTTGATTACTCTGGGTGTAGGGTGTATAGATTTGTGCTGTGTTTAGTACATTGCTTAATAAGCTGGGATCACCAAAGCTGAAGAGCCGTGTCAGTGTGGAATCAGCTGTAGCTCGGACAGCCATTTAGAAACCACAAAACTGCTAATTACGCTCACCATCAAAAATAAAATTGCACTCAGAAGTAATCAACTGACAGGAATAAAACTTGGTTTGACATCATGGCACATGTAAATGATTCCTGTTTCATGCTTCGTCATGCATGTGACGTAAGCAAGGGTGGGCCATAAGAGAGGGGTTACATCGTAGGGCTCCAGGAGGCGGGATGGTCTTATCGACGTATTACTGGTCGTGTGGATATTACCATAGCACGCTGCTGGCGGCAGTGGATAGAAGAAGTCATGCACCAGTGACATGAAGGATCTGGGAGGCCTACACAAAATACAAAATAGGGAAATACAGAGAGGGAAAACTGACAGATTGTCAGACATGCGTGGAGTGACCCAACAATCATGATTGCGGACATTTAGTGAGCAGTGATGCCCTCCAAGAGTCATCCTGTTAGTTCCAGTACCATTGGCAGACGGTAGCACGACACAGGAAAACATGCATGTAGACCGTTACCACGACTGCCCTTAACACCACGTCAACTTCACCAAAGACTGCAATGATGTTGTGCCAGACTGTCATGGAGTGACTCAGAATGGCAGCAGGTCATCAGCAGGAGACGACCAAAGAATTTGTGTGTGGAGTCACCGTGATCAGCGCCAAGATGAATGGTTTGTTGTCACGCATCACATATCCAGTAGGCTTGGTGTCATGGTGTGGGGTGCAATTTCATACGATACCAGATCACTTTTGTTCTTTATTACAGGCACTTTAACAGGCCAACGTGGCCCTAACTTTTCTGAACACACACTCCGGTGCACTATTACACCTTTGGGGAGGTTGACGTGGTGTTAACGGCAGTCATCATAATGGTCTGTAGTTCTGCATGTAGTTCTGCATCGTCCAGCCGTCTACCAATGGTGCTGGCACTAACAGGATGACTTATGGAGGGCATCACTGCTCGCTGAATGTCCACAATTGTGACTGTTGCGTCAATCAGGTACAGCAATAAGGCGCGTTCTTCCTTACGTCACATGTGCGGTCGAGTGTGAAACATGAGGTCGCGTGTCTCATGAGGTCAAACCCACACACCCAGTCTGATTCCTGTCTCTTGATTCCTTCTGGGTGGAGCTATTCTTTTGATGATGAGTGTATATTGCTTATTTTGTTTAATGATTATTACATACTCACTTGCTTTGAGTCCTCACTCTGTCCTCTTCTACGGTAGAGACAGTTCTCTTCTTCTCTGTTCTTTTCTCTCTTCGTCTTTTCACTCTTCACTCACGTCCTTCAAGGTCTTCAGCCTTCTTTTGCTAGTTCTTTAACGTTCTGTTTCTGCATCCTCTCCCTTTCTTTCCCTTTTTTCTTGGTGGAGTTCTCACTTTGGGGATTTTTACTCGTGTCTCTTGTTTCATCTCCTTCACCATTTTATGTTTCAGTAGTGAAGGAGCTGAAGCAGAAACAAGCAGCAGGAACTGCTGATACAATCATCTCTCTTTTTTATCGCCTTTTCTATTAACCCACTCAACCTCTTTTCGTTTTATCAACCTTTCGTTTTGTACCTGGTAATCACATCCATGTTGTCTGAGCTGAGCTCATGTGATTTCCAAATTATCTATTGCATCTTTTCCATTTCTGCTTTCCACTTGTCTCTTTTCAATTCAAGTGCCAGTCCTCTAGCTGCTGATTAGCAGCTTCAGACTACAGATTAATTCATAAAGGATACTGTTTTTCATTTGTTCTAATTCATCCATTCTGTCTCCTAACCTATCTGCTGCTTCCTGTCAGAACAGCTCCTTGAACACCATCTTTCTCAATCTTCTTCTCCAGTTCTGCTTTCAGTTTCTCAGTCTGAGATGCCAAACGTTTCTCTTTGGCCTTCCACTGTCCTTGCTCCACATCTCTAATTCCTTTAATGTAACTCCCCTTTAGCCTGCCTGAGTTCAGCATGTACAGGATAATGATGCAGAAATCTACACACAATAAACTGGAACAGGAGTCAGCTTTTGTTATTATGGTTTAATTTTCCTGTGTTCCTCTATTAAATGCATATATTGATGCACCAATCTGAAGACATTCAACAGGATTTACATGCTATATACGTGTACATACCCGTACACGTACCTGTGCACATACAAGTACATTTACACGCACATATACACTCAACGTCAAAAAGTAGTTGCACAAATAGTTGCACCCGGTAAGAATCAACTGTAAGGAATGAAACTTGGTGAGTAGGTCTGACATTGTGAGGTATGCGAATCATTCAAGTTGCACGCTCAGCCGTGCATGTGATGTAAGCAAGGACAGGCCTTATTGCTAAACCTGACTGAGCCATCAGCCACAATTGTGGACATTCAGTAAGCAGTGATGCCCTCCATGAGTCATCCTGTTAGTGACAGCATCATTGGCAGACAGCTGCACAACGCAGGACCACATGCACGCAGAACGTTACAACGACTGGCCTTAACACCTCAGAATGGCACATCTTCAGTGAAGAGTCCCGCTTCCATCTTGGTGTAGATGGCCAACAAATCTGTGTGTGGAGGCACCGTGGTCGGCACCAAGATGAACGGTTTGTTCAGATTCTATATCCTTTAGCTCATCAACAAACGCATGTGTACAGCTGTTGGTGATGGGGGCTTAAAGCATGATTCCAGTTTACAGCAGTGGTATAAAAGTGAAATTCGTTTAGCAACTGTAGGGAGACCCCCAAGAGCAAAAAATACCAGTTCTCGCATAATGCTGCCTTAAAACTAATAGCATGTCAACAATATTCTTGTACATTTATGCTCTACGGAACTCCTTTAAGATCTCAATGCAGGAACACTAGTATCATTTCCACCACACAGCAATGTACACAAACTCAAATATGTCATGTATTAATGTATATTTCAACATGTATATTTGTCTTATCTGTCAAAGATGAACGCTTTACACATCTGAAAAATGAAAAGATTAAAATCATTTAAATGAAATCACTTTGTGGAAACTCAACAACAGAGTCGCCTGTTACTATATACATGGAATAATTTCATGAATAATTTAACCCTATTCCATTATTATTCCGAGGTAATTTGTGAAGGTTAAAGAGTTTTACTGCATCACTGCATTCACTGCTTAATAGAGAACTGAATTATTTTGAATTATTCACAGCAAGAGAGTTGCTAGCTCAGTAAAAGTGGCTGATAAATAGCTTCAGAAGTGGTTTTAGTGTTTGCACAAATGCAGCAGTGCTGGAACTGAGCTGGTTCAGATGAGGCATTTCTGCTCACCGCCCCTGGCAACAATTCCAGGGAACTATTTGCAATTAACACCAGTGAACTACATCCATTTTCTAAACGCAGATGTCTATTTCTGGTTACAGGCTTTGTAGATGTTGTGTTCGGCTCACTGCAGCGTTGCGGCTGCTCTGAGTGACGTGGTCCAACCTTCCTCTTCAGATCATATCTGTCGTCTCCATAACTACTACTTTCTTTATAGAGGCTCTGAGAGCCGTAACTTCACTCTTGGTGCACACTACTCACTTTTATCCAGCAGTGGAGCTGAACGCCCAACTCAGCACACATTAGGATATATATGTTTCCTTCTGCCCTCCATCAGTCTTTACTTTCTAGCGCTGTCTCCACGGCAACCTGCTGTTGCTGCTCTGCCTCAGTGTGCTCCAAGTGTTTCTGCTACACCAGACAAAAGGACTTGTCTCTACAGCAGGAAGAAGACCCACTTCAACGGGGACATATTCAGGGCTTGTGCACATACATTTGGGTATCTGGAATTCTCAACAACCCGCAAACTGTAAATGCTAAGGCAGTTATGCTGGCGCCTCAGGCCTCGTTTGAATTTTCCTATTCCACCTCAAATGGTGGCAAACTTTACATGCTCGTGTCACAGACATGGTAGAAATAACTGCTGCACCCTTTAAGGAGGAACAGGAAAATTCGAACAAGTATCTGGTGAATAGGAAGCAGACTTCAGCCTCATGTGTTTGCTACTTTTCCAGCCTAAATTAATGTGAGGTGTCATTGTCAACTGTCCACGGTAAAACTGCAGACGAGGGGAAATGTAACTGTCTACAAAAAATCATGTTCTGTTTCTCCTTGGCCGTTTAGTGCAGTTTGCCTCAGCGCTCCACATGTGTGGATAAGACGGGTGGATTGAGCAGTGGCTCATTATTATTTAAAGCATCAGGCACCCAAACCAGCCATTCTGAACAGATGTGTTTAGACAGCAGGGGAAAGGTGCTGTGGCGCATCATCCTGAGGCCATTCTGACCAAAGAATATCACAGACTCCATCTTTAGGGCCCCATAGAATTGTGTTAACATCTGAAAAAGGGGTATAATATAACACCTTAAAAAATTTTTTTTTTTTAATAGGTCAACTGCAACAGACATTTACATTTACAAGCTGAGGTCTATTCACATGAAAATAAATTAATCACTGAGGAACCTAAGTCACCAGTTCAGCAAATGCCACAATGTCCTTATTAGGGAGATTAAAATAATGAGCTCTACTGTGGTAATCTGTCACCAGCGCTTCCACGAAACCTGGACGCCAAGTTGACTTCAAAACTCCTGAGAGCGTTTTTACACCAGGTTGACAATGGAAATGTGGCCTACTGGCTTTGTTGCATTAGATCACGAGATACATTAGTGCTCCCATGTGGCCAATCTTGAGAACAGTCAGGATAGGTTGCATTTAAACCTTCAGACATGCAGTGCTTTTGATTTCACTGTAGATGCATGCACCCGTTTCTAAAACCACTACCATTAAAATGTGGTTTGAGCTGTACAACACTGTGTGTACCTCAGCTTCACTCTGGGTCCAACTCTTTCAAAAAGTTTCTGGAAATGAACAGGAGAATAATGCAAATGCTAAGGCAGCACAATATGATCTTGTCATAATAAATACTGTGATAAGATACAATCTATGGTGATTTATTAGCTTTTCTCAAGTGAAAACTTTGTACCCAAAAGAAACCTGTCTACACCTGTTGTATCTAATGAGATAAAGTTTTCAGTCTATTCATCTCACTACAATCATTTTTAAGGCCGCATTTGTTTTTTCTTACTTCAGTAGACAGTTTAGGTAAATCATGCCTTTTTTAAAATTACTGGTAAAAGTTCATAGTTTAAATATTGTTTCCTGTATTAATGTATGTATGTATATTCATATGTAAAATTAAATATAAAAAAAATATGTAAAATGAATGTGAACATTTATGTGACTATTACAAAAAAAATGTTCCATCAACCACACTATTAAGAAGCCATTAGTTCAAAAAATTGTTTAATAAAAAAAGTTAAGCCAAGTTGATTTGTGTTTATCCCATCTATGCTCCTGCCAAAATACAGAGCTGCTTCATGGTTTCTCTGGAAATAAACAGAAGAACGGTCCAAATGGGTACATTAGAGAATACCAGGTTTTG
Organism: Semaprochilodus insignis; assembly: GCA_034552555.1. NCBI lineage: Eukaryota > Metazoa > Chordata > Actinopteri > Characiformes > Prochilodontidae > Semaprochilodus > Semaprochilodus insignis. The sequence goes on along the minus strand of CM067483.1, from coordinate 22,147,338 downwards.
CTTTCCTGAAGAGATTTTAGTCGACGTCTTCTGAAACTTCAAATACCATAATACAATCAGCACCTCAGAAACTCTGCCAAGTAGCTCCCTAGTCTGCAGAATGTCATGCTTACAGGCATCACAGTTCCTCCTGCTGGGAGAAGTACACACACGAGGCAGCTTTTACTGGATCACTGAAATCAGGACACTGCTTCCTGGAGTTATTTTAACTATGTGTTTTACACCCGGTTACAGCTCCGGGAGTGAAATTCACAGACTATGGAGCGCTATCCCGGGAACCACATAAATACTTCTGGACTTGCTTTTCATGTTAAAGGAGCTCTCTTTATGATGAATTTCATGCTAACAGTTCCACACAGAAGGAAAAAAACAGCTTGAAAAACAGCTTTGGGTAGTGAATGCATATAGGGAGTGAAATCATGAAAAACTTAAATCAGCAGACCTGCATTACCATGCCTAAAGGTTAATGTCAGTACAGGAGAAGAGAAGAGGGTACATCTACATACTGTTGTATTCAAAAGCACTCAAAGGCAGATATAAGAATGAGGCAGTTTTATTAGAAATATCAGGTGAATAATTCTATAATACTGTTACAAATGAGGCATAAATAGCAGAACATCAGATGGAATAAGGCAGCTTTCATATTCCGCAAGCTTGTGGCTGGGAATTTATTCCTGAACCACGCAGAAACTTTATAAAAACCAGAAACAGATTTTGTATGACAAACCCAGGGGTTCAGCTGGGGGCTTGAGGCAGCACTAACGCATTCACATTTAATTGGCTACGATGGCACTGTTCCCACATTCCTTTGCCAAACGTTCTAGATCAGCTGCAGGTAAGCTGTGATATCCAATTTCCCCCCCAACTGTTTAATATGAGAATACATCCCTGCTGTCAACTGAAACTCAGCAACATAAATACATCAAAGCCACCTCTGCTGCCGTTAGATTCTGATTAAATAATTCAGTGATATTATCAACAAAATATCTTTTGTCCGGTAGCACAATTCACATGTAGTGTTATGAAACAGAGATGCATCTTTTATACTGAATCCACTAAGTCTCATGAGCATTCATTCACTACTCAGCAGAAACAGTTGTTATTATCTCCACACAGAAGCTGCGTAGCATGAAGGGCTTGGCCTTGATATAAATGTAAATACAAAGGGTACAATTCAGTTCTAGTGTGGCTCTCATAGGGATGCATGGCATTACTTGATGCAGGAAAGGTGAAAAGATGGGCATTTGACTGGTCTGCCCCAGCTCTTAGGCAGCACTGGACACGGCCAACTTCTTCAGATGATCCATAAACACCTGCAAACTCACATCATCTGTTAAGATGGGTGCTCCTGACTCCTGCACACACAAACAAATAAAAAACTGTATTATTGCAAAGCCAAATAAGTCAGTGGACCTGGGTGACCAGGTTGAAGTTGGCTACCTACTGGCCAGCTTATCATTTGGATTTTCTTTTGCATCTTAAATGGTGAACAGTTACATTTTGACACCTTTACTATCATGTGGTGGTGGCAGTATACCGGAATAAACATAAATACCAGTATCACTTCTGATATGGATTTTGTTGTACCAGCGACACAGTACGTACGTACGTACGTACGTACACACACACACACACACACACACACACACACACACACACACAGCTAAATATAATCCTGCTAAATCCAGCTAGTCTGAAATCAGTGCAGGTACAAATGATACAGTGACATGAAATGTCTTTGTTTGGACTGCCTTCCAAATAGACCATTACCTTAAATTTGTTGTGTTTGTGTCAAATGTGTTTGTCTGCTCAATCACACGTACAAGAAAGATCTACAAATAGTTTTACCAAATGAATAAACAGTCAAATCTGTTACTTTGCCGAACAAAATATAATTCTTAAAAAAAGCTTTGTGCATGTGTTTACTTTGGTCATTATTAAGACTGTGACTGTTTCAAGCCTGGTGGAGCAGGAAGCTGTTAAGACTTTGAATGGGTTAATTATCGTTTTTAGGACAAATGAAATCACTGATAAAATATGACAAAAACCTTTGCAGCGTTTACTGTGCATGGGCAGATATGTGCAACGAGGGTGGGTCTTTCCTGCTAGTGCCATAAAATTCATATAAACCCTTTCCTGTTTGTAGCATAACTAGCAAGCTGACTTGGATCTCTTTGCTGAAACAGTACTTTCTCCGTAAACAGATGCCACTTTTCCTCTCATATTTTAACCAGTGACAAGTCTTCTCATTTATAATGTCACTGACAGAATGTAACTGCTGCACTATTCAAGGAAGAATGTAACATCTAAATAAAATGTTGAGATAACTAACTGCAGCTCCTGACCTGGGTCCATCAGAAATCACAGGTGATAATCAGAGGCAATCATTTTATAATACTAAAAGAAAGAAAGTGACAATGCAAACACAGTGGCACAATGAAAAAGATTGATCACTGTCACTGATACACTCACCTGGCCCCAGGCATACATGTTGTTGTGGGTCTGAGAAGGGTTGACTTTGGACAGCAAGAACCGAGCCTGAAGAATAATATGGGTGAAGAACAAACAAATCAGTAGCCTGCTGCAGGCAAAACCCTTATCTCAGTCTGAGTCCTGAGGCAGATTAAACATGATCATTAACACAGAACAGCACAGGCCACTGAATAAGCCATTACACTCTGGCCTGATTAAAAAGTACCCCTCTGATGCTCTTTAAATTACAACCTCCCTGTAAACTCCTAGAGGACCAGTTTCTATAAATTGCTAGAAGCTTGGGCTTTGCCTGCATCTGAGAGTTCACCTTTCTTGTTAGCTCTTAACTCTCTCATTTTTCCATAAACAGAAATGTCCCATTTGATTCCAGTCGTCATCTGTCATTTTAAAAATGTCCCACTGTGGCTGGAGAAAACAGAGTGAGGAGGGTTACCTGGCTGCCCCCATGCTCAGTGTCGATGTAGCGGGGCATAGGGAAGCGTGAGTGAAGGATCTCCTGAGCATCATCCACTGGAGCCTGAAGTAGATGGCGGAAGTTCTCATACTCAGGCATATCCTGGTACCCAGCTTTACGCCACTGAGCTACTGTCTGCAAAAGAAAAAAAAAAACCTCTGGAATCATCCCTAGTATCTCTCTGATGCTCTCCCCATCTTTCTACCACTAACACCACATCATGAATACAACAATGCTGATTCTATTCTGTAAGCATAGCACGAAAATCACAGAGACAAACTATATAGATCTAATGTATGTGGTCTATGGCGTCTGTATGCTCTGCTGACTCTCTGTTGACATACTCTGAGCATGAGTATCTCTTAGTGGAAAGGCTGTGCTCACCTCTCCATGGTAGATGAGGATCTGGAAGAATGTGTCCATCAAGAGGATTCGGTCGGGCAGAATGCTACTGCTGTCCAATAGCACCGGCTGCAGGCAAAGGGGGGAGAAAATAAATAAATAAACAAATAAAACTCATATCAAGGACTCTCTTTTGACTGGTACTAGTTATTGTGATAGTTATGTATACCAATCGCATTGTCATCTCAGGACAATGTCCGAGTGGATAATATAGGGTAAAGCCCTCCATTAAAAGCACATCAAGCTCAAACATGTACAATTCTAATCCTTTAAACAAGATGTCCTCATGACAGACTCACCACTAATTGGTTTGTATACCACTCACACCACACTTGTACAGAACACTAAACATGCCACCAAAAGGTCACTTACTAATCTTTTAGTTTTCTAAGATGGCTGCCAGTTTTGGGGGGGGGGCAGAAGTGATCTTGTAATGAGAAATGTAGGACTAAATGTGTAAGAAAATTATTTTTTTAAGAGGAAAACAAATTCAGGGTGAAATTTCTAAACCCATTCCACACCTTCCACAAGAGTTCAAAATAATAGGTGATGGTGTGCTCATCAACAATATCTGCCAAACAACAAAAAGCCTGGACATTATGTTAGCATGACTGAAAGGTACCCCAAACAGCTCCAAGAAACCACATATAAGCCCAAATCAGGGAAAAAAATAATAATAATAATAAAAAAAAATTACACACACACACACACATACACATATATACACACATATATACATATATATATATATATATAT
>CM067483.1:22096984-22138256 GCA_034552555.1 Semaprochilodus insignis | reverse complement strand
TATATATATATATATATATATATATATATATATATATACACACACACACACACACACACACACACACACACATATATATATGCGCAGCAAACCCTAATATTGAAAAAGGCAATGTTTCTTATGTTTACTTTTACTTATTTCATTTCAGACAGTTATGAACCTAAGATCCTTCATGCTTTGCCTGGTCTACATTTCATTTGTTATAACAGATGCATTCCTGCATTTCAGACCTGCAACACGTAAAAAAAAAAAAAAAAGAAGTTGGGACGGGGGCAATTTAGGGCTAATAATAAGCTTTAAAAAAAATGATGTGACTGTAATCATGATTTTGTTCAAAAGCAGTATTCACGAAAGTCTTTGAGGAGCAAAGATGGGAAAAGGATTGTTTGTCAACAAATGCATTAGAAAACATTGAAATGTTTAAAAACAATGTTCCTCGAAGAAAGACTTAAGGGATTTGCATATTCCTTCCTCCAGTGCATGATATCAGTAAATGCTTCAATTAGGAATTAAAATTCAATTTAAAAAAAAAAAATGAAAAATGAAAAATGTGACGATGACCCGTGATTGCAGGACTAATAGGTATCATTGGTTGGTATCCTCAGTGTCAAAACATCTTTTAAGTGTTATAAGAAGAAATGGGAACATTACAAAGCAGGAAATGCTTTACTATGCCAACTTTTTTGGAATGGGTTTCAGGCCTGAAATGCAAGAACGGAATTATATTAACAAATAACTTTACTGGATAAAACATGAAATATCTGGGGTTCATACTGTCTGCAATGAAGAAAAAGTCAAAGTAAGAAACAGCGTTTTTGTTTTATTTGCATTTTCCATACTGTCCCAACTTTTTCTGATTTGGGGTTGTGTGTTTCATGTACTGAAATGAAATGGAGTAAAAACATAGTCCCTTTACTCAATGATGACATTCTACTAGCTAGCTTGTATTATCGTTTGTCCTCCCTTTGCTGAAAAACCACAGTAGTGTCTTTTAGAGGGAACGTATCCTTGTTAGCACAGGTTTAAAAATATTGCCCGCAGATGTGTATTCTCTTTAACAAGCTCATGTCTGGTCCCGACAAGGCAAGCTTTCTTTTCAAAGCATCATGAAGTCTTGCTCATTCCCTCAGTACTTTTGAGTTCTTCTCTCCCAACTGAATCACAAGTCTGCGTCATTTAATAGAGAAAAGTGACCCCCTACCACAAGTCCTATCCTGTGGTTAGAGGCCACGTAAGGCACAAATATGCATCTCAACCACAGTGGTGTGCACTGTGTTATATATAAAGGTTTAACCTGGTGTGCAGCTTGGGAGTCCTCAGCCATTATTTAGTGTTTACGCTGCCAGCCTCAACTGTGAAAATTACACACTTCAGCAAGAACCGATCCAAGGACAGCAATTATGAGCCCCCACCCCCACACACACATCAAGTTAAGTGTGAAAATAGAGGCAATGTTCTTTTTCTTGGATACAACCAGTCAGTGCTAACCAAGTTCACTAATTGAGTAATCTATGAAGAACAGCATGTTATACTGTTACAGGGCTGACAAAACAAAATAATAAAAATGTCTGTCATAATGGAAAGCTACCATAAGCTTACTATTTAAACACAAGTACAGCTTACGATAAGAGACACAGGACAATAATCTGCAGGGTCAGGGGATTTAAGAGACATCATGATGACAGTGCATTTCAGATGCACAACTCGCTAATTCACATTGGAACATGATGCAAGACTTTGGGAACCGATTCCAATGTCAAAAAAGAGATAATTAATTAATTAATTCACTGCAACATCACACATCTGTCAATATTTTGTTTCTTAAAGCGGTTACAAATAACAAGCCTTTCACAACACGGACTCTTCTTAGAACTGCCCTACAAAATATACTCAAAATCTAATCTTTGATTAGGTAAGCCAGTAAAAGAAATGAAATTAATTAAATACAGCTATGCAAATTATTAGTGCTACTACAGCTATCCTGTTCTTCAGTTCTCATCTGCTTAGATAAAAGCTGATATTTGAGAGCCTGTAGGAATCAAAATATAAGCTCTTACTTAGCTTTCATAAAGTGCAAAATCAATGCAGCAAATCAGTGTAATGTCATAGCTTACCAATGAAAAAAATACATAAAAAAGAAAAAGCCTAGATGCTTTCTTACATATATTCAACATTCTGAGTTTCAGTAAATGACATGTGTATATAATAACACACTACTGGTATTCTACTTATACTGCGATGGACTGGAAGCCTGTCCAGGGTGCCCCCACCCATCTTGATAAGCTGTTTACAAGATGAATGAAAAATTGAACACAAATATAAATACACCAAGGGAGAAAAAAAATAAAATAAAATAATACCTCTGGCGGGCCACTGAAGGAGTAGGCGTAAAGGATCGGTTGAATCATGATAAGAGACTGAGTGAGATCCTGTCTCATGAAATGATGTCTGTAGTAGGAGCTCTCATCAGGGCTGTTGTTGAACACTTGGAGAAACGGAGACCTTCTCAAATGGAACATGAACTGTCAACACACAAAATAAAATCAATATTTAATTTCAGTAGTGATGTGTTGTCACACTAAGGAATTCACATTTGGGATGCGGTGTCATAGAGGTAGAATTCGAGACAGAGAACCTACCTGGGGATACAGAGAAAAAGTCTCCGAGAAACGGAAAGAATTCGGGTCATCTTTGTGGTAATCTCCAAATTTCTGACACTGAAAAAAAGACAAACGTTTAAGAATCACGTCTCAAAATAGACTGCGAACAGAGGGCAATGAGCTTGTAAGAATAAAATCTGAGTTTTGTGCTTCACTGGCAACCATAGACAGCTAGAGGTCAGATTCTCCTCACCAGGCGGATGAGCTGTCTATCTAGCCAGCGCAAGACATCTGGCCCCTCCTCCGACTCAGCTCTGTAGACTGCAAGGCGGGCCATGAGAATAGCAGAGGCCTCCTGATCGAAAGATGCTGCGATGTTCTGAATCTGCGTCTGTGCATCTGCCCAGCTGAGAACGAAATAAAGGATCAAAACAGAGTGACCTTTGCTCACATGCTTCTGCCTCATCAATCTAAGTCACACTGATTTATCTACCGCTGTCTGTATGTTAAATAAGTGTAACAAGTGTGCTCAATAAGAGAGGTCAAACGTTAAAGAAAATGACTGATGAGGGCATAGTTAGGTTCTTTACGTAAGCTTTTTAGGTAATTTGGCAACTAAACCAACCAAATATTGTTGATACAAGACATACGTTTTTCGATGTGCAGTCAAGCAAATTCAACACTTGAAAACCTTCAATGGCTGAATACACAAGTTGTCATAGAAACTGTGCCAGTCTATTGACAAAAGTAATATGAGAAAACATGATGACTAGATCCTGACATGCAGTCATTGTCTGCAACGTCACAAACTTCACTTTGCTTAAATGGTACAATAGCTAAATAACTGAATTGAAATCATATGTCTGGAAGTAGCCTAAAATCTGGAAACCAGATTTTTAATTAAAAAAAAAAAAAAAAAAAAAAAAAAAAAAAAAAACCACACACACACACACAACAATAAAAAGGCTGGGACCCAAGGCTGTTTGCTTATTATGTATATTTGTGTACATAGGTTTTCTGACATAAAATGGGCAAATGAATGTAGAATAATGTAGAAGAAGAACTACTAACTTTCTGGCGATAGTGGTGACTCTGATGCGTCTCTGTCCATTAGAGTGCTGGTACTGAGTCACATACTGTATGGCCCCTCGGCCCCCCTGTGGAATTGGAGCATTGTGCTGCAACAAAAAGGGAAAGTGTTTATCAAAATGACCATAACTGTCACAGCTAATCTGATGGAACCTCAAAATGCTGAATATGGGTACACAGGGCAGCTGCTGACTGGTCTAGACACAGTTAAATGTTTTTCCTGGTACATATCTGAAGTTGCTCTCAGTTAGAGGTGTCTATACCTTCCACGTCACAGCTCCGCAGAGTTTGGTAATCTGTCTCATTAACCACATTTATTTGATTTCACTCTTCCGCTAATTAATAAACAAGAGCAAAATTCAGACTGACAGTAGAGAAAATACATATCTCTGCACAGTTTTGGCCCAGAAGGAGCCTAGTTTGACACCCAAGTCCTAGATCATAATGATCATTCTAAAGAACAATCAACAAGTCTGCAACAAGGTTTCGCAATGTTACTGACATGTTGAACAAAAACAAAACTAATCCAGACAACACATAAAATAAAGGGACATACGAAGGGAAAAACAACAGAATATAATTGGAAAGAAGGCTTAAGCTTAGTGAAGGCAGCACAGCAATAATTAATGATTAAGGCTTAAACCGCTTTAGAGTCATGCTTCTTGCCAATTACCCCAACAGCACTTGGGTACAGAATGGCTCATTAACTTGGCAGCCAGCAGTCATTGCAGGGGAGGATATTAAATCTGGAGTTTCTTGTTTACAGAAGCCCAGTTACTGTAGCTATCATTGTGTCCACAGAATTTACACTCTTTATACGTTTGATACTTTATTCCATTAAAAGTGACTGCAGAGGGTCACACAGTTTTGTCTCTGAAGGAGGCTTTGTTTTTCTTGCTGGGGCTGGCAGGTGAAAAGAGGAGGGCTAAACTGACACACCCCACAAAGATTAGCATGTGGTAAACGAGTGACTGCATTGGATCAACCACTTATGAAGCACAGTATGAGGTCCACACCTGCGTAAGTACAACCAGCACTCTCTGGAGCTTTGGCAAGCGCACCTCAGCACGGGACAACATGACCTGGTTTCTTCGCAGCCCAAAGTCTTCGTTTTAGACTAAAGATTGACAGTGTGGTAGCGCGCTATGGATGCAACTGATGTAAATTAGGACCTGTAAATGCCTGCGTCTAAACGTGCGTGTGAACACAGCAGGAGAGAGTCTTCCTAGGCGGGCACGATGCAGTGGACAACTGTGGTTTATGCCATGCTGATGATTGGCTCTAGCCTCTGTTCTGTGTGCGGAAACTCTATGCTGCTCCTCGTATTGCTGCTCAACAGGAGCCTACAGACAGAGACATGGACTCTGACGCTGAGCTTCAGCGTGTCCGATCTTGCTCTCGGCCTGTCCATCATCCCTTCTGGGGCCTATAACAGCCTATTCCAGCCACAGGGTTACTCCAGTAGCAGTGCACTGTGCCAAGGCAGCGGTTTCTTCTTTTTGTTGCTTCAGCTGGCCTCCATCCATTCGCTCACTTGGGCCACCGTCGACAAATTCATAGAGATCTGCTTCGCCCTAAACTACGCAAATATATTTACAGCACAAAGGACTAGAGTTGCTCTTGTCATTATTTGGATGTACTCACTCTTAAACGCAACTCTGCCACTGCTAGGCTTTGGAAACTACAGCTACAGCAGCAGCAGGTTCCTCTGCTCTCCCAGCTTCAAACCTGCTAACACAGGCTTCAACATGCTCTTCATAGTGATGGGAATCATCGTGCCCATTCTGGCTATGTGCATCATGTATGGATATATAGTGTACATAGCAAGGAATCAAGTACGACGAGGGACATTTGTTTGCAATGAGCAGCACTGCTTTTACGTGCCTGCCAATAATTACTTCAAGAGCTCCATAGTTATGGTGACAACCATAGGTAAGCTAAATGAGAACCACAGAGAGATTACAGAACAATGCTGCTTTACCGGAGTTGTTTGCTCACTGCCAGAATGCTTTGCATTGTCATTCCAGGGTGATTTCCTTTCACATTTTAGTACTGGCAAATGGGGATGTTTATGTTGCTTTCAAAATTGACATTACCGGTTCAATAGTACATTTAAATGTCTACTACTGTAACTGTTGCACATCAATGCTAATAAGAAGCTAGAAATTATTTGGGCAATGAGGGTCGCTACTTGAAGACATCTTTACGAAACAAAGTGTTTAGTTTTTCTGAGGTTTGCTAAATTGGAAAAGAATAAAGAGCTCAAGTTCTGTCAAAAAGTTTAAAGGTTACTGTACAAAATACATTGTACAGTGATTTTTTGAATATTTGACATATTCAGAGAACCCCACCAGGTTCTTTGCCTAATTTGACAGCTACAGGTCCTTTCAGACCCATAAACTAGCATTTATTTTCCTTTGACCGTCCACTTTCTTATACAAGGGGATAACCTTATATAGAATCCCCTCAGAAATATCTTCTGAAAATATGAATAATTTGTTTCTAACGGTATGACTGCCTGATACTGGGGAAAAGAAGACATTGCAATATTTGAACAATGTTGTTGCACTCTTTTTTTTGGCTGTGTGAACCATCCTTTCTTGAATAATTTCAAGTTTCAATTTCAAGCTTCAACGAGCCAAACACAAAACCAGTTGAGGGCTGTGACTACTCTTCTCTATGTATTCAATAACAATTAAACAGGAGTAAATTACACTATATTAGTCTTACCTTGTCGATTAGTCATGGAAAATGAGAACTGTGCAAAATCCCTTTTGTATCAACAAGCAAAAAAGTAGACACAACATGATATGTTTAATTTGGCTTATCCAACATTGTACCTGAGACTACTGTGCAGGCACACACTGTGATAACGATGCACTAAAATGATATAGTGTGCTGTGCTACTTAATGGCCTTTTTGATGGTAAGATAAACAAACCAAAGGTGGTCTCTGACTTCTGCACATTATTGTAAATTCACCTAGAACAGTCTATTAATTCTCTGTCTGCAGGCTTGAAAATACATTTCTACGCTAGCATCAGCATACAGCACTCATAAACTACAGAGGATATAGGTAAAAGTTAACAGGGCAAACAGATTGCACAAGATAACTAACAAAACAAGGTTATCACACAGGTGGCATGCATACAAGACAGTAATATATCCCTTGCATATAATCAAATATGTCTTTCCCTTAATTATTAACTAAATCACACAATCTGTGTGCTTGTGTGTGTGTGTGTGTGTGTGTGTGTGTGTGTGCGCAGTGTGCCTGCTTATTTGCTGGCTGCCATATATCACCATCTGCTTCTATGAGACCTTGACAGGGAGAGAGAGTCCTCAGCCTGCCTCCGCTATAGCCACCTGGCTAGCACTGTTCACCTCCGCACTCAACTCATGGATCATCTCCATGACCCAGACGTAAGCATTGGAGGACATTTATATCCAAATATAAACAACAACAACATGAAGCTTCATAACAAGGCAGTTTACAACTCACATGCAAACCTGACGCTACACATGAAACAGAGCTGTTGCTATGCAGTCAAGGGATAACAAAACAAGCTGAGCGAGTGTGCATGTGGGTGTTTAATCATGACCTTGTTTGATTCTCTCAGGAGGTACAGAACTGCCCTACGCAGGAGTGTGAAAAAAATCCGGCAGACGTTGGCACGGGCTCACAAGAATCCCCTTCCCAAGCGCACAACTACACAGACGGGAAGCAAGAGTCACAACAGACTGTCCTCAGCACCCAGTGCACTTCCTGCACCACAAACAAATACTGAGCCTGACCACAAGCCTTCAGGGAACTAATCGGGTCTATTATATCACCTGATCGCCTGATGTGGGAACAATCTGAAGAAGATACAAAAATTGATGGTTCTACAGAACCAGCTGTCCAAGTAATTAAATGGACCTGATGGGCCTGACAAGAGCAAACCTACCTCCCTCTGTTATGACTCAAGTTGTAAAAACAAATTGTGATAAAATAGTTCCCCGTAGAATGATTTTTCCACAAAGCAATGCTCGCACTGGTAGCTTGTGATTCAAATTGAATAAAAATCTCAGAACTTTCTGTGTTGTTAAACCACATGCTTTACATGTCAAATAAATAGAACAACAGCATTCAGAAATTCAGAAAAACGTATCTATTAAAGAGCAGAAATATACATGGTTTTCTGTCATCTTCAGTTAAAAGATTACTTCACTTAAAAGATTACTTCAGAAATACTGAGTCTTTGTCTTTAGGAGCCATGTCTGCTGTACTGACCGGTGCCTTGCGGACAGGAACATTTTTACAGCATTACAGATCTGTGTGTAAAATGACACTTTCTTTTTGATAAGATGTTTTGAATGCCTATCTTGAATAATGCCCAAAATACAGAACTAAATCAATTTCACACATCAGGTTTTTCAAACATTCTAGTTTCTTGAGAGACTCTGCCCTCTATTGGATTAGACCATACAACATTTGTTACCTAAAATGATAGTAATTGTTTTTCAGCAGCTTATGTAAAGCAAGCATTACTCAAAGATAGCCTAGCTGGCACAGATGGCTGTGGCAAAAGCCTCTTTGTCATATATTATCATTTCTAATCAGGTCAACTTATGATTAGTGTTATTACGACACCAGAAATTACTTTTGAAACTAAAACAACACTACAGCAAAACCTACAACACCAGGAAAAGTAATTAAATAATAGAGAACATGAAACTTAAATAAAAAAAAAACGCCAGAAGTGCCAGACTTATTTTAATATACTCAACAAAAGTGTACACGTGACAATAAACAGGTACATTAAGTTATTAAGTTGGATTTTTTGTAAATAATTAGATCATAGTAGTCATATTATGTCATATTGTAGCAGCCAAAGAAGAGGGTCATAGTGTTTTTAAGGTTTTTACATGGTATGCACCAATCCGATATCCATGGCTGGCCCGAATACCAGTTGTTGGGCTCCAGAGTTTCGGAACTGATCATAAACAAATTATCATAAGCAAAAAAGTTTCAGGGGTCACAGTGCTACATGACTGCGCTGCCTACAACCATGATTTATCAAGGAGAACGTGAATGTCAGGAAGAACTGAAGGGGATGCATATTTTTGAGATGTGATTAGATTGCTAGCACTGAAATGGTGGGCTAACAGCAAAGGAGCACAGAGCGCTGTGTGCACACACTGCCCTCCTGTGGCACACAGTCACAACTCAAACAAAATATGGCTCTTATCTAAAACTGGCCTTCAAGAACTGGTACTAAAAAAATTGGAAAATCATACTGGTTTTAATGGCTGGGTATTGTGATACCTTTGTAGTATCTGTATGCGGTGCAACACCACTTATGACACGGCACAATGAAGGCAATCACGTTAGCATATGATTTAATGGGGCATCTATTAGTTGGATAACTTAATAGACATTCATACCTGATTGACGACTTCAAAGTAAATTGCCAGGGTGGTGTTTGGGTCCAGACCACAAATCTTCCACTGGCAAGTACCACCTGTTCCAATTTCCTGAAACAAATGTTAACAGGAGAGATCAGAAGTTTTTTTTTATTATTATTTAATCACTCATTTCATTATCATCATCAGTGAACAAAAAGACATCCTTTAACACTTAACTGTTAAATGAAATGTATTACTCAAGTCTAACTCACATTTTCTGATACGCAGGGTCCTTTTGCATTCAGTGAGACGCATGGGCCAATTGCTCCAGATATCTTAATCTCTCTTGATGTCTGAAATAAAAACAACAATCTGGATTAAAGAAAGCTTTAAATGGCACTTCTGGGTGAACAGTTAAAATAAGGGGATATAAAGCTAAGACTCCACCTTAATCTCTAGGGTTCCTGCAAAGGCCATCTTAAAAGCTCCCTGGACATCCTTAGTGAAAACCCTCTGGAAGGTCTGCTTGAACAGGGATGTATTGAAGGAGTCTGCCATCACCATGTAACCCCTGAAAGACCAGACCACAACAGAGGTGTGTTGCAGTCAGATGAATAACACAACAAAACTTAAAGGCAGAGTCATTGCCTGGCACACAACTATTAACACCAGAAACAACATATTAGTCTCGAGAGATCAAATTAAAACGTTCCAAAATAAACTGAATATGAGTATTTGGGAAAGGAGAGAGACTTTTAGTCTCCAAGTGTAACTCCACACTGAAGTCCATGCATAAGTTGTGGTTCTCACCCTGTGTAGTTGGTGCAGCACTTCATTTCTGCTAGTCCTGTCTGATCCAGGGCGCAGGCATAGATGTCAATAATGTGACCATTAGCTGCGGCTCGGTTGGCCAAGGCCTCATAGTGCTATAAGGCAATAACGAAATTGTCTTCAGCAAATAGATTTTAGATTTAACATAATTTTGTAGATGAAATGAAGTTCCCTGACCGTTGCCATAGTCCTGCTCATAACCACCACAGGAAATGACAACACTACAGAGAAGAAGTTTTAATATGGTGCTTTCAGTTAAACTGTAATGCACAACCTCACAATTTCACACCATTTACTTGGTTAGTTTAACATACTGAAAATAAAAAACATATTAAATGTGCCACATTTTTAGCCACATTTCAAATTTATTTTTCAATATGAGGATGCCAATACACATCCCAACAGAGGATGTGCTAATCTATTTTTGTTTAGACAACATATGTAATTTGACCAAAGTTTTGCATATGACTGTATATCTTAATATTCATGCTTGGCTTAACAGTCTAACAATGGGAATAATCTAAATCTTAAACCTATACAAAACACAATGATCCCTTTCCATTGCTGAGTAAATCGATGTTTAAGACCACCGTAATATTCTGTTATCTACAGAAAGGTGTAAGTAGTACCTCAAAAAGGCTGTACAGAAAACCACAGAAACATATGTTTTGTGACTAGGACTGGGACAGTATTGGTTGTTTTCTTACAGCGGTGAAAAAGCAATCTATCTATGTGGTTTGCTGGTTTATGGTCCATGCCCCAGCAACATTATTCTCTGTGAAATGATATACAGCTCTCATATACGCACCTGTAGAGAATAACGTGCTGAGCTAATCTCCTTTCAGAGTCATCCTTTCAGCCCATAACGATCAGTATAACGAGAACACTTTAAACAAAGCTTTAAATCTTAGATCTGGAGCAATACGATACCTGCGCCGGGCGAATGAGGACTATTCGGATTCTAAGGGCATCGCAGAGCGCCATCAGCTTTTTAGCATTACTCTTGAGTGATGACTCCAATAAGCTCAACCCCACGTTAGTTGTCACAAGAGCGCTATAATGCGGTAATACGATTATCACCACAGCCCTATTCGTGACAGTAGTGACAACATTTTGAATTCCCACAACCCTTTCCTAATTCTATGTGAATGACCTGGCAAACCCATTTACCCCATTTTTAATTTTCAAATGAAATACAGAAGAAATACAAATGGCTTACTTTGGTAGCTTTCTTCATGAACTTTGCATTGTCCTTTTCTATGTCGTGCCAAGAGCGAATAGGTATTTTCAGCTCATCGCCTACTACCATGCCTGGGCCCTGTGTGGCTGGACCGCCAATGAAGGTCATAATTCTAGCCCCTGTGTTAGGGAAAGTGCACTATCAAAAGAGAGGAGATAAAATGCAGCTGTGAATTATCACCAAAAACACTATAAACAGTAATGCATATCAATATCAGAAGCAATCCCAATAAATTAAGTTACTGGATAATTTTCTACACTTTCTTTAGTCTTATGAGCGATAAACACATAATATTGTAACAGGCGGGAAGTATTATATAGATTATATAAGGTCAACAGTACTGAAAATACATCATTAAAGACTCAACTTACCTCCAACAGTCCAACAGCAATGGACAAAGCTACTCCTAGTGATCTGAGGGGTCGTTTGCCCTGAGTGACAGGCCAAGGGTCTCTCTGCAGCTCTCCCAAAAGATCAGTCAAGTTCATATCAATCTTCTGCACTGGCTGCAGAAACCTGAGCACACGGAACACATCATGCCTCAGTGTAGATTTCAGTAAGCTATAATCCAATAAGTCTTTTAACTGAAACACAAAGACGCAGATAGCCAAGCCTCAAAAAAACAATAGAATTAATTGCAGTTTAGGGTGAGCCTACTCTGATGGAATACAACCTCTGAAATGGATGTTCTCCAAAGTCTGAGCTTAGAAAAACCTTCAAATCTGTGAATCAATCAACAAAGCTGCGTGATGTGGAAAATCACCCATTTTCAAAGGAACATCCCACATCTCACGTTTTACACCTGGCCTTATCCATCAATGGCCAAAAGAAGAATGCTAACCAGTGCAAGATGCTTACACACATACTTGTCACAATGTCAAAGAGGACTTTAATACGCTTGTCTTAAATAATTTTATTATAAATGCATTAATATGGGACTCATGGGCTTTCCTGCATTACGATAAGCCTACATTAGAAGAAAGGTAAAAAAAATTGCCCAAATGTTAAAAATGGAAATGGGCAAAGAACACGGTGACATTTAGCAGTACCTGGTACTCTCCACAATGCAGAAACCCTAAACCCATCATGTTTCCATTTCTAAAGACGACAATACACCCGTACAACAAAACAAAGAAAAATAGAAAATGTAAAGACACCTGTTAGATGGAGGAGCTTGGGGTTGCTGCGGTCCTCGTCCTGCCTGTGCTGCAGTTGGTTTGGTCAACCCAAGCATCTCCTGTAGAAAACAGTGAACATTCAGAGCAATGAATGAACCACATGCTTCAAAAGGGATTCAGGTTTCTATTCAGAAAGTGTAATTATACAGGTCAAATGTGCTCTTATACCGGTCATGGTCTGCACAATAATCTGCCTAAATCAGCCTAAATCTGCCCAGTCCCATCAAAAATACTTTTTCTTTGTGAGAAAATACATTTCCAGAACCGTGTGCTGTGCTATACACTCTTCAGTCTTATTCACTCTTCAATATTACTGTCAGCAAAACAAAAGGATCATTTTTCCCCATTTACTATTATGGCTGAATGATTTCGGCAAAATTTCTCATTGTGATATTTTCTGACCAGTATTGCAACTGCGATTTAGATTGTGATTATGTCCTATTAATTAAGCTCCAAGCCAATATTTGTGCCTGACTGCCAGTTAGTTGTGGGTCTGATGGCACTGCACATTAGTGTTTGATTGCTTTGGATTGGTCTAACTCATCTACAGACAGTTCACAAGTTATTGGGTCAAAAACACTTATAACCTTAATGATATTGCAGATAATTGATAATGTATGCTAAAATTAAAATTGCTTGTCATTTAAAAATTGCACAAACTGACAATCTTATATAAAACCAATTATTCTTTAATCTCCATCTATTATCAAAATATATCTTTGTCTAGAAGAAACAAAAAAAATCTCACCTGTAGCTGCTTCGCATTGAGGTCTTTGGTTCCTCTAAAAACATAGCTTTTAGAGATGCCTTCACAGCCCAGCTCATGGACCTGGATCATGCGGCCAAATGTGATTAGTCCCACAAGGGCTGTGGGGGGCAGCAGACTCAGAGACATTTGCAGGGATTCCTTCAGAGCCTGCAGGTCCTCATCTTCCATACATGTGTCCACCACATACAGGAAATTCAGAGGCATCTGAGGACCTCGCTATTAATGACCAAACAAACACAGCTGTCATTTGGAATCTATAATAACAACATTTAAACAATGAAAAGTGCTAAACAGATTACTGTTATACTTTAGTAAATGGGTAATTACACCTACTTTCAAACTACTTGTACTAAATTTCAGAGCGATTTCATATAAAATGTAGAACCACTTAAAGCAGTAAATATGATGCAAATATAGCCATTCTATTTACTATTCAAAACAATGTTTGGGCCTACATATGTCAAGAGTTCTTATAAGTAATGTTGATACTGTAAAATACAACTTAAAACTTAAAATGTGCTTTAAGCAAAAAACATTATTCTAAAACTACTGTAAAACATCATATTAAGCATTGGGCAGTACCTCTGTAACCATTTGGTATACTAGCTTTCTGAGATGTAAGCTTTGAAGGCATTAAAACATTTGGATGCTGCTGTAAGCAATTCTGACTTGTTAAATTTCTTTAGAATACCACATTTCACATCAAGACAACCAGAATACTTTGTTTTGTCTTAACACAGAATGCTAAGCAGAATTGTTGGAAAATCAATCAAAAATGTAACACTGCCCTTTAAATGTATGAGTGCTTTTTAAAGATTTATGTATGTATGTATGTATGTATGTACAGTGCTGTGAAAAAGTATTTGCCCCCGTACAGATTTCTTTTGTTTTTTGCACATTTGTTACACTTCAATGTTTCACATTATCAAACAAGGCAATCAGACAAAGATAACCTGAGTAAATACAAAATGCAGTTTTTTCAATGATGATTTCATTTATTAAGGGGGAAAAAAGCTATCCAAACCAACCCGGCCCTGTGTGAAAAAGTAATTGCCCCCTTAAACCTAATAACTGGTTGTCCCACCCTTGGCGGCAACTACTGCAATTAAGCTTTTGAGATAACTGGCATGGAGTCTTTCACATCTCTGTGGAGGAATTTTGTCCCACTCTTCTTTGCAGAATTGTTTTAATTCCACATTGGAGTGCTTCCGAGCAATGGTCATGAACAGCATCTCAATCGGATTTAAATCTGGACTTTGACTAGGACACTCCAAAACCTTAGTTATTGTTTTTTTTTAGCCGTTCAGAGGTGGACTTGCTGGTGTGCTTCGGGTCACTGTCCTGCTGCAGAACCCAAGTATGCTTAAGCTTAAGGTCACAAACTATTGGCTGGACATTCTCCTACAGAATTTTCTGGTAGAGACCAGAATACATGGTTCCATCAATTACAGCCAGTCGTCCAGGTCCTGAAGCAGCAAAGCAGCTCCAGAACATCACTCTACCACCACCATGTTTGACTGTCGACATGATGTTCTGAAATGCTGTGCTGTAACGGGACGCACACCTTCCAAAAGAATATTTTCCCAAAAGTCTTGGATCATGAAGCTGTTTTTTGACAAATGTGTTCTTTTTAGTCTGCCTTGGAACTCCCATGGATACCATTTTTGCCCGGTCTCTTTCTTATTGATCAGTGATGAACACCGACCTTAACTGACACAAGTGAGGGCTGCAGTGCTTTANACATGAACGCCTGTTTAAAGTCATGCCACAGCATCTCAATCGGATTTAAGTCCGGACCTTGACTAGGCCACTCCAAAACCTTCACTTTGGTTTTCTTGAGCCATTCAGGGGTGGACTTCAGATCATTGTCCTGCTGCAGAACCCAAGTACGCTTAAGCTTAAGGTCACTAACTGATGGCCGGACATTCTCCTTCCAAAAAGTCCTACTTTGTCTTGTCAGTCCACACAATATTTTCCCAAAAGTCTTGGGGATTATCAAGATGTTTTTTGGCAATGTGAGACGGGCCTTTGTGTTCTTTTTGGTCAGCAGTGGTTTTCACCTTGGAGCTCTCCCATAGATACCATTTTTGCCCAGTCTCTTTCTAATTGTTGAATCATGAACACTGACCTTAACCGAGCCAAGTGAGGCCTGCAGTGCTTTAGATTTTGTTCTGGCTTCTTTTGTAACCTTCTGGATGAGTCGTCGATGTGCTCTTGGAGTAATTTTGACAGGCTGGCCATATATCACATAGGACCAGGTTGGCTAGGATAGCTTTTATTCCCTTAATAAACGAATCATCACTGTGTTTTGTGTTTACTCAAGTTATCTTTGTCTGAGGATGTGAAACATTTAAGTGTGACAAATGTGCAAAAACAAAAGAAATATGTAAGGGGACAAACACTTGTTCACAGCAGTGAATGTATGTATGTACGTTTTATAGATTTAGGTTTATTCACTGTTTAACAACCACACAGCTTTACCTGGACTACATATTCGATGGTGGAGAACTGTGGAAGCAGTTCAGCTGGTTGGTTCACCTCTGATATTCCTGCGTAAGTTGGTGGGAACTAGACAAAATTTGCATAATGTTATTGAGGTAATATAAACCTGTAAAGATTAAAATGTGGTCTAATAACTGCTCATTGCTTTAGCTCTTACCTGATTTCTTTGATAACAGAAATTGCAAGCCCACAGTTTCGCTCTGTAATCCACTTGGCTGATTGAGGGGAAAAAAGAAAGTGCACTTCAGAATGCGACATAGTGTAGTCACGGACAGGGCTATGAGGCAACAACCAGCCAATCTCAACACTAAAGGACAGATCCTCCATCAATGAAGCCATTATGTTGATAGAAAATTAATAACGGAGCACATGCAGCTGCCCATCAGCCTGAATTTACTTGACTCACCATAAAGGATTGAGAACAGCTCGGCAGGTGGCCCGGCTACACAGAACAGGTTCATACTGTATTGGAGGAAGATCTGGGCGCTCTTTTAGAGGGGTGAACAGAGATGCTACGGGGACCACCATACGAGTGGCCTCCAGACGACTAGAGGGCCAAACGTTCCAGCTGAAACGCACCCCATCTCGGTCCTCGTTCTGCTGAATGAACTCGGGGAAGGTCGTCATTGCACCCTCAAGCTACTATGAGCTGTGGTAAAGATGTAGAGAAGAATGAAGACAATTTATGATGAGATCAAGATAAGAAAGCAAACATGGAGAAGACGGAACACAGACTAGGATCAACAGCTAAGATAGCAGTGGTGTACATGCTTATGTAGGTTGCCTGCTGAACAGTGACCTAACAGGTCTGGTAAATAAAAAGCTGTAATAAAGAAGGTGTGTCGGAGATAAGCTGAACTGAAGCACCAGTTATATGCCACATGTACAAATGAATGGAACTTTCAACTATGGAGAAATGCCAATGCCACACTCTCCCTGTACAGACTGCGAACAGTACTTTTGCAAAGGTGCACATATTTTACACTTTTGACATGACAGAAGCACAAAGCCTGAATGCTTTAAGCCAGGTGAGCAAATTAATGAATTATCTAGTAAAGCAAACAGCTATCCCTTAGGCAAGCTTGTCATCTCTCCAGAACAGCAGTGTGAGAACGGTGTGGCTGTCTGAATAAGATTGGAAACGTTTAAATATGTTTCAACAAATGAACAGAGCCACTAATTTAGTTAAGGTCAGCTACCGTTAACTCTAGCTAAGTTCGATCAAGCTGTAATCGCCAGTTTTGCAGTTCACCGTAAGTAAACAGATATCTATTTCTCCTCCAGCCAGTCAAATCAATATGCCCATCAACAAGCAGCCCACTAAGACTGTACTGATAACGAGAAATAACACAGCACCACACCCCTTGGTGAGAGCTAACGCAAGCTAGCCAGGTAAGTTTAGCTACAAGTAACAGTAGTCACGGTTCATGTTAGCTACGATGCTAGCTAGCTAGCTAAACCGGTTAGTTTTCATCGCGTCTAGCTGACCAACGTCCACTCAGTACCTTAAATCTGGTTAATACCTCACTGACAGTCTACTTTATCTCTGTGAGGCAACACATCACTGAAGTATTCCAACGAAAAACCAAAGAGCCGACTGCACATACCTACAGCCGCTGGTGTCTCTCAGCTCAGCTTTCTCGGTTCGGTCTCCAGGCTCGCTGAACGTACTGGGACGCTGACGTAGAAACCAACATGGCTGCAGTAGCACTGCCACGTCGAGGAGGCGTGTTAAAGGAAAGATGCTGTCCTTCTTTTTTTAAGTGTTGTGGAGAGATTTAGACGACGTAATGAATATTCCTGTACCTTTTGTGGTTTAGAAAAGTACCATTCGTTTTATCGGTGTATTTATAACGAAGTGTTTTGTTTTGATGTGGAGAATTGTGCAGAAGAAAGACTGAACACTGCAGCTTACTTTTCTAATGAGAGGTTAGATGTTAAAGTTGTTCTTTTTATTCAGTATTTATTTAATGAGAGATGCTCTAGATATAAATCAATCTTGACATATTTCTTTCATTTCGTTTAAAAAAAAAAAAAAAAAAAAAAAAAAATATATATATATATATATATATATATATATAAAATAAAACCCCAAACACAAAATGAGTGTTGTCCTGTTTGTCACCTTACTTGTCTCTTTTCCACCCTTACCACCCATTCCCATTCATTTGAACCCCCTACATACTGATCGACACTCTTCTATGTGTCCTATCCACAGTCAGTCTGACCTGCATTCCTCCATGTGTCTAATCCACAGCCATACACCTGGCAAGTTTCTAGCAACCGTTCTCCAATTGCTAAAGATGCACAATCACACAACATTTTCTTCAGCAAATTCCTTCTCCTTTAATACGTAATAACACTCCTGGTTGTTATGGTTTGTTGTTGCATACTTCCTATAATAATAATAATAATAATAATAATAATAATAATAATAATAATAATAATAACCCTTTTTTAAAAAACAAAATTCAGCAATTCAGTTTCACAGTTTGGATATCTAGGCCTAATCTGCTTATTATTTTAACTGTTCATTTTGGCAGCCAAGAAGCCTGTGATTTCATTGTATTGTATTTTATGCAAATAGACTTTTATGGACTTTTCTTTTAGATGCCTTACCAGGTTAACTTTCTCATCCCATAATTAGGCCACTTATGAGCTTTTTTAAAGATGCAATAACATTAGACAGGTGTCTTAAGCTAAAGAATCCTAATACAATGTATTATTTTTTTAATTGAATGTAACTTGAGCAAGCTGATGTGTACACAAACAATTTAAAGTAAAACCTGCAGTAAAAAATGAACAACAGCTGTTAAAATGTTGCTATATAAATTTATTAATATTATGACAAAATATTGCCACATATAATCTGCCACTACTGTATTTCTGCCTCCGGTACAATGCCAAAGCTTTTTTTTATGGCGAATCCAGAAAAAGGAAACACTCAAGACAATAAACCATGATCGCCTAGTTATGCCAACTGTAAGCATCTCCATCACAATAGTGAAGGAAAAAACAGAGTTTGTATTACTCAAATTTGGTTCATACTTTGTGAAAGTAGCTAGGACAATTACTGGCAATGTCTTGCAAAAAGTTGAACATGTCTGGAAATCACCAAAGCCTGTTTAGACAACCAAAGTAGCCAGATCCGCACTCACGCCAAATGTAGTCTTTTCTCAAAGTCTAAAAAGGACATGTAACTAGACCTTGTCAGTTATAATTTACACCACATTCACATTCCAACACAACAATTTAAGCAAACGTCAAGCTGAAGTTCTGTCAGCTTGCCACAAAGTTGATCTGGTAAATTGGGTAAAAAAAAAATTGGGGGAAAAAAAAAAAGATCCTGATTTGAGCAAAATAAGCTGTTGGCCCTTAAACATGTTTAAAACTACATGCTTGTCATTGATCAAACCTACCAGTAAAACAGTTTGTTTAGCCAAGGCCTTCTTCGGAACAAACTAGGCTTAATAAATATTTAAGCCTTTGAATATTTTACATGGTTGAATTAATTACTGTATTACTTGAGGCAAAACAAAAATAAAAGGAACAATCTTCTTTCCATCCGGTTTCCTTCCAAAAAGCCCATCAGGTTGTTTTTCATCTTTTATTTAAGGCTCAGAAGTTCACATGTTGTTGAAACCCATCATTCCTTTCATGTTGCCAGCAGCACCTTGCTGAAACTGACGCATCATTGATTGTAGGCCAGCCATTCCACCTGCATCGACAGAAATACATTAAATCACCAAAAGGTCTCTTTGCAATCTGGCCGAAAATTAATGACTTAAATTTGTGGGGGGGAAAAAAAATAAAGAAAAACTAAAACTTCTTCCTGACAACAAAACCCTGAACTCTAGGAAAATATAAACTGCTTATCCAGAGGGAGGGGTATTCATCACATACCCATGTGATGGAGCACTCTGGGGTCCATCATCTTCGCCATCTGCTGGTTCAACTTGGCCATCTGAGATGGATTGACATTCTTGGACATGTCTCCTCCTGCAACAGTACAATTTGTTAGCATGTAAGACATCTGAAATCTCTTAATCTGTCTGCATCAAATGACTAAGGTGTACTAAAGGTCCTCCTCTAAAAATCACTTGAAAATCGTCTCATACTTACCCTTAAATAGGCCTTTAATGCCACCCATTTTTTTTACCATCTGAGCAAACTTTGTGTACTGGGTGAGCAGCTCTTGCACATCCCTGGTGGCCACACCAGATCCTCGTGCCACCCTCTGGACTCGATTTGGCTGCTTACTGAAGAGCTTTGCACCATCTTTGTTGTCGAGTTCTGCATAGCATAAACGTGAATTTAAGTAAGAATGACAATTCATGAAAAAACATTTTTATTTAAAAACACGAAGAAAGAAAGAAAATTATCATACCTTGGTCATTCATGCTGTCCATTATTGTCATGAGTTTCTTTAACCTGGCCATGGATTCCTGTTCATTGCCTTTGCTCATGAAATCTGTGCCAAATCCTGGGATCATGCCCTAGAGGCAATATTATACAACAGGAATGTTCAACCACTGACAGTCATACAGCAAAGTTGTAGAAAACATAATATACATTCATCATCAAAAAAAAAAACAAATAAATAGTTGCACACAGAAGGAAATTTTGGCTTACAATGCTATGCTAAAAGAAGATAAAGGTTACCAGGAACAATAAATGATGATAAATTTAGACTAATATGGGCAAAGGTTATTGAGCTACACATACAGAAGTAGTGTCTCTCGGTATGGCTCAGGCCGCCATGTTTGCTAACGCAACATCCAAGCGTCTTGGCATGAAGTTGTAGAGGTTCCTAATGGTGTCCTGCAATAATCCATCCAATGCAGCCTGAATATTCTCACACAGTTCCTGTGGAGAGTTTGTGATAGGGGTGGAGGTGGAGTGACAGCACCATTCATCTTGGCGCTGACCACACACGGATTCGTTGCTCGTCTCCACCAAGACAAAAGCAGGACTCATCATGCAACGGTCGTAATGGTCTGCGTGCATATAGTCCTGCATCACGCAGCCGTCTGCCAATGGTGCTGGCACCAACAGGATGACTCGTGGAAGGCATCACTCCTCGCAGAATCATGCTCCGCAATCATGGCTGTTGGGTCAGTCAGGTACAGCGATAAGGCCTGTCCTCGCTTACGACACATGCATGGCTGTGCGTGAAACTTGAATCGCTAGCATTACACACAATGTCTAACCTACCCACCAGTGTTCACTCCTGTCAGTTCATTCCTTCTGGGTGCAACTATTTGTGCAACTAATCTTTTGACAATGAGTGTATAAAAATGTTACATATCTCAATTGTAGGGTGACCATACCATTATCTGCCCAAAAGGTCCCATTTTCATGATGTTCTGGAACTGCTCATACATGTCTCTGAGTGTAAACTGGCCTGATAGTGAAATAGAAAACAACGAAATGGCAAAATTAGCACTGCACAAAGCAACCTGCAACTGCAATATAGATGGATGGTTCTTTATAGATGGAAATAAATAGCTTGTAATACTAATTGGAAAGATTACATATGTATCCAAAGAAATTCACTGCTAGCAATTATTTGTCATTGATGGCAAAGATATGTTGAGGGGAAATGTCATGATTTAATTCTTACCATGTTTCAGCTTGTCAATCAGCTCCTCATTGTCATCAAGCTTAAGTTCGTTCACTTTGTCTATCAGTCCTTCAATATCTCCCATACCTATAATTCCAAAAACCAAACAATTTAGCCTTAACACATTAAGAATTTGAAAAAAAAGGGATTAAAATAGTGACACCAAACATACCTAGCAGCTTGCTTATGAAGGGCTGAGTTTTGAAAGGCTCAAAGTCATCAATGTGCTCGCCTGTGCCAATGAAAATGATGGGACTCTTTGTCGCAGCGACTCTGTTAAAATGAAATTTAAAGCAATTACAGGGTTTTGTTTAATACAGTGACAAAACATCATGGTTTTTATCTTCAAAGTGAAACATGCACTTACGCACTGAGCGCACCACCGCCTTTAGCATGACCATCCAACTTGGTGATAATGACAGAGGCCACATCTACCTTGTCCTTGAAGGCTTTAGCTTGAGCTTCACAAGCCTGACCGATAGATGCATCCATCACATATACAATGTTGTCAGGTTGCTGTGGGAACAATGAAAGCACAAATTATGTCACAAGCAGTACTATAATTTCTGAACCATGGTTTACCTGTTCTGGCATTACACACTTACCACAGCATTCGAAACTTGAAGCATTTCTTCAAACAGTGAGTCTTCCTGTTTATGTCGACCACTTGTGTCAACAATTATTATTTCAAAGTTTTCTGACTTGAATTTGTCCACTCCTTCAGCAGCTATGATGACTGGATCCATCTCTGTGTAACTATTAAAGAACACAATAAAAAAGAAAAAAAAACAACATTTTATCAAGGACAAAGAACAAACATCACTGATTCAAAGCACCAAAATGCTACTCTGTAGATCATTTTCAATCTACTAAATGTGAGTGCCACAACATGCAAACCTTCAAAATCTTCACAATCTCAACTACATATCATAAGAATCTGAGGAG
The DNA here is from genome assembly GCA_034552555.1 of Semaprochilodus insignis. Taxonomy (NCBI): domain Eukaryota; kingdom Metazoa; phylum Chordata; class Actinopteri; order Characiformes; family Prochilodontidae; genus Semaprochilodus; species Semaprochilodus insignis. Next base: position 22,116,092 of record CM067483.1, on the reverse strand, counting down.
CTGTGTGACAGTCCAATGCTGACTTGCTATTCAGTAGCATTGGGGGTGGGACAAGATCGAAACAATAGAACTGGAACAAAATCAAATACAGCTTGAGGATTGGCTTTCAAAAAAGGTGCATTTCTGTACCTCATTTTCAAGATATAACTATGAAGTGAGTATTAATTCTTAAAAAAATAGAGTGAAAAAGCCAACCAGGCTTACATAGAATTATAATTCGACCTCAAGCAAGTTAACAGGCCCATGGTGTGCTTTGCATTTGTAAAAATAAATAAATACAAAGTGTATTAAAGACATTACCTTCCATAAAAGGGAATTCTGGCTTTCGTTGCATTTTGCTTCAGTTGATCAAAGGCACCTTAAAAAACAATTAACAGCAAAACATGAAACATTTTAAATGCACATTAAGACAGTTCTGTCAATCCATAGAAAATTGCAAGAGAGAATCATACCTGCTCTGAATGTGTCAGCACAAATCAAACATGTTTTCCATCCTTTTCTTTGGTAGTAGTATGCCAACTGATGTAAAAAATAAAAATAAATAAATAAATCATTCACAATCCCAAACACAACTAGCTAACTTGATAAACATGTTTTATGTTTCCCTGATTAAACCAAAAAGAAAATGATTGTCTGTGCTAAATTGACTCACCTTAGAACATGTTGTGGTTTTCCCACTGCCCTGAAGACCCACAAACATGATGATGTTGTTTTTTCCCTTTGTAGGAGTCCATGCTTTTACTCCAGGGTCCACCAGCTACGAGAGAGAGAGACAGAGACAGAGAGAGAGCAATTAAGTCACGTATTACTCAAAACGTTGACTAATCCACAATAGGGGAACACAAACCTTGACAAGCTCTTTGAAAACAGCATGCTGAATCATTCTTCTCTTATTCAGTCCAGAGGCCATCTCTTCCAGATCAATAGCTGCCCTAAAAATGATCAAACATATCTAAGCATTTTCTTTCATTAAAGAAAATCATCATTACCATAGAAAAATAAAAAAGCCCAATCTTACTTGACATTTTCTCTTAGCTGCTTCACCAATTTGATGTTGACATCAGCTTCCAGCAAGGCAGCACAGACTTCTTTTAGCATAGCATTTAAAACCTGGGAAAAAAATAGTTCATGAGACTGAAAGAACCTCTCAGAATGAATTTTACTGGCAAAAAAATGACTAGTCTGCATAAGTTACCTCCTCATTGATAATTGTGGCATTGCTGAGAGACCTCAGTGCCGAAGTTATTTTCCTTCCCAAGTCAGCTAACACCATGTTTGCGTCTTAGAGTTGACTGCCTATAGTATAAAAACATGAAGCAATGATCTTCTGCGCTCATCACTGGGTGGCTATAATTACAATAATAAAGAGTAAAATAACAAAAAGGTACTTCCATACGTTTTGTGCAAATGCAACCTCTTCAGTAAGGTGGGGGTTCCCCCCTGGGAAACTGTTGCTCAAAGATCCCACTGATGGTTAGGTATGGGAACAAGTGACCCAGTTATGCCAGTGAATAAACCACGATGTTGCCTAGAACAAACACAAAGAGTCAAATTAACACAAAAAGACTGGATTTGTACTCAAAAGGGAGCTTACTTCTCCAACTTATTTTTATTTGAGTGCTTGGACAGAAGTATCTATAGGAACGTCTATAGCATTACTACAGATTACTATAAGATACTATAAGTGTTCTAGATTAGTATACAAATATCGGTATCACTCTCAAACACTTGGAAATTGTCATTAAAAATGCAGAGGAGAAACGTTTGTACATTCATAAGTTTTAGCATGTCAGCTGTAGGACTGTGCATTGCCACCAACTTGCAATACGATATGTATCATGACAAGATTTACAATTCAATATATTGCAACATAGTGTTAAAATGGTGATACACAGTTTCTACATCTAATTTAGGGAAAAACGGAAAAAAGTATAATACACATAACACAAACACCATTTGCTAATACTAACATTAGCAATGCATCATTACGCTATCTGCTTACATTGGAGTCAATGAGAAAACTGCCTTGATCAGACGGCTAACCCGATTTGACTTTTGGTGTATCCAGATTGATTTTTGATGGTCTGGGCAGGGAAAAAAAATTAAAAAGAAATCTGATTTTGCACATCAGATCCAAACCACATTTGGAGATGGTCTGAATTTGATTCCAGTCAGATTATTATTAGTGATGGAAGTGATGGGATTTGATAAATTATCACAGCAAACCGAAGTTGGTGAAGTCACAAAATCTGACGCAAATCTGATCTAAACAACGGTGCGGACTGTTATCTAAAACGATCTAATCTGAGAAACAATTCTTAACTGCCTGCAGTCTGTTAGCCTAACAGCTAAATATTAAAGCACTGCTATCTTAACAGTCTGGGATTTAAAAGCAACACAAAATGAACCACTGTCTGCCACCAATTTCTGCATGTAAACATAGTGTAGGTAAAATTAAATGCTGACTTTTTTCAGAATTGATACAGCATGACAAAACAATACTGTGATACTCAAGTTTAATGATATGTTCTTACACTACTAGTCAGTTATACTGTCTTGCAATAATGACTTCTTTTTCTTTTGGTATATTTTAGAGTGTAGTGAACGAACGAATCTGTCGCTACAAATTTCTAGATTGACTGTCTTGCTTTGTTCTCTTTAGATAAACAAAGGAATCAAACACAAGCACTCCAGTAAAAATATCCAAACAGGAACAGAAACGAAACACGTTTAAAACCCAGGCAGAGGAACCAGAACACGCGTCGGCCAGTGAATAACACCCCAATCAAGCACATATCCTCCAGAAAAGCATTCCAGCACGTTGTCCGAGCAAAAACCTGAACATAGGAACCAAATACAAGTTTAAAAAAAAGAAAGCACCAGTAAAATACAGAGGAAAATGTCCTCCAGTACACACCATGCCCAGCTCTATAAAAGATCATGGCTGTGGGACAGACTGTCTGTCGATAACAGAGATACCAGGGACATGTTGCACTAAGACCAATTTATTAAAGGAATAACGACACGTTACTGGTTAAGTATGTTAGTCCGCTAGAAACGTTAACGGTACCGAATAATGACGTACATTTAGGTTCAGGACTTAGAGAAACAAATCACACTAAACGCTGGTCTTGGGCGATTTCCACTTTCAAACAAATATGAGCTTATTTAAACAGAAACAACTCAGAACAACTCGAATTTATCCCTGATTAAATGTATTAACCCCCCTCGCTGGTAACTTAGCTAGCTAGCTAACCTACATTTAGTTAGCCAGCTTATTTATTCACAGCTCGTTAGCGTTAGCTAGCAGTAGGCTCGACTCACCAAGACTTGTACATAAATAGGACGTTACATCCTTTAACGGTTACTTCCACATGAACGACAACATAACTACGTTACTGAAGAGTGGAAAAGTGTTTGTGAGATAAATTATATTAGTATTTTGTTTCCTTGTCTTACCTTCGTCGCAGCTGTTTCAGCAGAGAGCAGCTAGTTATACGTCACCTAACACACAAAACTCCCATAAACCCTTTCTACTTCCGAGGTAAACTCCGGATTTGGCTATCTTACACTGATCTGGGGTCAGATAGTCTCATGACTCGTCATTAGGCTGAGGGAGCGACATGGCAACGAAAGCTGATTCAGAGTCAGTATTAAATGGCACCTACAAGTCCGCTGTTGTACCAGCAACAACAAACCTTCAACCTATCTCTAAATAGTATATTCTTACTCACAATGAAATAAGGAGAATGATATAACGTTGCTCATTTCCATTTCTGTTTATTTAAGGAAACGCTCCACAACTAAAGCTGTCCACATCATCCAGTCAGGGTCCACGCGTTCTTAAGGTGGTATTGCATTTAGGAAGATTAGTAGCAAATATAATATGAGATGATTTTAGTTTATATGATTAGTGTAACGAGTCGTGTATTAATTTTATGATGAGAAATGTAATTCACGGACAAATGCAATATCCGGACTCTTTAGATAACAGGACTGAATTGTGTTTTCGAGGAAGCACCTTAACAAATAAGAGCACGTTTGGCTCCTCCCTAAACTGAAATGCTATGGGTACATGTGCTCCTCGAGTTGCTGTCCGGGTCTATGCATTAAAGTTCGTCTAAAATTGATGTTTGAAAATGAACTTTAACGAGGCCAAGATTGAAATTCAGCATATATTAGGCAGGACGGACCCTCGGGATCTCGCTAAGCTCATTGATTGGGTGAAAAATTCAGGTAATTCATTCTCTCTATGTGCTTATGTGAAAACACAACACCTCAGACCAGCATACATTTCGTGATGGTTTATGCTGTCCTGGAGCTGGTTTAGCTGGTCACCCCAGCACGGTCACAATATATGCTGGTTTTGGTGGTGATCAGCTTATCAGCTTCCATTGCTCCTGACCAGCGTACCAGCATCCAAACACCACATAGGCTGGTGTTGCTAGTGACCCACATTGCTGGCCTCTGCTGGTTTTTCTAGCAGGGGTGTAGGTTGTGTATTTTTGACAACTGGAAGCACCAAACTGGATATTTGATTAGAGACCCAGTCTCAGTGTTATGGGCTGTGATACTAACGGCCAGTTTTTGTTTTGCTGTAATTTGTGTTTCAGATGATCTTGATGACTACTTGGTTGACAATCAAAGGACTATACTCAAAAATATTGCAGAAGATCTCAGGCATTATCTTCCTCTTGAGGCTATGTTCCCTTCAGAGGCCATGGCTATTCAGAAGGTCTGCTTGTTTTTGCCTGTTTTACCTTCACGCTGGCAAGTAACCCATTACTGACATCTCCTAAAGTCCACTTTTTTTAATTGCAGACCCAGCAGAGCTCTAAGCCTACTGTGCATGTGGATGCCTTTTTGTATGATGAGGAAGCAGTTGATTCCCTCTGTGAGGAGGGTAAAATGAGTCGTAACTACTGCCTCAGCTGCGGATCACATAGAACAGCTCCTCTGGGTATGTTGTAAATACTCTTTAACTTTTGTACTCTTGTAGCGTTTTGTACTTTTTCATATTGCAGCAACTTTTCAGGCTCTGTTTGCAATGTCCTGCAGAGTTCATCTCGCATTCTTTCTCTATCTCGGAGCTCCAGTTCCTGTTTCATCACGTTCTCCCAGACCTGACAGGAAAGCTGGTTGTAGATGTGGGCTCCAGACTAGGAGCAGTGCTATATGGGGTAATGTACCACAATATTTTAAGGCATTTTCATGGTATACATTATGTATCACAATATTTTGACAAACTGTTACAGTGACATGGAAAAAGAACTCCTGATTGTTCCTGATTGTTGTATATTTTTCATGTTGAATACTTCAAACTAGATGTAATACTATACACCTTTTCCGGCACATAGCTATGCTACGCAAAGGACACAAATTTGATTGGAAACGTGTTTCAAACCACCTTCGAATATGGTTTGGTTCCGATTTCTGTGTTGTTTTTTTCCCACTGTCCAGACTATCAAAAATCAATCTGGATTGAAAAGCAAATTTACAGCTAAATTGCTGAAAACGTTTTGGAGTTGCCTTCAGTGATTTGGGTCCAAGGGATGGTGCAGCAGGGCCCTTTGTGTGCACTTTGTGATCCAGTTCGTTCCAACAATAAAATGTTCTCATTTTTCCTATCCCGATCGTGAATGCCTTAGTGTTCAATTTGACTTGAATCACATAGACTTCAGGTGTAGGAAATTACAAGCTGATTGTTTCAGCATAATTTTTCGCAGTAATGTTTTAAATTCATTAATAATTCTAAACTGATAATATTTTATTTAGTAGGGCTACCTTTACAGCACAGCTGCACAGCTTGTTGGCGTAGAAATAAGTGAAGAGTTTGTCAAGCTTCAGACAATTGCCGTGGAGAAGTATGGCTTCAGTGACAGAATTCAGGTAGCTGACTGTTTTATTATACTGCTTTTGTCTTGGTCAGTGCTGCACTTGACATGCCTTGAGAATTATTTCTGTGTGCCATCCACAGGTGATACATGCAGATATCTGCTCTCAGGCTGTGTTAGTGCAAAATGCAGATGTGCTGATCATGAATAATGTGTTTGAGTACTTCATGGAGCCCAAAAATCAACTAAGGTAAGGTATACTATTAGAAGACTCTTTTCTGATACTGTAGCTGCACAGACTTTAACCTGCTGTCAGTGTTGATTGTGATGATGTTGTAAATATAAATCTTTTATTGTCATATTTGCATCAAGATGTACATTTTGCACTCTTCAAGCAGGATGCTATGCTGTGATAAACTCAGGACATCTTTCTTTCATTCTTTTTCATAACAGAGCCTGGCAGTTTATGAGCCAACATTTTCAAAAGAAAGGCGCACTGTTGGTGACTGTTCCAAGCATTCAAGAAGCTCTCCTGTCACTGCAAGAAACCAATGTGAGCAGCACAGTTCTTTTTGTTTCTTATAGAAATTTTTCTGTATTTTTATTTTTTTAATTACATTTTCATTACTGCCACTGCCTAAAGAAAAGTATGTCCAAAATGTCAACTTTTATAGCAGAAGGCAAAAATATGCTTTACTTTTATATAAAATTATACTTTTAAATTGGTGTTCCATGATATGAGCCCTTTAACCTTTGACATGTCTGTATAATGTGTGTGTGTGTGTGTGTGTGTGTGTGTGTGTGTATATATATATATATATATATATATATATATATATATATATATANCTTCAAGCAGGATGCTATGCTGTGATAAACTCAGGACATCTTTCTTTCATTCTTTTTCATAACAGAGCCTGGCAGTTTATGAGCCAACATTTTCAAAAGAAAGGCGCACTGTTGGTGACTGTTCCAAGCATTCAAGAAGCTCTCCTGTCACTGCAAGAAACCAATGTGAGCAGCACAGTTCTTTTTGTTTCTTATAGAAATTTTTCTGTATTTTTATTTTTTTAATTACATTTTCATTACTGCCACTGCCTAAAGAAAAGTATGTCCAAAATGTCAACTTTTATAGCAGAAGGCAAAAATATGCTTTACTTTTATATAAAATTATACTTTTAAATTGGTGTTCCATGATATGAGCCCTTTAACCTTTGACATGTCTGTATAATGTGTGTGTGTGTGTGTGTGTATATATATATATATATATAAGTATAAAACATATATGATACAATATGAATAGCCTTTTACAATTTACACAATATTTAAGGACATTGATGCTTTTATATTCTATAACATATTTTCCTCTTGTTTCAGGGAGCATCAGCGATTGGCAACTGGTTAGAAGAAGTACCGCTTGATTGCAATGTTTATCTACAAAGTGATGCAGACCCAGATTCCCTCAAACAAATACATCTCTACAGAGTACTTTGACCCAGAACCCAGGCTCAAGAGACTCAAAATGGACTTCTTGGACCGTTTTGGGAAATGGATCTTGCCAAAGGACCATCTGTAATAGACTTGCTATATTCTAATGAGGTCTGTCTATGAATAAATACTAACAATATTAGGTACATATCTCCTTAACGTTGCACATTTATTGCCTAAGAACATCTACATTTTAAACAGTCAAAAAGTAATATATCCAGTGGCTCATTAATGACAGGAAAAAGATGCATAAAAAATTTATTTTAGTTCATGGTTTTGTCTCTGTTCATCTGCTTATGATAGTTGATCAAGTGAATATTGACTGAACTTCCCAGTCACTGCTCATTTTGCCTAATGTTTAAAAACTCTTGTGTGTACATATCAAAATATAAAACAGCAGATTTGATAAATACTCTATATATACTATACTACTAACTCTATACCAGCATACCTATATGAGCTTCTTTGACATCCCAATCTAAAACCATTGGTATTAATGCCCATTGATGTTGCAATCAATGTTCCAGTACATTTCATAGGTGTTTAGTGGAATTGACATCTGTGCAGGCAAAGTTCATCCATACTAAACTTGTTAAACCATGATTTTATGGAGCATTCAGGGTCACAGTCATGCTGGAACAGGAAAGGGCCTTCCTCAAACAATTGAAAGTTAGAAGGATGTAATAGAAATGTCTTTGTATGCTGTAGCATTAACATTACTCTGTAGCTAAGGGACCCAAACCATGAAAAACAACCCATGACCATTATCACTCCTCAACCAAACTTTACTGTTGGCTACCATATGTGTGATACATAACACAAGAGAGATGGTTCCACTGTTCCAGACTCCAGTGGCGATAAGCTTTCAACCACTCCAGCTAAAGCTTGGCAATGCACATAGTTACGCTTGTGTATAGCAGCTCAACCATAAAAACCCATTTCATTAAGGTCCAGACAAACAGTTCTTGTGCTGATATTGCTTCCAGGCACATTTTGGACCTCTGTAATGAGTGATATAAGAGAGGACTTGGCAGCCCTGTGATAAGTGGCACAGTACAACCCTATTATACTGTCTGTGTTTGTGCAGATCGTGTGTGCTTTATTTTATATGCCTGTTAGCAGTGGGTGCGGCTAAAACACCTGAACTCAATAACTAGGAGGGTTGTCCACATACTTTCAGAAGGTGTATTTAACAATTAGACTCAACAAATTTCCGTTGTAAGCAAAGCTGGTATTGATAACACCAAAACTGTCTTTGACAGTGTCATGTTAGGTGTTATCTGTATACACTAACACATTCTATTGTTCTTTCTAATTCATAATGGTGTGTTTTGATATACCTAAACATTATATGGAGAGCTGTAAAAGTTGGATACTTTTTGCTCTGGTAGATGCTGTTAATACACAAAAGTGCAAAGTCATGTGCATGTGCAGCATACACCAAGAGGATAAAACAGGCCTGTATCATTGACCACGACAGTAATGGATTCCAATAGCTCTCTTATGCTGTGGGGGCATTTTGCTGGGCGGGTTTGAGTTGACTTGACTAACTCTTAGAGGGAAGGGTCACTGCTAACCAATAAAAGGTTCTTCAGACTAATCATCATATTCAATCCTGATGGGAGGGGTCTCATCCTCAATGACAATCGGTGGTGATTCTAGAGTCTGTTGGGGTCCTAGGCATAAATTCACAGGAAAGGCCTCTCCAACCAGCTTTTATTAGCATTATGTTATAAATAATCTGACACCAACAAAAATTTGGAAATGTAAACATTTCTTTCAAAACTTCATGTTACTATTATTTTCAAACAATCAATATGAACTTGTAATTCAAAAACATAAATACAACCTCAGTGGTCCCCCAGTGGCCCAGGGCCCCAAGCAGGTGCCTGCCTTACCTGGTAGCTAGCAGTGCCTCTGATGACAATACTCCATCTGAGGGGTCACTGAATGGTATGACTATGATAAATATGTGATATATATATATCGTTTGTCGCGGCTTTTACAGTCACCAGATTTCAGCCCAACTTCATTCTTTAAATGGATATATTACTCCCTTATCTTGAAATGGACTTCCTTGGATTTTGGGGAGATGGCAAAGAAATATAGAGTTTGCATATAGAAACCTTTGGGGGGAATTTGGACACATTTGGGCACATCATCCTATTAGAAGAGCTCCTAAAAATGGTTATTGGAAGATTTAGCCCTCGTATTTTTAGCACACTTTACCTGAAGTCTCACTTTTTCCGTGCTGGTAGTAGAGCACGATAGGTAAGGCGCCCTTATCCCACATCTCCCGCCATTAGGATTGGCCATGGCCATATGAGTGATAGTAGCAGTAACCAATAGGAGAACAGGATTCTCTCACAAGCCCCTCCCACACCTCTCCCCCGGCCGTAACTGAGCTGCAACGGATCAAAACTTGTCGTCAACACGCTCAGCCCGCTCGGAGAAGTGGGGCAAGACCGGAGTTTTCTCTTTTCTGCCCCACGAACGGACTACTTTAACGGATTATACAACGGGTAAAGATGCCTGCTGTTCATCGGTGTTTTGTGGGCGTCGTTGTTTTCTATAAATGATTTCGTATTTGCAGTCGGTTACAGCTGATACACGCACTCATTGAGAGCACATTTTCATGTGGGCTGGATTTAACGTCACCGTGTGTGTGTGTGTGTGTGACCGGGAGTGGGAAGCGTGTGTCATTAACAAAGGCTGGATTTCCTCTTGAATATTCTCGCAGTTTGGCGCTTTTATTTTTAACCGTTTTCACGTCGTCAGCTGTGGATGGTTCGTGCGAAAAGTAAACGAGTCTTTCCGTGTCGTATGAAAGCTCGAAATTGAACATTTCTTACTTTCTGTTTCCCTCCCTTTTTTGAAAGTATAGGACACACCAGCACGAGCGGCACAGCATCAACAGCTCCGGCGCCGAGATAAAGAAAGATGCCGCTTCTTCACAAAAAGCCGTTCGTCCGGCAGAAGCCTCCCGCTGACCTCAAGCCAGACGAAGAAGTTTTCCTCTGTAAAGTGACTCACGAAATATTCAGAACCTACGAGTGAGTGATTTTTATCTCCTGCTCCATCTGAACTTTAGTAGGACGTTAGCTCCAAGTTAGCTAGCTAGCTAGGTTGGCTAACGGCATCAAACTGTTTAGAAGTCAGACAACAGAGTGACAGCCCGGAGACGTCCTAGAAAGTTTTTGTTTTCACTCGATTGACTAACCGTTCTTGTTTCGTATCGTGTTTACAGCTAAGCAGCTTGTTTAAGTGTTTATATTTCGGAATACTGAAATATATTTGGGGTTGTTGTGCCGCTGTGTGTGGTTTTATAAACCTCACGAAGTGGCAGGTGTGAGTTGTCTGGACGGATGAACTCGGCGCTAGCCTTAGCTTGCTAGGCCCCTTTACCAGTTAGCGTCATAAACATCAAATCTACTGTAAACTTTTAGTTTATTTCACCTTGAATTATTCGTATAGGAGTCTGTTTGGGTTTTGACAGAAGAGCTTAATGAATGTGACCGAGTTTAAAGGCGTCTCCATTGTTTTTGTTGTTACGAAGTGTGTAGCTAAGTTCTCGGCACTCACAGGATGTTCAGCTAGAAACGTGGCAAGGCAATTAGCAAGATGAGGGATACCCCTCTATTGCCCTCCGCACTGACGGTGTTTCATAGTCAAACACAACATGACAAGGGGTGGGAAAGATAACGAAGGGATAACGAAGGCATTTACTGCACACAAAGAAAACTAAAGAGCTAAAACTCACCCGGTACATGTTTGTACTGCAGTCCGATTATAAGCAGGTGCACACGATGTAAACAGATGATGAATTTGGGTTATGACCATGCTCTGATCTCACTTTAGTTACAGATATATGCCTAACCTCACAGTGAAATCAAGTCTGCTGAAGTTCAGTCTTGCTTTGACATTAACCGTAACTCTTCTGCCAGTTGATTTGAACAGTCTAGGGTTAGGGTTAGGGTTAGTCTACATGTCTTCATTAGCCATTTGGTAGTTACTGACAAATCAGGTCTTTGTATGATGTTCCTACAGTGAGTTCTTTGAGAGGACCATCCTTTGTAACAGTTTGGTGTGGAGCTGTGCAGTGACGGGCAAGCCGGGTCTGACTTACCAGGAGGCACTGGAAAGTGAGAAGAAGGCCAGGCTTAGTCTTCAAAACTTTCCTACGGCACTGATGCTCCCCCTTTTGAGCCTGACTGCTCTTACCCATCGCACACGCCTGCATGAGATATGCGATGACATCTATGCTTTTGTTAAAGAACGTTTCTTTCCAGGGGAGATGGTGGATCTTGTGAGTCGCTCTGGTGCAAGGTAACATAAAATTTATATTTCTATTTTTTATTTATTTTAAACAAGTCACTGACATTTCATGTATTGTCTTTTCATACAGTTCTGTGATGGCATTGTGATAACAGGTCTAGTTCATGAATACAAACAGAAAGTGAAAAGGAATGGAGTTTCAAGTTAGAACTATATTTCAGCTTTTTGGTTGTTGTTGCTCTTTGTTCGCAATGTGACAGTTTATGACATGTCACTATGTTTGAAAAGTCTGTGACTTCTATTGTCCCTCCACCCGCTGTAGAAAAGATCTGACCTTCACTTGTTGCTGCCCTGTTGGGTTCCATGTAGAATCTGCTTCTAGATGCATTATATAAACATAAACAAGCAATTGCTGTTTTGTTCACAGATTTTGTCAAATTTGACTTTTCACAGTGAGTGAACTTTCTTCTTATGACAAGTTTCAGCTGGTTTCATGGCATAGAAATGAGACAAGACTACACAAGTTGTAGTTACTGTCTCTTAGTTAATATTTGCGTTGGCTTTTCTGTGTAATGCGGCTTTAATACCCCCCATCAACATGGTTTTATGACTGAATTGAAAAAAGTATTTCATGTTTTAAAAAGTGGAATTACTTCATGGTTAATAATTATGGTACAAATCAAAATCATTTCTTCTGTTAATTATTGCTATATATTAAGTTACTTGCTTTTGATGATGAGAAAGTCCACATCAATGTGATAAACCCAAAGTAAAAATCTTTGCGGTAAAATGGCATCAAATGCATTTTGCCTTCCTAGTCTATGATTTGAATGTGTGTGAAGGCTCTTCACTGAGCTGAAAGATTAGTTGTTTTTATTTGAGATTTGCAGTATGAAGAAGTGCAGTTTTCAAATAACAAAAGCTACACTGTTACCAGTGGCTTCCATTATCAAAGAAGTCGTTTAAGTCGGAAAACCTAATAACATGGAGCTTGTGATCTGTCTGTAGATTTAGACCAATCAAAACCCAACCACACACCTATGTTCTGTGTAGATGACAATACAATTGCAGTTTAGTGCGTTATGTCACATTGTGCGAACTTCATGCTGGTCTTCTGGGTAAATGGAGAGAGAGAAAGAGAGAGAATAAATTAGTCAAGAAAATCGCAACTGGATATTTCCCCAGATCGTTCAACCCTCTTATTTGTTGATCCCTAAAAAGGCACATATAATTCTCTTGAGTAAACTGCTCAAATCACAGTTAAAGCAGTACATTTAGTCATGGCCTGTAGAGTTCCTAAGCTCTTTACTGTTGTGAGAGAGGATAGAGGCAGCCATCACAAGCTGACTTTGCCATTTGGAGATAACCAAAGTGTGTGGGTGGAGCTACAAGAGACGTTCTGATAGGCTGGCCCAGCATAAGGAGTTGTCTCAGACATCACATCATCATGCCCTGCACAGAGGCAGCCAGACATGCAGCAACATGGAGCCCAGCAGGGGAGAGGAGGGGAGCTTTTTTGGAGGCAGCTGGGGAGACTTTTGGGGCCACTGGGGTGTGTCTAACGCACTCGGGCTGTGTTTCGTTGGTTGGCTTTGCCATTGCTGAAATGTACTACAAATGGGTTTCTTTCTGATGCCCTGGCCATGTTCCTGGTTATCATTTAAATGTAGGACAGTTCACTGTTTTTGGTTTGATACTGGGATTGAGGTGTATATACTGTCAGCTATATGTTGATTGGTATGCATTGATTATATTCATGTGATAGAAACTTTCAAAAGAGAGTACATGGAATACCACCGATTTTTAGATTTTCTAATCAGATTTACTAAAACTACAGAAGGACTGTGGAATCAACAAGGATTTGGAACAATGTGAAAATGTTCATATCCTCTTCCATATGTATCCAGGAAAGGTTAGAAGATGCCTATGATAATGAACTTTTAAATAATCTGTTCTTTTCTGCTACAAACTGAACATGAAAATATGCTTGTAAAGATATACCATGTCTAATTCGTCCACCTAAACTCTTCACTTCAGGAAAGTTTCTCTTTTGCGATAGTAAATGCTTCTCCTATTCACCTGATTCAGTGTTTGAAAATTCTGCTGTTGTTTTTCCTTTGCAAAGCACATTTTAGTGTTTTCTCTGATTTCAACACACCTGATTTATTGGCTAATGAACAAGCCCTCAAGAGTGGTAAACGAGTGTTTTGGAGCATGGAGAACACTGATAATAAAAATGGCATTTTGTAGAACCATGCTAAAAGCTTTTTAACTTTGTATTTCTGGTGTCTGTCTCTAATTTCTTGGGCAATTTTTGGCATGTTATAAATGTAATCTTTTAAAATGCAGATTCTTTGTGTCTTTTGTCAATTCTTTTAATACATAATCATGTTTCACAGACATCCCTACCAGATCTTAGAGGTGATTCCTCCTTATTCCAATGGGACAGTTAATGGTCATGTCAAACACCATATGGAGGGAGATTCCATAGTCATCAGTGACAGTGATGATGAGAGCACAGTCACTTCACCCAAGACCCCCACTGGGTGAGTTCTCACAAACTCTGATGGCCTGGAATATAACTTACATTTATTTTACATGTATAATTCGTGTTTTGGCTGAAACGGCTTTCCCGTCCTCTGTTTTACTAAAGCAGAAAGAAGAAGCCCATCAGTCCATCCTTGTTCAAGTATAAGGTTCAGCCTGTGAAGTCACAAGACTGTGAGCCTGTACTTGTAAAAGCTGCTCAAATGTGGTGAGTTGCATTTCTGTTTTTCCAGTGTAGTTTATAAAGTGAAACTGGTTATGTAAGAAGTAAAGTCGTGATGAGTTTGTCAGCCAAGAGATTTAAATTGCACAGCTTTTACAAATACTTCTCCAAACAATCATCAGCCATGAGCTTCTCTAAGCAGCTGCCTTGCACTTTGAGAACTTAAATAATTGATGCCCACAGAGCAGGAGACGGCTATACGTAGGCAACAACACGTTTTCAGGTAGCCTGGTCCCCAGTTTGTAGTGTTCAGAAATGGTAAAAACTGTGGAAGTCAACTTGAGGAGTCACAGATCAAGACAACTTTCAGAGAGAGCTGCTTGTAGGAGAAGCATTGCTGGAAAAGCAAATGAACATCTTTGTTTGATTGCAAAGACCTACAGGAAGATTTAACAACCTTTGAAATAGTGGTGCACTGTTGTACTGTGCCGTGACACCTGCACAAATCTGAAGAAAGGGGAAAACCTTCTCTGCATCCTCAAAACAAAATTTTGTCAGAAGTTTGCAAAGGAACATGTAAACAAACTTGATATTTAGAAACAAGTCCTGTGGACATATGAAGCTGAAATTGAACTTTTTGTCTGCAATGAGTAAAGGTATGTTTAGGGAAAAAAAGGCTGCAGAATTTCATATAGAACACATCTCCACCTGGTACACACATTGCTGGATTGATCATGCTTTGGGCTTGTGTTGCAGCCAGTCACATTGGGAACACGTAACCGGTAGAAGGAAGAATGGATTTAGTTAAACCGTCTGTTTTGGAAGTAAACATCACAATGTCTGATTTAAAAAAAAAAAAAAAAAAAAAACCTCAATAAAAAGCTGGGGATAAAGAGTACATCTTCTACAACAGGGTAATGATCCCAATCACACCTCAAAATGCACAGTGGACTCCAAGGTGCAGGCTGAAAGTTTTGACATGGCACAGTTTCTCAACCTAAACATGATTAACCACAAAAGCAGTGCATGCTTATTTAATGAATTTTAAAAGAAAAAAATGTAAAAGAAAACTTCCCAAAAATGTTCCATACTCAAGTCGTCATGGAATTTTTTTTTTTTTTGTCCATCTCGCTTGAAATCTTCAATTAAAAATGTAATTAATGAAACCCTAATGCAGTTCTTTCTTATTGTTTTCTTTACTGTAGTCGTAAGAAGAACGTGTTTTCCCGAGACAGACTGAAACTGCTCCTTAAACAGCATTGTGAACCAATGCACGGGATCATCCGAGTTAAAGTACGCCTTTTTAATCTCTTTAAGTCTAATTTGACTTGGCTGCTATTGTAGTGTTATTGTACATAAATCCCAGTGTCACTATGGAGTATTCAGAAGCTTATGCTGTTGTGTGTTTTTTTTTTTTTTGTTTTTTTTTGTTTTTTTTTTTTTTTTCACCTCCCCCAGCCATCAACAGTTGCAAAATATAAGCTGTCAGAACAAAGTTTCTCTCAGTTTTTCCCAGATGAACCTCCAGTGTTTGCCTTTAGTCCTCCTGGAAAGGGCAGAGGTCGCCGCCCCAACGTTGCATCTCCTGGGGAGGTGGGTGCAACTCTTGCTTTGTTCTGCAGATGTTGATCATACAGCAAAGATGTTTTAGGGAAGCGTGTGCTGAACTAGTTTGTCATACCAGGTGTCTGCTGTATGAGGCCATAACATACATTAACAACTCTAAAATTTATAGCAAAAACTGTCAGTCATTGTATCAGTGTGCAGTATCTTTTATAAATCCTGGATGTTGGAAGCGTGATTAAAATCATCTGAGCATTCTTACGTCTGAGCATTCTTAATAGATGTTTCCTTCTTTTACCTTCAGATGAATTATGTTGAGGGGCAGAACGTTATGCGAGCTGCAGAGGAAAAGTTAAGACTGATGCAACAAAAAGAAGAAATGATGGCAATGGGTAAGTCTATGATGTTTAATATGTTCTTATGTAATTTCATATAAAATCTTCAACATACCTTTGTACACTTCAGATAACAATTAAGGAACCAAAAGATGGACAACTATTGCATAGAATATTTGCTAATATTTTTATGGTTTTCAATTGCTCAGCGCACGAAAAATCTAAATTGAAGAAGGAGAGAGATGATATTTTGGAAGCCAAAAAGAGGGAAAAGGAGGACAGAGAAAGAAGAAAAGAAGAGCTCAAAAGAATTGTTGAGGAGGAGAAACAGAAGAGGAAAGAAGAAAAGGAACGAATGAAGGTTGAGAAAGAGAGGGTGAGTTCAATAGCCCCGTGCTTTAAGAAATTCTCAAAAATATTTATTAGTATTATTAATAATTATTATATATATTAAATGATCAATTATCACTGGTTACTTTCTACTTTAGTCTTTGTGTAAACTAAGCGTTATTGTAGGAGTTTATTGTAGTATGTGATGGTGTGGATTACAAACACTCACACTAGGGGGCGGTGAGCATCCCTATTCACAGGGCTCAGGAAGCAGTTGAGAGGGTTAGGTGCCTTGCTTAAGAGCATTTCATTTGTATCCTGTTCAGGGAATTGACCCGGCGACCCCCAGGTCACAAGGCTAGTTCCCTAACCTCCAGACCACGACCGCACTTGTTTGTAACTGTGTTTGTTTGGTTTTTTTTTTTCTCCTTTCTTTCTTGCTTCCTTTCTTCTTTTCGTTTCCCCTCCTCTTTTTTCTCACTTAACTCAGGAACGAGAAAAACTGAAAGAGGAGAAAAAGAAATATGCCGAGCGGCTGAAGTTGTGGAGTAAACCTCGAGAGGACATGGAGTGTGATGATCTGAAGGTAGACTTGATATTCTCTATAGGTGACCACATGTCTTTGTATACGATTGCACTCATTAATCTGTGTTTATGTACACATACGCAGGAGCTACCAAACCCACAGCCAGTAAAGACGCGTCTGGCTTCAGAGCTATTTGGAGATGCACTGATGGTGCTGGAATTCTTAAAGGCATTTGGAGATATCTTTGACCTAAAGGATGAATTCCCTGATGGTATCACTCTAGGTGAGTGGGAAAATACACACGGCACATAATGATCAAATTGCCTTTTGTGGAGGGGACGGAAACTCGAATAGCATAGCCAGCTGAATGTTCATGCTGAATATTTTACAGCAGTCCTAAGACTTCTCCCTGGTTTGTTAATAAGTTCTGTAATCTTTTGATGACAGAGGTTCTGGAGGAGGCTCTGGTGGGGTGTGATCCAGAGGGGCCACTGTGCGAACTGCTCTTCTTCTTCCTATCTGCCATTTTTCAGGCACAGGCTGAAGAGCAGGAGGAGGTGGCAAAGGAGCAGGTGGCTGAAGCGGACTCCAAGGGTTAGAGCATTTTGTATTTATTATTTTATATTTATTTAAAAAATAAACTCATAACATGGGTGCAGGTTTTATAAAAATAATCTGCAAAAATAAAGTTTGCCATGGAGAGATTTAGTAAAATAAATACACTTGTTGAGACATTAGTGAAAAAATGATTTCTGTACATTCTGTCTTTAGGTTACAGCAACACTACACTACATTGGCTTATCATGCAGATTTTCATTAGTTTTCGGTTTGGATGAGCTACTGGAATCCAGGAGCCATTGAGAATGATGCAGTAGTATCCTTAGTGGGGGGGTCTTAATTAGGTTTTAATTGCAATAAATAAGCTAAAACACAGTGCTAGTTCAAAACTGACAATGCAATCTTATTATAGCCGTGATTTTTGTTCATAGTATCTGAAGAGTACTAAACTGAATTTAGGATGGGTGTGAAAAAAGGGAACGAATGAAACGTTAAATGGTCGTTGCAGTTTTACCATACCAGCTTTTTTCTGTTCTTTTGAAGTAAGTTTCTTAATGTTTCAAAAACATGCCTCCTAGCCTCAGTGATTTATTGTACTCTCAGCAGAGCATAAGAAATACTCTTTTCTAAATATGCTTCTCAGCCATAATTTTGTAGTGTAACACCAAATACTTTTTTTAATATAAAAATATAAATAAACAAACTGTGTATATCCAAGTTGAGACTAATTTTTTGTGTGTCTTTTGTCAGATTTGAGTGAGGCGTTGGATGATGATGCTGACCCTACACAGTCTGCCATCAGTGCTGTAGCTTCATTGGCTGCTGCTTGGCCTCAGCTTCATCAAGGTGAAAAAATATTACTGTGGGAAAATGGTAGTGCAGTGGGGGACCTAAGAGCTTTTGAGCTATGGCCTTATATTAATGCAAAAGATATCCCATTTGAGGAGGATGTAAGTCTTGGTTCGTGTGTGTTGTTGTTGTTGTTGTTGTTGTTGTTGTTGTGTGGGTTTTTTTTCTTCCCCCCCCTCCCCCCAATCAGTAGAAAGTTGCTATATGTTTGATACATATTACATGAAGTGTTCTAATAAACACATTTTATTAAATTTGTAGATGATGTTAACTTTCCATCTTTCTACAGGCTGTAGTCTAAAACAGCTAGATCTGGACAGCTGCACTCTCTCCGAGATCCTAAGACTGCACATTCTGGCCTCAGGGGCAGAATGCATCTCCACCAACGCCAAATTCCGCTACCAGAAACAGGGGGGGTTTGCCTCAACTGATGACCCCTGTGTGGAGCTGCGGCTCTCTAACCCTGGCCTGCTCAAGAAGCTCTCCTGCACTGCTGTTTATGATCTACAGCCTGGTGGGTGTTTACATTGATTCTCACAATTAATGTCCTTTAGCTCTAACCTAACTGTTTCTGATAGCATGTAGGACCGTCTTAAAACCGTCACCACCTAACGCTGCTCTATTATTCCTATAGATGCTC
>CM067483.1:22020329-22096969 GCA_034552555.1 Semaprochilodus insignis | reverse complement strand
CTTTTTTTTTTTTTATTGTTTATGGACAATTTCTAATGACTAACTGCTGTTGGTGTGCCTGTAATGACAGGTGAGAAGCTGAAAATCCTACATGCTATGTGTGGGAAGCTGCTAACTCTGGTCTCCACAAGAGATTTCATTGAGGACTGTGCTGACGAGCAGAGAGCAGCAAAGATGGAACTCCGTGAGATCAAAGCAGAACAGCACCGCAGAGAGAGGGAGGAGGCTGCTATCAGGTACAATCACTTTCTGAGACTGACGTGCACAGTTAAATCACACTATCAAACTCTATCCACACTGTCCAGCTCAAGAAATCATGAAATACTTAAGTTCACAATGCTGTTATGCCTGCAGAGTTCGTAAAAGAAAGGAGGAAAAGTTGAGAGAGCAAGAACTGAAACTAAAAGAAAAACATGAAAAACTCAAAGAAGAGGAAGCAAGAAATGGCACACATGTAGCAGGGTAAGACGATAATTAGGTTATAAGCAAAGACCACATAGTAAAGCAACTTGTTAAAGAACTTAAGATCAATCTCTATGCTCCCTCTCTGCAGAGAGGAAATGGACACTAGTACAGAGAATCAGGAGGGTCATGCTGACCAGCAGACAGAGGATGAAGGGGACCATGTGGAGCATGGCAAATCCAAGAAAGGTATTGGAGGTTTGACTGCAAAATAAGGAATTTTCATCTTTTTATTCATCCTGTGAATACCTGGCCATCCCTGCATCATACTAGTCTTTTATGGGTCTGTTCAGTGTTCCTATTCATGCATTTATTCTTCATTCAGTCAAAGCCATCCAAAAGTCTGATCTTTGTGCCTTCTTTGTTACATCACTGGCATTGCTTTTCCTAAAATGTATTGTATACCATTTGAGGAAGACTAATTTGTTGTTCAAGTTCTTTTTACTTGTAAGCAAGAATCTTAATATTTTGCATGTTAAACATTCTGTGTAATCAATATTAAAGGATGAATTCAGTTAATACTAATGCTGATGTTGCATTACAACAACCACATGAACCGGTAATGAAGGCAAATCGCCACAGGATTGTATTATACAGATGGCATCATGCTAATACCTGCTATGTCAACATGTTTGCCAAGCTATTTCTTTAAGTTACAGATTGTTGCACATATGTAGTAATATTGCTTGTATTATTTGCACTTTAGCTAAGAACAGCACTTCAAAAGAGAAGCAGACTAATGAGGAGGAGGAGGTAAAGGATAACCTGAGCCCAGAGGAGATCCAGCAGCAGCAGCTAAAGGAGAAGGAGCTTCTGGAGCGGATCCATAAGGCTGCAGCCTGCACTTACATCCTTCCACTAGGCCGTGACCGCCTCTTCCGCCGCTACTGGCTGTTCCCTTCTGCTGGAGCACTTTTTGTGGAGGAGGACTTTTTTGGCCTAACCGAGGACATGCTGCAGCCCCGTCCTACTCCAGAGCCCAAAACGGAAGAGCTTTCTTCTGTTCAGAGTCCTACTAAGACTGAGGAAATGACGGAAGAGCCCAGCCCATGTCAGGGCAACTCTCCACCAGTGAATCGGCCAAATCGGTGGGCTTTCTACAGCACACCTACAGAGCTGGAGCAGCTAATCGAGTCTCTAAACCCACGAGGACACCGGGAGAGTGCCCTCAAAGAGGCTCTAGTGCAGGAGAAAGAGCGTATTGTTCAACAGCTAAGCAGTAGCGCTGTAGAGCGCTACCACCAAACAGGTATAATCCAATAAAAACAACTGTATGCATTCAGGTTCAGTAGTAAGGCGGATTCTGAAAAGATTCACCAGTACTATGGTGGACAAGGCAGTATGTCTTTGAGTCACAGAATAAACGGGTATAATTAAAAAAAAAAAAAAAAAGATAAGTTACTGTCTGCGTAGTAGCGCAGGATATTAAAAAAAATAATCTCTGATTTATTTATTTATTTATTTTTTTGTTATTGTAATTTTTCAGATAAATTGCTGACGGAGACCAAAGGCAGCATTGTGAAATCTAAGAATGGACTCCCTGCGCCAGAAAACACTGCTCCTGCTGAGCACCACATGGAGAATCGTCTGAGGGATCTGCTGCTGGACATTGAGGACCGCATCTATCAGGGAACTCTGGGTACAATAAAGGTACACTGGCCTGTTGCCTCTGTGGTGATTTACTGTTATAGCCTACTCTCATTGAAGAAAAAAACATTTGTCTGAACTGGAGGGGCCTGATTTGATCAAAGCTGCTTCAGATCTATACAGACCTAAGTGGTTTGTGTCATTACACAATGAATGAACTGTCTACAGTCTGATATCTGATATTAGTCAGAGCAAATGATAGATGAGAGAATTTAGCTCTGCCCACTGCTTTCATTATCAGATGATGGAGAGAAGTGCCTGGAGAACAGCACTGGAAAGTGGCAGCTATGAACTACTGGTCCCTGAAGCTAAAGAGAATGGAGTACCCAGTGGTGAGGAGGAGGCCATGGAAATAGATGAGAGCCACATCAGAGTCAAAGATAGGTAAGTGTGCCATAGAACAATTGTTGGAACCAATCCAGAAAAGTAATGCTTCTTGGTTAGAAGGAAAAGAATAAGGAAAACACTAGTTGGACATAACGCATGGTCAGCTAGCATTTGCTGTATTTAGTACACTTCATTTGATCATAGAGCTTGTTGTGTCTACATGTTGTCCAGGCTGCAGGAGTTAAGGAGTGAAAGTCAGAGTGCAGCCTCCACCAGTGCCAGCACACCCCAGCCTGTCAACAACAATGTGCACTATCTCGCACAAGCTCTGGCACAGATAGAGCAGGGCATTGAACGCAAATTCCTCAAAGCTCCACTCGGTAAGACAGCCTGGCTGCTACTACTACTCTGAGGGAGGGTAGATTTGGTTTCATGGGATGAATCAGTGGAGACTTTTAGATGTTCCATCATGGAAAAAGAAATTGTAACCCTAACTCGATTGTTCTTGAACCAGGAGATGAGGATGGCAAAAAAGAACAAAAAACAAAGAAAAAAGAGAAGAAGAATGATGACCAGTCCAGTGAGAAAGATGGTATGTTATAAATTCCTTTAATGCCTTTAAATTAATGTCTAGCGACATTATGGAAAATCAATGTTATCATTCTTCCTCGATTCCAGATTGCTCATTGTATTATAAGAACCAGAGGGCTGGTTAAGTGTACAGATACACAAACACCTCTTGAGAGACATTTGTCAAAGACACACAAAGTATAATCAATGAAGGATGGTTGGATTCATGTGTTTTGTAAATGTACGTACCTATTGGGTTGTCAACACATAATGTGCTGATCCTTTATTATACTAAACCTAGAGGTAAATACATGAATGCCTTATTTGAAAATGAGCTACTTAAGATGGGCTGGAATTGTAATACTGCTTACTCCAGGCGTTTATTTGAGGGGGGGAAAACTGAGTTGTACAGTTTCGGAGACACTCTTCAACAGACTAGATGTATTTCTAAACAGTAGAACACCTGGCTATTAAATCGCTAACAGTCTTCTGTGCCACAGATGGTAGTGATTGTGGGCGGCAGGTGAAGACAGTGCTGGAGCGCTGGAGGGAATCTCTGCTTGGCTGCTCAAGCCTCTCGCAGCTTTTCCTGCATCTGTCTACCCTGGAACGCAGTGTGGTCTGGGCCAAGTCGATCCTGAATGCCCGCTGCAAGGTGTGCCGCAAAAAGGGAGATGCTGAGAACATGCTCTTGTGTGATGGATGTGACAGGGGACATCATATCTACTGTGTGCGCCCTAAACTGAAGGTATACTGCCCTCTTCCAAATGGTGCAGCTACATATAGAAATATAATGGCGCAAGTAAGCATATTTCTGTAGAGTTAAATGGATAATAAGTGTGTTGCTGCCTAGGCTGTACCCACTGAAGACTGGTTCTGCCCAGAGTGCCGTCCCAAACAACGTTCTCACCGCATAAACTCTCGTCAGCGGTCCTCTGTTGATTCTGAGGAAGAGCTAGAAGATGACGAAGAGTCCGAGGAACAAGAAGAGGAGTCTGAGGAAGAAGAGGAGGAGGAGGAAGAATCTGAAGAGGAAGATGAAGAAGAGGAAGAGAAAGAAAGGTTGGCTAATTTGGTTGGTTAGTCTTTTTATGATGTATAAGGATTAGTTCATTCACGCTAATAGAAATACATGAGATTTAAATGTTCTCTAAAGTTCTCCACTCTTTCTGTAGTGTTCCTAAGAAGACTGCTGTGAAGCTTCCCCTACAGACTAAAGGTGGCAAGTCAAGTAGTAAATCCAAACAAACTGAATCAAATCATTCCACACCTCGCAGCCAGCAGAACACGCCCAAGCAGAGCCTCTCTGCCAGTAAAGGCTCTAAAAGCTCAGGGAAGAAGGCCACCCAAGCGTCTAATGGCAAACCAAATCCTCGGGCTGGGAACCGCTCTAGTGCACGTCTCAGCCTAGAGATATTGAGCACCAGTGATGCCTCGGCTAAAGCAAATACTCAGTCCAGCCCAGCTGCGGCCACTACAGACTCCAAGAAAAGACCCAGCTCTGGTAATGTGCATTGCTGACACAAATTTCTTCAAAATGAAACTTGATTTAGTAAAATCTTTAAGTTTTAGTTTGGCTTTGCCTAATCAATTATCATATCACTGATGACTATTTAAATCATTCTGATTTATGCACTTTTCTCTCCTTACCTCAATGTATTCAGTAGGCATAAAACATGTTTACTGCTTTAGCTTTACAGTGGTGGTTTTCAACATGATACATTTGTATTATTTTTATAAAGTTATTTTTAATGAATTTATTAATTTATTTATTGGCTACACTAACCTTACATCTCTGAAAACCTTTTGGAAAACACACTAAACTACCCTATACTAAACTGCTGGGGGGGGGGGGGGGTTTATCAAATGCTACAGTTTAAAAAATACCAGTGCTATACACAATAATTGTTCACGTGTTTTGTTTTTTTCTGTTTGTTTTTTTTTTTTTTCCTGGTCTCCCTTTAAGCTGATTTTTTCTGTTCTGCCAGCAGAGGTCTCCCCAAAATCGAAGGTGGTGTTGGCACCAAACAAATCTTCATCCAGTCGCCGCAGCTCAGGAAGAAATCTTGGTGTTCATGAGTTGTCAGCTTGTGAACAAATCACTGTGGACCTAGTCAGACATGAGGATAGCTGGCCCTTCATGAAACTGGTGTCCAGGACTCAGGTACATCATACAGAGTTTGTCATTGTCATAGACAGACCTCTAGCTGTTTACATGCATATCAGACTGATTTTTATTTACTGACTGTGTTGTAGTAAATTGTTTTTGTACTTGCCAAAAAAGAGCTTACACTGATGTAAATATAGTAAAAGAAAAGTGTTTTAGACATGAGGATGCTAATGTCAATGCTGTCTTGATCACACCCTGGCACTTGCTTTTCCTGTTCTTTTTGGCTTTGTTTTAACTTGACACACTGGTTTTACACACAGGTACCTGATTACTATGATATTATCAAGAAACCCATTGCTTTGAGTACAATCAGGGAAAAGGTTAACAACTGTGAATACCAAACTGCAGGTACGTAATCTAACTGGTTAGGTATAATCATTTACATAGTATACTAATAAAGGGTTATTTCAACGTTTGCCATCTCAGCTGGAACCAAATGCGTCACCACATAATTGCTTCTCACTTCTACCTTTGTGTTTCCTCGCAGCGGAGTATATAGCGGATGTAGAGTTGATGTTTTCCAACTGTCTTGAGTACAACCCTCGCAATACCAATGAGGCAAAGGCTGGTCTTAGGCTTCAATCCTTCTTCCACTCTGAGCTGCAGAGACTAGGCCTGGCTGACCGTATGAGCCCACCACAAAAGCGACCCAGACTGTAAACCAGCACTTCTTTCACAGACTGACTGATGCACACAACAGTCTTTACATGAACAAGAAGCTCTATGGAACATCCACATAAGAAGAACTTATTTCTAAACTATGTAGTAATGCAAAAAAGCATTGTTGTCCAAGGTGATGTAGGACAAACCTGTGCTGTGAAAAATATTTGCACTGTTTTTGAAAAGTCCTTTCCATCTTCACTGACTCAGGACAAAAAGAACAATGTTTTTGAAAATACTTTCTAAATGGTGCATTTGTATTTTATACCTTTGCTGCGTTTCTAGACTACTGTTTGTATAGATTTTTCACAACATTAAATCTTTGTTGCATTGGTAACTTCTTGCAAAATAGCATTTCTGTTGTTGTGTAGTTGTGAATAGTAAAATGAACTCATTTGTTTCAGTCAGGTCCCTATAGCTTGGTTAAACACTACTAGGAACCAAAACCTGCTTCTTTGATTTCTGAATACTTTCCTATGTGACTAATTGGTTATTTATTTTAGTTTTGGATATAATTTGAACATTGATGGCTTGCTTTATTTATGAACAGTGTGTTTTTGTTTTTGTTTTTTCTTTTTAACAGGCTGTGTTCGTATACCTTGTTTGTGTTTTGTTTTTTTTTTTTTGTTTTTTTTTCCCCCTCCCCCATTTTGGGGGGGTAATGTATTACTAGCATTGGTTTGGTAAGAGGGGTTTTCCTCTTTCAGATTCTTAACCTTATTTCCCAGCAGTTGTGTACATTTTCCTATATATAAATAAATTGACTTTGTTAATATTTCTTTGCAGCTGCTGTATTGTTGTGATTTGTTTGATGGCTTTCAAACTGTAATTCCACAGTCAGACTCTCAATAATTTAAAAAATCTAAATTTCTCAGTGGGGGGAAATTATATGCTAATTAAGTCAAATAGGACTTGTACTAATTACTAGTAGGAGAGAACTTGCTGTGCAGAGCCTGCCACTGTTCACCTGGTTACAGTGCAAACACTGTCACTGGTAGTGTAGAACCAGTACCCCATGAGTAGGTTAGCTCTATACCCACTCAGCTGGTTATGGTGTAGAATCTGTACCCCACACATTTAGTTGTAGCACAAAACTTCACACAGCTCAGCTCACCTGAGTGGGCACAGGTTCTGCACTGTAACCACATGAGTAGGTTAGCACTATACCCACTCATCTGGTTACTCTCTGCAGAATCTGTACACACTCACATGGTTACAGTACAGAACCTGTCACTGCTTGCCTGGTTATAATGTAGAACCTGCATGCACTCACCTGGTTACAATGCACAACCTGTACCCACTCATGTGGCTGCACTCACAGCTCACCTGGTTACAATGCACAACCTGTACCCACTCATGTGGCTGCACTCACAGCTCACCTGGTTACAGCTGAGAACCTGTATCCACTCACCTGGTTACAGTGTAGAACCTGTACCCACTCATGTAGTTGCAGTACAGAAACTGTCACTGCTAACCTTATTATAATTCTAACCGCCTCATGTGGTGACAGTGTAACTGCTCACTGCTTACGTGGCTGTTGTGCAGTGCACATCATTGATCTTCTGATGTGTCTCACCGTTCTCCTGGCTGCACTGCCAAGTTTGTAACGCTTAACAGGTTACATTGCGGAGCGCTTTACTGCTCACCTGGTTGATCCTGAAGGCCGTCACTGCTTGCCCGGATGCAGTGTGGAGACGCCGGCGGTCTCACCTGATCCACCAGCGTTTATTAGGCTACGGTGAAGACCCCTTTACTACTAGCCCGGCTGGACCGCAGAGCCCGTCACTGCGCAGTCCATCACTGCCTGCTCAGAGCGGCTGCTCTGCAGAGCGCATTTCTGCCCGCCTGTCCTCCCTCGCCGGCTGCACTGCAGATTCCCTCACTGCGACTGTGCAGTGCTGCCACACTTCTGCCCCCCCTCCTTTCCCTTCCTCCCTCCCTCTCCCTCTCTCTGCCCCTCTCTCTCTCTCGCACGCTCCGCTGTTCACATTCCCCTGATAGAAGTACCAAGAAAATACTCGCACATTCAATTGCAAACTACCGTCGGACAACATGGTGAGTCTGCAGTCTTTCCCATACGTGCCCGGTCTCTGTTTATTCACTGCCTGCTGTTCATATAATAGTCAGGGCATTATTTTAACGGCTCTTGGTCAGTTAACTTCTGTGGGTTAACTCTCCGTAGCCAGTCACTGGAATGTAATACGGCGCGCCATTGCTTTAATAACCAACGACGCGTTTTCGCCGGTGCTGGTGGTGATTTTATGGTCTAATCTCATTCGTGGCCAATGGCTAATTAAATCAGTTCCAGTTTGGGATAGCTATGGTCAGGGCCCTGAGCCCTAGGCGGCCATTTTAACCTAATTTTAGCCACGAGTTTATAACCGTAATCACTTTTAATCTAGCCTGCTCGCTGACAAACTTTTACTCGCTAACGTTGCCGTGGCCGGTAAGCGGTTATCATGCGGCAGAATGCGCGGTTTGTTGTGTCTTTGACCGGGCTGGAGTCTAGCTCACTGACGAACCGGGTTTTTCCCCCGTGGTGAGGGATGTGAAGGTTCCTCGTGGCGTGTAAAATCAGTTAACGTTACAGCTGAAGAGGGTATTTGTAGTCATGACTCAATAGGATTGAGCGAGGTGGCTCAACGGACAGCCGCCTTTAGCAGCGGGCTAACAGCTACCTGCGCGACGGCGCGTGGAGCTCCGGCTCTGGGGCTGAGGGCTACCTCGGTGTAGCTAACCTGCCTGACCAGCCTGACAGATTTGAAAGATTTTACTTGGAGAAAGAAACACTTTTCATCTCCATAGAAGAGCGACCGGAGTCTTATAGTGAATACAAAAATAATCAAATAATTTTTTTTTCAGTAATGGACTTTAAAAGTGCTCCTTATGACACTTTCCAGCCAGAGAGTCTAAAATGACTCTGCTACTAAAACTACACTTTGCTGTAATGTCTATCAAGGTACAGTTCGAACATCAGCTACCCCGCAAAATCCCCCCCTACACGGAGCTGACTCATAGTACTCATCTGTGTCCCGCCGTAGATGTTAAGTAAACAGGGGGGCTGCTGTCATTAGGTTGTATCTGTCATTGCTGTTGACATAACTAGTGGAAAGTGATTGATAACTGGTTAGTACCTCTCACCTTTTCTGTGTCGGTGTCTTTGGACAAAATGTATATATTGTATATCATGAAGGATGGATAATTAAGTATCATTGTTCGGGTAACCTACCCTCAGCTAGGCTCTCGGTCTTCAGTGAGGTGGTCTCATTGTCTCTCCTCTTCAGGCTTCAGGAGTTACAGTTAATGATGAAGTCATCAAAGTCTTCAACGACATGAAGGTGCGAAAGTCCTCGACCTCGGACGAGGTGAAAAAACGCAAAAAGGCAGTGCTGTTCTGTCTCAGCGAGGACAAGAAGAAGATAATTGTAGAGGAGGGCAAGCAAATTCTAGTTGGTGATATCGGAGAGACTGTCGATGATCCCTATGCCTGCTTTGTAAAGCTCCTACCTCTTAATGACTGCAGATATGGCTTGTACGATGCCACTTATGAAACAAAAGAGTCCAAGAAAGAAGACTTGGTATTTATATTTTGGTATGTGGACTCCCTGTAAGCATTTCTATATTATACCAGTTGATGTCAATAGGCGTGAGCTTAAAGTAACTATCCTTGTCACTCAGGGCCCCTGAAGGAGCACCGTTAAAAAGCAAGATGATTTACGCTAGCTCTAAAGACGCCATTAAAAAGAAGTTTACAGGTAAGTCCTTCAGCTTTATCCCTAACTTTTGTCCCAAGTACTTGATGAATCCAAGTTTAGGAGAGGAATTTCCTTTGCCGATTATTTTAAAGTGGTTCGGAAGGTGTTTTGTGTGGGCAGGCACATGTTCTTATACATTCTCACAATGTGCGTCACTCTTTTCCAGGTATCAAACACGAATGGCAAGTCAACGGCTTAGACGACATTCAGGACCGCTCAACCCTGGCAGACAAATTGGGAGGCAATGTGGTTGTATCTCTGGAAGGGCGACCATTGTAAACAGAAAAGACACGTGCCATCTGGATTCCACATGCTTTCTATCTTAGCAGCTGTATCTATCTTTTGACCCCGAAGGAATAGTTTTAGGTTCTCTGTTTTTTTTTCTTTTGTTTTATATTCATATAAAAGAGATCTCGTAAATATATATAAAAAATCTACCAGTTTATTGCCAGCTGACTTTTTCAAAATCTGGTAGTTTTTTTATGTCCCCGAGAAAGTTCTCTTATAGAGTGTTTTGCCAAACAACATTGGAAATCATCAGTATCATACCGTTTCAGTACTTCCCGCACAAGCATAAGGCGTCTCACATATGTCTTTTTTGATATATTCACAGAGATACTGCAGCAATATTCTACTGTATTCTACAATAGACATGCGAGAATGCTTTCTGTTAATGCTTCACAAGGATGCATTAACCAATAGCACTTTGCACTCTTGAGTTTGGAACTATTTATTTGAGCTGTTCTACCTAATCTGACTCATTTTGACATGGCAAACACATCTAATACTATGCAGATTTGAAAGCACTTTTTTTTTCGTTTATACACTACAAGTTGCGACAAAACTGTCGAGGGGACTGTGGATTTCTGTGTTTTGTCACCGGATTGAAGTTACCACACTTTTCATTCCTGTTAATGCATATGGACAAAGACAGATAAATATTAACTGTTCCGTTGCAGCCTTACTTTCATTCGAATGTACAGTACACCACTGAATAAGAAGAAGGGGGTGCTGCTTGGTTGTTTTTTTTTTAAATCACTAAAAGAAGAATGCAAAATATCTGTAAAGATGGCAATATCTGCAATTGCAGCCTTAAATGGAACATTGTTTTTGAGATCAGTGAAGTTGCCACTTTGCAATAAAACCTTGTGGCATACCACATGGACATGTTTCTTTGGACTGGTTTTGCATGGTTCACCTCTTGAGTTGTGTGAAACACCACCTGAATTCAAGCCTAAAGGCTATACAGTACTGTGTAAAAGTACCTCAGCACATTATTAAAAAACTACTTATCTGTCAATAAGTGTGTTTGTGCTTGTAAAAACATCATACTCTTTATAATGACTGCAAAACAATCAAAAAGCAGTTTGAAAATTTCCAAATAAAAGGAAATTTTGTGATATTTTGTGAGGTAGTTTGAAGATTTCTCTTTTATGTCTCGTCATTATATGAATTTCAAATATATACGTCTCATCATTATATGAAGTCAAATTCCATGAAGGAAAGATTAACTAAAGTTGCTACTGGATTTTAACTACAAATAATACTGCCCTGTCTCGAGGAAGAGTTTGGAAATGATTAAGCACACTGGAATATTGACAATATGGGCTTTTTTTTGCACTGTGAAGATATGTAAAATGTCTGCTTACTGTTATTTATATTTATTGTAATGTTAGTGTTTTCCTAAATTACTGCCAATTTACATTGCAGTTTAAATATCAGGTAATTGCACAGTACTGTACATGCTGTGACTTTTTGGTCAAACTTACTACTCAGCTACAACATCCGTTGTTTTAAAAAACATCATATTTAACATTTGCCATATAGACTTATACCAAATAGCCACTGAAAGGCTTCAGCCACTTCTTCGGTATTGGTCTTGGACACTCCGTCTCGGGAGCACTTTCAGCTTTTGGCTTTTTTGTGTCCTACTTGACCTCATTCGTGTTGCCAGACGTGACCTGTTCTGACCTGGGGCGGTCTCCTTCCTGATGTTTCGAAAGCTTTAATGGACCACCCGCCCACCTTCATATGGTCCAAAAGTTTCTGTGAGAGTGCTGTGTGTGTCTTCCAGTGGAACTGGGCTTGAGGCCAGAGGCTGCTTCTCCCTTTGGAGAATTTGATCCGCCAGCAGCGAGCAATCCTCTGCTGCTCGGTGCTATTTATGGCCAACATGCTTTTGTGTCTTGTCATCGTTGTCCACAAATGGCAAAACTGAACATGCCTCCAAAGAGCTGTGAAAGGGAAGCCCAGTTGAACAGCCTGTGCAGTGCTTACAAAAAGTGTTTTTCACACCAGGGAATGTGGGCAGCAAACAAAGTGGTGGGTTTAAAGGAATATTGCTCTCTTTCATAACTAAATATCAGGGCCAGGGTTACTTATACTAACTCATTTTGAAACGAAGACAAATGGATTATGTCAACACTTGAATACCTTATCCTTAAAAAGACTTCTGGAGGAAACATCTTTCTATACTGTTTTTCAGGGTTGTGACCGCAAGTCCCTATTGGTGCCTCCGATGATCAGGAACTTTCTAGTAGTGGTTATGAAACTGCTCAAGCCCGAAATGCATGCAGGCAAATATTGCGGGGCTGGGTCGAACTGTAGCTATGAACAACTCGTCACAAACCTCTTTAATCATAAGTTCTTTTATTAGATGCTTACAGCTTCCTTTTTCTATTAACTTCAAAAGATTGTATAAGACTAATTCTGTAAAATCTAATCTAATAGAAGCTTAAATAGTCTGTGAAGCTTAAATGTTCTGTAGATAGGTGACCATTCTGTTTTTACAGTTTGGAGGCATTGGGTAATTTCCTCTACTGTCGTAGCAGTTTGGACAATAAATGAATCAATAATTGTCCTGTTAATAAAGCAAAACATATTTATAAAGCTTATTTTAAGCTATGTGTGCTTGCAATAAGCACCAGAGGTCTGTACATAAGTGTTATTAAGTCTTTGAAAATGGCCGCTGTGAAACATCAAGTCGGTTCGTCAGGGCCTTTATGTATACTGCGGCCTGTAACAAAGGGCCTTTTATGTTAGCCCCTGAATCTCTGTGTCTGGACAAGCGAGCTGAAAATAAACAAGTGACCTCTCCTTGCTCGCGACAAGATTCTGCGCTCTGAAAGGGTATGTGGTATGAGCACTAGTTGGTGATTGCTTGCCGCCGTGGCAAAGTGAACTAGAATGCTAGTCATGTGAGGATTGGAGCACAAATACGGTCAACTAATTCCTGAAATTCCATCTAATTTAAACAGTGTCTGATGAGTTTTATTGCCTGGATGGTGGCAACTGGAGACGAGAGATGGTGCAATGCTCCATTGCTCATAACATGATTTCCAGGTTTACAGAGTGGAGGCAAAGCCTGCCCAAGTTGCTATTAATGCTTTCTAATGCATAATTAAGCAAGTCACGAGAGACTGCTCCACCAGCTGGAAGTCACTGTTTTAATCCTACGTTCTATGCATAAGTAACATGTGATAATGTTTAGGCTATTTGCAGAGAAACATGACCTGTGCACAGAATATGGACATGTTATTGCCTGCACCAGGGTCACAAGATTAAACCCAGTACAAAGTTACTCAATGTGTTATTAGAGAGAATGACAGCTGGGACGATGTTTGCTTGATCTTGATGTTGTTGTTTATGACGTTTGTTGTAACATATCAGTCAAGCAGGAAAGGTCATATGAATATTGACTTCTTTCATTTGTTGGCTGCATATGTTGATCAATCTATGTTAATAACTGCTATAATACTGTAGAATATGGTGTTATTTATGTTTTATTATTTTTCTATTTTTCTTTATTATTTTTTTTATTAGTTTCCTCCTGATGGTCTAAAGTAATGGCCTTACAGTCTGGAATCACTTCTTTTAACCTGTTCTGAAGGTACAGACTTAAAAAAATCCCACAGAACTGATTGAAGAATTCCTCCATGAACTTCTACAGTTTGACCAACCCGAGTACTGGCCACGAAAATTGGCAGGTACATGACTGTTAGGCAGGAGTAAGTGAGCATGCTGGCACAATCTGGTCCCAGGCATGTTAATACCGCATGTAGCAACAGTCGGGAGTAGAAGGAGTCTTTAGTAGAATGAGTTTTATGAATATCAAGACATCAGCATGCCTGAAGTCATCACTATTTTTGTAAATTGAAGACCACAGCAGACCAGTAGTTTCTACAGTGGTCTACAATGGGCATTAAATATTACCGATAGCGTTTCTACCGGTGATCTTCCAGTCCTGAGGAGAAATTGGAATAATGCTGATGGGTTCCAGCTACGAGTGTTGTGAAAATAGTCAGCTAATGGTGTTGGTCAATAAGGGCACTGTTTTATTATTGGTGAAACAGTTGATTGTGTTGACAAACTGTGTGTGGTCCTAAACCTAATGCTTAAGGTGCCACCCAGTGGTTGAGAAAGCAAATGCTTCTTGTCCTAATTCAGTAAGGTCAATACCTCAATGCTGTTTTGCCCAAGAAAAAATAGCGTTTGGGGCAGTATGATAATTCTTACATGTTAATAATGCAAATTAAGCTGCTCGCTAAGGTACACTCCTTATTGGAAGACTGTGAATGTCTTTAAAAACACTGAAAGTGAACTATCTAGACATATGTAGAGGCAAAGGGTAGAAAGAAACCACTAAACGTTTGAAATATTGGGCAAATCTGTTCCAGTCAGGATTTCATTGTAGACAGCATTGGTGGTAAAAATGATTTAACATGTATAAATGATGGTGGAAAAGGAAATAAGTCAGCACATTTGTGCAGAACCCTTTTAAGCAAAGCAGCTGATTCATTGATTAAGGTTATATAAATTACATAAGGCTATACATAAAATATATACTATATTTTACAGTGCAAGCTATGAAAGCACAGATAGAGTCATATTTCATACAAATCCATTTCTGTACTTAGCCTGTCATGTCTTCAATACATAGCTTACATTTAATAAACAAATGCAATTCTCACATCCTCATAATACCAGAAAAAGAAAGATATGTGAAGTAAGTTTCATTTCATATATTATTTTACATACTGTATGATATAATACACTCATCATCAAATAAATAGTTGCACAAATAGTTGCTCCTAGAAGGAATCAACCAGCAGGAATGAAACTTGATGGATAGGTTTGACATCAGGAGACATGCAAATGATTCAAGTTTCATGCTCGGCTGCACATGTGATTTAAGCAAGGACGAGCCTTATTGCTGTACCTGTCTGACCCAACAGCCAAAATTGCGGACATTCAGCGAGCAGTGATCCCCTCCATTAGTCATTCTGTTTGTGGCAGCACCGTTGGCAGATGGCTGCATGACGTAGGACTACATGCACACAGAACGTTACAACGAATGCCCTTAACACCACATTGCCAAAGACTGCAATGATGTTGTGCCAGACTGTCATGGAGTGACTGAGAATGGCAGAGTCCCGCTTTTGTCTTGGTAAAGATGAACAAGAAATCAGTGTGTGGAGGCACCGTGGTTAGCACCAAGATGACCGGTTTGTTGTCATGTGTCACATGTTTGTTGTCAGGTGTTACTCCACCTCCACCCCTACTACAAAATCGGCAGGAACTGTGTGAGAATATTCAAGCTGCATGGGATGGATTATCACATGAGACCTTTAGGAACCTCTAAAACTCCATGCCGAGACATCTGGCATGTTGCGTTAGGAAACATGGTGGCCCGACACCATACCGAGAAACACTACTTCTGTATGTGTAGATCAATAAATATTGCCCATATCAATCTAAATTTATCATCATTTATTGTTCCTGGTGACCTTTATCTTCCTTCCAAATAGTATTGCAGTCCAAAATTTCCTTCTGGATGCAATTATACTAATAATGCATGCTTAATAATGATATGTTTGGACTGTATGGTACGCATCAGCAGCTTTTATGTTATAGGAAAAACTGCACATTTAAAGGAATAATTTGTAAAATTATGCAAAGTCTCAAATTCATACTTTAAACAACAGACAGGCACATATCACTAGACAAAGCACAGTCCCTCTGCCTCCCTCTTCACCAGTCTGAAAGAAACATCGTGAGTTTAGCATCAAACTTCGTCCCTGTACTCGCTAACAATGTCTCCAGCGGTGGAAACACCAATGTTAACTTAAATTGCTTCTATTTATACCGCTTCTTTTGTTTGCGACCAAACGTGGTTTCTTGCCTGGAGTGTGTAGCGGCGGTCACTTACCAAGAGCTTCAGCCACTGTTGTGTTTACTCTTCCTTTCATTGGCTACCTGTCATTAAATGATGTGGTACAAAGTGGTATTACAGACAGGCTGGGCCGGGGCTAGCTGGTTAGCATGCTAACTCCATTGATAACTCTGCAACAAGATAATTAGACGTCACTGACATCGAAATCTCATATCAAAGAAAGCACTGGCTACCCGCATCTTTTAGAATATATTTTAAGGTTCTGCTACTAGTCTAGAAAGACTAAATAACCCAAACTGATGGAGACCGGTATTTCTTCTTGTACTGTACTTCACATAACATCACAATGTTTTTCTGTTTATGTTCCAACTTGTGATCTTAGATCTGCAGATACTGACCTTCTGCACACGCCTCCTGTTAAATACAGAAAATATGGAGAGACCTACGGTGGCCGAGAAGTGCAAAACAAATTACCATTTCAGAAAACAGAATTACAAAAATAAAAACAAATTTACAAACAAAAAAAATTACATTCAAAAAACAAAATTACAAAAGCAAAAACAATTTTACAAGGGAAAAAAATACATTTCAGAAAACAAAATTACAAAAGTAAAAACAAATTTAAAAGATGTGAAGACTTTTACAAACTGCTAATTCTGACGGAAAGGTTAGGTCTAACACACAGGAAGTGCTTGTTGTGAAGTCCTTGTCAATCAAACTTTTTGGCGGTGGTAGAGTGAGTGGAGTTTGGGATGGTCACGACGCTGAAGCGTGATTTGTCCATTTGTGGTACGCTTTAGTTTGTCATGTGCAAGGTCTTTAAATGAGCAGACGGAAGAAAGAAACGAACAGGCCACGTCTAAACCACTTGGGCTGTAAAAAGTGGACTTTTTTTGTTTTGCAAAAGCTCTCAGCCATTTGAAGCTAGCTAGCTGATTATCCACTATAGCCAGCGGTACAGCCCACTTTACTTTCATTAACATTTCCAACTCTAAGTGGTTTAGACGTCGCCTGTTCGTCTCTTTCTTCCACTCACTCTACCACCGCCAAACAGTTGCTTCAACAACAAACACTTCCTGTGTGTTAGATCTACCTTTCCGTCAGAATTCGCAGTGCAAAAGTGTTTCGGTACTGGTAAAAGTGTTCCACGTCTTGTAAATTTGTTTTTACTTTTGTAATTTTGTTTTCTGAAATGTAATATTTTTTGCTTAAAACCTGTGGCGCTCACTTCCAACTTCTATTAGACAGTCAAGCTCAGTGCACACATTTAATAATATATATATATATATATATTTAACTCAGCGTTTAGTTAAAACTACATCGTCATGGTACTTATAAATTTGATTTGTGTCTTTGGCTCATTAAAAGGTATAGTTTCTGTTACTGATGATGTCAACTGTCTGCAAAGCACTTTGAGTGCAAACATTATGAAAAGTGTTCTATAAATAAAACGTATAATAACAGTAATAATAATAAAAATAAAAGTAACAAAATTAATATTAATAATAACTATTATTATTATTATTGCTTATGATGATTATATAATAATTATTTTTTTCTTTCTTTCATTTTTTTCACCAAGCAAACATTTCAGTTCTTGTGTTATTGTATGAAATCAGATTTGAAGATATTCTTCTTTTCCCCCATTAAGCCCGTTATTACCCATCAGACGGTGGTCTTCCTTCACTCCAGCCTGTTGTCTGTGCAGTGTAGTAGCCGAGTCTTCCTGGAGGCTCCGCCCTCCTGGATCCGCTGCCTCACGTCACACGACATCGCCACAGTCGTACTCCACCCGCAGCAGCCATGATGGTGGGTTTTTCTACAATTACTGTAACCCTGCTAAGGGTTTTAATGGGCAAGCTTTTAGCGTCGTCATTTTCACGGCGAAACGGTCGGTGTAATGTCTCAATCATGCACGTTGTGATTTTTTTCTGTCTCTTTTTTGACAGCAAGAAGGGCTGGACGATGGTCCCGATTTCCTCTCCGAGGAGGACAGAGGAGTAAGTTCTTTTCGGTTTTTTTGTCTCCTATTTGCAGTATCTTCCTGTTTACCGGAGCATTCTCGCCTCTTTATGTCCTGTGCAGTTTCGGCTAACGGCTTTGTGTGGTCAACAAACAGATTAGCCGTGTCAGTCACGTTCAATGTCGCTGGAGTGCTACAAGCTATTAGCAAAGCCTCTGATAGTCAGTTGACTTCCTACTGGCTGCTAATCAAGATTCTGTGGGAAACGCAAACATGCATAACGATTAGCCGGTTTAAACCACTGACAGTAGGTTTAGCCAGTGTTCTAACAGCGGAAGTCATGTATTTTATGCAATGAACGTTAATGTACTATTTATCTGCGAGAAGCCCCCCTATCTCTTCCACTGCACACAGACAAGCTTGGGCTGCACCTTAGGCCAGCAAACAAAGTTGAGAGAATGAAGAATGAAGTCTGTTAGCTGTGCGTCTCTGGCAGGCTGTTGGTGATGCTCAGTTTTCATGGCTTTTGTATTGCCGGTGGTGCTGCATAGTTAGCATTTTATCTGCATTTGCTTTGCACCTGATGTGTGGTGGCCCCCACAGTTATTTGGACATCCTTAAAAAAACGAGTTTTGCAGCATTATGTATTGTAATGCTGTATCGATTCTCAAAAACGACGTCTATTCTTAAAGGAGACCTGTTATGCTCAATTTCAGTTTTCGTAATTGTAATTATGGGGGCTACTAGAATAGATTTACATGCTTGACTGTTTCAAAACACATACTGTACCTCTCTATTCAGCCTCTGTCTAAAACACTCTGTCAGAGCTCCTGTGTCCTTAAGCCCCACCTCCTGCCGATCCCAGTGTCCTCTGATTGGATTGTGTTACGAGATGATGTCATCTTGCAATGGAGCAAAGGGCTGGATTCGGATTAGGCGTTTTCCTGCTTTATAACTCTGCAGACCGTTTACATGCACAAAAAGCTACATAACACACTAAAGGAAGCATAATAGGTCTGCTTTAACTAATAGTTTACATGCAAAGATTGGTGGCAGACAGCGGTTCGTGTTGTGTTTAAACCCAGACTACCTGATAGCTGTGTTGTAATCTATCCTCAGCCATTAGACTCTTTCACTCAAACAAGTAGCATATGGGCCACCGCTAACTGGCAAACCTATCCATATGATGGTGTTTTTTATACTATGAAATTAAAATTATAGTTTAAAATCAGCTTGCTTAGAGTAATGCAATGTATTGTATTGTAAACTGTGTATCATGATACTCATCGCGTTGCCAGGTTCTTGCCAATATGCAGCCCTACAAGTAGACATTATCATGATGCACACATCACAATATGGTATTTTTATCAGACAGTAAGACCCCATTTATAATACTACCAAAAACTGTGAATGTCCTAGTTTGTATTCAACCTTTCATGTACTGCTCTGGAGTAAATCCAGTTAAACTGGACTAATTATGCCCTTTTTAAAGCATGTAGCGTAAAAGTACTGGTGATATCCACCATATGCACAAAAAACATATTATGACATAATATGTTATGATAACTGTAAATTACTGCCATAATTCCCAAATTAAACTACTGGAATACTTTAATGTTCTTTAATTTAGTGTATAAAATGTTTAATACAATCAGATGATAGCGGCATGTTAGACTCCTTGGATAAAGAAAGCCTGGAGAAGCTTTCACTAAGAAGACTGAATTAAAGGTTCTGTGGAAATGTCAGTGTCTGGACTTGTCTGGATTCTTACAGTGGTGCTGGTGAGCTAGTGTGTATTGATAGGATCATTAACTCAGAAGTGTACAAAGACATGTTGGGTTTGTGTCCTAACACAGTGAACTTCAGTATATTACATATGTTGAAATACTTTTTGGGGCCACTGTACATGTGCA
The DNA here is from genome assembly GCA_034552555.1 of Semaprochilodus insignis. Taxonomy (NCBI): domain Eukaryota; kingdom Metazoa; phylum Chordata; class Actinopteri; order Characiformes; family Prochilodontidae; genus Semaprochilodus; species Semaprochilodus insignis. The sequence goes on along the minus strand of CM067483.1, from coordinate 22,077,330 downwards.
CACATTATTTAACTTTGTTCCAAGGAAATTGTTAAAACAGCACTGCAAAAATATCTAAACTGCTGCCGCGATCAAAACAAAATCATCCCACAGCAGAACAGTTATGTGACACACATTGAGGACATAAAAAAGTTTAAATCTTCAATGTGATCCACAAGTGGAAAAAGTGTGGGAGAAGTGAAAATGAGAACCTTCGCTGTCTGGTTGTGTCTAATTCAACATGGTTTACAGCCCAGGGCCGTCAATGTGGATCTTCAGACCGATGCTACACTACAAGTGGACATTTCAGATGCTCTGAGTGAGAGAGACAAAGTGAAGTTCACCGTCCATACTAAGGTAAGCCTGTTCGTTCGGGAAACAGATGTGTTTCTGTTTTGGTCCCTGGGACTGGACTGTCTGAAGGGATTCTGCCAAAAAAACTTTCTTCAAACATATGCAATTACATTATCTGCGAAAACAACGGTGGAAAAGTCTAGCTTGAACTCCTTGTGTTCTTGCTGTGAACGGTCTTGTTTATCTCCAAGTCACATTTAAATATTCAGCTGGTGTCTTTTGCTGAAAATGCTAGAATACTGTTGAATAATGTGTAAGAATTTATCATGTACTTTCTGCTTCTCCAGAGCACTCTACCCAACTTCAAGCAGAATGAGTTCTCTGTGGTGAGACAGCATGAAGAATTCATCTGGCTTCATGACTCCTTTGTAGAGAATGAAGAATATGCCGGTTTTATTGTAAGTATGACAATCACATAAGTATATATAATCACACAGGTCATTTCTGTTCTAAGATTATGTCTATAGTAGATGTCAATCAATCAATCAATCAATCAAGTACAAATGGGGATTTTGCTCCAGTGGAGTTGGCCAATATTTTTCATGTGCATATCTGGCAGTGCATAACACACAAACTGATCCAAATACACAAAAAAATAGAAATTAGAATAAAATTAAACTTCTTATAAGGTTATAAATTGGGGGCTAGAGCTACCAGACTTAGCAGAAATATAGCATAGAAATACATAGAAATATAGCAGTTATTTGTAGAGTTACAAAAGCGGTAAAATAAATAAAAAGGAGATCATTTAGTAAAGAAGCTCAGCATCACTTAAACATTCTGCTCAGTATTGATCTTGTTTATGGTAAAATCTAAACATCTGTAGGTTGCCAGTAATTATTTAAACCAAATATCTGCGGATGCTTATAAGGCTCTTGCTTGATCCCTAATCTTGATTATATTGTTAACATTGTCTTTTCACTGAAAAAAAGTTCAGTGTGGCAACTGATGGATGGTGCCCCATCATAGAACTGAATTTAGCTAGTAGTAGTCCAGTGAATCATGCGAAACAGTAATAACGACATTGGCCCACTTCTCCAAAGGCATCACCGCACAGTGATCCCAGTAACGTGACACATTTATCTTTTTGAGAGCTCCTTTCAGCAGGCCATTATATGCTACCAGTAGAATCCCAGTTCTCTACTGTTTAATTGAAGATGGCATCCAGTACAATAACCAGTATCTGTATTGAGTTGTTATGAGCAGAAAATGCTGTATCTGTACTTTAGAGGAAAGAAATGACTCAGATTGAGTATTTCTAACAAATCTAGCATGAAATGTTGTTAGATGGGCATTTCTTCCTGAGGGGTAGTAAAGTGTTTGAGGAGTTTGAGCTTGATGGTCTGCTTTCAGATGCTCATCTTAAGTGAAGTGTTTGATTTAAAATACTTCATTTTAAAGCTTAGTAGTTTTTAAAGAAGAAATATGGTATCAGTATAGTTTCGATATTGGTATCAAAATCAGAAAAGAAGAACTGGTGTATTGGTTTATTTGCAAAGGTACCCGTTGTATTCTGTAGAGTAGAAGACAAAATAAAAGAAAAACTGACTTTTTGCTACTTGAAACCCCGATTGAGTAAGATGATGTGGCGTTATAAGTGAATCAGTGACTGAGGTCTGCTGTTAAAGGAAAAGAATTTGGAGTTAGGGGTGGCCCTAGGAAATTGCTGTCCAGTCTTATGGTCTCTGGTTAATGTTCTGCAGCATGGGTCACTCTCTTGCTGTCTGATTTATTGCCCTTTCATTTGGCATACACTTCAGACCCAGGGAGTCATGATTCTTGGCACTGGAAAGCATTTTGCACTACCATCACATCTGAAATGAATTATTCATGCCACTTTACAATGTGAGAGATTGCTTTATGCATTTGCAGACTGCCACAGTGAACACTGATATCATTAGTATGCTCTAACCGCATTACTCTCTGAATGTCAAATGACAAAAGGATTTTTGGAAGTATAAAGATCATCAAAATTGTTACATGACTGATGGCGTGTCGTTCATTCTCAGATTCCTCCTGCTCCTCCGAGACCAGACTTTGATGCCTCGCGAGAGAAGCTACAGAAGCTAGGTGAGGGAGAAGGCTCCATGACCAAGGAGGAGTTCACTAAGATGAAACAGGAACTTGAGGCGTAAGTCACTTTCATGTAGTGGCTTCATGTGTATAGTTCACTTTGTTTTCCGAGTTGCTTTGATGCAGGCTTATTTCTGCAATACTGGAAGTAACGTGTATTATGTTGCAGTGAATACTTGGCCATCTTCAAGAAGACTGTGGCAATGCATGAAGTATTTCTTTGCCGTGTTGCTGCCCATCCTGTCCTGCGCAAAGACTTGAACTTTCATGTTTTCTTAGAGTACAACCAAGATGTAAGTGTCACTTCTTCACTGGTGTTTAAAAGTATGCCTGTTCTTAGGCATTGCCTTTGTCTAGCTGTAAATCAAAACTCATGATTTATTGCAACACATAAGCCTTGAATAGAGGTAAACTGACTTGGACATATTGCTTGTTTCTGGCATTTTCAGCTGAGTGTGCGAGGCAAAAACAAGAAAGAGAAACTGGAGGACTTCTTTAAGAATGTAGTGAAGTCTGCAGATGGAGTAATAGTGGCAGGAGTGAAGGTGAGATCACCCTGCTTTCAGACATGTGACTCAGTCATGTGAGAGGGGATGAGGGTGTGAAGGGGAAAATTATTGGTCTGGGTAATGATTTACTTATGGTTGCTTAGGGTTCTTTAAATGTTAATTATGTCTCTGAATAATCTTTTCATACTTTAATGAACAGCACACAGTTCTGAATGTGTTGACAGTAGGACCCCTTTCTCCCTTTGAATACAGGACGTAGATGACTTCTTCGAACATGAGAAGACATTCCTTTTAGAGTACCATAACCGCGTCAAAGACGCCTCCGCCAAATCTGACAGAATGATCAGGTCTCACAAAAGTAAGTTTCTTTTCCCCTTCTGGTAACTGACACATTTTAAGGTAAGCTCTTCACTTACATGCGCTTTACACTTTCAACTTCTATAAGCACAAAATTAGCATTTTTAACATGTGAAAAAACACAGCAATTGCTGCTGAGAACTGTTGTAGTTCACCCACACTTCGGGGTGGCTTGTGCATTTGTGGTACTTTGAAAAAATGGACTGAAAATGATCCATCTCATACTCTACTGCAGGTCAAACTGATATAACTAAGGACCATACATGCAACTTAAAGTCAATTCTCCAAAAATGGGACGTGTGTCATGTTTCAGTGTTTATGTTATGTACAGTATTTTATGTCTACTCTGTTTTGCATTAATTTGCTTACAAATGTGGAAACTGGTAAGTGGAGTTTTCTCTGCATGTCTGAGCAGAAAGGCCACACTTCATGTCTGATGATATATAGCTGTGTCAGTATTATTTGGAATCATGTTGATTACTCCTCATGAACAAGTTCTCTCTGTTGACATGCTGTTCATTATGGCAACTAGCAGTTTAAGCCAAGTGTATGTGCAGTCACCTGGCATGTCACTTCTTTCATCAGCTGTCTCCTCTTTGGTATGTAAGTCTTGGTTGCAGTGTTTTCTTTTCTTTGGCAGTGAAACATGACACACTGATGTGGAGAATTGAAAGACAGAGTGAATGCTTTTTAAGTGAAGGAATGAATTGCTTGAGTCAGTACATGAATGAGCACTGGCCTTGAGTTTGCAGAGCTGAGCACTGTGCTGAAAATCTGTCTGCTTCATCTGAAAGTGTAACGGGGATCTTTTACAGGTGCTGCAGATGACATCAACAGAATTGCCTCCACGCTATACACTTTAGGGACCCAGGACTCAACGGATGTGTGCAAGTATGTAACGTTTTTTTCCTCCCTTTATCTGTGATGGATCGACCTCTGCTGCTGTGTGTATACGGTTTATAATATTTGTAAGCCTCATTGAAGCATATCTCTGTGTCCTCTAATGTTAAATTCTTCTTTTTTTTTTTCATTTTAGATTTTTCTTGAAAGTGTCAGAGCTTTTTGAGAAAACACGGGTATGTGAATGTCTAGCATTTTTAACTATTTATGTATACGTTTTTCAAGTAAAGAGGAATTCCGCCAATTTCTCAAAATGTCTTCATTATTCAGTTATTGAGAGTTAATTTTATCTAGAACAGAGCATTTCTACCAAACCACTCTGGATGACTTTTTTTTTCCAGCAATATAAATATGCAGAAATTCTGAAAAGAAATCTCAGTTGAATTCCTAATTTGATTATTTCATATTTAACTGACTATGGTGATGTTCATTTCATATTCAGCTCTAACTATGTACTGTTGTAAAGCTAGTATGTGAATTGTGGTGCCAGCAAATTTTTCAAATTAAGCCTTAAGAATGTTTGAAGAGAGATCTGACGGTAGCCCTACTTGTATAGTAGTCTTTCAAACTCTTAATGAGGAAGTGCCTTAGAACCCTTTTCTCTTTGAAGAAAGAGGCAGCTAATTTGGTGCTGAATGCACAGTGAATGTCAGCAGTTTTACACCAACACAAGGATCTAGTAATTAAACACAACACGCCAAGGATCATAAGGTCACCTGCTCTCTTCCTGTCAGTCCATCTCATGGTGTCTGTATGTTTCCTGCATAGAAAATTGAAGCACGAGTCGCTGCTGATGAGGACCTAAAACTTGCTGACTTGTTGAAGTATTACCTCAGGGAGTCGCAAGCTGCCAAGGTATGCTGTCTGCCCCTTAGCCCTCATATCACATAGCAAGCCATTATAGATGTTGCTTTCATGATTATGTATTCTGTTAGATTGCACCATGTGTGATAGCAGGCTTAGCATTTCATGTGTGGTCAAGAATGTTAGTTTTGTGTTTGAGCAACAGAATTGAGTCGATCTGTCCTTCACTGCCCTTCAGGACCTTCTGTACAGACGAGGAAGGGCATTAGTAGATTACGAGAATGCCAACAAAGCTCTGGACAAAGCCAGGGCCAAAAACAAAGACGTCCTTCAAGCAGAAACCACCCAGCAGGTGTGCTGTCAGAAGTTTGAGAAAATCTCAGAATCAGCTAAACAAGGTACTTGTTGACGTTTTCTTTCATTGTAATTTTTTTACATACAACAGTATTGTATTTCTTATTGATTATAGTCTTATTGTAAAAAGGAATGTTTGCATTAAGTATGAAGCTGCTTATGTGTGGACTTTTTCTCCAACCAAAACAGAACTGATAGATTTCAAAACAAGAAGAGTAGCAGCATTCAGAAAGAACTTGGTGGAACTAGCTGAGCTCGAACTCAAACATGCTAAGGTAACTTTTATTCCATTATTATTTGTTCAGATTCCTTTTTTAGAGGAATAACTTCAGTTAAAGTTCTTTTTATGTCAATGAATATATTAAAGTCTGACACCCTCTAACATCTAAAGACAGTTTTTAGTTACAGACTATACACTAGAAGACTCTGAAAATACTTTTGAAAGACTAAAGTCTGACATTGTCACATATCCACGACACTATTTGCATGAGCCAAAACTAAAGGCTTGTGATAACATTAAACACGGTTGATTTTATTGGAACGTCAAAATGAGAAAAAGACTGAGCTAAGATAGCTATCCTGCCCACCTTACACCAAATGATGTATCTGACAGGAGCATGCTGCAACTTTAGCACGACTCGCATAATGGAAATTTGTCTGCAACAGTGAAATCACTTAAAGTCGTTTGGTGTGAGGCCAGCATGTTACTCATGTGACGGAGGAATATCAGAACCTCATATTGTCACGGCACTCACTGTTCACTCTCTTCTTTTAAAGGGTAATCTACAATTGTTGCAAAGCTGTCTGGCTGTTCTAAAAGGGGACACTTAGACCCTAGGACCAGGTTCACTGTCTAGGGCTTTCCCTGCTTTGGTCCCGTCTATATTTGGAGGATTGGAGGAGAGAGCATACCTGGGGTCTGTTTGTCAAGAAACATCTGTATGTATCACAACCAGAGACACCATACTCCCTCCACTACCCCCTTAAAAGTGACGCGGCCTACTGTGGAAGATTTCCTAAGTCCACACAGCACAAGTACCAACAAATTCATTTAATCACGTCTTGTAACTTCTGATTGTTAATTGACGTTTTTCATGGGAATTGCTTCATGAACACATTTACGTTCCTGTAATTTCTGTCTAATTGTTTTCTTTTTACTTGTTTATTTTTGCTTATTGTAATCCCAGAGTCTTTAGTTTCGGTAATCCTTTTGTATGGATGCTGCTCAGTTGTCTTGTTCAAGTTGAGCTGATTGTTACTATGATTAAAGTGTATGGTCACTCAAAGCCTTGTACATGTTGTATCAGTTTTCACTGTATTGCAGTTAATCATCTTAATCAGACTCATAGTTTTTTGTATTACTTTTTAGCAAAATTAATACTTTTTTTTTCTTTTTTTCCATTCCTGAAAAATAATGGGTCATTATGTTTGCCTTAATATGTAGACTAATCAGATATTGTACAAATCATAAATGAATACATTTCTTCTCCCCCAGGCTTTTTAAGTGCACTGTATATGAATGTGTTTTTTTTTTTCACAGTTTGTGACCAAAGCTTCCATTTATTCAGATGGAGGAATGCTGACATAAATAGTAAAAATGATGGTAAAATGATAATGAACATGACAAAAATAAATAACACTGTTTACCTTATGTGATAGAATTCATTTCATGTGAGTGAAAATGCTCAGCATGAAGAAAATAATGTTCATTTTTTTAACAGTCTACTTAAACTAACAGTTGCTCCAAAATAGAATTTGTCATTAAAGTAGCTCTGTGTAAGTGGTGAGACTGGGTATTGCAGTATAGGAGGATTGTAATAACTGCTGCATCATTTAAGGTGGAGTAAGAAGCTGACTTCAGCCTCATAGTTTTAATATGGAAATGGACTAATAATTATCCCTGAAGTTTCATGCACTGAGATACCAATAAAGGCGCTATGGTAGGACCTTTTGACAAGGATTCTTCTTTTCCTACGTCTTGCGACCTATGCTATAGCATCACCAAATTCAAGGCACTCTCTACAGCCAGGAGGTGGTTTGTTCGTTCCGGACCACAGCAGCAGCGTTGCAGCTCTACGTGGCAGCCTGGGTTGGAAGACAACCTGCTCTCCTGTAAAAAAGATTTGTAGTTATAGGTAAAACATAGTTTTGTATACTATATTCCAATTCTGCTCATAGATCCCCCTAAATGTTACACACTGTGCCTTCAACAGGCAGTCTGTGTGTATTAACATATTGTTGTGTGTATTAATGTTGTTCTATTTAGATATGAAGAAAATTCCATTGCTTGATATTTTATGTTCATTTGCACAAATGATTGGGCTATACATATTTGCCATCAGTATTGGCCAAGATCAGAATCATATGATTGTGCTCTGTGATCAGTAGGTCTGTGTTATAATTTTATGACAAATTTTATGGCTGTGAATTTTGTAACTATAAACGACATGAGCCAAGAATGTGCACTCTGTACTTGCGGTGGATCAAAAGAAGGCCAATGAGGCCAGCGCCAAATGACCTTTGACCCCAAGGCCTGAAGCTCAATGACTTAAGACAATCCACTACAGATGTTGAAATTAAATGAACGGGGAGGTATTGAATACATATAAATGACTAAATACATTAAATAAAGAAAGAACCTTAGCCCATAGACCCCAGTCTCATTCACAGGTAGGCTATTTAGTCCATTCACACTGGTATTTATACTGCAACTTTGGCTAATAGAAAGTACTGTAAATGTGCTGACATTATGTTCATATAAATTAAAAATGTACATAGGCCAATTTAGTTATAAAAAAATGGGAATCTGGTAAATAATTCAGGCAGGTAACAGAGTTAAGCTGTAGCTTCAAATGACTTTTATTTTGAAGCATCGCATTGAAAATAAAATGACCCGGAAGCAGTTGGTACTCCTATCACAATATTTGCCGTTTTCAGAGCGAAGGGAAAATTCTGTTTTATTTTTCCCTCTTTTTAGTTTACAAAAATGAACCGAAAAGAAGAGTATGATTCTTACGAGATTGAGGAACCAAGTGACGAGGAGAGAGCAGACAGGTAACTGATCAGCATTTTGCTGGATTGTAATAGTGTTGTAAACACAACCAGCGTGGACGTCACTGTATCGTTTATCGTGGTATCGTAGTTCATGTTGCGGTCTACACTCCATATAACATTATACATGTATTCCTTAAGATCAGCAACTGTGCTCGGAATCTGCCTTAAAAAGCACGTTTAGCTTCTGGTTCTCCCACACTACACCATGCAAACAAACACAGAGAGGTAACCGTTCTAATTAGTGAATGCCACCAAACTTAGTTTAGGAATTCAACCGAGCACATCGTTATACAATCTCCATAGAACACAGCTACTAATAACCGGGAACGCTCTTGAGCAGCTGTTTATGAGTCTAGGGTCACCATGCCTATCGTCATGCTTTGGCTAGCGTTATGCCAAAAAGCATTGGTTTGTGGTGCTGTTGAACTGCGCTCTTTAGAGTGATGGAGCTCCATCCAGTACATTTAGGTTAAGCTGAAGCGGTGTTTAAGATCCAGAACTACCTAACCAACGTCAGTACTGAAGCTCACTAAGACTATTGTGGCTGAATCCAATCAAATCTCAATAACTGCTAATGTAAGGCCTAATCAGAAGTATAGAGGCTGCTACTTTATCAGTTATGTTAGCTTGGCATACTTCTTTTGGCCCATTTATTATGGTGTACATCATGATATCATCAATTATGAAGGACGACAGGCATTACCAAATTATGTCAGAAATTATATTTTTTAAAAAAATGGAGATATAAGGTTCTATTCAACCGATCTCAACAAATGACTTAGACTTTCTTGGTATGTATTGTCCTTTAGCTCTGAAGATGAGCTCGACATTCTTCTTAATGGAACACCAGATCAGAAGAAGAAGCTCATCCGCGAGTATCTGACTGGAGAAAGCGAGTCATCCAGTGGTGATGAGTTTGAGAAAGAGATGGAGGCAGAACTGAGCAGCACTATGAAATCCATGGAGTGCAACTGGACCCTTCCGTCAGCTCAAGGTTTTCATTACAACTTTCCCTATTGAAGCTGTGTCCAAACTGTGACGGATTTTTGTGATTATTCATAGAGAGTCGTTTTCAGTTGTAGGTGAGGCCTCTCAAACTGGTGGCAGTGCTACAACACAAAACATGGCAAGAACACACCCTCAGTATGACAGCATATACTTTGATTCAGATTCAGATGAAGACACCCAAGCTGGTAAGGATGCCAGGAAAAGAACTAATTCAGCAATGCTATGTGCTGTCCCTTACAGGCAGTACTGATTCTATATTTGATGTCTTTCAGGTGTGTCTCAGAGTCAGAGGAGAAAGCAGCGTCTTATACTTACAAATGATGAGTTACTATATGACCCAGATGAAGATGATCGGGATCAGGCATGGGTAGATGCCAGAAGAAAAGAGTAAGGCTGGCACTGAAATACTACAGTAATGCAACTACACAAACTAAACTGTACAAGCTCATGTTTTCTGCATATGCGTTTGTATGGATACAGGTACAGAAGCCACAGAAGGACCTTATCATCTACAGAGAAAAGAAACAAATCTCGCCCTCTCCCAAGCAGTGATGCTGTCCTCAACTGTCCAGCTTGTATGACCACACTATGTCTGGACTGTCAGAGGTGAGGGTACTATTACACCAGTTCACTCCCTATTTTGGTTTGTCATATTGTCAGTGTCATATCAAAATATGATTTGAAGACAGCACACACATTTTACTTATAATGTTGTTGTTTTGTTTTTTTTGTACACAGACATGAGAAGTATAGGACGCAGTACAGAGCCATGTTTGTGATGAACTGTACAGTAAGTAAGGATGAAGTACTGAGATATAAATCGGCCAAACAGAAGAACCGCCACAGGAAAAAAAGTCGTCAGGACCCTGTGGCCACATCCACAGAGACAAAGGCAGAGGGAGAGGCAGGTTTGACTGACTCCAGGCTGAGTGGAATGGATGAGGACGAGATATATCATCCAGTCAAGTGTACAGAGTGTTCCACAGAAGTGGCTGTATTTGATAAAGATGAGGTCTACCATTTCTTCAACATCCTAGCAAGCCACTGCTGAACAGATAATGTGTGTGATAATGTGGCACAGGACTTTATTTCTAAAATCACTGTCCACAGGTCGATTATGAAACACAGATGGGGGTGTTTTAGAGAAGGTTTTGACATCTGTATCCCTACATGTTAATGTAAAATATTTTAAGAAACACATTTTCCTTTTTTAAAAATTTTGTTTACTTAAGTGATGCAGGACCTGGACATTTGATAGTCTTATATTGAATGACAAAATAGAAATAATATCTCACAAATACTTACAAACAAACAGACTCTGTATTCTTGCATTATTTGAATAAATCTTTTTTTTTTTGCCATTTCAAAAAAGATTGTGTTTTATAATGGCTGACTTGAATTTATGGACTTGTAGACAGTTGGGTTCCATTCCTAACTTTAATTATAACTGATAACGTACTGATACTACTCAAGGTCTATAGTTAATATCTGTTATAGGTATTTGTCCTGATGTTTAGCTGTATTGTGCTCACTTCCCTTATACTCACATTTACAGTCACTGACTGTGAGAGTAATTTCCATGTTTGGGGTTGGGTTAGCATAGTGACCCACAATGTAACATATTTCCCACTGAAATTACACAGGTAAACAAAACCAGCGATTCAGAGGGCAAATGCAAATAAGCTGCATTCCCATTGGGTGGTGGATGTATACAGTTCAAGGTTCATGTTACTTTGTGACTGGTCATCAGGCAGAGCTGACAATTCTAGAAACTAGAAGCACACTTTAGATTTCAACTGTTCACTTCTTTGTTTTTCAGCAGTAGGATAAATGCAGGTATACCGCCATCTAGTGTCCGCTTGCGAAAATTAAAAAGTCTCCAGTCCTCTTTTCCCTGCCGAAAAACATCTCAGACCAACATGCATTCTATGCTGGTTTAAACTGGTCTCTGTTGGTTTACGATGGGGGTGTGAGGGCTTCAGTTATCTGGCTGAGAAATCTTACTTTGTTAAATATCGCCCTGGTCTAGTACTGATCTGGTGCTGGTATGAGTGATCACCATGGTCATGCTGGTTGACCAGCCTATCAGCATCAAAACACAACAAATGCTAATTTTGTGGGTGACCGGCATATTCATTTCCATTGTCACTGTCCAGCATACCAGCATCCGAAACACGGCATGTGCTGGTGAGCATCCATGCTGCTGTATGCTGATTTTTCTAACAGGGCCCTTTGCTCTTGCTCAGTTTTCTCAGAACTGTATCACGGAAAGTCTTTGGCACAGTTTTCTAAATGAAAATGGCCATTTCACCCTCAAAGCTTTTAATTAATTTTGCTTCTCGAAACGTGTCTGCCTGGGTAATATTTACTCCCCGTTTTCTCGTGTTTTCCTATTATATCTAGCTCCACAGTTTAACTCTCGGAATAAAACCCGCTCTGCACAACATCCAATCACAACGTTGTATGCAAATGAGCATGTAAATACAAACAGCCACCCCACTCCGAAACATCCTATGGGGTAACAGCAGATTCGTGAGTCATCATGTCGTCACTAAGCGTTTCCACCAATCACCCTTACGTGAAGAAACCGGAAGGGAGCGGAGGAATCGAGACGAACAAGGAAGGAACATGGCGATTGGAGATGCTTGGAAACAAATATCTTGGTTTTACTACCAGTATCTTCTTGTTACAGCACTATACATGTTGGAGCCTTGGGAGCGAACCGTCTTCAGTATCCTTTTTTCATGATTTTTTTTTGTTTTAGTGAAATACTGTGTTATTGTTATCCTACGTCAACCTGATTAGCCAACAGCTAGCTCTGTAGCTACAGCTAGCAACAAGTGAGCGAAATGATTAATAATCACCTGTCAGCTTGGCAGATAGTATTTATGATTGGCAGAAGTATTTATGTTATGCTCTAGATTTTTATACCGATTACCAACGTTTCATTGATGGTATGCTCTACGTCCTCGGCTCACCTTCGTCACACTACTTAAGTAAGGTGTGTTGGCTGTGAAACTTAGATGGTGTAATTATCTTGGGTGATTCATCAGGACATGGTATTAGATCACCAGTAACACTAACGTTTTGTACAGTTACTAGAGCTACATCTGCGCTAAATGAAAGTACTATAATTACTATAATAATGTAGCTAATAGTCCTAATACAATGTAGAAACTAATAACTATTGATAGTTAAATAATCTGAACGCCGATCTTCATGACCCGGTGTAGCACCGTACGATGGGACTAGCATTCTGGCAAGATCTTCAGATCATTATCCTCCATTAAAATCCTAAGGCATATGACTTGGAGATCACAAGATCTGCCCATCGCCTACGGGAACGTTCCCACGTCATCGCATCGTTTCGCCATCATGCGGAAGAATTGCGTTCGTGTTTCACATTAAGACCTGACCTATATGCATCACGACAAAACTGCTTAAAACCCGCGTAAAGTGAAGCTACTGTGTGTTTTATCTAAATGACTTTTCGATAAGCTTTGCAGCAACGCGGTGAATTCCGGTTCAGAGTGTTTTCATTCATTGCCCTGCCAAACCACGCCCACCGCTTTGTGAGCTTGTAATCCCACATTTAGAAGTTATTTGTTTATAGTAAAGTGGTTTTATATCAGTGGTTTTATATGTTGTATTTAAGCTCACATAATAGTTGAAGTAAACTAGGATGAAGAAGTGTACGGTCTAGATCACTTGCTAGCTTATGTGAAAATATCCTGATGGAAACAAGTAAAACTTTGTGTACTGTTTAGCTGAATGTAAAATCTACATGTTCTTGTCCTGTTTCTTTCATTGGAGGTGATATACATGGATCAGCCATAACATTAAAATCACCTCAATGTATCTACACTCTTTATCCATTTAATCAGCTCCATATACCACATAGGTGCACCTTGTAGTTCTACAATTACAGGCTGTAGTCCATCTGTTTCTCTGCATACCTTAGATTTTGTTAGCCCAACATCACCTTTCTTTCAATGGTCAGGACTCCCACAGATCAAGTATTATGTGGGTGGTGGGTCATTCTCAGAACTACAGTGATGTTGTGGTGGTGGTGTGTGTGTGAATCGGAGACAGCAGTGCTGCTGGAGTGTTTAAACAAACTAGAGGATGACCGACACAAACTCTGCAGCAGCAGATGAGCTANAGTATTATGTGGGTGGTGGGTCATTCTCAGAACTACAGTGATGTTGTGGTGGTGGTGTGTGTGTGAATCGGAGACAGCAGTGCTGCTGGAGTGTTTAAACAAACTAGAGGATGACCGACACAAACTCTGCAGCAGCAGATGAGCTATCGTCTCTGACTTTACATGGTAGGAGTCTGTTTTAATAGAGTGTACGGTGAGTGGACACAGCGTTAAAAAGCTATAGCAGCACTGCTGTGTTTAATTCATTCACACAGGCACAACACACACTAACACACCACCACCACATCAGTGTCACTGCAGTGTTGAAAAAAGAAATACACAACCTACATAATACCTGCTCTGCGGTGGTCCTGTGGGAGTCCTGACCATTGAAGAACAGGGTAGAAGAGGATACCAAAGTATACAGAGAATCAGATGAACTACAGTCTGTAATTGTAGAACTACAGCGTGCTCCTATATAGTAAGTGCAGCTGATAAAATGCACAGTGAGTGTGGATACAAGGAGGTGGTTTTAATGTTGTCGCTGATGGGTGTACATATACTGTGCAACGCATTTGAAATAGGAAAGGTAATGTATCATCTTGTTTCAAGCTCCGAGCCAAAAACCCAGTGTAAATCACAAGCCCTGTCTCACTGGGCGGTTCTCCGGTTCTTGTACATGCCTGCGAGCCAGTTAAATGTACCAGGTCTCATTTTGCAGTTTGAAGGCGTGCGTTGGTGAAGACCACCACTGTCCTCAGCATCGTCTTTCCCAATATTCCATGCGATAAAAGCTAGGACTAGTCTTAAGAGCAGGGGTTTGTTTACGTAAGATGATTTTTAGATGTGAGCCAAAATGTATTTATTCATTAATTTACCTTGTCATTGAGTTGCATAATGCTCTATAATCAATACTGAGCCATTCTAGATATTAAATGAGCTAATTACGATGGATGACAAGTTTGCTGGGTATGAATAACCAGTTGTATGTATAATTAGTGCAATGCACAAGTATGTCCCCAACAGTGATATCAACTCCGACTGTTCAGCGTCAACTCCTAACTGCTGACTTTTTAACCAAGACAGCACCATGACTAGTGATAAAGGGATATAGCAAAGATTAACCCATCCCATATGTAGTCCACCCAAGTTTTAAGGAACAATATATTTTAAATTAACATTGTTTTTGTTTAACTTTTTTAATTCCTTGTACTGTTTCTAATCATTATTGCAACACATATGAAGAAAATGTAGAGTGGGCGGCACAGGGGTGCAGGGCAAATCGCAAATGTTTTTGTGAGCAGAACAGCTGGTGAGCAGCCTAGGCCTTGTTTAAAGCTTATTAAATAAACACTTGCACTACTCAAGCCCAGACTCTCTCTGCTTTGCACATGCTTCAGTCAAAATTACTCCACGTGATTAGAGGGAAAGTCGGAATCAATATACCCTCGCTAGTCCTAAAAGCACACTTTTAAACCCAGCGTCTTTAAGGTCTGTTGTTCTATATGCCTGTATCTTGTTGACATCACCCAACTTAGTGATGTCACCACGGTGCCTTTATGGATAGGGCCACTGTGTACAGCTGTAGCCGTTATAAAGTGAACTTATAACTTGTGGCCTTGGATTTTGATGTTAATATTAAATCATTTTAATGGAAGGCAGTGATAGCATGGTTTCTACACTGGTACAAAATATTAACCTTGTTGCACTTTTTTCCCCCTTATTATTATAATAATAACTGATCTTGCCTGCACAACAGAATTTTAGTGATGGTGCTTATGGTCCCCTATGGTCCCCATACTCTGTGTTGTGACAAATGAGTCATTCGTGTGTTCAGTTTATTTTTGGCGAGAGTTACCTCTGTGTGCTGTATTTAAGAACATGTGGAAAGTTCAGTGAACGTTAGTGTGTCTTTGAAACCACTTGCACATCATACTACCCTTGTTACCACTTCTCTATAAATAGTAAAGTTTCTTTAACATCCTGTCAGATTCTCTCTTGGTCTCTGTGACAGCAATGGCAGTGTACACAGGCTATGTGTTCATGCCCAGGCACATCATGGCCATTTTACACTACTTTGAAGTGGTCCAATGACAGACTGAGCTTCCGACACCTTTCAGGATGCCCATGGTTTCCCCCTGGCGGCAAGAAAAAGAAGTTGTCTTGCAGGGCTTTTTACGCTGTGCCTACGATCACTGGAAACACGAACAATTTGATGGGCTGAGATAGTAGAGAAGCACAACGAGGAACCGGCAAAAGAGGCAGAGACACGGATTCATTGTAGTCTTAAAGTCTGTGGCCATGTAGCCCCATGTAAGTGTGCAGTCTCTCAGACGCTGAGCACATACAGCCCTGTTAGTAAATGATGCCTCTTTTTATATAATGCTGACATTTTTATAATGCTTCAGTTTCCTTTGATGGCAGTGGTTTATTGAGATGGTAAATATTTTGTGATAATAAATGTGTATATTTCAACGTATACATATTTGTAATGTTTTGTAAAGACTTATTTTGGCTGGTGATACAAATGAGTTCTGTTTTACCAGCGTACCATTGTATAGATAACCTGTATTTTTTATTTAATTTTTTTCTTATTCATTTTCTGTATGACCCCTTGCAGAGAACTGCCTGTATATAAAAACTCATGAATGTTATTAATTTAAAACTAAACAAGCTTCTCAGGTGGTAACTCTGTGGCACCTCTCTCTATGTGTATTTAAATATTACTTCAATAAATACCTCCTTCACTGTATACTGTATCCTCCTTTCATTAATTTCGTATTGCTTTGACAAAGACATTTTTGAAAGGGCCCATATCATGTATGAAATACAGTTGTAAGTCATTTTATGTGACACTTTTCCAGTTGTCTTTGTCCTTTAGAGCTACACAGACTGTTTATTGTACTGTGCCTTTAAGACTGCTATATGTATATGACATCTATTCTGATTGGCTGCCCTGTATTGTGACTCATCCAAAAAGCAGCCTGGGCTGAAACACTCCTTATAACTTGAATGTCAGTGGGCCCTGCCCATTCACATATGGACAGGCTAAGATGCTAATCTGTGAATGTGTAAATCACAAAAACAGTACGTTAATAATGGGTTGTTTTTGCAGCTTCATGTTCAAAACGGATGACGGACTAAAAGGCGAATGTTATTTTTTGAACTAACCATGCTTACATGCTAGATCCAAAGGCTTTTATTTTAAGTAATGCGAACTGTATTTTCTCATGGTATGGGCCCATTTAGTGATTTTGTTTTCATTGGCTACTGAAGTTGTGTGTCATTCTGTAGTCCATTTTTCAATGGGGTTTTCAGACAATCACCTCCATCACTCCCGGTGGTAAATAAAAATGCTCAGAACTTGATACGTTTTCTTCTGTGTACGTGTTTCTTCTGAATATCACTAGATTCACTGAACCACAAGGTTGTTAAGAGTCATAATACTAACATGGCCAAATGTAAGCTCATTCTACTGCACATCAAATTGACATCACTGAGCTACATGAAAGTAAGGCAAGTGTGACACAAATGGTGTTTTTATTGAGTTCTATGTGATGGAAATGTCTTATGTAAGCAAACATTTATTGCCAGTTCTGTATATAAAATCCTTAGGTAGGATATTTAGATTAGCCTACACTGCCCATGCTACGAGGCTCCCCTGATAGCATGGATGGTGGACCACAATTGGCCTGCTAATGGCAAAGCTGGCAGTTCACTTGTTTTGCTCAGTGTCTTTTCGGGCACCCCGCCAGTGATTGAGCAGAGTCTTAGACAAAATGCTACTTTCATTGCTTGTTTTCCACTCTCAGTTCAACTTACTTACTTTTCCTTCTTTCTTATATTTGTAAATCGTTTCAGTGTCAGCAATATTTTCAACCAAATAATTTTAACCTTAATTTTCTTCCTCTAAGGCGTTTGTAATATTTGTCTTAGTTTATTTTCCAAAATAAAAGTCTGTGTACATTTCCAGTCAGTTTGAGGAGGTTAAAAACTAGTTCGATATCGTGCATAGGACAGTGATTTTGGTGGTCTGAGGGCAGACCAGTAAAAAGGAAACAGTCAGTGGGGTGCTGACCTGATTAAACCAGAAGACTGATATATGTTTGCTATTTGGGTGAAGTCAGCTTCTGATTCACCAGCTTCTTGTTCAAATCTTCTTGTTCCACCAAAATTGGTGCAGCAGTCACAAAATCTGTCACAAACATTAGCATACTGACAGGTTGGTTCTGTGAAACAGCAGATATTAGTTTATGATACGGTTTCCCACCTGTCCAGTAAAAACAGCAACCTCCTTCTTGATCGAATTTTCCTGTTCCACCTTACATAGCACCGCAGTTATTATAATTGCACAGGAGCCAGAATGTAACTATTTAAGCATTTAAGGTGGAACAGGAAGTCGAACAAGAAACTGGAGAATGTACTTATCAGAAATTTGTTTCCAGAATTAAAAGAATAATAAGGATGTTTTCATAGCGTAAATCAGCTTATCAGGGGTCAGTGGTGATTATTAAGCTGCGTCTGTACTAACTGAACCTGAGAGCAAGAGCTTACAGAGCTGGTAAAACAGAAGGCAAAGATCAGCGGTATTTCAGTGAGGATCAGACAAAGAACTGATTACTGCACCATAACCTACATTATTTAACAGACAAACCTGTTTCTTTTTCTTACTTCTTTTCATGTGCCCTCATTATGTAAATGGGAATTCACTATCACACACTGGCAAATCGTGCTGTTTGTGTGGTTTTGAGGAGGCTGACGTCAATTCAGTGCAGAGCAGCATTACCTTACATGTAGCAATTTTCATATTTTGACTCTTTAATGTCCTTGTAATTCCTGTGATCCCGTAAGGATCCCATAATATACAGGAGAAAATTGTACACAGAACAAAATGTATGAACGCCCATTCATTTTTGCCTTTGAAAATCCAGTTTAGACCCAGAGTGCCAAATATGGGCATAACAAGATGACGACACAACCTCAGTGGTTTAACTGAGACACGTTTCCTCCAGGGGTGTGTCTACTGCTGGCCTGAAGTGAGAAATTAGCCATGTGCACCCAGAAGAATCTTCTGCCCATCCAGTGAAAAAATCACTGTTAAGTCCGAATCACACCAAGTCCAATCTTTACAGAAATGCACATACATTAATGCCATCCTTCACTCTGAGTCTGAAACTGCTGGACTGCAATGCTACATAAAAATTTGATTCATTTCTGTGTTGTTCAGATACACTGAAATAAGGCTGACCAATCAGAGCTCTGTAGTCATAGTTGCAGCCCAAACAATCACGTGTCAGGATGGCTTGAGAACAATTCATCTCACTTACAGCGAAGTACAAAAAGCTCACACAACAAGCAACGCCTTCGGTATTACACTCGGAGGTTAAAGAAAATATGGTGGAGCAGCCGAAAGGTTGACGGTGAGTAACATTACAGTGACTGTATACACTGACATACCAAAAGTCATTTTATAGCAGTATGTTAATTGATTGAAGTGGTGTTACCTCAGGGGACGGCTTGGGACCGCCCACACCTGTATAAGTTGTGAGGTGTTAGCTGGTGAGTGAAGTTGAACACTGGCCAGGCAATGTGAATTATTGGGGTTCGAATGGACATGATAGCGGGTTCCAGATAGACAGAGCATTCCAAGTTGTGCAGGCATTTAACATTCCTCGATCCACAGTGTCACACCCCATGAAGCCATGGACCCCAGTTGTCAAGGCACTGTGCAGGCAGTTGTTGGTGCCACATTGATGTGGGGTGTGTTCTCTTGGCATGGGTTGGGTCCACTGTTTCGCCTAAACATGTCATTGACTGGTGCCAGCTACATTTCACTGCTTACTGACCATTTGCACCTCTTTATGGACTTCGTGTACGCCCACAATTATGGGATATTTCAGCAGGATTATGCACTGTGCCTTTGGGTAAAATTTGTCCAGAATTGTTTCTGTAGAGTTCTGACTAAATGGTGTGGCCTGCACATTTGCCCGACATGAGCCTAGTCGAGGCGTTCCACGATCATGCCTCATTCAAACTCTCACCATGAGCATGCTGGCCGGTGTTCAACCTTACTCTCACAACTTTATACAGGTGTGGACATTCCCAGCCCGTCCCCTGAGGCAACCCCGCTTCATAATCAGTTTGCATACTGCTATCCCATAACTTTTGGTATGTCATTGTATATCAAAATTAAACTGCATCCTTGTTTTTATGTCCTATCTAGGAACAGTTATCATCATTTTTGTTGTGACCCACCTAAACAGTTCAAATGCCCACCCAAACATGACATCCTAGTTACACCTCTGGTTTACTCCATAACCTCCAATGGCAGTTTCATGCATCTAGTATGTGATTGATTGTGTTCTTAAAAAAGGAATGGGTTATTGAATATTTTTTGGATTCCTGGAATTTCTAAACATCAACAAATCTTGGTTAAAGTTGAGACTTTATTTTTAAATTGTTATCAGCCAAAGTCAGGGCACCACGGTTGGTGAGGTCAGTCTTTTCCTAGTGCAAACTTGGATAAACACACTGGGGACATTCACCAATATCTTCTTAAATTTGTTCCTGAGAAAGGTCCTAAGAAATAGACCATGTTAGATTTGTGATGTGTTCTTAAACTGTAGAATTGTTTGCACCTTTGTGCTCTTGAGTGTGCATATATACTGTTCTTACCTCAGAACAAATCCCCAATAAGAGAACATCTGTGAGTGACGGAATCTTTTTGAATTGCTTATATGGGTCTTAAGAACAGTTGGTGAAAGAGGCTCAGTTTACTGAATGTGAAAAGATCTTCACTGTTACTCTTCAGTGTGTCGCTCTTATCTTGTTTGTAACTTGTGCCGAATAATGCCACGCCCTTGATAGAATATGGCTAAAGGGGGGATGGTGTTACACTTACATTTTTGAGGGTACCTGACTGTACAGTCTGATCCCACATTCTCCACACACTTACACATATCAAGTGCAGTGTGACATGCTGTCATTTCCATCATTAAAGCTTATACTATGAACAATGAAGAATATACTAAGCTTTTGAACCTGTTTTATTTACATACTTAACTAAGCTTCTTACTCATGTTCAGAGTTTCCAGTAGATTCTAGGCAGGTGCAGTTATGTAGGTCTTGGCTTGATATCTGCGTGTTAATCTTTGAAAGTTTATGTTTAATGTGTAGGAATACGCACAGACATTACTTGTGCGGGCTTGCCACCTGCAGGATATGTTATGGGAGGGATCTTCCAGACCAACCAATGATATTCAATCCACTTCTCAGATTCATCTTGCTGGCATGAGCTCAGAATGAAAATAGCAGCTGGTTACTGTTTAAACTGCAGGATGAGGATGTTCTCACGTACATGCTCAAGGGTTGCCTGGAGTTTGCACCTTATATATAGTGCAAATAGAGTGACCTGCTAACACTGCAATTATAATTGCTCCACTGGGTTCGAGCAGCTGCCTGAAGGTGTTAGTAAACAGGACCAACAAATCTTTATCGGGCCTATCCTGACTCAGTGGCAGTATATAAGGCAAATCTATACGGTGAGTAGGCCTCACCATCAGCGGATAAACTCAGCTGTGTAAAGGTCATCAGAATCACAATTAATGAAACCAGGACTAATAAAATACTTAAGGAATGAAAAATCAAACCTTATGTGATTATGTAGATGTAATTCCCTTGTTCTTATGGAACTGAATAGTCCTGTAATTTCCTTGTAAAGGAATCTAAGTTCATTCCTAAAAAAAACCTTTTAAATGCCTTTTTGTTATAAATAGATATCCATAGTGGTTTTCCAGAAACTGATCCAGTTCCTGAAAAATGACACACCACTGGCACACTACCGTAAAAGGCAAGCTTAAACTGCTGCTTACTATTATGGTGTGGAAAACATGCATGTTCTGCTCCTTTAAAAAGGGTTATTCAGGGTTTTTTCAAGGTCAAGGCAATATTAGTGTGTATATATACAAATGGTCATATACAATGAAAACGGTTGTTGTTGTGTGTGGGTCTTTAAAGAAGTGTTCAAAGTGGTTCTATACAGCATCTGAAAGGCTTCCAGTATGGTAACAGTTATAGAACTTTTTGTTGGTAGGCTCCTAAGTAGAACCCCATTAGCTAAAACTGTCCAGGAAACAGTTCATACAGTAAACTCTGCCGGAAAAATGATCTTAGACCAGCATGGAATTCATGTTGATCCATGCTGGTTTATTCTGGTTAGAGCTGGTTGACCAGCAAAAACTCAATTGCTCAAAACACAACAAATGTCCAGCATCATGCAAGTTTTTCAGCAGGTTATGTGAAGAAAATCAATAGTAAGTATAATTTAAACACTTCAGAAGTAAACCACATCCAACTTGTAAGAAAGGAGAGAGCTTAGTATGCTGGAATAACAACCCAGCTCATGCTATGTAATCAAAAAATAATGCCAGAAAAGTTCAGAATTCCAATTCTGAGGGGCCACAAATTGTCGACAGTTGTTTATGTTCAATTTGAGGTCCAGCAGGGCCTATTTATAACGGACACTAGACCTAAATGACCAAAATGACCATTTGCCCTATACAAACATCAGGATCATGATGGGCTGACGCTTTCACTGCGTCGGAGTCAAGTTCAGATCAGTCTGAAGTGCGACCACAGTCACAGGCGAGTGATTAACTGTCCTCAGACTTCACTTTAAAGCTATCCTCCTTCGGCACTGCCTCCTTCGTACACTCGGGCATTTCGAAAAGTAAAAGCAAAAGCAGCTGCGTGTACAGCACACGTTCCGCACGATCGCGCGCGCCACCGAGCGACCTCTTACCGTTCGAACGAGAAGCAGCGCGGACCACTGAGAGTTTTGAGAAGTTATCGCCCATACGCCTTCTGAACGCATGACTCAGCTGATATGTTATACAGGGTAGCCTGAAGCGCGAGCTACAGTGAACGCGCACGTCGCGTGATAAATGTGGTCTCGGGTGCACGGTTCTCCGTTCACGTAGCGCGCGCGGGCGCGCCCATCCCGCGCGAGAAACGCGAGCAGCGAGACGCGCGGCAGCTCCTTTAGCGCACGGGCAGATGGAGGAGGTCAGGGCGAGGAGCGGCGTTGAGGACGACGCAGTTGGAGAGGGCGCCAGGGGCGCGGGGCACCGGCGCTCAGGGGACAGCACGGAAGACGAAGTGCCACGCGAGCTCCGGCAACCGCGCAGCAAACGGCCGGCCAGCAGCGAGCGGCGGCGACTCAACACGCACAAGCTCGTGCTGCAGTACGTGGCGCCGTGCATGAAGTCGTATGGACTGTGCATCGTGGACAACTTTCTGGGGAACCGAGTCGGAGAGCGGGTACTGCACGAGGTCCGGCGCATCCACGACGGCGGCAGGATGCAAGACGGGCAGCTTGCGTGCCAGACGGGGGGCAAGAGCAAAGCCATCCGGGGGGACAAGATCGTGTGGGTGGACGGAACCGAGGCGGGCTGCCACAACATCGGCTTCCTGCTGTCCAGGATGGACAAACTCATCACGGTCGCAGACGGCCAACTTGGGAGCTACAAGATCAGAGGGAGACACAAGGTCAGCTTTCCAGTATAGCTCTTTAATGTTAGGACGCTTTCTGCCTACACATGTAGGGGCACAGTGAAGCTCCAACCTACACCGTAGCTTAGTTAAGTGCGACTGGTTAAACAGTAATTAAACAGCTAGAAGATGAACTGTCTACAGCACGGGCAGTCTCTGAAAGTTATGTCCCAGCTTGTTTTACAATAAACATACGCCCCTAATTTATGCATAACACTGTATATGCCATATAATAGCTTTGATCTAATGAGGTGCTGCTGTTGTTGTTTATTACAGGGTAGTTTAGGTTAAATAAAAGGTACTAAGGTACTAAGCTGTCACTGGAGTGGCACTCTCAAGGTTAAGTCTTCAGTACATTTAGTTATTGAACATAATTACACTAACGTGTTTTACATACTGTACTGACTCCATACTCTCTGTCTTCACTTCACACTTTTACTTTGTTCTTCTGTTTTTAAGTATTAGGTTATGAAAAGGTACAATCTAAACTTTTCCCCTGGAAAAAATACGTTATACACAGTTTTGTCTGACAGTGTACACAATGAGTTGGTTTCTGTTGGTAGAACGGAGAATATATTTAGGCTGTGTGTGTATGTACATATATATATATATATATATATATGTATGGGGAGTATGGTAATGAGGACGATGTAGACATACTCTTTTGCGACATGAAACAACTGCAGCTGTACACGTTTCCAAGACGAAAAGAGGCGGGGTTGTCATATTTCCCACCCGTAATCCGGCAAGCCTGGTCCGACCGACCAATCCTAACGCTGGGGGAGGACTGAGCCTAGCCAATCCTCACACAGGAAGCGAATCAACCGGCCAATCACAGGAGGCCAGGGACTGACGGAATACGGGTGGGAAAACACGCTCCGCGCGCGTGTTTGGACGAACGTGCAGCGCGAGCAGTAGCCTACATGCGCCCGACCTCATCCTCAATGGCCGGGGGAAGCAGGGGGACGCCTTTACGCGCCGTAACCACAACGTCCAGCACTGCTATATGATATAAACGTGGAAACAAGCGCGATATGAACAACTTAAACCAACCGCCCGTCACCTGTATCCGCCTGTACATACATAACAGACATTTTAGACTTATTACACAAATTAGACTTCTGTCGTTGAACTGTGTCGTGTGGATCTTCTGGTCACGTCCATGAGCTACATTAAGCTTGGATGGTGATTTTTTGGGGGAAACACGTGCTAGTCTCTCGCCTTAGAGTAAAACACAGTGAATGGGTTTGATGGGCGCTGGCAGACTGGTCTCCACCCCCCTCCCTCCTCCCCCGCGCGCTACTATACGATCTGCACGTTGCACATTTCCAAGCAGGTTAAGGAGGCGTGTTTCAGCCCCGTGTATGTATGCAGAGACGCCAGGATTTGCCAAGTAAACAGGCCCAACTCTGATCAGAGTTACTCGTCTTAACCTCTTCTGCTGTTTTCAATGGCTCGGGCAGTCTGAGACTGAAGCGGTGATTGATACGGACAGCACCAGCAGGCTGCAAGATCCTAGTTTGGTGAAGCACGATCGGAGCAGACATGCCGTTTCTTGAGCATCTTGCGGACATGAAGCTGGAGCAGTTGGCTCTGGAGAAGATCGTACCTGCTCTTCTGAATCAAGGCTTCTTTTACGTGGACAACTTTTTGGGCGACACGGTTGGACGTATGGTGCTCGGGCAGGTGAAGGAAATGCACTGTTCTGGGCTTCTGAACGACGGGCAGCTGGCTGGTCGAGGCTCGGGAGTTTCCAAAAGACACATCAGGGGCGATAAGATAGCCTGGGTGAGCGGGACCGAGAGGGGCGCAGAGGCCATCAACTTCTTACTCAAACTCATCGACAAATTGGTTTCTCTGTGCATCGGGCGGCTGGGCAAAAACGTTATCCGTGAGCGCTCGAAGGTAAGAAGGCTTTCTGTCGTTCTAGTTCTCTTATAGAGGCAATTACCCTCAACCAGACAGAAACAACAAAGGCAGAGAGTATTACGCGAGCCAACTTCTGGTTTAACTCAGGGCTAACTTACACTAACGCTCGCTAATGTTTACCCAGGAGGGTGAGGAAACAGATTTTCACTCTCACAATCAAATGCAAGCACATCGGTCACACGGGTTTCCTCTAATGCATGTGTTTTTTCACACGTACGAATCCGTTAATTCGAGTAGAGAGTTTCACTGAGATGCTCTAGGGGGGCGCAGACTGGACAGAGCATCTGTAGTGCACAATGCGCATGCGAACAACCTAGCACGCGCGCCCGTTTTATTTGCCACTGAAACGTGAACGCGCATCGATGACGAGTTTACTTAGCTGATTGGTGTCATCTTGGTGAGCACCATTAAGCTTAAATGGGCCAGCCTGGTTGAGTAAATCCACTTTTCTCCACGGAAACTTGACCGTGTTGAGTCTGTTAGAGGCACAGCTGTTAAAATAACATAACTCAAAATAACTCGTTTAATGACTTAATTCATTCATGTCACACATTTCTATTCAGTCAAACACAGCAGAGTCAGCACACGGTATGTTGTTACCTCAACAAAGAATGCAACTGTTGATGGAACAGCATTGAATTTCAGTGCACTTTATTTCAGTGTGATTGGAATAGAGTTCTCTTTGGATTAACTGTATTCATTCGCTTAAATTCACTTTCATTCATTTTTGTTCATCTAACATGAGCAAAATACTTAAATACACAACACAACCTATGTGTTTACTGTTGGTATGTTTTCAGACTGCAAGTCCAACAACCGTGTTGGTTCATTTTTTGAGTTCACCAACTCCAGTTGCTGGATAATACATTTCCAATACGTTCTTCTGGGAAACAAGTCCAGATGGGACAAGTATTCAGAGTTTGTTTCTGACAGTTAAAATATCTTTCTGTACTGTCTGAAAGAAGAATATCTCCTGAACTGTAATATAGTCACTTGTTCAGGCCAGGGGAAAAAAAACAACTTAAACTGAGTTACTCTAGTGAAATGTATAGGCTGCCTGTGTATTCTGCGAGTCTATAGAATAGAAACCATCATTAAACCCAATTTAAAAGTTGACTACAGCATAACATAATAATATATACTTTTTATGAAGAGAAAAAGATTTCTTTAGCCATTTGGGTAAATTTGATGTTATTTATTTGCACTGTGTTCTATAGCAGTGCCCTCAATATGCACTGAAATCGAAAGTGTGCAGAACTGTTGAAGTCCTAAAATTGACTTGTTTATATTGTTTACTTGTCATAGAGTCAAAGTGTTTTATGTTAATTTTAGTATTCCTCCATTCACTCTGGACACATCTAAACATCTTTTTCTTCTTTTTTATAGTTTCATATTAATATTAGTTTCATAATTAATTTCATATATCTGTCCAGTTGTAGAGTCAGTTAGTTTTGTACATTTATCTTTTTGTATTGTATTGACATGGTAGTGTATATGTTTCTGCATTAGTGAGTCCTGAGATATTTATTTCACATATACACTATTGTTTTTGTTTTTTACTTGTTTCCCCCTAAATACTCAAAATGATTGACTTTGTAAGATGAGTCTGATCTGAATTCTTTCCACTTCCTAGAGCACTTGTGACTTTATGATTTTTGCACACTTACTACAAAGACAGAAGTCAAAGAAATTACAGCATGATAGAGTTATGATGTAAGAGATATGCCATTACATCATTTAAATTTCACGCAAATGAGTAAATATAGCTCAAATGAGTCATTATAGCTCAAATGAGTAATTATAGTCATTCAGTCTGAGTGACTGTTGTGATGTTGACGTAAGACTAATGTCTCAGTATAAATGATATGTCTTTATGAATAGGATTTCATATGTATCTAATACTGCCTTCATATTTTTCTGTTTATTTCTTTTTAGCATGTTTTTATCTTCAGATCTCCAACTTACATTTACCTACAAGGCTCATAATACAAGTAACTTTGTGCTTCTCTCAGATTTTGTCAACACTTCATTGGCTTCATAAATTTATTTAAAATTAAAAATAAAAGTTTAATTATGGTTACATTATGCCACTGTATCAATAACTTGACTGCACATCTGCAGAATATCTGATAAACATATGAACAAATAAGGAAAAACAATAGTTTTAAAAATAGGCCAGTGTATTTATTAGTCATAGCTTATATACAGTACACAAATTCTCATCGTCCACCTTTATCTCCAGTTCCCAGTACAGTTACAGTAGCTGTTTGTTGTGTTGTGGTGTGGTAGGTGATGAATGCAACAGATACGCTGTCAGACCTAGCCATGCGAGAGTGTACCACGAGTAGTACGTGACTCTCCCCACAGCTTCCACTTCACAGGAAGCCGAGGCTGAGGCAACGGGAAGTGAGTAAGTGAGGCGCTTTCACTTTAGTCAGCTGCTGGGCTACATGCATATCTTCCCATCCCCTTAAACCTTCTGCTGCCTTTGGTCAGATGCCCTTGTGTGATCACTGCTGTTGTGTTCTTGATAAAAGCATCTGGAGAAAATACTTAGTACATGAAAAACAGCACCTGGGCAGAAGCACACTTACCACTTGGAGAAACTACTAGAGAATTAGTCTAAATACTTTATTAACATCCAAATAAAAGGTTTTCCTATATGGTACTAGGGCAAATTTTTTTGTTGGCCCGCTGTTTCATGTAGGTACAGTACTTTTGTCACGTACTGTGTTGGTTGTTTATCCTGATTACAGATCTGGAATCCAATTACACAACTCAAAGTAATAAGTGGGAGGCAGCAAATAGCAAAACCGATTGCGGACGTGAAGCTATGAATCTAGTCCTAACCCACATGGGAATGTTTCACATAGTGTGACTGATAGTTAACTGCGTGTGCAGTAGGTGTTCAAAGTGTCTAGAAAATAGAAATAAATAGTTCTAAAAGCAGTAGCGGAAAAAGTAGAATGCTTAGTTGAAATTGCAGCCAAGCATTAGCAGACTACATTATAACTAGTTTAAAAATTGGAACTGTTGGCTAAAATACTGAATGAAAGAATGCAAGTAGTTCGTCACGCTACACTGCTGCTCCACATAATGTGTTTGTATAGGGATTACAGGCGAATCTATAGGGGTACCCCAGCATGGCAGCCTTGAAAAAAAGTACAGGCTGCCATCTGTGATTACGTAACGTTTTGGGGAAGAAAAGTTCCTATAATGGAGCAAGTCAAACAAAAGTTCAAGTTCAAATGAAAGATCCTGTGCTTGCTGTCCAACGGTAGTCTGTAGCTGGAATGCCATGAAAGAGGGCTGGATGTACTTGCTATCTGACCCCTGGGGGAGGGAGCTTGGGAGCTGGAGCTGAATACTGCTGTTGTGTACTGAACTGAGTGCAGGGTGTAGCAGCAGCCTCACGCTCAACACGTAGCACTGTCATTAAACCTTCATAGTGCTGGCAGTCAGCCAGGCCTGCTCTCACTCTCCCCCCACACACACATACATGCACACACACACACACACTCTCCTCCTTCCAGACCTCTCCATACATGTTTACATTGTGCTGTGACGGCAAACCTACGTGTGTGCCCTTATTGTGGGAAAGAGACCATGATAAAAACTCGTTTGCAGAAATGTAAACACAAGCTCAAGTGAATGGCTACTGCTGCACTTGTGTGGCGTGGTCTGTCGAGACGATGATTAAGGGAAAATGGGGTTATGTTTTGAAACAGATTTACCTATCATGTTTGTGATGTATTTTCGCAAGTATCGGTGTGCAGCAAGAGCTTTAAAAGCCTAGATCACTGGCCATTTACAGTTCTAACTACTACTGTCGTCATGATCAATTACTTCCAAACTGTATCTTCTTACTGATTACTGATTACATTTTTAAAGCTGGAATCAGTTACATATTAAAAAAACAACGTTGACTCATTATCCTGAGTCACACACAGATGCTAACAGTTCTATGGCAACAGTGAAAACAAAGAAATAAAATCGTGTTGCTGAAATTAGAATAGCGCCTCAAGTTAACACATAAGCGGTTAGTCATTGTTATATATTAGGTTAGCTTACATGTATTTTGTTACTCCTGGAAGGAACATATAAACAAACTCACTAAACCTGTAAACTGGGTCATGTAGATATACACACATATTTCCTGATCAAATGTAATCACTTTATGAAGGAATAAAAATGTAAGTGTATTATTATAATCAAATGTATTATCATTCGATTAATGTCTGAACTGCAGTGCCAATGGTAAATCACAACTGAAAATTCTTTTGAGTGTAGCATTACTTTCAATCCAGGTCTAGCAACGCAACCCCTTATGTATTTATCTTGGGTTAATTGCTTAAGAGATCAATTTAAAGCTCTAAAATTAAATCTAAGTATTTCAAACTGTTCAAATTAAAACTTAAATCAAACTTACAATTACTATATATATATATATATATATATATATATATAATGGTGCAGATCCAAGAAACAAATATTAAATATTTAGTCCTAGTCCAAATATTGAGTCCTATTTAGTCAAATATTTAATCCAATAGGTTTGACCGGGATATTTGCATACACTAGCGAAGCCAATAGAAAAGTTGAGGCTGAGCATTCTGCTGGCGATGTGTTCATGACATCATGTGTTTAAATGTAAACAGCATTACAAACACCAATCTACCAGTCAAAAGTTTAGAGACGGCTCCTCATAGAAGGTTCTCCTTATGTGTATCTTAATGCTTTACTGTAGAATAAAAGTGAAGACACGAAACTATAAAATAGCACTCATGGAATTATACAGTCCACCTTAAACACCTCCAAAATGGACCTTTACAGGAGGATGAACCAGCTTTCTTNTGTTAAAAAAAAATATATATATATATATATATATATATATATATATATATTTTACATTCTTCTTAAGTGAGGTAGCTTATGCAAAATAAAGAGAAAAGAATAAACCCAAGTAAAAAGTACTGTGTAGCTACATCAGGGCATCTGCTCAGTATTTAAGTACACATTTTAAAGATGATTTTAATACATCTTAAACACTAACTTAACTGGTACCGGAGGTGTATTTTCCTGCTTAAACGTGTGACGTTGTATACTTGTACTTTCTACCTTGCTGAAAATATTTATGAGGTATTTTCCTATGTCCTTTTAAACAGCTTAAACTTCTTTTTCATTTCAGTGTAATTTAGTTACTTATTACCCAAAATAATGACCCAGCACTGTAAAGATTGTACTCCAGACTCACTCAGTTAAATGATTAGGCATTTCAGTAGTAATTTAGTTAAACTGTCTCTGAGCTTACTATCATGTTACCCAAAATAATTACAGAGCGCAAACCCTTTAATGCCTATAATTTAAGGATCAGTGAAACAAAGTGTTCCCACTTCAATTACTTACCAGTGTAAAAAAAAAAAGATAAATTAGTCCTAAAGGTAATGACTTTGTTTTTCAAAAATGTCTGTACTCTCAATTTATTCTCATGTTCCTGATCTACTGTTCTGCTACTCAGAATGCACAATTCCATGACATACACAGTACTTGTTATTTGAAAACACTAAGGACTAAGGAATTTGGCCAAATATAGTATTTACAAACAGCATTTATTATAAGACCCTTGATTTCAGGGTCTTATAATAGAAGGAAATGACTATGCGCTACGGTATAGTCAACGGGGTATATTGCGTGCTAAACTTCGTGCAAGGTCAGAAGGCCAGGTGGGGCCGAGGTGAAGTGGAGGGAGTTCTGCTTCCCGTTTCATTGTGAGAATAAGGCGTGTTGATATTGTGTTGTGTAGGGAAGGCCACACAGCAGGCAGGCTCACAAGCTCCAGGACATGCCAAAGTATGTCTGCCAGACTTTTAGAACTATGTAGAGGAGCCGCAGTTGATTGATGAGGGGAGAGCCTCCAAATAGTCAGATAAGCAGAAAAAGCCAGCATATGTGGAACGTGAGTTTCCTGTTACCCTAAGGACTGTCTTAGGAAAAAAAACACAAGCTTCCACGGTCTTTGGTGGAGAGGGTTTCTTGTACTGCTTTGTGTGCAGTACCACCATATATAACCATGTGCAATATATTAGCAGCTTGTTTCACTTGATAACAAAAGAGCTTTAAATGCACTGACGTGGCTCACAAGTCTGTTGTTTTGTTTGTATTCTGCCATTTCAGGCGATGGTGGCATGCTATCCAGGCAATGGAGCAGGTTACGTGAAACATGTAGATAACCCTAATGCAGACGGCCGCTGTGTCACCTGTATCTACTACCTGAACAAAAACTGGAATGCCAAGGTAAGTTGGATGTTACCAGTCTCTATATTTTGTTGTGATTTGCATGTGCAGTAGATATGCAGTATATAATGCCCATGTTTCTCCTCAGGAGCATGGGGGAATTCTGCGGATATTTCCTGAAGGAAAATCCTACGTAGCTGACATTGAACCTTTGTTTGATCGACTGCTGCTCTTCTGGTCAGACCGTAGGAACCCTCATGAAGTGCAGCCCTCGTTTGCTACCAGGTCTGTGGTTGTGTGCCTGTGTTTGAGTGTAAATATGCCTAATTGTATATGAATCGGTTATTATTTCTATCTAAGAATAAATTACTTACTTTGATTTTGTGTTGCAGGTATGCAATCACAGTGTGGTACTTTGATTCAGAGGAAAGAGCTGAAGCAAAAAGAAGATTCAAAGACTTAACAGGTTTGTTTAGCTGCTGTAAATATGATGCCACCCTTCACTGATAAAGAAATGATGAAGACATTTAAGTAAACAATCCTCTAATTCTTCCAATTCTTCTGTTTCAGCCTCTTCACAAGGCAGCACCACATCTTAGCAGAAGAACTTAAGACACAACCGTGTTCACTGAGAGGATTTTTTATGTGTGATGTATTTGTGTTTTTGTTTATCTCGTTTTGGGGTTTTGGCCCTTTGTGCACTTCAGGTACCTCCTCTCCCCTCCTTCAGCCAAGCCACGATCGTGTTGCCGTCTTTGAAAACTAGAGCTGTGTATACTCTTTGTTTTGCTGCTATGCTTCCCGTAGGAGGATACCTACTTTTCTAAACAAGAATTTCACCACAGTGAATTCAGATTAAGCCCTTATGTGATAATCATAATGATTGAATGGTTTCCAATAAGTGTGTGTGTGGATGAATCGAAAGAATCTATGGCATTTTGGCGTCATAACACTGGTTATTATTCTTTTAAGAATTGTTTGTCTGTGTTTGAAATATTGGCCTTTAGTTATTCTGTTTTGTCACTTAGCCATTTTCATATTTGTGCTTTAAAGTGGTGAAGAAAATGGTTAAATAGTATTTGGTTAGACAGGCTATTGCATTATATGTCATATATAGCAAGTTCATGCATTTTGCTGATGCCTTTACATATGGCGAGCATAGTACTTGTGGGTTATTGTTGTTTTGTTACTCCTGTTATCACCATGTAAATTGTCATATGGACATGCAGTGAACACTACAAAGGCTGAAGACTGTTATGGCCATCTGGCAGTTTAAAGGTATCAGCTGGTATGTCTTGATTTCAGAGTCAGATTTTTCACTTTTTGAAAGGCCATTTTCTTTCCCCCCTGACTGTGTTTGGATTCAAATTACAATATATATAGATATATGTTTAAGATATACTCTGTGATTTTGCAACAACAAACGTTGGCTATGCTGCTAGCATGTGTCATAAGTCTTCTAGTGGATCAAACAAGAGTTTCTACCTTTCTCGAAGAGTTGCTTGAGTTTTTAGGGAAGGACCAGTAATAATGAATCTGAAAAATAGTTTCAAAGGTCCAATGGCTTTGTTTACTCTAAAGTTGTTTGTGTTCATTGGAATCGATATACTCACGTGTCAACAGGTGATAAGATGAGAAAATTGTGTTTAAAAAAAGTGTTTAACTTTTGAGACATCTGACAGTAATGTCTCTGAGAATGAATGTATAATGATTTACAGAAAATGGCTTAAAATCACAGAGCGTAGCTTTAAGACATTGCATTCACCTGGATTAGTCATTACATATTTATACTGGTTACATCTGTATTATCCTATTATTTGCTGTTTTAAATTGTGTACTGTAGGTTAGGTTAGGTAGTTAAGTTGCATTTATTTCTCACTGTTAACATTAGATCGTACAGCTGATCCAGGTGCGCTATTCTTCTCAGTTCTTCTCAAGGTTTATTACTGATAATCTATATTGTGAGTCATTGTATGACCCTGCCCCAAACACTTACACCAATTTCTTTTTTGTTTAAAAGAATACAATGGTTATACGTCCATGTGTTTTAAATAGTAGGACAGCTTGCGTGCTGGTCAGCAATGCTGGTTATGGACACTGAATTAATAATATTGTTGTAAAAACGCCTTTGTTCATTGCTTCACAGCATTTGATGCTTATAAGTGGAAAACATTCAGGTTTTTGTTTTTTTTTTGTTTTTTTTTACAGTGCTTTAGTCCACTTAATGTGAGGTGTTTGTGATATTTGAAATTTATATTTGAAAAGGAATTCTAGAAAGTGTGAAGAGATAGAAATGCAGAACTGTACAGGCATAGGAAACATTGTTGAAATGGTAACACAACCACATTAAACAATGTCACTATTTAGACAGACTCAGTGAGTAAGAGTTCTAATGCCCTCTTGTAAATGGCAAATAAAAAAAATCTTAAATCTTGAAAGATTCAGCTTTTTTTTCTCTGAATGACATCCAACTACATTTCCTGCACAAGTGTTTATGTACACCTACATATATCAATTACATGATCAACAGCATGTGAGGTCCACTTACATCATACCCACAATGTAAGAGGCTCTGGTACAGTGTGTCCCAACCCTGCTCCTAGACAATGTAGTATTATCTCTGCCACGACTACTCAATAAGCACAACCTTATTCCTCTCTTTAAAAGGAAATCCACAGAATATTACTTCAGAAACGTCGGATCCTAGAGAAACTTCAAGGATTGAATTGTTCACAATAGTAGTGACAGGAACCAATATGAGCATAAAATAAAGTTTTAGCCAAAAATATATTAATATATTAATATACAAAGCCATTCATGGTAGAGAGGTACAATGTTTTTTTTGGATAGTTTCACATTTGCACAATTTCACATCAAAGCACTCTGAATTACTTCAATGGCCAAATTACACAGGAGCTTGAAAAACCTGTGAAAGCCCTTCATAAAGTTAAAATGGGGAGTTAGAGCAGACACTAAACTGAGGAGCAGCACATTGAAACACTGCCCTACTGTTATACTGTTATACTGCTACTATTGCTGTAGGGTTATTTGCACTCTGTGTATCTCACACTTTGTGCAGCCCATAAAGTTTGTCAAGACTGCTCCGTGAGTATTTAAGGCACAGGGCAAGGCCTTGTTTCTTTCCTTTTTTGACTCCTCCCCTTGTCCTTGGAAGTCTGCGGACAGCCTTTAAGACTCTACAAACAAGGAGTTTTACTGTGCAGCATTGTCAGCCAGGGTTGTGGTTTTAAATAAAGTACAATTTAAATGTATTAAAATGTATTTATACAGTTCTTTTTACAATGTATGTTGTCACAAAGCAGCTTTACAAAGTCCCCCTTGTGAGCAAGCCAGTGACAACAATGGCAAGAAAACCTTCCTAAGAACTAGACAAAGAAACGCTGAGAGAAACATAAAGTAGACATAAAGTAATAATACGAAATCAGTATAAATAAAAAAACAGGATCCACGTAAGCATTAAACAACTACCCAATGACTCATGTAAGAACTGTATTACAGGCTTATATGTATATATATAAGCCTGTAACATATATATATATATATATATATATATATATATATATATATATATATATACTAGTAAGTGCAAAATGCAATTAAACACAGAAAGCAGTTATTTCTAAAAGTGCTACCTACTAAAGCTTCTACTTGTATTTAATGATGAAGCATTATACAGACAAGATACTCACTGTTTTACCTTATCAGCTTCACTGTTTTTTGTAAATGACATTAACAGAAATTACAATGCAAGCTACATTATGTAGGTCAGTCATGTGATCTAATGTCACTACAATATCAGTGTCACTCCAGTCCAGAGAATGGTCCACCTCCCAAATAATACCTGCTCTGGGCAGTCCTGGGGAGGTCCTGACTGTTGCTGAGTGAGGTGAAAGGGGGGGTGGGGGGCTAACTACTAACTACTTATGCAGAGAAACAGAGGACTACAGTTTGTAGTTATAGAACTACAAAGTGCATCAATATTGAAACTGGACCTTATAAACTGGACAATATGTGCAGATACAAGGCAGGTGTGTTGAATAAAGTGGCCAGTGAGTGATTAAATTACACCATAATAAAATTCTTAGTTTCATAATTAGTTTCATAAGTAATATCGCTGTGTTACTGAAAGTGCAGTACATAAACATATTTAATACACTAACCACTGAAAAACATACAACATATGCAAGAGAATGTGTCTACAAAAGGAAGTCATTTTAAACACCCTCAAATAGGTGATGTATTCTTTCAGGATGGGCTTAGTCCTTTATAAGCAGAGATGAGTTGAGGCTCGCCACTTTCCCAAGAACTGCGTCAGTGGACAATCCAACAATGTTATTCAGGGATTCCGGAAGGATTTTAGGTATTTCACCCTTTACAGTGCATAACATCATAGAAAGATCCGGGGAATCCGGAAAAATCTCCTCTGAGTGTAAGGAGCAATGCTGAAAACCACAACTGAAAGCTTGTGACCTTCAATTCCTCAGACGTCACTGCATTAAAAACCAGCAAACTTCTGTGTTGGATATATTCACAAAGGCTCTGTGTAGTGTTGCAAATAGACACTACACTAACCTAAATGCAGGTTAAGACTGTACTATCCACACTGGAAGCCATGTGGCAACAATGTTCAGAATTGCTACTGAGTTCTCTGAGCTCAAACTGAGGTCATCTGAATTGGAATAACGTACAAAGTACTGTGGTGTAAACTTTCAAACTGTTTATGGGAATTATGCATATTGTTTTGTTTACAAGAATGATGGACATTGTGTCTGACAGAAAAGAAAAAGACCTTTGAGGTACCAGTGTAAACTAACAAAGCCAGAATCTGTCTATTCACACTGAAGGATGCATATACATTTTGGAGCAACATATACTGCCTTCCAGATGACGTCTTTTTCAGGGAACATAACGTGGCCATGACACATTCCACACGTGTTACAACATGTGTTAAGAGTATGGGTTGTAGACTGGCCTGTCTGCAGCCCAGATCTGTCTCCTACTGCAAACATGTTATGCAGTATAAAGGCCAAAATTCAACAAGAAAAGTCTTGTATGGTTGCTCAGCTGAAGGCTAACATAAAAGAAGAATGGCAAAAAAATCCGCTCTTTCAAAATTGGATCATTTGATATCTTTAGACCCCAAAAAATATTAAGTGCTTTTAAAAAGAAAGTGATGTAACAAAGAGGTAAACACGCTCCTGTCATAACTTCTCTTTACGCGTTAAATGTATCAAATTTTAAATGATTGTATGTTTACCAAAAATATGTTAAAACTAATTACTGCTTTCATTTTTTATTAGCATTTCACATATTGTCCCATCTTTTTTGGAACTGAAGACTGTACTGAGAAGGGCTTGGCTCCATTAGTAGGTTATATTAGTATTTACATCTATGTTTATCAAGCTTAAACT
This sequence comes from Semaprochilodus insignis, assembly GCA_034552555.1. Taxonomy (NCBI): domain Eukaryota; kingdom Metazoa; phylum Chordata; class Actinopteri; order Characiformes; family Prochilodontidae; genus Semaprochilodus; species Semaprochilodus insignis. Next base: position 22,040,653 of record CM067483.1, on the reverse strand, counting down.
ACAACTATACTGCGAAGTAAATTGGTAATCGGAACACTTATGAGTGGTCATGTAGATGAATAATAAGCTCCTGATAATAGTATCAGTACCACATCTCTATTATAAGTGAAGAAGAAGTACTGAAACATCTGAGTAGACTAAATATGTTCAAGGTGTACTGTTAGTACATTACTTACATTAAGCAGTCATTTATTGCTGATATGTCGAGTGAAACAGACTTATGTTACTTCCATTAGGCAAAGCCTAACTTTACCCAGCTGGACCCAACATCCAACCCTAACTGCAAAGCTTAACCTCTAAAACCTCCATACCCAAAACCTAATCCTAACCCTAACCTCAACCCAAAACCTAATCCTAACCTTAACCTCAACCCTAAACCAAATCCTATTCCTAACCTCAACTCAAAGTGTATGTAGAGCAATTTTATATCTGAGATAAAATCTGACTGGGTGAGCCATGATATACACGTATCTACTGCCTCACAACAAGTCAGTTCTGTATTACTGTGCTGCATCATAAAAATCCTTGTGCTGTTAATGGACAGTCTTTGACTCTATGCTGCTCACTTGGACCACCAACTGTACTGATGAAGTAAAAACCTGTTTTTGTTTAAACCGACAGGTTATTTTCTTATCTAGGGCTAGACTGATCAGGTAGCTAACAGGCTAAAGAGTTAACACACTAAACACCTTCTCCATTAATATCACAGCACTTACTATACAATGTGCTGTATACTGTAAACTACATGAACTGACATATACATGTCTAAGGAAAGTCACTTGAATGTTTTACATGCTTCAAATGTTCATGTTTCAGTCAGAAGGAGCAGCAAATCCAGGCTGAATCTTAAACTCCCTAAATATTGAGTGATGTAAATTCTCACAGTGCACTATTTGTCGAGTGTGCATGTGGCTGAATGCCTAATTACGTTTTTTTTTTTAGCTAGACTACTGTTGGGCTCCAGGAGTATTTAATGCCAGTATTTAAACCCCTATGTAGTGCACTATGTAGTGAGCAGGGATTTGAGATTCAGCCCCAGCGTGGGAAGAGGGACACCAAAAAAGTACTTATAAAGCGAAGGGTTTTGCATTAAACAGTGCCTTGCTATCGCATTTATGACATATCTATCTCATATGACAAAAAGTTCATGAAATGACCGACTATGTCAGTGATGGCTGACTGAAGTGTCTTCTCCTCATTCAGCAGTCTGTGGTCACATGACAAAGAAACCATATTCCAGAGTTGGGGGACTCAAGTCACATGACTTGGCTCGAGTCGGACTGGAGTCACAAATTTAAGGACTTGAGACTTGCTTGACTAACACTGATGAAAGACTCGACTTGCTATTCATGACTTGAGACTTGACTTAGACCTGAGGCAGATAACTCAAAATGACTTGATTTTATATTACGTTTTAAGGTTTAAGAAATTAGGGATTGTTTAGGGATTTTATGTTGAAACACGATTGGGTGATTTCTGTTGCAATGCACGCAAACCTGGCAACCTATCCGAGTGCATGAGACCAGCACATATAAACGTCCAAAGTAGCTCATATCATGAAGGAGGCTACGCCAGAAATAGTGAGGTTTGGATTAGAGGATTATGTTGTGGATGAAAGTAGTAAAGAGAGAACAGGGATATGGAGGGTCTGCAGATCAAACGTCAGTGTCACGACCACCACAAACAACAAACAAACAAACAACTTCATCCATCACTACAGACCCCACACAGAAAGGTGCGTGACTGTGTAGTTCGGCTAGTCAAAGATTTAACATTAAGTTAGCAGTAGGTTTTGAGAAGAGCAGGAAGGTGCATAAAGTAACTCACTCCACAGGCTACACATTTAACTCCTGCTCCATGACTGCACTGACCTACAGTCAGCGGTTCTGCTGTAACACTACAGAACTGCTGCTGTTTAACCAGAGAGGGGAATCTGTTAAGTTTCGTTCTGTAGTTCGGTAGCTTGGTAAAGTTGGGCTAATACTGGATGTTCGGCAGACGTTCGCCTTTCGTGCCTCGTACTGCTCACAAATAACCTCCTAAAATCTCATAAACTGCACCTTCTAAGTTGCGGTAACCAGGGAACAAACTGCACTCATTCACGATCTTTCCTTTTGTCGAGCACGTTTGATTACTAAAGCCAGAATCGCTGCAAGAGGCGTTGAAGACGGCAAGGGACTGACTCTAAAGTGCAGACTCTGTTTAAAACGATTCAGAGAGATGAGGAGCCTGTTGATATTTATAAAGACTTGAAACGTACTGACACAGGACATGTGAAAGACACACATTTTAGAGACACAAAACATAAACCTACTGCAAAAACTAAAACACACCTTACAAACACACTACAGACTTTACTTTGGTAAGGTATAGTTTGGTTTAATTGTAGCTATTATATACATACTTACATCCATATGACATACAGATCAAATATCACTTGTATTGTACAGAAATCCATCAGGCAAACATACTACAACCTTTAGTTTGGCAAGATATGCTTCGGTTGAATTGTAATTATTTTTATTTAATATAAATTATTAAATAACTTTAATAAACTTCTACTGTGAGACAACAAGATGACAGAGATCTAAAATCAATTGCAGTGTACAGACACCCATGTGACGAATATACAACAACCGTTATATTGGCAAAATAGAACTTCAGTTAATTAAAGAAAATAGAATTGTAGTTAATTTTTAATAGGAATTAAATTACTACTGCGAGACATTCATATGACATACAGATCTAATATTGCTTGTAGTGTACAGACACCCATCTGATGAACATACTACACTGTTTAGTTTGGTAAGACATACCATGGTTGAATTTTAGCACATTTTTATATTTAACAATTACTATGGTGAGACATCCATACGTCCATGACTGTAACTCCTCACAGTATATTCATGCAGTCTTTTTCTGATGGCAGATGCGAGAACGTCCTGACCAGCCCATGTTGCCAGGTGTTTCATTGGTAAATTATTTTGCGGACAGTAGAACAGCTGGTTTCTAAGTGTTTTAAATCCCCTCCCAGACTCTTACACATCTACAACCTTCTTTCTGAAGGCCAGAGAACTTCTTGGACCTGACTATGGTAATATCACTCACTTCGACAATCAGGAGCAAACCAAACCAAATATCCGAGGTTTAAATAAGACCTGCTCCTCCAGAGTCCTCTCTAACTATGTTCCAATCATTAACAACTGATGGTGGGGTACCTAGTTTTAATTTTAGGCATTTTAAGGAGTAATTAATGTGGGGATGTCCTAACTTTTTCCTCACAAGAAAACTGCATTTCTGTTCATTACAGTTTACAAATTATTTTTAGACATTTTTATGTCTTTAGTTATGTTGCCTCAGTCTCTCAGTATTGTTCATATGAAGATCAGATATTTAGATATCTTTAAAAAAACAAAGGTTTTATTGAGTATATAGTCATTTTTTACATGGGTATTAGGCTCTGGCTTTTTGTGCACTGTAACAGGAATACAGTGATGCTGTGTCATATGAGAAACACCTTTAACAGATGATCTAAAAGGTCACAAAGAAATTAAACAGTATCTGTTAATGTTTAATATAAGTTCAGCTCTTTATGGCCTCCATATGACTTGACTTGAGACTTGCTTGACTTGGCTTGCTTGAATCTTCCTGAATTAACTTGGGACTTGCTTGAGGCTTTAAGATAAAGACTTGAGACTTGTTTGTGACTTGCACATTTTTGACTTACTCCCACCTCTGCCGTATTGTAAACAAACTACATTTCTTGGCAGAGGTCTATTACTATTATGAATTCTAACTTTTTTATTTTATACAATTCTGTATTTTATCATATTTTATATTGGCTTATTTCGTAACAAAGACCACCCTTCCCCATGATAAAATCACAGTTATTTAGTTACCATTAACTATATTTGCTACTATTTATATGATTGTTTATACAGCTAAGTGATCAAAATGTAGTAAGAGGTAGTAAGCAAGAATTGATTTACAATGTTAGCTCAACTGATTCATTTGATTGCATCTCCCTCTTTCATTTTTGCTGATTAAACTGTATGTGACCTGATTGAACAGGAATGGTGTAATCCTAGCCCTTGTAAACTTTAAATGAACATGACAGTCACAATACACATTATGGTCTCTCACCAGCTCCAGACACATGACTGGAGTCCAGGTGTCTGATTGTGCATTATGTGTAAGTGGCTTTAAAGAATCCTGGGCCACATTATTGATGGATTTATCCTCTGTTTTGCTGTAAACAGGGGTGGATGAAGTACACAAACCATGTACTTAAGTTAAAGTTAGAAATACCCAAGGTAGAATATTACTCCAGTAAAAGTAAAAGTCCTACCTTTCAAACTCTACTTGAGTTAAAGTAGTAAAGTATTTACCTTCAAATGTACTTAAGTATAGAAAGTAAAAGTAAAAATTTATTGTGGCTGTAATGTTCTGTTATCAGTTCTGGAACACGACTCTTATTTAACTCATTTTAGGTGAAGAGACTCTAGTGTCTCTCGGTCCACCAGCCTTTAATAGAAGTTCATTAATTAGTCTGACACTGATGTCTATTCAAATGATCATAAGCACTGAACACTGAAGGAGAACAGGTTCCATTAGCTAGAACTATAAAATAACTTTTTGCAAACAAGTAAAGTTTCGGTTTAAGATTTATTTGTAACTTAGTTACAAGTTAAAGTTTAATAAAATAAACAGGATCACAAATGAGTTAACGTAAACTAGCCAAAACACATTCACTATAAAAGGAAATAGTGTTTGTATAAATGCAGAAAAAGACACTCACCACTATGTGTACATATTTCAATATTGTGGTCTGTTTACCCACAAAGTCAGGAACAATATGTTTTATCTGTTTACTAACCCCATCCTGCTTTACCTACCTTCTGCCCGGTGGTCCTTGATGGAGTCCAGGCCTGAAATGGACATTTCCATGGATGCTAAGAATCCATGAATAAGCTTGTTTAGTTTTGACATGTTGCGTTTTTACGTGCATATAAGCCAAAAGGAACTACAAATTTCGCATAATGTAGTGGGGAAAAAGTAAGATATTTGAGTTTGAGTTGTAGTGGAGTTAAAGTGCAAAGTCATCCAAAATGGAAACACTTCAGTAAAGTACAGATACACAGAAAAAACTACTTTACACAGTACAGTACAGTAACTAATTACATTTACTTCGTTACTGTCCACCACTGGCTGTAAATAGCCTGATGATGCATAAAATAGACAGACATACTGCCTGAAACACAAAAACCTCATAACCAGCAGCCTATTAATCGTTTTTTTCTGTGTCACCTGATAGACTGGCAGATTTAAAGTCCACATTTCCATTCTGCTGCTGCTTTTTGAGCAGACTTTTGCACATTCTGTGGCTACTGCTGTCAATTAGATATGATCTCTGTGCTGACTAGTGAGTGTGCATGCTGCTTAATAATAATAATAATAATAATAATGCTTTATTATTTATAGAGCACTTTTCTTACCATTGGCAGCCCAAAGTACTTTACAGACAGTTGATATCATTAATAGCAGAAACTATACATTTTAATGAGCCAAAGACACAAATCAAATATGTAAGTACCACAGCAATGTAGTTATAATGTAGTTTTCTGTCTGAGACAGAAAAGACTGAACTGAATATTTCTTAAATCATAAAAAATACTTTAGTGACTGCATCAACATGTAGGATAAAATAACACACAGTTTTCATACTTTAGGTTTGCCTCGTCTGTCATGAAGCATTTTTTCTGAGTTTTAGTACCAAGAATCAATATTTAATTTTTTTCCTCATTTACTTGTAGAAAATTATCTTAAATCCACAGAGGAATATGTGACACGCAGCTTCTAAACCTTTCTAGTCTAGATTATCCAGATTAAAACTCTGAAAGTTTACATGATGTTTCTTAATGACATCACCCAGAGGTAACATCCAAACATACAGGTACAAAGAGAAAGACCCTAAAAGTGACCCCTGTGGTATTCCACAAGAAATACTGTACTATTTTTTGATTAATGATTTTCCAGTAAAACCAGAAACAGTCTGTTTGTTAAATATGATTTAAACCACTCTAGATCCTGACAGGCTGACCCAGTGTTCAAGACGGTGGATTAAAATCTTATGATCAAAAATATTAAAGTGAGATCCAATAAGAGCAGAACAGACAGATTGTGCACATCAGCGCTGAGCCTGAGGTCAGTGACAACACGAACCAGTGCTGTCTCAGTACTATGGTTAGAACAAACAAGTGACTGAAACATCTCAGTGATAGCTGTAGCTTATATTGCAGGCAACCTGGAAGAAGTATGGCAGTACACAATACTGTTAACCCCAAAACCAAACCAAATGAACAATTTAGGCTTGGCGTAGGAGATTGTGTTTCTCTCTTTGAGTCTTTGACAGAACTTGACTTCAAACTGCTTTAACTGAAAACAGCTTTTCTTTTTGCTATAAAAACAGTGAGGAATGATAGCAAGATGTACTCATTCTCCTTCTACCATATATGCCTGAGGGGTGTCATGATATCACTGATGTTGTCCACTGTGGTTTTCCCCCAAAGTTTCATTGCTTTGATGGGTGAACCAATCCATTTCTCTGGCAGCGTTACAAGCTGAATGTGAAGGAGATGTTCTCTGCTACACTTGTTTTGTGAACAGTTACGTTAGATGGATGTGAGAGTTCCCTGGTTATAACATTGCTGGTAGGTTGTGTTTCACCCCTGTTTCTGAACAGCAGATTGTGGATTTTTAAGGATTAGATGGAGGATTGGATTAGACAGAATTGGATTATTAGTCAGGTCAGGGACCCTTGCTTAGGTATAGTGTTGGTTGCTCTTCTGCTCATATGGCCTCTGTAAAGGCCTAGCACACTTCAGCTTGGTCAGCATAACCCTAGTGCACTCATATAAGGAGATGCGCTCAGTAACTAGAAACCATGTGTGTATTATAGCTCATGACAAGATCTGTATTACACACATGGTTATAATAAGTAATTGTATAGTTTTAATAAGTAATTGTAGCTGATCAGCAGACAGACTGGACCTATGGAAATACACTATGTTGCCAAAAGTATTCGCTCGTCTGGCTTCAAGCGCATATTAACTTGAGTGACATCCCATTCTTAATCCATAGGGTTTAATATGATGTTAGCCCACCATTTGCAGCTACAAAAGCTTCAACTCTTATGGGAAGGCTTTCCACAAGGGTTAGGAATGTGTTTATGGGAATTTTTGACCATTCTTCCAGAAGCGCATTTGTGAGGCCTGGCTTGCAGTCTCTCCTCTAATTCATGCCAAAGGTGTTCTATCGGGTTGAGGTCAGGACTGCAGGCCAGTCAAGTTCTTCCACACCAAACTCGCTCATCTGTGTCTTCATGGACCTTGCTTTGTGCACTGGTGTGCAGTCATGTTGGAACAGGAAGGGGCAGTCCCCACAAAGTTGGGAGCATGAAATTGTCCAAAATCTCTCAGTATGCTGAAGCATTAAGAGTTCCTTTCACTGGAACTAAGGGGCTGAGTCCAACTCCTGAACAATAACCCCACACCCTAATCCCCCCTCCACCAAACTTTACACTTGGCACAATGCAGTCAGACAAGTATCGTTCTCCTGGCAACCGCCAGACCCAGACTCGTCCATCGTAATGCCAGACGGAGAAGCGCGATTGGTCACTCCAGAGAACACGTCTCCACTGCTCTAGAGTCCAGTGGTGGTGCGCTTTACACCACTGCATTCGGTGCTTTGTATTGCGCTTGGTGATGTAAGGCTTGGATGCAGCTGCTCAGCCATGGAAACCCATTCCATGAAGCTCTCTACACGCTGTTCTTGAGCTAATCTGAAAGCCACATGAAGTTTAGAGGTCTGTAGCGATTGATTCTGCAGAAAGTTGGCGACCTCTGCGCACTATGCACCTCAGCATCCGCTGACCCTGCTCTGTCACTTTACGTAGCCTACCACTTTGTGGCTGAGTTGCTGTCATTCCCAATCGCTTCGACTTTGTTATAATACCACTGACAGTTGACTGTGGGATTGTGTGGGACTGTGAACTTGCTGAACAGGTGACATCCTACTACGGTACCACGCTGGAATTCACTGAGCTCCTGAGAGCGACCCATTCTCTCACTAATGTCTGCAGAAGTGTGCTTTTTTACACCTGTGGCCATGGAAGTGATTGGAATACCTGAATTCAATGGTTTGGATGGGTGAATACATACTTTTGGCAATATGATGTATTTAGAGAAGCCATTTTTACATGTTGGAGTTGAAGTTCTATCTAGTAGTTGCTTTAGCATGCCATCTAGTGGCTATCTGTAGTTTATAGTGCTACAGTTAGTTGCAGTCAGTATTTCAGCCAGATAGCTGTGGAGGCAGGTTCAAACACGGTCAAAACTGTCAATTTATTTAGGGGGCCTACCAAGGTGGAACATACCACGGTGGAAAATACTTGAGTGATTGTACTTTATTACTATACTCAAGTATCATTATCTTATAAGATCTGTAGTGTACTCAGGTATTATTAAATACTACAATAATTCTGTATAATTAAAAGGTTGAGATGTAAAATCAAAGTAGTTTTGTTTGGTGTGAAAAGCCCCATTTAAGAGAAATTGATGAGTCAGAATTGTTTACAGTGGAGGTGATAGGAACCAGATGCCTGAAGAGTTTAATGCCTGTGAAAGCTCCCTCAAAGAAATAGGGAATGGTTAGATATGTGCTAGTATGATAGCTATATGAAAGTTCTGAAATAAAGTTTTGCATTGTAATTCATTTGGATCCATTCATGGTGGGGGGCTACATGGGGGGCACTGTGAGGGAAAATAGCCCCCAAAGAAAACATTGTTTATGGCTATTTTACCATCATCAACATTACATATAAACACTTACAGAGGAAGTACAGAAGACTTCAGTGGTATGTTCACTGGTGGTTTAGGATAGTAAACAACATGGCTGTATTTGTGCTGTAGACACTGATTCCCCTGTTTTCTATAAACACAACTGTAAAGAAGTCACACTAAGTTTGTCTAAGTGAAACACCACATCAACACACGCTATACGAATTATATCTCAAGGACTGAAGTTTTCAGAAAATTCAAAAAATTGGTGGATTTTCTTTTGTTCAGTACTGCAAAGTGTTTGCTATAAATCCTAAAGAGATTTTTCACATTTGCAAATTGTTTTTCTTGTTGGTCAAATTTCACTGTATTATTATTTTTTATTTAAAGCCCATATCCCACATTATTCTAATATTTTATTTCAACAATATTATTCACTACATCAAACTCATTTTTAAAAAAACAAAAAACAAGGACAATGTGGGGTTTCCTTGATAGAGGTCCTTTATAACTGCTAACCACATTTATATTGCAAGAAAACAAGAAAACATACTTCTATTTTTTTCTTCTATTTTTTGAAAAACTTTCTGACTTTCACTCAAATGCACTTTTGGCTCCATTCTTCCTATTTTAACTTGACACAGTGCTTATATTTCTCATGCAGTACTTTCTCTGTACTTTTTCCACTCCTGAGAATACAGAACAGCGTAGGGAGTTACTGTGCGGGAGGGCTGGATTCTTGCACAGGTGGGTGATCATCCTGCTCAAATACACCTGATCAAATGGTGTGTTAGAGCAAGGAAAATCAGCAAACTGTGCTGAACACTGACCCTCAGTCCTTCATCCCTGCCATGTTTCTCAGCGGAGGATGGCTGGTAATTCCTGACTTGCTCACTAGAGGTCAGTCTTGTCACACAGTGGCTCTGCGATGACGCTGTGTGGGAAAGCATTCTTTCAGAGGAATGAGTCCATGCCTAAGTCTAGTCACCACAACAGTTAACATAAAGTATTCATTTTTTGTTTTAGTGATTTTGTGCTCTTTTGACAGCCTTGATGATCCTGAACACATGCAAACTGGGTTATGTTCAGGAGTGCTTGATTCACTGCTGATCTAACATAAAACACAGCTCTAAGGACATTTAGAATTTAGGACCTTCAAACTTTGAGCAGATAAACAGCTTGTCATAACACAGGACTTTAAATGACTGTTCACTTACGTTTTCTTTTTCAGCAAAAATAGTTTGTAGTTTTACTGGAATGTATAAAACATAATAGTCTATAAAACATGCTGCATTATCTTCAGTAGGAATGATATTGGAATATTGGATATTTCAAACTGCTTTTGTATTTATGATGTATATAATGTACTACGGAAGAGCAGAACATTTAAGGGATGCTGGGTTACTGTGCTAAAATGTTGGCATGAAACAGATCAGGTCTCAGCATTAGCCAATGACGCACATAATCACTGCACCGTGTGGAATACCTTTAGATAAGGACAGACAGCCTTTCGTGTCATTTAATATCATCATACTCATACTTTACTTGAACCAGTATTTTGCCTTTTTTTAATTTTTGGAAAAACAAAAACATGCATCTTCATAAAAAGCGGTGGTGTAAAACCCACTGCCTTTGATCTACTCTCTGATTTTTAATAGGTGGGGATGGTGATTTGTGTAAAGTTATATCAGAGTCCAATATATGAGGTGTGTATGTGTATGAGAGCATATGCTCCTCACTGATGCATGCTTTAGGTGCTATGTACCTGTAGATGAGTGCAGATCTAAATGAGATGCTATATAAATGCACCCTATGATTCCCAATAAGGACAGTATGGGGAGATGGACAGCTCGTGGTCATTAGGGAGGTTTCAGGTCTAGGCTTTTTTCCCTGCCTCCCTCTCCTGTGATCTATCATTCATGGCCTTCATTTAAAATTGCGTGAAATATTTAAAGTTGGCTGGAGTTTTTCACTGGGCTTTGGCTGTGACCTACCCTCAGCGCCTGCGGTCAGGAGGGAGCAAGGGATGGAGCTGAGGAGACCTCAGTGAGAGAGGAAGAGGAATGATGGAAGGATGGAGGGAGAGAGAGAGAGAGAGAGAGAGAGAGAGAGGCGAAACAGTGAGAGAATTCCTTAGCTTTGAAAGGTGTTCAGAGTGGTGCAACAGCAGCAGCGTTGTCCATGCACCCAGCTGTTGCTGAAATCCGAACAACAGCAGCACTGCACAAGCTCTGTGAGCTCTAGTCTCTCAGAGTAACCTGTCAGCACACGGCTGCTAAAATAAAACACTATTAAAATGAGTGATTTTTTTTCCCGTTTATTCAGCTTTGCCGTTGGAGTTACAGTGAGATCAGTATGGCAGATGACACGGATAGCACAGTCTAGATTACCCGCTAATTGAAAAACCCTATGAGGATATTGCGAGGTATGATAGAGCATCAAATATACCCGTGAGCTCCTGTTCAAAGAAAAAAGAAATGCACTCAACCACCACTAAACATCATGTCTGACAGAGAGGGCCAGGCATATGAGTGCGCTGGATTGCCACAGACCCAAAAAGGAGAGGAAGCAGTCAGGTGTGTGGAAGCACTTGGACTGCATGCTGTGTTTGTGTGTGTGTGTGAAGAATGAATGCATCAGGATGTGTATGTGAGAGAGCGAGAGAGAGAGAGAGAGAGACTTTTGGTCTCATCAGTTCCCTCCTGAGTCATAAAACCAACTATGACATATTGACTGCTTATTTGAAAATAAGTCCAGAAAAAAAAGGAAAGAAAAAATAATAATTAAAAAAAAAACACACAGACGGGAAATAAAGAGGAATAGAAATAAAGAAAGTCGCTGATGTGTGGCATTCACTTAGGATGAACTGAATGGAAAAGAAATGATGCCAGATAGTAACAAATCCAAGAGAAGTTTATTATGAATATGGCACCTGTAAGATGATAGAAAACCGTGTTACATAAAGACAACCATGTATGACATGTTTGCTTAAACTGATGAAAACCTACAAAAGTATAAAATAACCCTGTTGTAAAATGAAGTATGTACAGTTCAGAATTGCAGCATTATTCATGGTAAATGAACGAAACAAAATAAAAGATGTTTTTCAAAAAAATAAGCCAGGCACTCAGTTAGCTTCAGTTAGTTATGTTTCCTTTTTGGAAAAAAAAACAAAAAAAAACAAAAAACAATAAAAACAAACGTAAAAGAAAATAAAAATGTACCATAGTTTTCTCTTTTTAATATTTTAATTTGTTTGTATTTAGAATTTATAACACTGTTAACATTGATACTAAGAGAATCCCTTTCTCCCGTATTCATCTACTTGGCACCAAGTTCCTCATAAAAGAATCTGTATAATTGTACAAGAAATAGTTAAAAACACAGACACAGTTTTCACAGGTAATGAAGTGATTTCTCATATTGTAATTTTTAAACACTATTTATCTGACAGCAGCTGAGATTAGTTTTAGATTAAATCACCAGCAATCATTTTGACACAACACAGAAACATTGAGACAGCTCGCCCGGCTGTTCAGTTTGTAACATATGGGTGTATTTCCTGGTCCACAGTGTCTGTTTTTTGAGCTGCCCCCGCCCCAGCACGGCTTTGCACCCCAATGTAGAAAACGCTAAACTCTAGTTTCCCGCTGACCTCCAGTGGTGACGCCAAGCTCTCCTGCAACTGTTCCAACAGCAAGCCCCGCTATCGTTTTAAAAACACTGATATCATGACCTGGGTTTGAGTAACAACACATCTGCACAGAAACCACAGACACGAGTTTCCTGATATACGGGAGTAGCCCGATTCAGTAAAAAGACAAAAGGCTCCCCCTTTCCTTTGCTGGACAGACTAAAAAACACTAAACGCTGACAAAGCTGCTGGACCGAAGAAAATCAAGTAAACCAAACATTCAACTTAGTAAACATGCATTTCCAAAACACCTATAAAAATAGATTTTATAGTGCGAAATTTTTTTCTTTTCATCTCTTTAGAAATCTTTAAAATTGTTTATTGTCCTGAAATAACTACCATGATCTTTTTTTTATTGTCCTGTGAGTTGCAGGGTCCTTGAAGTCAACAGGTTTGGTGGAAACCAATGAAATACACCCAATGCACACGAGAAGCACAAGGGACTCTGGGAGAGTTTCACAACTTCGGCCTTTGAGGTTCCAGTTCAGACGTTAGGTCTAAATGCTACTTCAGTTTTTATCCTCATCAGATTGGAGCTGGAAACCGCAATCCCAGAATTCCTCAGTGGCAAAAAATGGCTCCTTAAACCTTTGAGCTAGTTAAGAGTCTTTTATCTCTGAGAGAAAGAGAGAGAGGTCTGTAGACTACACGACAGCAAAGCAATAGCAGGAACAGAAAAGTAATACAGACAAAAGGAAGCAGCAAAAAGGTGACACTACATTGGAAGGCCACCACACAAAATCCACTAACCTCCACTGGTTCACTAAGACTGTAGGGGGGGAAGGAGAGGGAGAACTAACGTTCCCCTGTCCAAACCCACACTAGCACAGAGAGGACAAAGGACGAAACAGCTACATCAGCTCGGCATATACTGCATATAGTAACACACACTGAAATTGCTATGGAGACTGACAGCCAATGACACTTACACATTGTACACGTTTACGGTTATCACGCTTGGTAATAGATGACTTGATGGACGGCTGCCAAAAGATGAAGTGACAGTTTCTTCCTTTTTATTACTTTTCTTTCTTTTTTTTTCTTCAAACGACAATTCACAGTGTTTTAACACCAAACTGTGACAATAATTTTTTTGGCAACAGTGGAAAAAATTAGGAATGTGATTTTTCAAAACACATTTTTGATTGAAAATGCATGTCCATATTACAATCTCCTTGATATGTGGTTTCCAGAGTTCATGAAGGATGTAGGGAAACTGATTTTGGGAGACTGGTTTTGGGAAAAGGTACTAGGCTTCCAATGTTAAGAGGGAGAAAGCAAAAAGAGTTAAGAGTTTCACATTCATCTTCAAGTTTATAACGCAAAAGATTAGCCTCAGTTACACTGAGAGAAGTACAAACAGAATCAACCTGCTCCAAATCTCTTTCCTGACTCAATTAGATTGAGCCGCAGCCAGGCCATTCTCCGCTCTCTGTGGGGGGTGAACGCAAGAAAAATAAACTGGTCTGTTAGAGGTTCGACTTTTCAGTAGAAAATCTCTCAAGCCTTCCTTCGTGCTGAGCTCTGGAACAGTACCTACATCAGCCAGCTGAGTGAGGGTTAGTTGATGTTAGCACCATGGAACTGCAAAAAGAAGATGGAACTGGAGGAATCTCACACTGACCTGTTCCAAAGTCCTGGGAGTTTATAGTAACATTCTGTTCACAGGTCAATACCCGGCTAAAATTGCTTTTTTTAAATGCATGATTTGTAAGTTAAATCTGAGCTATAAAAAAACGAAGAAAAGCATTATTTCTAAAATACTATTCCCTCGTTTAGAAAGAACCCTAAAACCCTTTCAACTACATCAAACAGGGTAACATCCTTTTGTCTGCGCCAACCTTGATAACATCAAGATACTGATAAAAACAAGAACAGCTTCTTTTCATGTCAGTAACCTTTTTGAATTGCCTTTAAATATACAAGCCATCCTGGTTAGGATGTAACATAACCGAGTCAAAAAGTATGCCTTGTTTTCACCACAGAGAAACCACACAACACAGGATGGTGAGTTCTCTGTGGCTCATTGGAGCTCTCCAAAAAAGAGACGAGTCTGTTTAGTTTGTTCAGAGAAGATGTCATTGACGACTAGGGAAAAGGAGAGAGAAAGAGGAAGAAGAGGATGCGGAAGGAAAGGAAAGACAGAAAGATAGAAAGACACAGGAAGAAAAAACGGTTGTTTCAATTACACAAGCGCGATTGCTTGAAATTCAAAGTGCTAGAACATTTCCATTTTTCCCCCCCAACTTGAAACACAGTCTTATGCCTCTAAAAGAGTCTTTTTGAACACAGTTGAACACAGTAATATGGTCTTGGAGTTTTGCATTCAGTCCTCTTTGCGCTCCAGAGTCTGCGTGGTGTGGATGCCGTTGCTGTATACAGGGAAGGGCAGCGTGGAGAAGAGTCCCTCGGCTGTGGTGAAGACGTTGGCGGCGGGCATCTGTGTGAGTCCAGCACCACTGACTGCACCACTGAATGGTCCGGACATGTTGAGCCGGTGCACGTGGTGGTAGAGCATCTCCATAGGCGTCTTGGGGTCAATGCCAAAGCTGGGCCCGTTGACGTCCACGAAGTTGACGGCTGCAGCGGCGTGGGCGTTGGGCAATAGGTTGCCCTGCATGGCCAGAGTGACGTCGGCTGGTGCGTAGCGGATGGTGCCAGTGGTGTAGACACGTGGGGCGGCTGCTGTGCTGGTGGCCGTGACTCGGTGCACCAGAGGAAGCACCATGTTCCCTGCCTGCTGCAGCCGCTGCAGGGCCTCCAGGTCACTGCTGTAGAGTAGGGAGCCCTGCGAGGTAGGCGTGCCCTGCTGCTTGTCCCGTGGTGAAGCTGAGAGAGGAGGGGAAAGGGGGTCTGAGGTTGCGGAGTTGGATGGGGGTGGAGCCAGGTTTGCAGAGGCTGAGCTGGAAGCTGAATTAGGAGCGCTGTTACTGCTGTTGTTGTTGCTGCTACTGTTACTGCTACTGGTGAAGTTGGGTTTCCTGCTGCCTGCTCCACCTTCAGTGCCAGGTGGGGTGAGGACTGAGTCTGGGATGGCCACCTGAAGGCCTGTGTGTTGTGGAGATGGAAAGGTGTCGTGGGTGGGCGGGGGCTTGGTCATGCTGTACGGTGACTCGTTGCGGGAGATCTCGCGATTGGGTGGGTAGTTCCAGATGCTGCTGTCGTTGTCAAAGTTGATGGGCTCAGCCATCTCCGTCTTGATCTTGAGCACAGAAGCAGTAGCGGGGGAGGGTGGTGGGAGCAGGGGTGGCTGCTCACCCAAAGCAGGGTCTAGGCTACCGGGGCTTGGGGTGGTGGCGGCGACAGGGGGTGAAAGCCGCAGCCGCTGACGGCTGCCCTCCCACTTTTGCTGCTTTTTCCTCCTCTTCTTCCTTCTCTGGTGTTTGCTCACTGCCGAGCCACTAAGTTCTCCTCCACTGTTGCAGTCCTTCATGCCAGCCTCATCTTCATTCTCCTCTTCCTCTTCATCATCTTCTTCCTCCTCTGAGGAGGACGAGAGTGAGTCCCGGAGCTCTGTCCCCTCTCCGTCACCGTATCTCTCTACTTTGATACGCAGGCCACCTAGGTGGGCTAACCGCCCCTCTTTGCTCTCAGGCTCACAGTCAGACGGCTCCAGGCTGTCCTCGCTGTCCTGGCTCTCGGGGTTACTGGAACTGTCACCCTCTTCCTGCCGCCTCATCTCCTGTTCTGACGACCGACCTGCATGCTTCTTGCTGTCTGACTCTGGGTCCTCGCTGTGCTCTGAAGACTGATTTCCTTTCCCGTCTGACTTAGAGTTGTCATTGTCTTCTGAGAGGAAAGGAGAGAAGGAGGGGGTGTTGAGGAATCATCGCAATCACAGAAGAGGATTACAAGAGGATTAACTGTCTTCTCAAGTTTCTTTCTGTCTTAAAGTCCCAGTAAAGTAACATCCTGGGTTTTACCATACATGATTTGTACTACAATTTATCAATATACCATGACAACATATATTTTATTACATAATGAGTTATGCCGTTAGCTGTATCTATTCAGTTTGCACTCTGTATCAGCACGTTTTTATACCTGTTGAAAGAGGACTCTGCACTTCCTACTGTGATGTCAGGAAACGCCAAAAGTGTAGAAAACAATATGTATAATGGAAACGCCTGATTGTACAGTTGTACACAGTTGATATGAAAATTGCTGTGCCCCATTTTAGGTCACATTCCTTGATTCCTATGTCATTTCTATATTAATAAAAACAGAAAGACTTGGTAGTCTGTGAACGAGCTAATTAACGTCCTCATGGTTATTTCCCAATTATTCCCCAAAGCAATAGTTCTTGTCTTGTGTTTTCAGCCTCATCAGTGTTTTGGTCACATGAGGAAGAAGAAGACCGTTTGCTATGAGAAATATACAGAGTGAGTGCACGAGAGAGACAAAAATAGAGAGGAAGTAGACGGAAGGGAGGGACGGAGGAAGGGAGGGCCTAATCTAGTCCAGCTGCAGCTGGCACAGAGTGTAACCTTTGTGCTGAAGGCTGGCAAAGGGCTGACCATGCAGAGGTTTCAGGGGACAGTGCCCTGGCAGCCTCCTCAATCTGTCAATCAGTCTCATCCTCTCACTGCCCCCAGACCATCTCTGGAATCACATTCAATCTTCTGCTGCAATGCATAATTAATATCTCCAAGTGACTGCTCAGGCTTAATTGTCTATTTTAACAAGGTTTTCGTGTTTTCAGCGCCGCAGAGAGGATTGTGGGAAATGTGAAGGCAAAGATGTAAACTGTGGCCTATGCTGTGGCTCTTCCACCCTTGACCGGAGAGTACTCAGTGTGTGGTGGAGTTTGTTATATTCTGTTCAGTTATGCTGGCAGTATTGCTGCACTTATTAAAGTTGTGTTGAAACGTTTTCAAATTCAATTCAATCAGCTTCAGCAGCATGGACACAAGCATCTGTGCATTAGTCCCTTATGCATGCACACTTATTATTATTTTCTATTTTATACTTATTTCTGATATTACTGGTAATGTCTACTGGAATGACTGATATTAAAAATTGTAATGATTAGGTTAAAACATTGTTCTTAAATTTATAACACACTGCAATATACTGTAACAACTATTAGTAAAATTTGGGTATGCAAATTGTTTGATCAAATTTGACCTCCATTGTGTGTGATAAGATTTCCATGTGTTTGCATGAAATGGAAACAATGGTGCTGTACCAGAGTTCTCCTTAGAGTCGGACTCCGAGTCAGACGTTTCTGAGGACTCAGAGGTTTTCTCAGGCAGGTTCGGAAGCTGTGCGATGTCCATGGGCGTGTCTTTGTATTCTGGATTACTGACAACACAAAAAAAAAAAACATGAAGACAAAAACAGATGAGACAGGTAAGTCATTCATAGGGCTAAAAGACAACTGTTTCCAGCAGTCTGCTGAAAGGAACATGAAATAGCCTCCACTACACTCACTGCTCCTGAACATCTCAAACATCCTGATCGATCCAGTGCTCCCCAAAGCCCACACCTCTCTAATGATCTCAGGCTAAGGCTCCGCTTGGGCCCGCAGAGGGAGAGGAAATTAAACGGAGGCTTACAGAGATCTATCTATTTGGCCGTTTCAGTCTCGCAATCACAAATGAGAAATCCTCTACCTTTCTGATGGGCATTGACGAGTAAGCGTCAAAGTGATTTGGGATTACACTTAAATGAAAGAGCTCTAATTACCTAAGCACATAGTTGACCCAGATGATGTTCTTCTCGTTGGCATTCTTGGCATTGATGGCAATGGTGGCACTGGACTGGATCCAGATGTACCCTCCATTTTTCTGGATCCAGCGGTAGTATTTGGTCACACACTGGCCCTTGTTCATCACTATAATGAAGAGAGAAGAAAGAAATACAAGTGTTACTATTTGGTTGCAGATTAACAACATCTCTGTTACATTCTCATTTATAGCTGGTGACCATTTTGGTAAAATTACAAATTACTTTGATTTTATAAATTTCAGAGCATAAAGATTAGCCCTGTTCTTTCTGTCATTTCCACATAAGAGCTGAAGATATGACTGCTGTACCAACATTAGTCCAGCAGAGTGCGCTGTGACTGCTCGTAGTGTCTCCTATGCTGTGTCCTTGTCTGAAGCTGCTCAAGTAAAGACACTGTGGCAGTCGGCTGCAATAAATTTAGCCAAATTAAGCACTAAATGGTTATCTCAACCAATATGTATTTGCATTAATCATTTTTCTGTAAAGCCAAAATGATCAGAATCTGAATGAAGTCGTAAATGTATATTCTTAGTTTAATTACAGCCACAAATAGTGCTTTCCATAAAAAAGTGTTCCTTGAGGAGAATGATTTATACAAAAAGAAGACCAGTAATTAAAACTATTAGGGACTAATAACATTGTTTAATAAGCCATCCCAAGGCGATAATAATTGACTTTAGCTCATTGCTTTCTTTGCCAATAAATGTAAAAATAACAAATAACTGCAATGTTGAGACAAAATATGTTGTTTTTCTGACTTGTTCACTGCACCCGGTGGGCATACCCTTGCTCTAACCTTCACCGATTCCATACTATGCACACAGTGGCATGGAATACTGAAATCCTATAGAAAAATCTCAGAGGAGATAAACTAAACCTGGTACTTCATGTTAGGCAACAAAACCAAACTCACATGTGAAAAGTATTTAAAAGTGTAATTATAGAGATTCATGTTGGATTCTAAGAAGCTGCTTATTCAGAGTTCAGACATTTATTGCAAAAGCTAAATATTAAAGAGGGACTGGGAAGGAATCAATTTCGATGCTGAAAAGTCTGATTAGAGCTTTGCACTGTAAACTGCAGTTGTAAAATAGCAAGGTGCTAATGCACAGTGTCAAATGCTTGAGCTGCCCCTTACAAAACCCAAAGTCCATTCCTCCACTTAAAACTGATTTTGTACAGATTCCAGGCCCGTTCTCTGCTTATTTAAAACCTAATGAGTTGGGCTCATCTGCATTGCCATCAATACGCTGCACCCCTGGCTCTGCCTGGTGCCACTGTTGTGCAGGTGAGCCTTATTTTTTAACCCCTTTCACTTACACTGCCATTAAATCAATCAGGACCTGCTTGCGCTATTGATTTAGTGGTAATGAAGCCGCCCCTTTGCGTGCTCCCTCTCTCTCTCTCGCTCGCTCTCTCTTTTTCCGTGCTGGAGTCGTCAGCAGCCTTTGGAGGCATTAAAAGGAATACGGCATCTTTAATCTGGCTGCGCTCTCCTGAAGCCTCAGGCTAGCCTGCAGGACGAGCTCTCTCACTCTCTCCGTCTCCCTCTCTCTACGCCGGGCCTCTGTCCTTCAGTTCCGTTTAATCACTTGGATCCCTTCCATAATAGCAGCTACCTTTCAGATACCCTTTACCCAACGTGTCCCCCACTTGCAGCAGGAGAGGTAGGGGGAGTCACCGTCATATAAAAGTAAGTAATTTACACCCGTGAAATTGCTTTATGGAAAAGTCCTTGCAGTCCATTGGGGTATTATCGTAAAGACAAGCCTTTTATGAATGAGAGAGCAGGCATAGGGAAAAGATTCTTGGCTGGAAGCTGAGCTCTTTTTACTGGACTGTGCTGGGTGAAGGGGCGGACAGTGCTGTAAGGTTTTGTATTGCTTAGTGTTGCTGTGCTGTTAAAGGCCTTTGGGGTGACTTCACCTCTAGCAACAACCACATAACAACGTGTTCTAAAAGTAAAGCAGAGATCATTGACATGACCATTTGATTATGGCTTTGAGATTATATATATATCTGAGATTCATCAGACCATATATATATATATATATATATATATA
>CM067483.1:22008944-22020069 GCA_034552555.1 Semaprochilodus insignis | reverse complement strand
TATATATATATATATATATATATATATATATATATATATATATATATATATATATATATAGAGACAGTGGGCAGTGGGCACAGGCTCTGATGGTCTGATGAATCTCGAATCTCAATTTCTGCTGAGGCACACTGGTACCAATAGCATGTAGTGTTGGACTCAACCTGCCTTTTATAAACAGATTGGTGGAGGTGGTGTAATGGTGTGAGGAATACCAATTATTCACTGCCTATCATGCCACAGCCTATTTGAGTATTGCAGCTGAACATGCGCATCTCTTCATCATCTTTATCGTCTTCTAATGGCTACTACTAGCATGATAATTCACTGTGTCATAAAGCAGAATTTGTCTCAAACTGCTTTCATGAGCAGGGCAATGAGTTCAGTTGTTGTTCAGGGGCCTTTCCAGTCACCAGATCTGAATCCAGTATAACCTTTGGCATCTGGTAGAATGGGAGTTTGGCAGGATGAGAGTGCACCTGAAAAATCTGCAGGAATTGCATGATGCACTGAGGTAACCATGTACCAGAACCTCAAAGGAATGTGTCCAAGATCATATGGAATCCATGCCATGATGAATTGAGGCAGTTTTTAGAGCGGATGGATGTCTCAGTATTAGTATAGTGTTCCTAAAAGAGTGCTGGGTGAATATATCTATAATACATTTTAGAACCTAACTAATACATCCTAAATGTGATGACAGATTCCTATTTTTTCCAAACATTAACTCCCTTATTTACAGCTGTTATAAATTTGATAAAAATGGAAATTGATATCAGCTGTGTGTAGCAGGTGTGTGCGCTTGTGTGTTTTTTTATGGTGCTGGAGTCTGTCTTTAAGCTCAATAAGCAGTGAAGGGAGTCTTTCATTAAAGTCAGTTTGAACTAGTCTACAGAGAGCAGCTCTATGAGTCTGCCTTCAGGCACACAGCTCCACTCTCCTGGGGTTTCTCCACACTTTTCTGAGCCATCTTTTCCCACCCCCCTCTGTCTTCTTTCTCTCTCTGCTGGTGAAAAATACACACACACGCGCACACACAGACCATTTACACAGTGCATATGACGTGTAGCTGTGTAGCGGAACGTCTTTTGTTAATTTACGGCATGTTCCTCCTGTTCCATGGCTGAGGTGAGGTCAGCTCTGTCACATTACATTTCGGCAGATAGGAAACATCTGCTCACATCAAACGCCTTTGAGAGGAGCTGCTGTTTGCACACCAGTCCAAGCACATCTAGCCACGTTCATTTTGTAATGGGAAGTCATGTAGAACAAGCATGACGAGCAGCAACTAACACAAGAGGGTGTAATACACTGAAACTGAGTAATGCAGAAAACAGCAAAGCATTTTATTACTGAGGTTTGTGATGAACAGGTAGTTAGCAACCTACAAATGGACAAAACACATGGATATAAGATATAGATATATGTCTATATTACATCTAGTACTGAGATTTTCTTACTCAAGATTATTATTATTATTATAGAATGGTGGGATACATTTGTCTGCAGCATAGATTCAGCTCTTCCTGGAAGACTGTTATGTACATTTGGGGGGTGGGGTGGAGTTTGGGAGAGAAACGAGACAGAAAATGACGAAGACCAAATGCTCTGATGTACTGAATGGCCAGAAACAAGCTATTTTCTTTGAAGGTTTCCATAAAAGTGCAGAAATAGTGATTAAGAATGGTTTAATAAATGGAAAAATTAAATAAACTACCATAAACATCAAGTTTGTTTCTTTGTTGTTGCTTGTTTAGTTTCAATGTAAGTATGGTGTAAGTTATATGGTTGTTGTTTTTTTTTTTCAAAATTATACATTTACCTATACCTATTAACGGATTTCAAACTTTCATCTTTACAAATGCACTTTTTCTAATATATGCACAGTATTGTGTAAAAATGTTAGAAAATTAAATAAAACAATTAAATAGGCAGTATGTGGTTATCTGCTCACTAATAACTACAAATCATACAATAATACAGTTTTTTCTGCAGTACTGTGTGAAAGTCTGATACCAACCTTCAGTGTAATCATTTAATTTCTAGTCAATCAGTTAATGAGTTAATAAGGAGACATTCAGAAGAGTTTTTAAAGTTGTCCCCATCGGATAAACAGCCTAATCGGATAAACAGACTGAACTTTGAAAGTGTGGAAGGTGGTCTCTGACTTTGGGACAGTGCTGTAAGTCAAAGTGTTTGCTTAACCATTACCCATTCCTTCTTCTTGAGGAAGCTGGTTTGGGTTAATTGGGTATTTTTGGATAATCAGTCTGTCATTAAGTTAAATCAGGTGTGCTGCTGATGGAATTAATAAAATCTTTGTGGATGTCCATCCAGCCAGTTTTAAACAATTCACTTAAGAGCCTTTTTCCCAGTACTGTATGCCTTCCTAATGCATCATTAAACACAGTTCATGAAAGATGTACTGATGTTGCTCATAGCACATGAAAGCAATGTGACTATTTGCACGCTGCCACTAGACATGTTTCTGGTGTGTGTGTGTCTGTGTGCTGCCCTGCTGGGGCAGAGAGGTTAGTACAGAGTGACACGCTCTCTCATTTCCCTCACTCCAGCTGATCTGATGGCCTCGCATGACCTGATGTCACTCTCTGATTGGCAATCAGCAGAGCCACGGCCGTATTGAGAATCACGGCTGTTCCTTCAACACACACAGGCACAGCGTGATGAGCCTTTGACAGAACAGTGATGATGATTATTGGCATTAACTCAGACTTCACTAAAATATTTGCTGGGGTTATATATGAACAGCGTATACACATAGTTACAGTACATGAAGAAAGTGTTACCTAAGGTAAATTTAAGGTTCTGTTTTTTCACAAGAGTCTGTGTTCGAGTCCTGTTTAATTGCATTTTATAAATGAATAGATTTTACTGTGTAAGCTTGGGCTTTTAAACCATATTACACACTAAAATGAGAAGTGAAATGTACTAAGTGCTTCCCACAGCAGCTTTGTAACTGGCCATTCCCAGCACTTCCACATTTGATGTTGATTGCTGCCATTCTAATGCGTAATAGAGGTTTAGGCGGGGAGAAGCTGGAGACTGGGCCTCACTCCCTCTCTCTCTCCTCCTCTCTCCTGCTTACTCTGTCATCAGTGTAATCCAGGCCAGGGTTCCACTCCTCTCCCCTTTCTCTCCGCTGGATTTCAAATCAAGGCCTAATGGACCCAATCTGGTGGCTTTTTAAGGCAAAAGGACAGTGCAATGCTGCAGTAATTGCGCTCTAATTCAGTTGAACTTGCAATATCTAATCAGACAGCTCCAAATTCCACAAGCAGCCCCAAGGACACTCGTCCTCCTCCACAAACACCTAATAAAGTGAGGGATTTATCCCCCCCCGCGCCCGCGCCTCAGCCCTCACTACTTAAATAATGGCAACCTGCCTGCTGCTGAGGCGAGCGCGCATTTACTGTATGAAACGCTACGCTGCTCTCAATGACGCTTTGAATTTCTGCCATTACCATGGAGGGGAGAGGAGAGTGGAGAAAAAAAGTGCCCTGCCAAAACACACTTAACAGATGATTTAGGATATTCAAAAAGCACGAATGCTCCTCCAGACGGTCAGCGGCCCTCCTGCCGAGAACGATGAAAGCGGAGCGCTCCAAAGGTTGAGGAGCCTTCAAAGAGTTTTCCTGCAGGGTATTTGCCAAGATGAATACTACATGGCATAAAGTGTGATCAAAATGCACTGGCGGTATATGGAGAAGTGCAGCTTAACCTATGAAGAGCGATGAGAGGCGCAAGATGGGGAATCTGACAGTTCTTCAGCCCTGTTGAGATCTGTGATCTGTTTATGAGGCCAAATAATGGAAACTACATGAGAAATGTTACATTTTACAAATAACCCCAGAAAGCCTAGAGTTATTATTGATGTTTTGCAAAGCTTTAAGCTTAATTATGTAATGTAATTACATAATTTATTAAACAGATATTAAACAGTTACTTTGTCCGACTGTTTTTAAAACAATGACAAAAAACAAGGCAAAGATGTAAAGAATGTTTTTCACTATGTTTCCACAAAATGAGACTGTATGCACACCAAGACCATATGGACATTACATCTAAAAATAAATAAAAGATCTGCTGAACTGTGAAAAGTGTAGAACCGTTAGAATGTCTTCACTTGTTTCAATGAGCTACGAGTGGAAAAATTATTAAAGAACGTGTAAGAATAGGTCACTTCATTAGCTAAACCTGTTCAACTGCTCATTAACACAAATATTTAATCAGTCCACCGATCACTTGCCACCAACTTAGGCATGTAGACATTCAAATTGAGCATCAGCATAGGAAGGAAAGGTGACTAAAGTGACTTTGAGCATGGCATGGTTGTTGGTACTAGACAAGCTGGTCTAAGTATTAAGTATCTGTTATTTTCATCTATAGGGTTTACAGAAAATGGTTTATAAAAGAGAAACTATCCAGTCAGGGGCAGTTCTCTGGGCGAAAATGTCTCGTTGATGCCAGAGGTCAGAGAAGAATGACCAGACTATTTGAGCTAATAGAAAGGCAACAGAAACTCAAATAACCACTCGTTCTGCAGAAGAGCATCTCTGAACGCACCACATGTTTAATTTGGAAGAAGATGGGCTACAGCTGCAGACTACCACACTGGGTATCATGCTGGGTTCCTGTCAGTTAAGAACAGAGTCTACAATTCACACAGGTTCTCCATAAATGTACAATAGAAGACTGGAAAAACATTGCTTGGTCTGAAGAATCTCAATTTCTGCTGAGACATTCAGATGGTATGGTCAGAATTTGGCATAAAGATCCATTGTGCCTTGTAGCAACAGTTCATGCTGGTGTTGGTGATGTAATGTTGTGGAGGATATTTTCTGGGCACACAGTTGAGCATTGTTTAAATACCACGGCCCAGGTCCATCCCTTTATGAACACAGCTTCTGATGGCTACTTCCGGCAGGATAACGTGCCATGTCACCATGCTCAAATCGTCTCAAACTGGTTTTTTGACCATGACAATGAGTTCAGTGTACTCAAATGGTCTCCACAGTCACCAGATCTCAATCCAATAGAGCACCTTTGGGATGTTGTGGAACTGGAGATTTGTGCCATGGATACGCAGCTGACAAATCTGCAGCGACTGTGTCATGCTATGATGCCAATACGGACCAAAACATCTGAGGAATGTCACCTTAGTGAGTCTATGCCATGAAGAATTAAGGCAGTTCTAAAGGCAAATGGAGGTCCAACCTGGTACTCGTGAGGTGTACCCAATGAAGTGGCCAGTGAGTGTATATAAAGAGTTATTAATGTCAATTTCCATTATTTATGATGATTTCTGCTATGAAAGACTGAGGTGTTTAGAGAAATATGAAAGGAGTGAATACATGGATGCCCAGCTGTGTGTACAAGCTATATTTAAACCGTGGAAAACTATGTCCTTTTAGAGTTAAATTGTGGTTGATAGTTGTAGCTCGGTGTCAGGGCTACTTTAATCTGTTTTAACTGTTCAACAACCATAAAATAACCACAGGTCTCAGTTTAAACCTCCATCAGCCAGCCTCAACTAAAGCTGGAGAACCAAAGTGGCGCCATTAACTTTACAAAGCCGATGTTTATGATAAGAATGCTACTTGAGATCCACTTGCAACCAATCACAAAGTGAAAAAACACATAATCCGGTGCAGTGAGCACAAACGTCCCATACTGGAGGCTTGAAAGAAAGTATAATAATAATGACTGCAATTTCTTCATTTTTAGTATCTGAATGTGTACACGTTTTCCATGACAGAAAGTAAAAGGTCTCATAGTACTGGCTCCCAACTGTTCCACATGATAGCGACCCTTGTGAAAGAGTCTAATTTCATAAGAGAAGTTGTTCAAAACACGTAGGGCAGTATTTCATAGATGAATAGAAGACCTTTAAAGAAATAAAAGCAGACAAGTACTACTTGGTGGTTCTATTATTTTGTGTACATGTTGTACATTTCTGAAGCACTGGTCTGTGGAGAGCTTGCTACACTGACAAGCTACAGTTACTGCACTCTGTAACTTTGCTTTGAAACTATGCCATGTTTTTTCAAGGCTTTCAGCTGAACTTTTTTTTTTTTTAGAGAATATAATGAGATTCATACTGGCTCTGTTCAAGTAACTCAGTTCACAACATTTCTGAGCGATGGTTATGTTACAATTTGTCAATGTCAGTAGATACTTACAATCTAAATGGCTATGCCGAATGCCCTCCACATCCTCTGCATGAATGAAGTGGTAACATCTCTTCCCTATGATGTCCACAGGAGTCAGGTCCATGTAGTCACTAATTCTGAAGGAGAATAATAAGACATTTCAGAGTGTATTTGTAGTAATATTATATTATTTGTAGTGTTGTCTAAGATTCTATTCTATTGGATCTCTAGATCCTATTCAAGCATGTACTGGAAACCCCTTCTACAATGATTGATTGATTGGTACTTTACTCTCTGAAGTGATTATTGCACTTTAGCCTGTTCTTAAAAACAATATGAAGTTAATTTGTTAATTTAGTAATGTAAAGTGTGCTTTTAAATGGTGTGTGAACTTGTATCTGAACTGTAAATGTAGAGATACAAAAATAAAGCTGGTCTGGCTACAGCTTGATTCTGAAAGAGTGGGTAGGATTGCTATCAAGTGCCATGTTCAAAGAGCCTTTGCCATGATGATAACTGTGCAACAGACTTGGCCTGATGCCATTCCCTCATAAATATGTTAAGTGCAGGGGAGTGGTAAAAAATTTAGCAGACATTGGGGTGACTTTAATCCCAGAGACATAAATAAAACTAATAAAACTAATAAGATATTTCCTTTCAAGCCAGACCAAATTAAGATGTTCTCATTTTGCAGAACAGAAATGGCTTCTCAGAGGTTTTTAAAGTACAAAGAGGGTCTTTCCAGGCCGGGTTTCAAAGGAGCGATAGATGCTGCACAAGCAAATGTCTAGCACTGCACATACAGGTGTAAATAATAAATCGTCACTGTCCAAAAAATGTAAAATCTATCACCATTTTTTGCCATTTTATATTTTTGTACATCATTTGAACACAGCTGTTCTTTACATTGTTGAATGGTCCAACAGAAGTGCTCCGGAATCACTTCTTTACATTAACTTATCAATGATTTTGGCTCCCAGCAGATACTAATTTGGATGTAATTTTTTTTTTCAGACAGCAATGACATGTACAACACAATACTAATCTAAAACACTTAGAATGCTTAACAAATAAACCAAAAACCCATCTGACTTTGTGACATCAATGAAGACATTATGGAAGAAGAAGAAGTACCTATTCTCACAGTAGACAATGTTGAGGTCCATGTTGACCCGCGTGACGAACATCTGGCAGTCGATGCGAACCTCGTTGATGGTGGGAGGAGGGAGAGCATGGGCAACCACCACCATGCCCATGATTTGATTGGGCACATTGCGATTGTGTGTTAGCGCCATTCTTATCCTAAGCCTGCCTGTGATGTGGATCACCTAAGAGGAGACAGAGCAGAAAGTCAAGACAGGGCATTAAATACATGCTTTATCATCTATGACTAGACACAGCGGGTGATGTAAAAAATATACTTCAGTGTTTCACAGAAATGCTTACTGTGCGTCATTCCGCTCTTTGATAAATAAGTAATACAATGCTGTGTTAGTGTGTAAGTTTTGCAGTCTGGACAAAGACCAGTCCATATCACCCTGCCAAATATTATTAAGGTCCAGCTGAGACAATAGAGGAAAACACAGGCATGAAAAATTAAGAAGCACAATGAGGACTACTTAATTCTCTATGAAACAATCAAGACTGCAAAAAAGCAAAGGAACTAATTACCTTTTCTCTAGCTTTAAAGTTTTACAAAGCTTTAAAGTCTTTGTAGCCACATTTTGCCCAGAGGAGGAATTGACTAGATCGGCAACCCTGTACTTTTTGGATCCATCCATTTTAATCACCCAGGCAAACCCGCAGGGAATTGTTTTGTAGTTTTTGTAACTTCTGACACTGGCGTTTCACTGCTTCACCTCTGAGATGCTATTAGCATCATTCATATAGACAGATTTGGCCCCTGAAGTCACTCAGTGCTGAGGCCGCAAGGGCTCTTTGATGCTTTGTGCTCCTCCGCTGGGGGACAAGAGAGCCCAAACCCTGCGACTGAGCGACTGCCACTTTAACTAAAAAGAGCCTTTCTCCCAAGCCTGGATTTGGAGCTACGAGACTACTTTAGCACTCACAGAAATCAAAGGCCATCACAAATTAGGGGCCAATTAAAGGAGTTTCTAACTTTCCAGGATACATGTTACAATCAATTAGAATCAAAGCTGCAGAGTCTCTATTTTTCAGCCATGTATTTTAAAAGAAAGAGCAATGAGCAACGAGTGCTGAAAATGCTGCAGAGTCGGCTTCTACTGCCTTAATAAAGTATAGAGTCAGGTCCAGAAGTATTTGGGCAGTGACACATTTTTGTAATTTTGCCTCTGTAGACCCTTACAATGGTTTAAAATGAAAGAGTCAGTCCATGATTGGTTTTCCATCAATTTATACATAGTCCCCCCATTTTC
Source organism: Semaprochilodus insignis (assembly GCA_034552555.1). Classification (NCBI taxonomy): domain Eukaryota; kingdom Metazoa; phylum Chordata; class Actinopteri; order Characiformes; family Prochilodontidae; genus Semaprochilodus; species Semaprochilodus insignis. The sequence continues at coordinate 22,011,503 of CM067483.1, read as the reverse complement.
ACAGGTTCAACAGTCATTGGACAAACTAACTTAATTCTAAACACAAGCATGTTTTTAACCTTTGGGTGCGACATGTTTTGGGTCATTATTCATTGGTTGCTGTGAAGCACTCAACAGTTTTTTATTGAATCTGAGCAGAAGGTACAGATCTGTACACTTCAGAATTCATCTTCATCTTACAGCATTCACATCATCAACAAACACCAGTGACCCAGTTCCCACTAGCCATACATGCCCATGGCACAACACTGCCTCCATCGTGTGTCACGGGTTATGTGATGTGCTTCAAATCATGAGTCCTTCTGATCCATCTCCATGCTCTTCTGTTCCCATTATTCTGGTACAAGTGAATTTGCTTGAAGAATCTTGTCCCAGAACTGGGCTGGCTTTTTTAGATGTATTCTAGTAAAGTCTAATCTGGCTTTCCTGTTTTTAAGTGCATCTTGAGGTAAACCCTCTGTATTTACAATTATGAAGGCATCTCTTGCTTGTAGACTTTGGCAATGATATGCCAACCTCCTTTAGAATGTTCCTGACTTGACTAGATGTTGTGAAGAGGTTTTTCAAGAGGTTAATGAATTTAGTTGTCCTCTGTGGTCTTCCAGGCCTTTTGTTGTTGCTGAGCTCACCAGTGCATTCCTTTTTTTAAGACTGTACACAATTGTGGATTTGATCACTTCTAAAGTTTCTGCTATCTCTCTGACAGGCTTGGGTTTTTTAGCCTAATGATTCTCTTTCACTTGCAACAACACCTATTTGCATCACATATTGAGAGTTCACAAGAACAGCTACCAAAGGCACATTCAACATTTTCAACAAAATCAACTCTTGACCTTTTATCACCTTTTGTCATGAAATAAGGAAACATGCTACACCTGGTCATGAAACTGCTTATTAGGCAACTGTTGAATGACTTTTTACTGTAAAAATGTAAATGTAAAACATGGCTGTAATTCCTACATGGTTAATGCAATTTTTAGTTAAACCTCTTGAAAGTCTGGACTATCACTATCAAGGCTTAATTCCAAATCCACTGTGGTGTAGAGAGTCAAAACTACAAAATTACAAAATGATATCACTGTCCAAATACTTATAGACCTGAGTGTATGTATATGTACATTTCTGTAAGTCACATGAGAAAATCTAATTCAACTATTAATTGGGACTTAATTGACGGAGAGCTTTTACAGGAATGTATTAAATGAGATGGGGGGCTGAGATGTGCTGAAAAAAAAGATGGGCTTAAGCTGGAGAAGAATTCACTTTGATTTGACCTCCAGAGTGAATAGAGGAAATAAGCAGCCATTATGCACGGCTGTGTCTCGCCTCACCGCCTATCGCTCAATGCTGTACGTAAAATTCATTCATTCACTCTCTGTATTATATAACAACACAAGCATTGACTTAATTCAAATTAAATGTAACAAATGAATCAAGGAGTTATGCAGTTCCAGCCAGTGAGATTCCTGTGCTTATTTCTGTGATTACATCACATTTCTGTGTTATTGACCGCAGTCAGTGGATGCAGAATATTATTTGTCTTTGTCTAATACATCATGGCGGGATGTTCAAATCTGGGCTTTATTGTGAATAGTTAATACAGTACTTCAGAATGCAAATCAAATCAAAAATCCACCCTTAGTGAATTATATCAAAATCATCATATAGTGAAACTCTTTTATTAACCAAAACTTGATTGATATATTAAAACTGCAGAAATTCCATTCGAGACTCTATGTACTTCCATTCTGAAGGTTCAAGGCATTCTAGCAGGCTGTTTTCTGAACTTTCTAAGAAAAGCTGTGGGGAGCTGCGGGATGGCATGTGTTTGAGAGAGATTTGGCATAAGATAGCAGCGTGTAGCTCATGTTCAGCTGGTCTGTAGTTGTGTGCAGTCAGCGTGGATCAGACAGAGGGATTGGCAGGTACAGACACACTTGACACAGCTGTTGCCAGCCTTCAATAAGACATCACAGCACAATGGCAGTGAAAGAAGATGTCTAATTACAGGCTGATATCAAACCGGCACGCATCTCCTCATAAACCGAGCAGCACTCCAGAGAGGCAGCCTGCGCCAAACGCACACACACACACACACACGCACACACACACACATACTTTCTCAGCCGTTGAGAAAGAGGAGCTCAACCCCTTCAATAAATAAACATTCAAATGTATTAAAAATATACAAAATGGAAATGATCCTTTCAGAAGCCCAAAGCTAGGGGCATCAAAAAGTTAGTTTGAAAATACAACTTTTGAAGTAATTGCCACAAAGCGAGTGTCGGTGGTGAATTGCTGCAGGAGTGCTCTTGGCAAGAACATCATAAGCCCTGGCAAAACATTAAATATGCTCAGGCTGCTAAATGCAAACTGACGCGGCAAGGGTTCACCACGGCTGCGGTGAGAGGCAGGCGCATAGCATATCTCAATTTAATACAAGCCAACATAACAAAGGGATCAATTTTTATAATTCATGGTTCAGCACACAATGCACTCTCCCCCTCTCTCTCCCTCCCTCCCTCTCTTTCTCTCTCTCTCTCTCTCTCTCTCTCTCTC
>CM067483.1:21894913-22008549 GCA_034552555.1 Semaprochilodus insignis | reverse complement strand
GTATACATAAGAAATAAGATTCATCTGTTCCTAGGGATTCTCTGGAGTGCTTTTGAAATGTGATACAGCACAAATAATGACGGAGAGCTTTTACATGAGTGCATTAAATGAGATGGGGGGCCGAGATGTGCTGAAAAAAAGATGGGCTTAAGCTGGAGAAGAATTCACTTTGATTTGACCTCCAGAGTGGAGAGAGGATATAAGCAGCCATGATGCGTGGCTGTGTCTCGCCTCGCCGCCTATCGCCTAATGCCAGCATGCCATATGCAAAATTCATACCTTTGTATTATGTAACAACACAAGTGTTGACTTAATTCAAAGTAAATGTAATAAGAGGTGTCCTTGTCTGGCCAGTAACGTATGCGCGTGTGCATGTGTGAATATTTATGGAATGGGCTGGCGTATCTCCCTTACTTCATGCTTATTTGCATCAAATCTGTGTCCAGACGGATGCTGGAGACAAAGCGGAGGGGGGCAGTAGAGGAGCCCAGGAGGGAGACCGCTGTCTTTCTGTCATTCACTCACACAAACCCCCATCCTGCCTAAACAGAGCACCCGGCCTGGCTGCTGCTCTGGCATCAGTGAAAATTTTAAATTGTCTGCTTTACATACCAGTATACCTCATTCTGGCAAACCAGATTTGCACAATATCATTGTTGCTGATACATGAAAACCTCACAGTTTCCTGTTTTCATATTTATTTTACACCATTTGAAAAAGCCAACTGCCTATTTCAAGATCAATGGACCAATAGCAATGCTCCAACATTTCCTTGGAATAAAATCTTTGTAATAACTTACATTCAATTATTATTGTAATTTATTCTGGCATCAACACAGTTGTCTTCAAGTTGTCTTCCAGTCTGCATCCTTTGGTATGAGTTGTGTAGATGGAGAATATTTAATTCCTGTACATCCTAGGTTTTGCTATACATTTAAATGTGTGTAAAAGATATCAGTCTACTCTCTAACATAACAATAGGATTATTGCTACACTTGTCTGTCTAAAATGCACATTTATTCATTTCATCAGCTTTAACAGATAGTACCAAAACAATTTTTTTTACTTAAGTAAAACTGCAGGAACAGTGCTTCTGAATCAAGTACCCCTAAAAGTACCCCTGAAAAAACCCTAACCCTAACCCTAACCCTTTAAAAAAGGAAATTAATAATTCTTGGTACAGAGGCAGCTATTAATTTGTACCCCAAATGTTATTTCCAAACTCCTTCGAGTCTGTAGGCTAAAATCTTGAGACATGCCAGTGTAAAATCCATCAACGTATCCTAAAACAGCTCTAATCAAATAAGGCACAGAAGCTGTCGGCACAGCGAACATAATATATTCCGCCAAATGGCAGCTACACAGTGTATTAGCACACACAGGGGAGCAGTGATTGAGTGGAGGGAGATTTAGCAGCTCGTAAGAAGATCCGGGGGGCCGCAGGACTCGGTGGTTACCTTGTAGCCGGAGGACTTGATGTGAACGCCCCTCTTGGTCAGCGTGGACTTCATTCGGATGAAGAAGGAGCGCTCCAGAGTGTTATCTGGAGAGAGGTGGCTGGGACTGCTAGACTCCACTGCAGGAGCAAACACAACAGGAAAAAAATCCAATTACTTTACATTACTTGTCCAATACCATACTGTGCAGTTAAGCCCCAGAGAGAAGAAGATATTAAACAGCTCTGGTGGGCACGATGGTTTGTAATAAGTTCTCATTGAGTTTCTATCATCTAGAGGTAGATGTTTAATGGAAGAGCACAACTTGATGAGGTAAAAAAAGCACTATGTCAATAAAAGTTTGACAATGTTTTAATTATGTTTTCTAAAAGCAACAACCAGGGCCTGCTCCAGTGCGATAATTGCTTTAAACTCTTCACATACAGCCGTATGTAGGACAAATACAATTCACCAAGCTGGGTGGGCATATTTATCTAGCATACAATGAGGAAAAAATGAACTGGTTTTCAGATAATGACAGCCTAATTTCTAAACACACACACACACACATATACACTAAATTGTAAATATTTTGCTCGCATAGGTTAACAACTGCTAATACAATACAAAACCTTCTTATTCAGACAGATGACATTTGACAAAGTGCAACTTTAGTAAAACGTCTGATTACAGCAATTATCTGCACATTTTAACCTAACTGATTAATTAATACGTTACAATTAGATCCCATTCATAATCAAATTAACCCCACCTCCATGAAGGCTGAGCAGTGTTCCTACAGAGAAGGCTAGAATGAGGCGACAGCAGGAACATCAGTGTTTGGACAGAACAAGGAGACATAAATGAAACAGTATTACTGAGGGAACTCCAGCATGTTCCAGCTCTCCACTGCACTGTATATGACAAGACTGTAGAGCGCAGTGACACTGCTTTAGAACTAAAGACAATGACAGAGAGGAGGAGTGCAGTCTCTCTCTCTCACTCTCTCTCTCCCTCCCCCCCTCTCTCTCCGTTTCTGAGGACGTGAATTAAATGTCATTTAAAATCTAACTAGTCCTTTATCACTCTGGGGAAAAGGCAGAGCCATGTTATATTTAGTCATTTCATTTCTTCTGATTAAATATGAATTACTATGAAATTTTTCTCATCATCTAACACAGCAGAATACGCCAACAGCTTTTTAATACACTATATAAGCACAAACTTCAGCTCTAAGAGTTTAATTCGCCTCTCTAATCCAATCACATCAACCTTATTTCTCTTATCACAGATTCCCATTTTGAATTAAATGAGCTCATTAGTTTTAATCAAAGGCAGAGAGATCAAAACTTACACTTAAATGCTTTAGATCAGAGCTGTCAGTCAAGCGTAGAGTTCTATTTTACTAAAACACAAGATCAGAAGCCCTTAGAACTCTGCATTTTCATTAGACATGAGGCAGGCTTAAAGACACAGCATTCTTTTTTTTTCCTTTTACACTGCGTGAAACAGCGGGGTCATTTACAGCATGCCCTCTACCAACTCTCACTGCAGGTGATGTCTGGAATATGAATTATACACTGAATATTTTTTTTACCGGAATAGATTTGTATATTCGTATATTTCCAACCCAGCAATACGCGCACAGACGGCAGAAGTTACAGGATTTCTAAGTCTAAGGTTTGCGTTGGAATTTACATCTGAAATGTATACATTATTCACACTGCTCTTACTAAGACCTGAGATGAGCAGCTGTAAAGTCTAAATAGGGACTGCTATAGTAACACCTCTTGAAGCTGAAACAAAACCAGAAAATCAAACCATGCTATGAATTTTGCACTGATCTACAGGAGCTGTAACGTTAACACATGAGTTGCCATAAAGCTGTCAATATGTGAGCACAAAAAAAAAAGAGAAGCTCCACTAGCTACATGAGTGATGAATGATTTGCTGTGCTATCATTAAGGACGTAAACCCTGAGTTTCAGAGAATGTGCTGTGTGTGTTGTTACACTACACGAGGGTCACTTCCACACAAGACCTCTGCATGTGTTTATTACAGGATTCCTATATTCCTTTAGCTGTCTATCTTGGAAAGTACACTCTAAACAAGAACACACAGTGTCACTGACATGAAGCATCACTCTTATTAAGCACAAAAAAGCGATTAGCACCCTCTTGTGGAGACTCTTCAACCTGCTAAACGTTTGTCAGTTGAACGGTTAAAAAACATATTATAGACTACTTGCAAAAACTGCCCACCCATAAAATGTAAATGCTATATTAAACCTTTACAAGAGAAATGTGTTTTTATAATACATCAGGTGTTATTCTTTTAAAAACACTTTAATTACAAGCCAGATGCATTTTTAAGGGCTCTTTAGAGGGCCCTTTGGAGATATGTCAAAGATCAACCAAGTTTGGTTGCCCAAAGAACCTTCCAATGGATGGGTCATAAAAGAAAATGGAAATGTGATGTGTGACTTTGAAGAACCCCTTTTTAAAGTTTTGAGAACCTCTACCTAATGTACACCATTTTTTTTCCTACAACCATGAACCACTTAGGAACCTTTTTTAAGAGTGCTTTAAGAGTTTAACATCCTTTTTTGCACTAATCACTAAATTAAATTGTTTAGTATTTTGCACTAATCTGTTGATACTCACCTTTAGAAGATGTATTACATCCTGCATATTTAAGACAAAAAAACGAATTCCCAAAATTCCCATCCATCCAGCAGCTTTTCAGATACAACACTATTTTTGCAGGCTTTAACTAAAATCTCTTGCAATGGACCAATCTCCTGCAAGAATCTGCTGCTCATATAAAACTGACAATATCTGAGATGACATTTTAAAGGCGGGGACATCATTTGTGTGAAAGCGTGGCAATTTATGGTTCCGAAGGCTCTGGAATTAATTTTCTTGATGAAACCTTTGGGAATAGATGTCTCTTGGAGTAAATGATGAGATTTTAAAAGTATTACTCTCCATGCAGTGAGTGTTGACCATCAATAAAAGCCTGGCAGGCCACAAGGTTCAGTATGTCCTCTCCCTCTCTCTCTCTCTCATAACACAGTCTCACACACAACCCTGCACTTGGCCAGCACACGCCCGCTGCCTGCTCGGCCTTATGACTTATAGGCCCTGAGAAAGCTGGTCTACTCCAGCTAATATTCTTCAATTCACATTTATATAAATATTAACACCAATTCAGCAAGTTGGGTGTTTAACGCCTGGATAAATCATGACTGTGGGGCACAGCGCTCATACACATGCTGGTTTTGCTGCCATTTCACACTAGTGGATGTGTGTGTTCTGGCCCTTTCTGATAAATGGGGGCATCGCTGTGTAAATTAGTGATGATGTATAATGCACACAGCTCTGTGCTAATTGTGAACCACCGCTGACTCCAGACTGAGAGCTATGGAGATTTTTATAGGGCGTGAACTGACTAGGAGCAGTGTGCTGTATATACAGTATGACGTGGGACACTAAATTATAGCCACTTTGGAAAAATACCAGAAATTCCCTCCCCTAAGATATTCATTAAAATGAAAACAAAATATCTTTGTACATCAATACTGCAGTATACACACACACACATGCTGTATATATATACGCTTATATACATGTATACATACTCATTCATACAGACTGACAGACAAAAGTTTAGTAGGCTGTTATGAGTTTACAGCCATATGTGAAGACCTCTCGTCAACTTGTATATTGATTTTCTAAGTTTATACACTCTCTACAGGGAACAAGCTTAAATTAAAATGTTAGTACACAATTTATATTTATGTCTCAACATATGAGAAAAAAATAAATACAATGTAACATAACTTTGTACCTGTCACATATTGTGGTTTATTTTCCCCCAGCATGTTAAGGTCAGCAAAATAAAAACAGTGATTGTGCATTAATGTGTGTTCTCTCTTAGAGGGTGTATTAACTTATTTTCACTTAGAAAATGAACAAAAACATGGAATTTGACCAGAAACTTTCCAAACTTTCTTGTAAAAGACACAAGCTTATTCAACATGTGTTTAAAATATTCAACAACATGAGTGTCACAGTTAAAATATAAGATAAATGAACAGATTCTTATATATAACCATTGATTGCACATTTTTGCATGTTGTAAAATGGAAGAAGGTGCCATCGCCTGCATATGGTATTCAATACAGACAATTACTGTGAGAAATGACTTTTTAATGGATCAAGCTAAAAAAACTCAACACGGCAGTGAAAGAACAAAGCTTGGAACATCTATGTTGTACACATTTGTTGCCAAGGGGTGGCAAGTTCCATCCTGGTATTAAGTATGCTTCAGTTGTGAAAAGCAAGACAGTTATGCATTATCAGTCAATCAACTATAAAAAAGCATCAATTATGCTTATGAAAATCTGCTGCCAGGGTAGTTACCAACCAGTTATGAGAGTCTGATGACCCTGTATTAAGTAATGTGTAATAATAGGTTAATTTGCTCAGCAAACAGGTGAGTAAATGTGTGCCGGGTCTCTCTGTGCGCTACATTAAGAAGTAGGCTTGGTGGTGGTATAGGCTTGGTGATGATGAGTTAACGCATAACTTAAGAATGAGTCACTTACATGAGTCCATGTTTAACATGCCAACTAATTTCATTATACAGTGAAACACATGTATGTGTTGTAGGTTACAGAGATGTCTGGCCAGCTTTTTAATCGCTAGATAACATGTAGAGAGGGCTGCTGAAACTAATAACTTCTATGGCCTGTGTATATGAAATGTTTTTTCTTACAGCTGTGCAGTGAAAAAAAGTGATGCATTCAGTTTACTTGATTCAAACACGTTGTGTCCTCATGAATGACAAAAAATGTGTCAAGAGTTTTGTCTTTCAGTTTACTTTTGGCAATAGTAATATTGATGTCATATTTTATTCATGTGGGCATAATGGACAAAATTAGTCATGCACAGAAAAAACAGTGCATCAATGTTTGTCATATGTCAGTGTGGCACACAATAAATCTCTGGGTCTTACTTGGCCACCTCATACCAAAAGTTTCAGCTACGCCCCTGGTTGTACAGTAAACTGGATGCAGATGTACAGCAAAACATTGGGCCTCATTCACCAACTGTTTTTAAGAAGAAATTTCCTCTTCAAACACACTTAATTAGTTTTCATGCAGATTCTGACGTTCTAATCTGGGTTCTTAGGTAACAACATAATCTTCGTACACTCTAAAGCACAAATCTGCAGTTTAAGAACACGCCCTAAGTCTGACTCAGGACCTTTCTCAAGAACAAATTTAAGGCTGTGTCTGAAACGGCACAAATGCTGCTTACTCATACAGTATTCAGTATACAGAGGCAGGAAGGCACCGAGCCATGTCCTAATCTAATGTTTGTGTAAAACACTGCCTGTTGAGGTTCCTCTGTGAGGCTGTTTTACAAAGGCAACGTCGATGTATCCTTCACTGCCTTGAAAATTCCATAATCCAATGTGCCCGTGCCAATGCAGTTAGGATAAAACAGCAGAGCTCAGGAGAAATGACACAGTGGACAACGCTGCTTTCTAAAACACTGACTTGTAGACAATGTAGGCAGGAAGGCATCGAGACAGCTGCCTTCAGCTTCGGACATGGTTTAAAAAAAAAAAAATGTATTGGTGAAGATGTTTGTGAATGAGCCCTATTGAGTCTCTGCATATCTGAGATGGTTATAGTTTATAATACACCCTCTTTTGTCCTAGTACTAGATTGCTGCACATTAGCTACATAATGTGTACACATGTTGTTAAACATACTGGATGGAAATGTATACCCAATATGTTAAACATACTGTTCCCCTGCAATGGGGTCATACCTCAGTGCAGAAATACAGTATACCTAAATATTCAAATAAATCCAGAACTCTTTAGAGTATACTACACACACACACACACACATAAACAAACCCCTCAGCAGACTCCCAAGAGACCCCTCTGTAGCCATTGTATCTTTAGGTATGTGTGTAATGTCCCTGTTTCCATAGCAACCATGCTTTGACATCCAGTACAATGTGGCAGACATGTACTCACACAATGTCACCGTATAGCTCTGCTAAAGAGGCACAGCATAAACACTCGAGCAAAAACTCCAGAGCCCTACAGAACGCTCCTGATGGATGTGACCTGACTGTGTAACCATATCTGTAAGAAATCTATACAGATATTTCAATTAAAGGCTTGAAGAACTACTGAATGTGCTATTCAGGATGTTACTATTTCCTTGGCGCTTCAATGCCGAGACACATTTGCATGCCCTCTGATCTCCTAATGTTTAAAACGCATCCTTGAAAAAAAGAGCATTTCTCAGTAATACTACAGAATGAGTCAAATGTGTAAACCACTTGTCTAATTAAAACCGGAGCTATCAAAATGCGAGCTCAGTAGCCGACTTTGCTGAGAGAGGCTTGAAAAGAGCTTTTTCAATAGCAGTGAAGATCTCGTGGAAAACAGACAGCCCCCTGAGTCAGCATGCCAAGGTGTAATTGCAGCCTCTGATGAAGCCATGCATTTGCTGCTAAACGCTAGCATGAAACGCTGCTGATAACCATAAACACGGGATATCAATTAGCTGCTGTTAACACTGCTTTAATTAGTCCCTCGTCTGGAAAAGTAAAGCAATAATCAAATTTGGGGTTGTAAATGAATCTGAAAGTGCTCTAATTGAAGCACTCTTTTCTTCTCAAATCAAGGCGAACACATTTAGATTCATTTGTTGCTCTTTTTACATTAGCCTACGAGAGCCGATCAAAACGGCTTTGTGGTCATGTTTACTCAGGTTAATGGTGCCCATGAATTTCCACCGCTTTGCACGCAACACAGAGTGAGAACTAGAGGTGTTACTTAACCTTCAGCAGACATGGATATGTTTTTGGAAAGGGATCAGGAGGGATCGTGAGTTTTTGGAAAGGGATCCAGGAGGGATCAGGCTGCCACAGAGAGTGCCCAGGAACACTGCAACATTAACATTGCATTACTGGCTTCCGAACACGGCAGCAGATATCTATTATCCTAAAGCAAGGAGAAAGTGCACGCGCAGCAATCTTCAGAGAGATCAGTCACATTACAGTTTGATGTTATTATGACAGCCAGAGGCAAGGCAAACTTGTGTGCTGACAACGTTATTGACACAGACAAAGTGAACGCTCTCTCTGGCTTGTCACCCACCATAAAGCCTTGATGGGAGCGGAAGAAAAAAAAAGGTGAATATCAATCAAAATCTGAGCTACCACTGTCCCTCTGCTTGGATTAGATTAGAGAGGAGATCAGTGCATCTATGTAAAATGACTCTATTGGGTGTTCCTGAATGGACCATTGGGATCAGGGGGTCATCAATGAAGGTCATACTCTCTCTCCCTCTTTCTCTCTCTCCCTCTCTCTCTTGCAGTGCATTCTGGGCCTTTAAAGCTGTTTTGAATGTTCTGCAAGGGGCCAGGCTTGTCAATGACCACTGCACTGAAGATTTCAAAAGCATAGACTTAGAGTAGAAGCACCGGTCCGATAACCCTTTGCCCTGGCCACATCTTCATCCTGTCCGCTTCTGAAACAAGAGCAGGCCTGCTGGACTCATCCATTATTAATATGGTAATAGGGGTGTGCCTGTGACAAGCTGGGCAGTTTTTATCAGTGGAGGGGTCATGGTAGGCCCTGAGTGCTGAAGGCACTTTGGCCAGCCTCTCCTGAATGTAGTCAACAGCTTTTCCATTTGCCTGTAGTAAAGCCAGAAAAGGGTGATGTTTAAGTGTAAGTGTTTTGACAAAGCACAATTTGACTTGATTCTTGATACTGGATTCATAATTGGACACATGGACAGCTCAATGTGCTTGGAGGAGAAAGCGCCAGTTAACAGATGCCCACAATGGCATTCACTGTAAGTTAGAGGGAGACAGATGTCCTCATCAGGAAACGATAGTTGATTCTATAGATGGCATAAGTAACAATATCACATGCAGTGTCTCGCGAGTGACACGTTTACGACTAGTCCAAAATACTGTAGCTCACCTTTTAACCGGAACACGCAAACACGAGCACATTTCTCCTGTGCTGGCTTCTCCTCACTGGCTCCCTGTACGATATAGGATTAATTTTAAGATTTTAATGTTCGCTTATAAATCATTAAATGGGCTAGCTCCATCTTATCTCTCCGACCTATTACAACCACACATTCCATCAAGGTCACTCAGGTCAGCGGACAGTGTCTTCTGATTGTTCCCAAATCTAGGTTAAAGCATAGGGGTGACCGAGCCTTTGCACTTATAGCCCCTAAACTTTGGAATGAGTTGCCTCTGCATGTTAGGCTTGCCTCTACACTGTCTGTTTTTAAATCCTGTCTTAAAACGCATCTGTTTTCTTTGACTTTTAACTCAGTATAAGAGCTGTATTATGTAACAGTTTTTTGTTTTGTATTTAATTTATGTTTTTGTTATTTATTTATTTATATTATTTATTTATCTTTTGTCTTTTCTGTTTTGTTTATGGCTTTATTAGGCTGATTGTACAGCACTTTGGTCAACAGCTGTTGTTTTTAAAGGTGCTCTATAAATAAATTTGACATTAACATTGACAACAGAAACTTTGGCTTTGTCCTATTCATTCCACTCAAACCTGATGCCAGGATAGTTATAGTGCATGTGTGTGTTGCGTACAGGAAAATGCACCGGTGTGTGGAATTGGAGCTTTCTGCATGTTACGTCATGGTTTCTGAGTATGTGCACACATTCAGAAAGTTCAGGAAACTATTGTTGCTTTGTTTCAGTGGAGTACTACTGAAAGACAACTGTGTAGTATATTCCTCCTTATGTTTGCATGTGTAAAGATAAAGGTCTATGAGTTTTCAGCTGTGTTATATCATATTCCCCTGAATAAAGTGGGAAATTTGGAAGGCAGAAATGCCTGTTTTGGTTCAGGATTAGAAGGTTAATATGGATGTTGAAGGGTAATGTACTTAATGTCACCCATCTTTGTGATGCACAAGGTCAGAGTTTTGCATTACAATGCATTGTATCGCAGTGTACTGTTACACACTCCTGCTTATGCGCTACAGCTGTGGGCATGTGTGCGTGTTGTCAGGGTTAGAGGGTCCTACAGGGTGTCTCTGAAGCAGTGAGTGGCAGGCCGCGGTTGGATTTGGGCTGAGCAGGTGGACTGAACGCAGCAGTAATAACACTTGTCATAGTGACGCATCCACACTAAACTAATGAGCACTGAACCCAGGGGAGCAGCTGCCATACCTCCGCACCCAGTACACTAACGCAGCCTGGATCATCACTGCAGTTACACATCTGCCTAACATCAGCTTTTTCTTTAAATTACTTTTAGGCGTCCAATCACCTGTGCAGGGACCATATTGAACTGTTCTTCTCTATTAAAGCTTAATAGGTGGCAGAGGCCATACGGTGGTGGCAGGCAATACTGATAAAATGAAATATGATATTTTCCAAATATATAACTTCTGAGTATCAGACCATCTTTGAATGTGCATTAAGGACATTAATGAACCTCAGTACTGTTACTCTATGATAAAAGACAAACTTACATACTTGCCATAGCTTGTTTTAATAGGACTGTTTTATGCCTTTTTCCTGTTTTATTTCTTTCCATTACTTCTTTTCTAAAAAAGGAAACTTACTTTTTTGTGCATATTCATAGTCAGAGAACATTCATCCTGACAACAGATAGGCCACACTAACTAGCTGATGCTGCCCAGCGATTGGGCCATACTGTCTAACTGAACTATGTTCAGCTAATACAATTTTTATACCTGGTCACTTTGTGCATCTTGCGTATTACACATGTACAGCAGCTACAAGTCCAGTCACCCACGCCACTTGAGGAGGTGGTCTGAGATGCTTTTGAAGCACATGTTATAGCACCATATTCCGTCTCACACAGCAATTAGATTTCATTCCTACTCACCAGAGTGCATTTGACTACATAACGTAAATGCATCTGGCCAAAATCTCACATGAAGCGACAAGGTGTAAACGGGGTAAATGTACATAGTCATTTTGACACTGTTTGTGATTCAAATTTGATGACATTTGTCCACTAGAAGGACAAATTTAGAAGTTAATACATACTAATAAGGGACGGAAGTTCTGAGGTTCAAATATATCATGCTTTACATTTGGCATGCTATACGACCTTTGCCATACTTATTAAGAACTTCTACATTCATATTTTTGGGTTTTAATTCTCCTTTAAATCAATCATTATAAATAATTCCTAGCCTATCAATTCAACAGAAGATGAGTCAAATACTGTGTTACTGTGTATTAACCACTGTATAAATGGAACTTGTGTTTTAATCATAATATTCAAGACAGAAATTTCCGAATGATTTAAAACAGTTATGATTTTCATATTATCAGATGACAAAATCACTAATGACAGAGGCTTGTTTATTGATTTCTCTTTCTTGTAACAGAGATGAACACCGGCAGTCATTTTGAAGTAGTATAACCCATTACCATCAAAACAAGGTATTATTCTCATCTGCGAAACATGAACCCACTTTAGACACCTCTCACCTACTGAGAGATAGCGAGGGGCGAGCCCACAACCAGTAAAGGTCACGCAGCTACAGGAAGGGAAAAAAAGAGATTGAAGTGCAACATGGAAATGCACTTATAAATCAAGTGCTTCTAATGGCATTCTAATTTAGGAGAGAGCCCTCAAAGCAGGTTGATAGAATTTGGCATGTCATTTTAGCCTTCCCCTCTACCCCTCCAGTCCTTTCCCTTAATCAAGTCGCAAGAAAGAGAGAGCAAGGGAGAAGATGAGGGAAAGAGGGAGAATGGTAGAAAGGGAAGAACAGGAAGACAGAAACAAAAGATGGGGAGAGAAACAGCAAGGTGAATGCGCTTGAGTGTAGATGTGTGCATGTGAGAGAGAGAGAGAGAGAGAGAGAGAGAGAGAGAGAGAGAGAGAGGGAAAGACGGGAGAGAGGGCGAGAGAGCACACTCTACAGTGGGGTTTCAGAGAGGTTGCAGCTGGCTGCTTCACTCTGAAATGTTCAAGCATGACTGACCCATTTCATCAGGTCTGTCAAAGCCTTGCACTGATACATGTTGACAACATTTAATCTTAAAAATTGAAAGAAATGAATTAATATGCAAATTCCATCAGCTTTGTAATAAAAATGTCCTTGACAAAACAGAGAACAGCACCCCAGAGGAGCAGTGTGAATTATCCCAGCTCCGCTGTTCCTCAAGTCAGTCTGAGGTACACAAGTCCACCAGGAAATCAGCACGGATCTGACTTGGAAATAATTATGATGGAGGAACAAAACACTAGCAGGTTGAATAAATGGAACAACATGGGAAAAGGCCTGGTCCTCTTTGTTATTCACTTTGAATTAATAGGATTAGTTTGAGATCCATATACACCTAAAATCAACACCTTCCTATCAATGTGTGCAGAGAGCGAAGGGGGTGAGGGGGTAAAGAAAGTGCGTACACACGCATCTGTGTGTGTGTGTGTGTATTGCATGCATGCCATTACAAATTCAAGCGTAGTGGGACACTACAGGGAAAAGCAGAGAGGTTTTCTCATTCTTCACAAGACGGAGTAATTCTGCAGGGACGGAATCTTACAAGACAAAGATTACCCATACAAAAGGAGCAGGTGGCTACAACCAGCTCTCTGGTGGAATTAGCTGAACTATGGGGCCTAATTATCTGTGGAAAGAGTGCAGCGAGGAGAGAAACTTCACTGTTTGAAGGACAAATGATTAATTAAAAAGAACAGCTCACCTCCGTTTTGATCTTTGGACAAAACAGGGCACTTGGAATTCCCACTAGAGCACTACCTTAGTCCAGCACACTAATAACAGTCACACAGCATATATGATGACCACTAGCTAATGGCTGAACCTGTTAAAGGAGAAGATACACCAAAACAATACCAGCTGCTCATCTGTATTCATTATGAAAACTTGGATGGTCAAAAAAAAAAGAAAAAGAATAAAGAATTAAAAAAAAAATTCAATGCTGTTTGTGAAGCTGCCCTAATTATGTTCTTATTCTTATATATATATATATATAAGATTGACACAAATTTTTGATTATTCGGATATTCATTAGTATATATGTATATAGTATATAGTATATATAACACACTATTATATATTGTCCCTGTTTTTACACATGTATGATTTCTGTTAGTCCATTCATCATGGTGCGTGCCCACAATGTAAAGGGCAGTTGCCATATACAGAAGATGGAAGAAAGGACAAACAATGTTCTACTATGAAATATTAGATATGAAAGTTTTATATTTCTTCATTTTCAGCTTCCGCTTATCTTTTTTCTCTGTGGCAGAACTATCTACAATACAGGTTATAGAATAAAACATTAGTCGTCCTATCAGCATACGCAGAGTCTGAAGAATCGAAACTTTTATCCAAAAGAAAATAACTCTTTATGAAGATATCAGTAAAGGATCTGCAAGCCTGCAATACAAATTGCATTTATTGATAAAATAATCAGTCCAGCCGTTTCCAAGCAGAGAGAGCTCTTACTCTTGTTTTATCACCACCACTTAAATTGTTTTTTTATTTATTTATTTATTCTGGTTTCTTTCAGAGCCTTTATCCTGCTCTTCTGGTTTGCTGTTAGCTTACTCCACTCTCTCTGCTCCATCTCTTCCTCTCTCTCTCTACTGTCTGTCTTTCTCTCTCATCCTCACTCTCTTTCTCCCTCTCCGCTTCCTTGCAGCCATCCCTGAAAGATCAGAGCGGACTGTAAAATAATGAAAAATGTGCAGTCCTTGTGGGGCACTGCTTGTGCACATCCACCTCCGCCCAGGCATTCATCACTCGGCAGGTATTGTCAGTGAAAGTTTAATTGCATAAACACTCAGTAACTGTCCTGTCATATTTCTTGTCAGCCCGGATTCTCTCTCTGGGCTCACTATCGCACAAAACTATAATTGAATTGCTACCGAATCGCACCGGAGCCAAGGGGAGGAGAGCTTTATGAATAGAATTTGTTTCCTATCTGTGGGTCTGACAAATTGTCATGAGGAAAAGCAGGGCAGATAATTTCCCCGTTTATTGGGCAAAGACCTGTTAGCTGTTAGCCCTTATCTCGACTGTGTTATAAGACCCAGTTAAACAAAAGTGTATATATATGAAATTTGGCAACAAAAGCAATTGCGCACAAAGACGCAAATAAGTCCATTATTTGCAGTGGGTGCTGATCTGAGAGATGAGTGAAGAGGCTGCTGAAGGAGGAAGGGGATATTGTGGGAGAGCCATGTGAATAAGTGCTTCAGAAACACGGTGACCCATGCTCCTGAGCAAGACTGAATTATAATGCAGCTCGTCAAAGCTAGCACTCTCACCGCTGAACAATACGTTTACGGAGACATGCCTGTGATGCCACTGAACGGTGAAAAGAGGGAGGATATCACAGTATAAATATGTACTGTCTAGGGCTTGATACGAATTATATTATTTGGATATTCATTAGTTGGATAAATATTTGTTTTTTAATTTTATGGTCAACAAATGCAAAATACTGTAACATTCAGAGTTCTGGGGAAGAACTTAACATGACTCAAGGCTGTGATCCATAAAGCAGCTCTCTTGAATTTCTTTAAAAAAAAGTGACAAACGCTTCAGTAAGAAATACGGCCTCTCCAGCGATAACAGCCGAAAACACAGCTCTGTGCTGTACTTTGTAAAACCCACCACTCCACCTGCATTCCCATGGTGGCCACAAACAGTGTCCGGACATACTGGATTACTGCAATGCATGCCCTATGTACCTCGAGCCCAAAGCGCCATGCTATTACACCCAAAGCTGCTGCTAAGAGGGTTTAGTCGGCCTGGCGGATGGAGCAGAGCCATGATGTGAGTGCCTCAACACTCTGCGAGGAAAGCTGCTAACCTGCACATTCATATTTTACAGTGGACATGGTTTTAATGATTTTAACAGATTTTCTTTGTTTCTGTGTTTAAAAAAAAAAAATCCCTCACAGGGCATCTAGCGTGAAAGGAGGCCATGTGCATCTTTTATACAGTGATAGTAAACACAGCACACAGAAGTTCAGTTCCTACATACTGATACGTTTTTTCTGTGGCCGCTGTGTCAAAAAATGAAATAGAAAAATTCCAAAATGACATAGAATACAAATTCTACCTTGTAATCTTGTTGTTTTACAAGACAACAAGATTAATCTTATAATCTTGTTCCTCTTGTTTTTTGGAGAAATTAGGTTTTGATGTGACAAGGACGATATGGTACAGATGTAGCAGACACTGGTTCAAAAAACCATCCACAAAGATACCACCATGGACACTTAGATGCCACCCTACATACATACCATCTATCACCCAGCGACACATAAATAAATGGCATTAAACGGCCCTCACAAATAAAAAAGCCTTCAAATTTAGCCTCTCAAACACAAATTCTTTAGATCTCGACCAGAAATAAAAACCATGAACAAAGGGTCAGAGATGTATTACAGCCAGTAAAAAGCTCAATAAAAACCAGCTCCACACACATAAAGCACTGAGTTTCTCTGGGCTCTGTTTAAAGGGCCTCACCATGCTGAAAGCGGCCTTTTCCTTTTTCCTGTGTGAATGAGTCTGCCAGCTTTACTCAGACACTTTCCCACCGCACCGCTAACACTGCTCTCTCTGCCTGGGAACCGGGGCCTAATGCGCCATGCCTACTCCACTTCTGCCGATAAAAAGCCTTTTCTGACAACCTTATCAGCTAAATAAGCTTAAATAAAACTGGCTTCTAATAGTCTGGAGACTGCCTGATCCCGCCTTTGTCTTTCGAAGCTCTGAAGCCTTCCTCCTCTAGTGATCTTGTACTTTCCCCGTGACAGAATTCTCAATCTTTTTAGGCCAGCTAAGCTGTCATTAGTTTCTGGGTTCCTCTCTGAGGATTGTTTAGTGAGCGTTTCTGTATGGTTTGATACTGGGCGGCTCAGAGCGTGGGACCGACGGGTGAAAGGCGCAGGCGGTTGAAAAGCTCGATAAAGTCGTTCTTAAACGGTAGAGATGAGAGGCAGTCAGTTCCCTTTTAAAGTGCAGGCAAGCGACACCTCACCCTTTATAAACAGATATTTAACCGCCCCCCATGGTGTGTATGTCTTTTAACGCCTCTTATATCTTGTTTAATTCTCACTTGCACTCCCACTCATCCAAACAAGTGGAGAAATTCTGTCAAAAGTGAGGAGTCTAAACTTTATCGCATTAAACAATACAACATCTGTGTAAGCAGAAGATGAGTTATAGTATCATGACCTGAATTTGATAAAGTTTCATTTGTGCTGCTATATGGCCTTTGACTTGTATCTGATAATACAGAATGTGAACTGAATGTAGTTACATACAGTACAAATATGCACATAAAGCAAATAGAATATATAGGAAAACGATAATACTAACTCCAGATTTGTGGAAGTTACAGGATGTAAAGCTCAATCGCTGCAAAAATGCATTTATTATCATTTCCCATCAATTGCAAAATGTTTGGAAGATGATGCTCCCAATCACTTGTGTTATTTCAGAATATTACCACGAGGTATTGCTGGGACTAATTCCAAATGCCCCACTGAGTGTGGAATAGGAACTCATTTTGGAGAATAAACACAGGGTTTGCTTTTTGTATAAGGGTCCAGAAGATGACCGTAGAGGTGTGAGCATCTTCTGTGCTGCAAAGGACAAATAAACAATCAAAACCCTCCATCACAGGCTAACCTCCATGTGAAAGACAGCCAGGATTGATGGGCATTTCTTAAATCAAGTTATGCTTTCACAAGAGCCTTAATTTAAGGCTAAACTTAGGGCTTGGGATAAATGAACGCATCAGATGATTAAAACCATTTGTCTTAGTGAGCAGCCGAGGCCTTTATTTATGGCGGCTAGATCATCAGCATGCCCACCGCCATGCCCTGACAGAGAATCTATCCAGCAGAAGCGATAGGTACTTTCATAATTACTGAGTAACTTATGAGTTTTCTCCCTGTCTGCAGAAAATTAACAGGCATTATGACTTTACCTTAGCAGGTCCGTTATGCAGCTGAATTATGAAAGAGGCTGAGAGGATTGCTACAAGCAAATTACACAAACACACCACGCAGGAGACGATATGGTTTTCACGCTTAGGCAAAGCTTCTCTGACAGTCCTTAATTAAACAAGTGTTTATAGACCAAACAGTCAACATCATACATCAGCACTGAACATCTGGATTATTTTATATTAAACGATGCAAGGTCCAGTCCACAGAGTTTAACTTTGTGTTTGACTATGTGTTTACAATAAGATATAAATACACTATATTAAAATAAAATCCAGACATTTGCATTAATAACTGCAGAACCCTGACTTGCACGCTACACGGCTGAAATCGTTTATTAACGGCTCCAGAAAGTCATTTGGAAGGAATTTGACCGGATGTTTCATATGGGATAAAGTATCTGTGTAACTTCCTCACATAACCCAAGGCAGCTCAGATTAAAATGACATAGTCTGGGTGTCCACACCAGCGTTATGCAAAAGCTGCATAGCTCAATAACAATAACAACACATTGCACGGTTATGCCACATAGTCGGTTTTGTTATTACATTGCTGTGATCAATTCAAACAGGATTAATACTATTAATGAGGAAGCTCTGTTTTCAGCCAATCACATTCGGCCATTCACTTTAGAACTCCTACCCATAGCTCAGTGTTAAATCGTACTATTCAGTAACTACTATACATTATTTGTTTGGGACTATTAATATAATGTGCAAGTTATCTACCTATGACAAAAAGGAATCAAAGTGTGGGCTGACATATACAAACGCTTAGGGTGTGTGGGTGTTATGGACTTGTCAGTAATCACTGAAGCTACATTATCTCCCCATGTAAAAGTAACCTCACATTAAGTACATTTGTGTTGGCATTCTTTTAAATGTAGATTTATGAGACACATCATCCCAGACATGCTGAAACAAAACAAAGGAAAACTCAGAGGAATCTCTACTCTTCCTTTGCAGCCTGGCCTGAGTTTCCAGCAGCAGGTTCGGGTTAGAGGACAGCCCTGTTTCTGTCTCATCCTGAGGGATTCTCCTGAGCAATAAAGGAGTGTGGAGTGGGCTCAGCACAGCCGCTCTCTCGCAGCTCATCTCTGCTCTGAGAATAGTAGAAATCCCCTCCGCCATCTGTGATTGGAAAGTGCCAGCAGAAAGAAAAAAAAATCAAGCCTCAAATCCCCAAATCTGTGCGGCAGTCATGTCTCGTGTAATAAATGATATCGGGAAACAAATGTATACATTTTGCTGAGGACGGGGGCAGGCATTCGCAGCCCGCCATTAGCATTTCCATTTGGAACGGAGGAGACGGAGCCTGCTTGGCTGATTTTAGCAGGTGGAGGCTATAGATGAGCAGAGCGGCCAGCCCAGCAGATACTGATGTTTATTTAATTGAACACACTCCTTGCCTGACAGAAAGGCAGATGGACAAAAGGATCAGATTTGCATTCTTAATCAAAACAAGACGTGAGCGAGAATAAACGGAAGCAGTTGTTGTTTCGTACAAACAAATGAAGATAACAACGGGTCTGCAGCTGTGTTACAATAACAGAACTCGCCGTCTGCCAACGAATGCTCACTCTCCTATAGCCTCAGAAATGCAGTCTGTCCATCTATGGACATCTCATTCTCCTCACTCAACACGGATCAGAGACAAATAGGACTCTTTTAACATGCCACTTTGGCCACTTGCTTCTCTTCAGCTCTGGTCACTTAACGCTCTGTGGTGTGCGCACAACAACATACAGACAGCAACATACAGACAGAGGTGAGCTAGCATGGTGGGGTCCAGACCACTCCTTCTCTCTTTCTTTTCATTCCTTCCTAACCCTAGAGAAAACAAAACATAGGCTACTCTTTCTGAGAGATCTATGCATCCCATTCTTTCTAACAAGCAGGTGGAGGGTCCCTTCCCCTTCGTCCTGTTCCTCAGCCTGAAATGAATACACTCACTTTCTCTTAGCATCTCTAAACAACAATTTATAACTGTCCATGTCAAAACAAAATCTCTCATGTTAAAAGCCTTATCTTCAGTTTTTATTATCAATGTGCTAAGTTTTTATTGATCTGTGTGAACAATTCATGATACATGGACCAATAAAAATGGCCCCCAAAAATGTTTAATACAAAGAAAGCTTATTTTTCTTCTATTTATCAATTGGAAGATGGGTTTAACATATAACAGAAAATGAAGAATACTAAAACATAATAAAGTTATTGATTTTAAATTCTACATTTTTCTTTTGTTTCATTCTACATGTTTAAATACTACAACAAACCTTTTTACTGCAAAATTTTGTTTTTTAAAAAAAAATCATGATTATAATGCATTAACACCTTTGGAGCTAATATATTAATTATGTAGTTATCATAGCAAAGAATTAATGTGTCACAGATCTTGTTAATAATCACTTTAATTACATCACCCGGATAAAACTAATCCAGTCTGCACAGGGCTTTTAAGTAGTGTTTGCTGATATTGTTTTGTAGCAGTATGGTTTATTTTACAACACAGTGTAGTTTACTTTATAATAGCTTCGTCCTCTAAATCGCCTGCACCTCATCCTGCTGGTGTTTGCTCACATCATCTCTGCAGTCTGTACGTTATATAGTTTGTATAGGTTGTATAATACTTACTAGTTACTGCTTTGAAAGCAGTAGAAAAAGAAGAGCAAGAAGAAAATTAAGAAAACAAAGAGGAAAAAGGAAGTGTTCAAGCAGTCATGTCAGAGCTTTTTCCCAATACCGAGCATCATAACTCCAGAAACGCAGCAGATACATTACCTACTGCTGTCTGCAATGGCTCTCTAACTGTAGACACATCTCACACCTAAACATAGCAGCCACACACACACACTCACACTCACCCGTGCGCACACACACTCTCACCCCAGTCAGAGAGGGCTGAGGCACTGAGGTCTGCTTGAGTGTGTGATGGATTGAAGAAATGTCAGATGAGTTCGAACGCGACCCCATTGGCTGGGTCAGTCTGAGCAAAATCAATATGTTTGAGCTGCAGACCTCTGTGGCTTCAGATTTCAATTAAAACTCCAGCAACAGTTTTGGTCATGTGATCATTTCTGACCACTTTATCATAGCTATGCTATAAAGTGAGTGCTGTGTGTGTGGACTGGTTACGTCTGTATGTTTTTTAGTGTGTGTGTGTGTGTGTGTGCGTGTGTGTGTGCTAAAACAAGTTAAGCCCATTAGATCCCAAAGACCTGCATGTGGGTCTATACAGTTCTTTACTCATGCACATATTAGTTTTATAGCAGATAGTAAATAATACATTATGGTTACTGAATAATAAAGGTGGACTGATGCACAAAATTCGTAATTCATTTTGATATGATACAGTGATGTCTAAATTCGTCTTTTGATACAGAAAAAGATAAGAAGTGCCTGAAAATGCTCCTTATGTTGATATGTTTCTATTTTCAGTTTATAAGCATATTTGTCAGTATTAAAGTTAGATTGTTCAGAACAGTACAGCAAAGTTTTGGCTGATTCATTTAGACAGGTTTCTGAGCAGCACAGAAACACTAAATAAAATAGCTGTAGATGGTAGTGTCCTGATCTAACAAGCTAGCCATGAGCTAACAAGCTAGTTATAACACGGCAATACAATGCAATATGTTACAACATAAGTCATTATAATAGGTTTCATTTCCATTTGATATAATATGACAGGTTTTGATATGATACAATATGATACAATGTAATACAGTGTGATGCGATCTGTTACAACATGATTGGCTATGCTACAGTATGATATGTAGAATACTGTAGAATAAACCTTAAGATTAATAATTGAATCATAAGTCGGGGGTTACCTTTGACTAATACAAACTTTGACTGTGGACGTTTCTTTACTACTGGTACATCTTAAACGGTGTGTGCTCATGACAAGCAGACCCCGCTGACAGGTGGATCAGACTAATGTCGGCTCTCTGTGGGCACTAATCCCATTATTTGTATTCTGGGAGAGTACAAATGGCTCCTTTGACCCCTGACTCCACTTCTCAAGGACACTCCTCCGTTCGAGGTTAACACCTTCAGCGCGGTGAGCGGGAATCACCAGGGATATCGGGTGGCTACAGCAGACTCGTCCAGCTCCTGCCAGCCCGCAGAGACCAGACCGAGGGCAATGACCTCTTCTGACTGCTGCTGCTGCCTGACTGGGCCACATGTGGAGTGGTCAAACTCAGTCAACTCTTGGTCTTTCGTCTCCCTCTCCCCACCACATATCGGCACATAGCCATTTGACATAATCCATTTCAGAGTGGTATTGGAGAAGTTTGTGGAACCAGAGTTCAAGAAGACTTAAATGCATAGCGACAGAGACCACCTGTCACTCATTTACTTTCCACTCAATTTTTTCTTTCCAAGATTTTTTGGAAGAGATTACTGTGCAAAACCTGGTAGACCACCAAAAGTGTCATGATCAAATAATTAGTACTTAAAGCTTTGACAGAGAGAAGAAAATGAAGCTCCACTCTGGGTAAAAATTTGAAACAATCTGAAAAAAAAAAAGTGTTTCTGTCAATCCATCCACTCTGATAAGACAACTTATTCATATGGGTCTAAAAGGGCGTCTAGCAGTCAATAAGCCAGAAAAATATTATCAAACAGAGAAACTGAACAATGAATGGTCCAGAGTCCAGAGTCCAAATCAATGGTCCAGACCTCAAAATCACTGAATGTGCATTGAATGCTGATTTTTTTAGCCCCATGAAAAAAATGAAAGCTGTGAAGCAGATTGGACACACTACATACTAAAAACTTGATATTATATTTATGTTGAGGTTTCTAAGTACAAATGCAGGTTTTCTGCTGTTCTGTGTGATGCTGAAAAACTAATGACTTCCGCTTAACAGTAGTTTTTACTGGAAATGAAATCAGTGTCTCTGACTTTTGCACAGTGCTGGTACACTAACACCTTGAGTTATGCATGAATGGTTGGCACCACAGCCATGTATTTAAGCATTCATTTGTTGTTGTTTTTAATTACAAAATAATTTGCCTGCTTCACTTGAAATATCTCTTTGTTTCTATTCTAGTGTATAATACAACATTCATTTCTAGATGCTTTAAACCCAATCAGAAAACTAAATCTAAGGTCTACGCTCAGAAAACAAACCAAGTAAAGAAAGTGTGACAAAGTCATTTCCACAGTATATGTTTCAATGGAATGAATGAAGGGATGAGAAGGGTCTGGTTGCTGTTGTAGGCAGACTGAGTCATGGAACACCTATAGCACTACTGACACCACTGACATTACAGTTCACTGGCTATTACATGTGTTTGTCAGTGTGTGTGTGTGTGTGTGTGTGTGTGTGGGGGGGGGGTTATGTGTTAGGGTTGTGGGTATTACTCTGCTTTGACAGGCCCAGATTCAGGGGCCTAGTGGAAAAGAGCTTTATTTGCATTTCAAATGTCACACTGAGCAGCAGACACCTGTTAGAAGCTCGAGGAGGATGCACACAAATCAAAGGTCTAACCCTGCGGGAGAGACAGGATCACCCTGTCCAAAGGGTAGCCCTGTGCTGACGTCTGGGGTACTGCTACAGCCCTGCATCTAAACGCTGTAAGCCTCTGGACTCGCATCTGCACTTCTTTCACAGAGCATTTAATAACCACATACAACATTGCAGTGTGGTTTACTCTTTCATCTTCAGGTCTATAGTGTGTGGAGTCACTTTCTGTTTACATACTACATACTACAGTGTCCACAGCACGTCTTCATAATAGCTTTCTAATGTATAAAGACATTTATATGGCCATTTGGACCAAATTGAGCATTGCACTAAATTGGTCACAAACATTAATTATGTTTACAGGGGCACGGTGGCCTGACAGCATTCTTAGTTAGTCCAAGAAAATGGACCGAAACACGACACCTAAAAGAGTTGTATCCATTTATAGTCATGTTCTTCCTGCACAGCAGCACATTATGATTGTGAGCTCTTTGGCATTTTAAATTCATACTTGTTTGGTGTCAAAGCTGTCATTCCATGCATGCTACTGCAGGAAGTGGTGCGAAATGTTGCAAAAACGTGAGAATCCTCAGTGAGCATGTCTGAGATTACTTGAATTGTGAGAAGCAGAGAATGTAACCAACTTCTAAAGCTAAACTTTGGAGGTTTCTCTGAAAAACTGAAAGTAAGTCAGATTGGAAGCTATAAGGAAGACAAAAGCTAGACACAGTAAATCCTGAAAGGTATTATATTTAGCTGTTGAGGCTTCTGTGTAATTTTCTGCAAAATATGTTTTCTCACAGGGTGACATAGTGGTGCAGGGCCTAGCGCTATCACCTCAAAGCAAGAAGGGTCCGTGTTTGATTCCTGGCTAGGGCGTCTGGGGTCCTTTCTGTGTGGAATTTGCATATTTACAGTGTCTGCATGGCTTCCTCCGCGTGCAGCCAAGTAAACAGGAGAAGCTTATTTGCCCCTAGGTGTGTGTGAGTGTGTATGTTCTGTGTGTCCGCCCTATGTTAGCCTGGGGCCTGTCCAGGGTGTTTCCTGCCCTCTGCCCATTGAGGCTCCAGCACGCCCTATGTCTCAGAAGGATCAGAGTTTCAGAAGATGAATGAATGAATGCTTTCTAGCATGTACGTAATGGCTGTGCTGCCTGAAAATGAAATAAATGAAAGGTGGTTTCTCACTTTTTCTCCTGAACAGTGTTGTTCATGTTTTAATCACACCATGGCAACTCATCCGCACTGTGAACCTGATCACATCTCAGTTAAACTAGTAGTCTTAGACCAACATCAAACCATTGGTGTGTATGTACACACAGTAAACGTTAGAGCAAGCAAGACGTATGTCTAAATAGGGAACTATTAGAAGACTATGTGAGCTTTTTAAGAAATGCTGGCAGGTTAGCGTAGATCTTAAGTATAATGAAACTAAAGAGAAAATAAATACATCCATCAGCCAAGAAGCAGTCTGAGGAGAAATGCCAGGACCTGTGTAAGTTCCAGAGCAGCAAAATGGATTCCAATCAATACGTTATTCCTTGGTGAGCCATCAGCCAGCCCGAGGAGCAGAAAAGGACTGAAAGAGAAGTAGCCAATTGCTCACTTTTAAATCACACATAATCAGCCTTCAGTAGTGATTTTCCATAAAGCCTGTGCTGAACATGCTTGCTGTGTTGGTTATATTAATACACATTACCTCTAAAGCCTAATTAAACATGTCTGGATTGAAATGGATTCACGTTTTATTTTATATATGAAATAAAATGGACAATCTCTCCGTAAATATGCACAACAAATGTAAGCGGGCATGCAGCAATGTCTCCTTGCTGAATTAAATTGGACATGATGTCACAGGCTGCGGTTGTCATTTCTGGATTCATCTTATTGCAAATGAAGCTGGCAGCGATCTCTTTTATTAATGCCTCTACAAGCACACAAACAGAGCTGACTTTCATCCTCATCAAAGGACTGCTGTTGACAAACATCGGGATTACTATCTTCAAGAAAAATACAGCCATATTTACTGCTTTATTACGGACGTGACGTACCCTTGAGAGAGAAGATGGAAACGTATTGGTGAAGGGGGGGGGGTTGTGTCTTTGCAGAGCCAGATATGTAAACAAGGCTGCTGATAACACAATTTAGCTTTGTAGGTAGAACAGGGGTGACATCGCACGCAGGGCGGAAGGGAGGAGGAGGAGGAGGAGACAAAAGCATGGTACAAAACAGGCAAGGGAGGTGACACGAGGTGAAAGAGCTGCTCCGGGTCTACCTTAGCTACTGCTTATGCTTTGGTCTGAAGAAAGACAGAGAGAGAAAGACTGGGGGTGGGTGAGGAAGGGGGTGATGGGTGCCCTTTGTCTGAGTCTACAGCACATCTATAATGAGTCGCTGTGTACACAAATAAATCTCAATGTCAGAGACCCCCCCTTTAAAGTGCTTTTCTCTCACCACCGCCAAGAAATTAACATTGGGAAGCACTTCTATACGGAACATAACCCCCTACCCTACATGCACACAATCCCCATTCCACCAGTGTGAAATATCTGCTGGCGAAAAAAAAGCCACGAAAAGGACAAAACCACAAATGTGGAACTTCAATTAATTTAAAGCCCCAATCAGCAAAGAATAAATCCTTGGCAGATCTAATTACTGAGGCTCTCCGAAGACCCGGGCCGAACAGCCAATCTCCCTTCTGTTTGAACAGCTTGATGAACTAAGGGACTGATGGATATCAAGTCATTTTGTTTAATTTATAAATGGATTTTCCCCTAATACTTAAATTATCATCAGTACAACACAATGAAAATGGGAACATTTGGAAGGCAAAGTCTATAACCGCCCTGAAAGGAATTCCAATGAGGAATGTCACCTCTTTTCATTTCTTCTATACAATTCCTCTAATTAAATTCCGGGCCAGAGTAAAGCCTGTGTTACAGTGCAGCCGGCACAGCTTTTCCCCCTCGAGAATTTGGGGCAGAGTTGAAGACACTCATCAGGCGTATCATGTCACACACACACACACACCCACTTGCGGCCAAGCTTTTAAAAAGTCAGCCACTGGTCTTAATGCATGGCTTCACACAGATTTCAGAGAGCACAATCTCAGCCATGGGATTCCGACACCCTGGATTTTAGTAGATTTGTTTGTTTTTTCGTCTGTTTTCTTTGCTCTTCTTTTTTATCTACTGTGATGTATGACACACTCCATAAAAGATGCTCAGTTATAAGCCACGATAATTATGGATGAGACAATAAAAGACTTTCAGCTGATGCAAAATTGTGAATTACATTTGTAACACTTATATCGATCAACTTACACTGGCAAATAAATGTGGCATTAGAGAAACAGATGTAAATATGAAGGAAAATTAATAATTAGGCTACATGTCCTAAAGCATTGCATGAACGGAGTCTTGAAGAGTCTCTGATCATCTCCTGCTTTGTTACAGTTAGTGTTTTGTTGTCACACTATGGGTTCCTTGCAGGATTTTTCCAGTGGCTTATTTATTACCGTATTAGCTAGTACTGGTGGCAGTGCAGTGCAAAGTGACACATTACAGTAATGTGATTCATTTTCCCTCTAACAAAGTTTACAGTTCTCTGATTACTAACTTTTATCACATTATAGTTACTGACTTGTTGGAGAAAGGCATTACTGCATTGCATATATAGCTCTAGGATTACTAGGACTATTAATACATATGCACAATGCATTTAAAATGACCACTTTAGAATAAGGCTACCTTTATAAAGAATTTATAAATGGTTCAAAAATAGCTTATTATTTGTTATTAGTTAGGTCATAAACACTTTACAAAGTTAGCTTTTTCATACAATGTATATGAATATGTACTGAAGCTGACAGGGTTTATGTAGATGGATGGAAAAGATGAAGTAAGATCAGTAAACTGAATCTGAGCTTTAACAGTAGAAAAGAATGTGGCTTCACTGTTAGACTAACAACAGGTCACCCTTAACGCTTTTATTAACATGTTGAACCTGCTTATCAATGATTTTAAGGTGTTTATGACCTAATTAATGACCATTAGTAAACTCTTTTTAAACCGTTCATGAACTCTTTATAAAGGTAGCCTTATCCTAAAGTGGCATCTATATAGCATATATATCATCCCTACATTTACACAGCTCTGAGCTCCACAAGCACTCTATTAAAGCATCAAACCCTGATGGATAAATGTCCCTTTTTGAAGAAGAGATCCTTAATCTCATCTCAACACATCAGACTCCATGCTTTTCTTTGCATTTTATTCATAAAAGAAATATTTTCAAGCAACTTACTTTCTCAGTTTACAGATCAGTGACATGACTTTTAAACACTGTTCACTGTTGTTGTTATTAACAATTTCTTGTTAAAGAAAGTACTGAAAGGTATTGTACTCAGTAGCACATTCCAGTTGGCACAGAAGTGTGTGGGTATTGGAAAGTAATACAGAAGTAATGTGTAGTGAAATTACTTCATCTAGGGAGCATTAACGAAAGTAAACTGATTATAGTTGGAGATAAGTAATTGGTTATTTATAATGGAATACTTTTTGGAGTAAATATCCCAACACTGATGTACATATCCGCTACGCACATACCTACACTTCATCTTAGGCTCATCAAAACATCATTTTGTATAAAAAAAAAACAAAACATTGGAATGTTCGAATGTCCCCAAAACATCAGAAATGGTTTGTGTTTTTGTAGTTTTCTGGATTTGTAATCCAAAAATGATGAGATTTGAAAAACTGAGCACATATGCACACGCACACACCTTACAGTCACACCTGCTCCTTTGTTATGGTAGTCTTCACTGCAATATTTGCATTTTAGATTGACCAAGAACAAGTGTAAATCCAATCAAGCAAAGACAACAGCGGTGGGGATTTTACCTGGCTCTGGGGTTTCGGAGTGGGAGGAGGAAGAGGCGGAGCTTGCTCCATCCTCTGCCCCGCCTCCCTGAGACAACAGCCCCCGACCTGGAGGAAACTTCATCCCCAGTTGCTCCGCCAATTCAACCTGATCACCCGGGTGAACGTAATCAAACACGCTGCTGCCTGTCAACTCCACCTGCACAGAGAGAGAGAGAGAGAGAGAGAGATTTAATGCATCCCTGCTTATGCGAGCCTTTATAAAACCTGCCAAGCTGATAATCATAACCTACTCACTCCTATCACCTGGTAAAGCAGAAAACGAACCACAATAAGGATTAAGATGAGTATCGGTCACACATTTTCATCGCTGTCAGCATATAGTTTGTAGTGACTCTTGTTCCATCTTGTATTTGTTTCAAATAGATGATTCATTTACAGTTTCAAACCAGAAAAGAGATGATAATGGCACTCCTTTCCCTCTTGAGGACTTACTCTTAGCATTGTGCCCGCTGAGCTACCGTGTGCCCTAAACATGGCTTGCTAGGATCAGGAGCTTACAGATGAAAAGAAATACTGAAGGTATAACCGGTAAACAGGCGTGGTAGCGAGCTGAGGGAAAGGGTTTACTGTTGTTAATTAGGGATGACAAGAAAAACACCAGGCAGTTAAAGCATCTCTTGCACTGGCACAGTCCTGCGTGTCTTAAATATCCCATTGTTCCGTCTACCAGCTCTTTCAATAGCGCTTGGCCCGCTCTGCACGTTGATCAGGTCACAGTCTACAGGGATGTTAGGATTACATGAGAATAATCCCTTTAATGTCCAATCCCTCAAAGCAATTTAGCCGTTCAGAAATAACTGTTCCAAGCCAAAACAATGAGTACAGAAAGGAATCGAAGAGTTGTGGCATGTACGCACAAGCAGAGGCGTCGGGGAATAACACAACACCACAAAAACAGAATTAAAGCTATAGAAACATTAAGCCAATTATCTCCATTCAGAAAGCGAATCGGGTCTTGAATATAATCAGTGTTAGATTAGACAGCCTAAAGACAATTAACACAACACTGTAATGTAAAGCACAGCATAACAGAGTGTGGGTACAGAAGGTGGAGTTGGTGTTGATGGACTGTTTTGCTGACCCCACAGAAACAGGGTGGAGTGAATGTGTGGAACATTAAACTTTTAAGAGCAGAAAGCAGCCGTTAGGGGTTCTCACACAAACACACCTGCTCATGACTCCTATCTACCGGCTCAAATTCCACCTATTCCTTTTGCTACTTAGCCTACAAGTCCGTATGGTTAACCTATAGCACGATACTAGATAAAAAGAATCAAACTTGTACACATAACATGTATGCTGACTCTCCTATATAGACTCTTCAACACATGATTAGCCCACTTCTAATCTGATTTTACCCTGGTCATCAACCACACCTGTTACTTATTAGCATATTCATCATGACTGCTACATATCTCTGGCTGTTTGCCTGTATTCTCTATAAAGACAAAAAAAAATCCATGCCATCCATGCCCTGTGTATTACCATCTATGCTTTCCATAGGTGACAATAAATGCATTAAGTATAAGCAGAATCAAAGCCACCCAAATGCAAGTGTTGTTTTAACACATTATGTTCCTGATTTGAGTAGTAGATGCTAGGTGCACATGTTTATATAGGGGTGAAAAGGACACTGGTTTGAACAGGTCTCAAGCTGACTTGCATGCACTCCCTCAGTTCACATACAGTCTTACAGCTCAACCCCTACTGTAAATTACCCAGGAAACACACACCATTCACAGTAGAATGAATCTAAATAACAGTATATATACAGCACTGCAGAACTGGAGAGGCTTCATTTATTTTTAGTCAAAACAACCAATATAATATAATATAATATAATATATCAGTTATTTCAGTATTTATTGTGTCCACCTTACTACTGCTTCCATTCAAAGAGATTCATTTAGTTTATGAGGTTTTTAAAGGACTCTGCTGGGATGTTTTCCACGCTTCTTGTAAATACCTCCAAATTTTAGAAGTTGGTTCCATTTCCTGCTTCTTTGGTCCAAGCAATCCCAAACACATTCAGAATGGGCTCTGGGGTGGTCAGCTCATTGTTCTCAGCGGTGTCTTTGTTTGATTTGCATTAATGGCTTATTTGACAGCTTAACATCCTCTCAGACCCACAGTATTGTCTTCTCAGATGTTTATCGGACGCTGACAGGTTTGGTGGTCTACCAGGTTTCAGTTGCCAGGAGCCCCATTTTCTCTATTTATTATAATACATTTTTAAATTTTATTTTTTTTACTTAACTCTCCTCTTTCTTACACAAGAGAAAAATAAATACCTTGGTCCTAGCAGCCATTTTAGCTGGAAAACAAATAAAATGAATGGTGGTCTCTGTCTTTTGCATATCACTGTGCACAGGGTTCCTCTCACATACCTACGCTTTTTCCAGGCATCAAAGCAGGAGGCACATTAGCACTAAGACTTTCTGGATTTTTCTCTGGAAGACTGACGTTTTGCCCACATCCAGAGAATTGTGGATTCTTTTTGAAGAGCTGATGAGGTGGGGCTAGGATTTTGTCCGGCTTACAAACGCTCTGAGCTCAATTCAAACAAAAGGAAGAGCGAGGCCCTCTCAGGAAGTGAAGAGAAGCATTTTACAACTGTGTTTAACCTTGAGAGCCAAACAGCAGCGTGGATTACGATGATGGGAGGAATGATAGTGATTCAAATGAGTAATTGGATTAAAGTTGAATAATAAGAGAGATGACAGTGTGTCGGTGCGAGAATGACAGCGCACTGAATACATTACACCGAGTGCTTTAAAAAATCTATTTCGGAATGGAGATGAAATGCCAAAGCTATCTCTCTTTCCCAGGCCTTGCGCGGACAAACCTTTTGTGTCTATTATAATTCATGAACACGGCCCCGTCGACTATTTTAACTGTATTAGAATGAGCCTACTTTTCAACACAAGTGCTTCCACAAAGCACTCGTCTAGCCTCGTTCATGGTGATGGGGAGATGGGGGGGAACAATGTTGGGGAAAATAATACCGGCTCTAATATTCATTGTGCGGAGGGCGGATGCGGTAAAGTACCAGTGCTGTGCGTTACAAGAGAGTAGCAGATTATACTCTGTGATTGCAGAAAGGACACTTGGATTACGGATGGAGCTTTTGCATTGTAAATGAGGCAGTGCTTGCTGGAGAAGGGGCATGGGCAGCGCCCTCAGCAACACGTTTATTCTGAAGAAGGTCACTCAATAAGAGCCACAGCCCACCCCAACCCCCCCCCCCCCTTTGGCTTATNGAGAGAGAGCAGACTTTACGCTTGGCTTTAAAAAAGGAAGCCCTTAATTAGCAGGGTTTCAGAAATGTCAGCTATCCGCTATTAACTGTTCTGCTCCATCAAAGCCATAATCCCCACTGTCAAATTTCATCACATGATAGACAGCTTCCTTCCTGTTTGCCTTTTTTTCCCCTCCTCTCTCCATCCTTCTCTGCTTAATGACTCAGGCGATTTGGAGATAGCTGCCCCCCCTTTCATCCTCGCTGCATCTCCACTGAAACACTAGCAGTAGTTTCTCTTGTTGCTGGCCGCCCTCTTGTGCCCCAGCTCTGCAGCCTCAGGGTGCTTTGTCAAGTGTCACTGAACCCTGCTGAAGAGCCATGGGAGCCTGCCAGGCCTCATCCTCCTCATTATGACACAATTACTCTCTGGCATCAAACCGCGCTCACCTCCCCGCTCACACACACACACACACTTAACCTGCCTGGAGTCCAGGAACATTTGGTTGGGGCAGCATGTGCATACACACAATCAAGACCCACAGAGAGGACGAGATGCCTGCGGATGATGTTAAACGAGACGGAGAACGCAAAACTGACAAGACAAACTGACAACAACCGTCAAACTTCAGTCAAAGGTTTGAATAAACTTGTTATTAAAATACAATACAGTGTGGAATAGAAAACATAGCCCTAGTCTTTCAAGAAAAATCCTGACTTCCTCAAAACAGCCTCCTCTTGTTTTAAAAACGGCTTTAATCAACAGTGTTCAGGGTCGTAACAATCTCAAATGTTCTCGCTTTGGATGACCACTTCAGTGAAAATGACCAAATTTCCATATAGATGCAACATGCCTTGCTTCCTGAATGTCTGCAATCGTGGCTGTTGGGTCACTCCATGCATGTTGGACAATGTGTTGGTTCTCTTTCTCCATGGTTCCTGTAGGTCTCCCATGTCATGACCGGTACAGGCCACAATATGTCAATAAGACCATACTGCTTAATGGAGCCCTTTGATGCAACCCCTCTCCAACTCATCCAACTGCTCAAAATGCTTTTGAACTCGTCCCTGAAGCATACTTCGCTTGCAAAGAATTCTACCAACACAACAGCATAAGCCAGAATGGAATACATGCACAACAGGAAGACCTTATATAGGCAGTCAATTAGTACATTGTACATCAGTACATTGATAAGGCTGAGCGTGAACCCACCAAGTTTCATTCCTGTAGGTTGATTTCATTCCTGTAGGTTTTTTTTCGAAGATGAGTGCATATAGAATATTAACTTCCAGGACTCCAAAATGGATCCTTCCTAATTTGAGAAAATATTCAAATAAAATAAACATGATATCCTTGGGGTTGTGGATTATAATAAGTGTATACCAAGGGAAAAAAACCTTTCCTAAAAGATTTGAAGGACTTTAACAAGTATTAATCAAATAAATTGATGTTGGCTTGAGGGTTCTGAATTAATTACTGCATTTAACACTATCTAAATAGCACACTATATGAAGCATATAATTATAGTTGTATAAATGATTAATATTACACCACTTTCAATTAAAAACATTTTGCATAAAGATATTTAGCAGAAGAGGGCTTTAGAGTTGTTAAATGCCAGTGTTATTATGCAGTCCATTTCAGCATACCAGGGAAACAAAACATAAATAAATAGTACTGAAATGGATGTAAAGCTGATCGGAGGTGGCTACACTGTGCTATACCACTCGACAAACTGAGGTATTTAAAGAAAGGAAAGCGCAGTTTGGAGTCTGGAGTAGTTAAACATGAACGGCTATTAGAGGCTAGCATTAAAAAGCTGAATGATTTTGATTTTTGGTGAATGTGTTTGTCTCTAGTAGGGTTGGCTGGTCAGTATGAAAATGTCTACACAACAGGAAGCCCTACAAACAATCGAAGACCTGTTGAATTATAATCAAAGATCAATTCCTTACTTGGCCTTTCTGTAACTACTATGATAGTTTAAATCATTTACTGTTGTCACTCAACTTTTAAAAGTGTCTGCTTCGTTTTCGAGCATATCTGCTCTGAATGTATGAGAGACAGAGAGAAAAAGAACCTCTTTAAAACAAAAGCCAACAGTGGCTTAAAGGAAGGGCATAATTAAGGGCCAATTGGAGCTGTCTTCTCTGAGCACAGACCCAGGGGACCACCTCTCTACCTGGCTGACCTTGGCAAATGGGAGTCCTTGGCAGAGTGGGTGACCCCCTGAACCCCTCTCACATCCAATCTCCCTCACCGCCATGCAGGGCGACCTGCCTCATGCAAATCCTCTCTCCCCTGCGAGCCGTGGATAAACTACAGCCTAATTAAATATTTTTTAACGATGTGAGTAATTTTTGCCAAGGGGTGGATTCGGGGGGGAAATTTAATATGAGATCACAAAAGATGTTCCCAGCGTTGATTCTGTAAATTAATGACTATCTGCCTTATGATAAAAAGCATACTGCCAGGAATGAGAATGAAGTCGGCAAAGGCTTACTTCATTTTTCCTAATAACCAAATGCTTTCAGGAACCGAAAAAGAGAAAAAAAAACAGTCTAAAAGGCTTCTGGAAAGTTTCCATGGGCGGCGAACTGACTTCATGGCATGAAAGAGATGGATGATGCGTGGGCTGCCAAGCCCAGGGCTGGGAAGTAATATTTGTCAGCCAAATGACAAGGTCTTCTAATTTCACAATTCAAACAGACACATTGCACAGCATGTGTGTAAATGCATGTGTGCATGTGTGTGATTGAGAAATCTAATAAACTAACATTACAAACAGTGTATAGAAATTTAAAACTGTCTCAGATATGCCCTCTGTCTCTTGTTTGATGTCTTTTGTGATGGGGCGGGGCTTATGCTATGCAGGTACTCGCTCTAATAACTTGGCTATTTTTCCTGAAGTGACTTAAAATTTCTAAAGCTTCTAGAGAAAACCGGGGGGTTATTTTGTTTTTGATAATTGACTAATCTGGGCGTTGGAAAATCATACTGAACCTGAAAAAATGTGTCATTACGCTGGATGTTTTCCTAAACAACAAGATGTGCAAATATGAAGAGCTGTTTTTATAGCTGATAAATGTAAAGGTTCTAACCTGACTAATGGTTGTTGCTAAAACTAAGGAATTTCACCCACTGATTTCACCCAAATTGGCACAAAAAGGTGAAAAATATCACTTTCAGATTTCAGCCAAAAATACTGATTAATGGGGAAAAACAAAGGCTACAATAAGTAATAATACAATAAATAGGCCAGAATGTAAGACTTTATGAATACTTTTTAATAGCAATGGTTTATTCTATTCACTCCTCTGTGCTGATCACACACTGTAAAAAGTTCAAACAGCTGGAGCAGTAGTGCAAATATCAGTTGTGTGGATCTTTCTGGTTTCTGTGCAGAACATTAGACAAGCAGTTTATAATCTCTTTATGTCAGCCGTCAAGAGGAGGCATAATACTCAAGACATTCTCAGGTTCAAAACCATTTGAAAACATGACATCCCACTTGATAGACAGAATACAGCTAAACTACAGAAGCAGAAAAGGCCTGGTAGATAAATTTTTTGGAATAATGGAAAAATTCCCAGACAGTCACATAACTAAACATAATGGAATTCATTGGCTTTAACTGCCAGGCATTCACTCTTGTCAAAGACTTTTGATATGTGGAACATACTGTAGGTTACGCACTGTAACAACATTTGTAAGTTTATTTTCTGTAAACCGTTTATATTTATCGTCAGCTTTTTTATTTCTAGATTTTTACGCAACCATGTCTTGAATTTCCATTTGACCAAAGAGTTTCATTTTAGTGCAACATTTAGAATCACTTTTGATGAATCAAACATCCAAGCCAAGAATTGTTTAAAAATCTTCATTTTAAGAAAGTGGTATATGCGCTCTCTTAGTTCTGCTCCTCCAGCATCTCCAGAAGAAGTTCTGAGCTAAATCATTCTATCCTGCTACTATTGCCTGGGCCCGGTTATATCTATCACAGCTGCACTATTAACTGGTGAGAACATTCTCCAGTCCACTCGAGTGTTACACGGCTCAGATTACAGTAACCTTTAACTGGCCAGTGACAGACAGACAGGCTGAGATTTACTGAAGGAGCACTTTGCTTTCTCCTTCTCTCCCTCTCTCTCTCTCCTTTTAATGCTGCATTGTGCCACTTCTCCACAAGGCCTTAATCTTCACTGCCCAACTAAAGCCTGTCACTTCACGAAAAATGGAAGGCATCAAGAGCTATAGAGGCTCAGGCTCATGGCATTCACTTCGCTGGTATGGCGAACACTAGCCTAAGGCAATGCATAGCAGCCATTACAGACACATCAGCCACACAATGCCATCCATCAATGTAGCAGTCAATCAGAGAATCAATGAAAATGGACCATATTAAACGGAAGCACTGTTGTAAAGTACAGTTTTCATTCTCCAAATGAGAAGCAAATTATTATATTTGAAACCGTGTGGGGAATTTCCGATGTGGGAATTACGATGCGATTGAGAGAGTGTAGTTTAGTGAAATTCTGCCACAGCTGCCGTGTTTGTTTATGTATGTGTGTATATGTGCGTGTGTGTGTGTGTGTGTGTGTAGCCGTGTGCCTGGGAGGGGGGAAATTAAATTCACGGACAACTCCGCTTCCTTTTCCTGGCAAAGCGCAGACAACAGCGAGAGGGGGAAAATAACTTTAACAATTAACTTCGAAGGACAAAAAGGGTAAAATTTCTCCCGGTGCTCCTCTCTCCAGCGCGCCTGATTTTTATCGAGCCCCACAAAGCCCTCTTAGATCATCTTAATCCACTGTGGCAAAGTAGCTGAATATGAGATTCAGATTG
This sequence comes from Semaprochilodus insignis, assembly GCA_034552555.1. Lineage (NCBI taxonomy): Eukaryota > Metazoa > Chordata > Actinopteri > Characiformes > Prochilodontidae > Semaprochilodus > Semaprochilodus insignis. Next base: position 21,972,546 of record CM067483.1, on the reverse strand, counting down.
TCTTAGAAATTCTGTGCTACCAATCAGCTTTCTGACACCGCTTTTCTCTTCAACCTTCAGAACTCGTGACAGCAAAGACCAAAAGCCAGCTCACAAAGGAGAGCGCAATTGGCGAACTCGGCGAGCTAGCTACTTAATCCACAGAACAAAGATAGCACTTGACACTTCTAAGCAGCCTTAAGACCAAATATTTTATCAATAGCAAAATGATATATATAACACAACATCCATACCCTTACACGTATGGAGGAATGCAGCAGAGGAAATGCTGTTATTCACATCATCGTAATTGATTTCTGAAACAGGTACGATCAGCGCTTCCTAAACCTTCCATAAAACACTGCATTTAGCAGATAACTTAAAGAGGGAAACACAATGTGAAGTCAATACGTGGAGAAGAATCAAGGAACAAGGAAATGAAAGAGCATAAGGGGTAGAGAGAGACAGAGGAAGAGGGATGAGAGAGAGTATGAGGACAGAGACATAATAACAGAGAGAGGAAGAGAAAAAGAGACATAGAGAGAGAGAGAAAAAGAGAGAAAAGGGAAGGAGTGTAAGAGAGTAAAAGGGAGGGAGAAAAAATAAAAGGGAGAGAGAAATGAAGCGAGAAGAACAGGAAGAAAGGGAGAGAGGGAGGAAGAAAACAAAAGAGAAACGAACAAAGAGAGGGAGAAGGAGGGAGGGAAAAGAAGAATGAGAAAAACAAGAAGATTGAGAAGGGGGAGAGAAAAAGAGTGAAGTAGACAGAATGGAAAAAGAGTGGGAGAAGATGAGAGGAAGAAAGAGAAAGAGAGGAAGACAGAGAAAGGAAGAGAGAAAGAATAAGAATGAACGAGAAAGCACAAGTGAGAGAAAAAAACAGAGAGAATAAAGAAAGAGAAAGTGAGAGAATGAGTAGAGAGAAAGAGAGTGAGAGAGAGAGAGAGAGACAGAGAAAGACAGAGGTTTGAGCCACAATTCCCCATTGGTGGAGTGGTGTAACCTCTGTCCACTGCGCTCCAGCCCAACTCCTCTGCCCACTGTAGGGGCCGGTTACAGATCACTGGCCACTTTGAAAATCTAGAAAATGAAAATCAACTCAGGGAGAAATCTGCCCAGGCAATAACCCCTGTGTCCGCGCGGTCACATCCCACTGCCTCTCCATGAGGGGGAAGTGTCATGGGTGTAGGTGGTAATCTAGGATTTCGGCAGCGCTCCCTATTGTTATTGTCAATTCAAACCCCCCCAACCCCCTATAGCCCACCCAAATTAAATCACCACCCAAATAAAACACAGCCAAACGGTCCCTATTAGTCTCCACTGTAAAAGAGATTAAACATCCCTGAGTCAATGTGTCTCTCCCTCTCTCTGTCTAATTCTGTCTCTCTCTCTCTCTCTCTCTCTCTCACTCACACACACACACACAGACACTTTAATTCTCTCCCTCTCTCTGTCTAATTCTCTCTCTCTCGCTCTCTCTCTCTCTCACTATAACTCTATCTCTCTCTCTCTCTCTCACACACACTCTAATTCTGTCTTAGTCTCTCTCTCTCACTCTGTCTAATTCTATCTCTATTGCTTCCTGATTCTCCTCTGTTCTTCACCTTTCTATATAGTTCTTATTCTCTCTTTCTTCTCTTCTCTCTCTCTTTTGATAACTCTCTGTCTCTGTCTTTTTCCTATTTCTCTATTTTCTCCCTTTTATTTCCTATTCAGTATAATAATTATTCTCTCTCTCTCTCTCTCTCTCTCTCTCTCTCTCTCTCTCTGTCTGTCTCTCTCCTTCTCTCTTGTTCCAATACATTGCATCTCTGTCTCCTTTATTGGGATCACTTATCTGTCGAGCTCCGCATCTGAATAGGTCTCTCTCTCTTCTAGAAACATGCGTGCCTTAAAACAAATCAATAAACTCTCATTTTCTTGTAACAGTTTCATATTAATCGAAGCGACAGAGAGGGAGGGGTGGGGGTCCGGGGTCCTAGGGATAGAGGAGGATAAAGATGGGAAACACCAGGGGGCCACCATGATCCCTTAATGAAACCTCCGTAAACCCCTCCTTCCTGCCTGCTCCAACCCTCCATTGCTCTCTCTCCATCCCTTTCATTCTCTCTCTCTCACTCTCTCTCTCTCTCTCCTCCCCTCTGCCCCCTGGTTCTGATGAGTTCTCATGCTGATCAAATACAAGCAGAAATGGCCTTTTGTAGTTGTGGTCAATTTTCTCTCCATGGTCCTGATAAATCCAGACACTGCACAATCACAGGCCATAAATCTATGTCTGTTCCCCGCTGCGCTGAATTGATGAATTATTGAACAGGAGGGAAGAGCGCTCACATACACACTCACATTCACAAACATACACATACATACATATCTTGGAGCTACTCAGCCCAGTACAGGACCCTTCCGTGCATTTATGATCCTTCTCTAGGCTTGGCTCTTCAGGATGGGCTACCTTTATGTGACGTGCATCAGACCAAAATATTTCAAATAGCCCCACAGTTTCTCTCATTTAAACAAGAACACATCCATGGACTACTTCACTACACAAACCACTGATGAATTCTTTATGTAAGACGCTCAAAGTAGGGAGTGATGCTGTGCTCGTCAACACTGTGCGACAGAAAACCGGCCCGTTGTTAGGTGATGGATTTAACACAAGTTAACATCCCTTTCATTCAGATCATGTTGATTGTGGTCAGGTTTAAACTAATTAGTTAGACATTTTCACTGATAAAGCAGAGACTGAAAGTCAGTATTTTTCTGTGATCAAACCTGTAAACACTAAGGGTGGGTTTGACAGAAGTGGATTAATCTTGGACTAACCTGAGTCACCACTGGGAATTCTTCATAGTCTAGGTTTGGGCCTAAAGCATATTACTTTAAAGGAGCAATTTGCAAGCAACCTCAAATACATACTCCAAACAGTAAGGACCAACACAGTACTGCCTCCTTCCCCTTTAATTCTTACCAGTCTAGAAGAAACGCTGCATCAAACTTTATCCCTTAAAATCTCACATACTGCTCCTTTAAACTTTCATGGTGGAGGGATAAATGCAGGCTATTATAATAGTCGCACAGAAGACTTATGCTTATGGATTTATCATTCTTTTACTATTATAAAACTACATATGGAATCTCAGGAGACACAATGATTTGTTTTGATAGCCAATAAAACGGCTAGATTTATATTGTAGACATTGCAAGACCTGTATCACCACCACTGCAAAGAAAAATCAGTTTCCAGAAGTTTCTCTACAAGGAACATCAAAACACGCTTTGTTTACATCTCATCAACAGAATTACACAGAGATTTAATCTAGCACTGGGAAGTATGAGTGTTCAAGATTATTAAGTGTTGTAACTGTTTTGCCACAGTACAATTTTGGTATTGAACATTGTGATACCGCTCTTGGTACCAAAGTTGGAATTCTGCTAGAATTCAAGACCGCTTTGCCTTTAGGCATGACTGTAGCTGAAAAGAGCAACCTCTTGAAAGAAAACAGAATTACACAGTTTATGTGAAAATCAGACTAACATCAGCTGACGACCCACCATCTAATCAACAAACCTGCGAATCACTGAATACACTATGAAGCTATCGACTACACTTTAATACAATTATTACACACATAAAGACGTTAAAAAAGCTTGGCCAGCAACGAATAAGACTTTGCACTGTCAGCTACCACAACAGGCCAAGAGAGCATGTCACCACTTCCTGTGTCATCCAGCCTGTCTCCATACTCACACAAACACGGGCCTACAGCACACATTTACATACATTTACATGCCACTGTTTATTGGACACGCTTCTGTGTATTTACATATCACTGTTTCCCCAGCAGTATTTCCTAACACGGTGGGAAGGCATGCGGTAGCATCCTGCCAGTGCAATGTTTCGCCATACGGAGCATCACAGCAAAAGCCAGGAGCACTTACTGCAGGATTCAGAGAGTTAAAATGGTGTTTCGGTCTCTGTATGCTTGAGTGGCTGTACCCTCACAACAGTCTATTAACTCTAGCATGTGTTGGGCTTAGTTGTGCACCGGTGCAGTGAAGAGGTACAACGACAGAAAAGTAAAAATAAATGGGAAAAAAAATTATATATATATATATATATACACACACACACACACACACACACACACTCCTCAACACATGTATCACATATATGAGCATATACATCTAAACACAATGCAGGACCTGGTAGGCCACCAGGACCATTCCACTACCATTCAAAAGATTGGAATCACTCATCACACTTACACAATACAGACAAAGTAATTTTTTTCACAATTTAAAGTATTTTGATATATATATATATATATATATATATATATATATATATATATATATATATATAGTTATATATAGTGCAATATGTTTTAAAATATGATGATATACAGTACACATATCTTGCATCTCGCTTATGTACAGCAACTGTATCATGGTATATTTATATACCATTATTATATAAATTATATATATGGTATATATGTATATATGTGTATATATGGTTGGAAAAGTCATCATGAAATTTTAAATGAAAAAGTATAAAAGTATAGATGAAACAAATGTAACGTGATTAGCGGCTCATTTGTGTTAATGTTAGATTCCATTTACTGGTGAACCACTGCATATCCGGTATGAAGATGAATCAATAGGAAGAGGAATGGGTGGACACACAGATGCGTGCACACACCCACATCTCTCGGAGAGAGGAGGAGAAGGCGTTCACCATCTCGTGTGGTGTTTGTATATAATTACCAGTAAACATATTCATTTATTCATTCGCTCAATCAATTATTTGCCAGGCAGATGGTCTCACCTAGAGCAAGTCACACAGCCGCACCCGTGACACTCCAACACAATGAAAGAGCGCTTGGAGAGGGGAGGCAGCCTGACAGCAGTGGGGCAGCCTGAAAAACGTCACTGCTCTAACAGCATTACCATCATCACACCAACGCCAAACATAACTCTGTTTAATCTGGTCTCAGACTCTGGCAGGCCTGCGAAACGCTGCTCCGCTCTTCACTCTTCACTATCCATTCCAGAAGATGGAGTGATGTGGGCCAGTGAGCTGCTCGAGCCCACCGTATAGGAGCCCACAGCTTATCAATAAGAGCTAATGGGCAGCCTCTCAGGGTTTATTTGGTTAAAGTGTGTTTGGCCATGGAGAGGTATCCCGCTGCTACCCCAACTTTCATTAATCTGGTCAGCATGCCAGGCCGTGTTAGCGCACGCTTCTGATCTGAGAGTGTACCACGCTGCTATCCAGACCTGTCTCAAGCCCTTGTGTGAGTGTGTGTGTCCTCAGTTCCCCACTGCAGAGGCTCAGGCAGAAGGACGCTGCGCTGCTGCTGCTGCTGCTGCTGGCTGAGTGACTATTGTGATTTATGCTGGAAGACTGCTCCTGGCAGCAGGGCACCTTGAGGGAAATTATAAAGATCCAGACGTACAAGAGCCCAATACAGGAGATGATACAGTCACTGAACTCTCTATAATACACAGACACACACACACACACAAATGCACACAAACACACACACACACATGCAGTTTAGATACAACGCAAATAAAAATGCAATCTAAGAGTGAACTTTCCCCTCAAATCTGCTCATGGTTTTAAGATTGGCTTTACATGGAGAGACTTTCATTCAGCTAGTTACATGTGGCAAGTTACATGCAGCTCAAAGTCAGAGTAAGTGATTAGTTTTAGATACGCTGTTCCATATTTCTTAAAATAGTCTTTATATAGCAATAAATACATCAAATTTACTGACAAAAAAAAAAAAAAAGTTATTTGTGGAGGATTAGACAATAAAACCCCCATCCAATCATTTCATCCAGACCAAATGAAATGACTGGATGGCCTATCTGCCTGTCTATTACCTACCTTGGGACCTGCCCACGTGGTCATGCTCTGCATATGTAATGGTATTTGCACTTGTGTGTTCATCATACAGCTAAGCTGTAGGTGTAAACAAGCCAGCTATGTTTATCCTGCATGTAATCAGTCTGTATTGTAGCTTTGAGCTGTGCTGTTTGATGGTATTGTGGCTTCGCCTTGCTGAGCTGTAAGTAGTTCAATCTAAAAAGAAATAAATGTGGTTGGGTTTTGCATTTAGTTTCTAGCGGGGGCGAAATAATCGACGTTACAGTATTTATATTCTAATGGTCTATACTAGCATTGAACGGTGCACCTTTATCCAACTCTCTCTGTAAGGACTAGTCAGACCGTGCGCTCATGTGATTTTGGGGGAGTGGCTTTAGAAGGAGGACTGAAACTGGGAGGTGTGATTTTTTGGGTTGGATTTTTTTACTGACAGTTACATATAGCAACTCAACAATAATCAAATTACCATGAACACATTACTTTACTGGTTAGCCAAATTTGCAGCTTGTAACATTCACGTTATGAAGTGTCACTTACAGTTGCATATTTCAAACATTTTTTTCATCTTTATACTTTTTCCAGCAAACATTATTCCAATTTTATACCTACATATCTATTATTCACTATATGTGTCAGGTTTTGAAGTGTTCTGTTTATGGTAAGCATCATAAACAATTATATGTTGTGCTTAAAGGTGGCATTCAATGGAAAACTGTATGTAAATTGGCAGAGCTGAATAAGGAGAGTTAGCTACACGGAACTGTCCATGAACAGAATGCAAAATTCACAAAACAAGCTGGAGAACAGGATGCTGCTGTCAGCTCCCACATATTTAATAAGATACTGGACATGTTAAATAAAGAGTTGTTAGCTAGTTTGCTCTGCTCGTTTCACTCTGGAAAGGTTTCTCAAACCTTAGACAATATTGTTAAGTCAATCACATTAGCTACTAGCAAACTCCAGGTGACTAATCTAGCTAAGTAAACAGTCTTGACAACACAACTTATTTACACAGAGGTTCATTTTATTTCACTATCTGTGTCTATTTTGACATTTTGCTATCGTGTGAGTCTTTGTAGTGCCTCACTGCAAACCACCCAATCAGAGCTTTCATCAAATTATTTATGAGCTCACCAAAAAAGAGAAAACAGCTTGTTTCATTTCAGGGCCAAATCACAGGGTTGTAAATGGGTGTGTAGAACCACATCTGGGCATTTTTTGCACCAAACAAGAGAATTTATACACCAAGAGAATTTAATCAAAAATATTCTTGTTTTTGACAGAAAAGTTTTACACAGTTTTATGCATCATTTTAAGACTTAAAAGAGTCTTCATATGTGCTGTTATGTCAGATATGGAGACAAAGGAGCCTAAATAATCGAAATAGTAGCAACATTACGTTAGTAAGTTCACAGCCATGTGTTCATATTCAGTTTAGCTGGCTTACTAAACAAATACCTGCCAAGGTTGTTACAAAAACAGCAGATGCCAATAACAGGTGCATTCACAAAGAGAGGTCTTCAAATTTCATGTTATCGTGTTCACGGTATTACAAGTGCTATTAAGTACTTTTTATTCTAGTCTAATTAGTTTTGTTAGATGTAATGTTTTTTAGACCGGTGGTTCTAGATATCTTGGTCAATTAATATACATTAAAGTTAATAAAATGTTTTTCTTCATCCACAGATCTACCACGCTGGAGATGTGAGGTGATGGTGTGTGTGAGTGATATGAGACTGAGTGTTTCCTATTCTCTTGTCTTACATCATCCCGGGCTGTCAGAGGAAGTGTTGGAGTGGGCATGAACAGCTTCATTGCCAGCAGAGCGGGTGGAGACGCCACAAACACAGACGTAGCTGTCTGAGCAGTGGGCTGCATGCCAACTCTCTCTCTCTCTCACTCTTTAACCCTCTTTCCCTCCATCTCTCTCTTTCTTTCTGTCTCTAACACTCAGAGCCCAGCAGTCAAACCCGCTTGCTCTCATGAGTGCCAATCGATCCATCCATCCGTTCATCCATCCATCCACCCATCCGCTGCACTCTCTATTCATCTGGGAAAAAGCAGCCGCTGATCTTCATACTGCTCGTTAACTCTCCCTCTCTCCTTCTCTCTCCCTTTCTCTCTCTCTCTCTCTCTCTCTCCCTATCCCTCTTTTACCTTCCATATGATGCTTTTTCCCTCGTTCTCTCTGTCTATTCTCTATCTCCCTTTCTACCCCTCTCCTCTCTCCCCTTGTCTGTCCTGCTCTCTCTACTCCTCTCTCTCTCCTTCTGTCTTTCACCTATTTGTCATCTCTCTTTTTCTCCCTTTCTCCCTATTACCATCTCTCTATCTTTCTTTCTTTTGCCCCTTCTATCTTTCTCCGTCCCGGTCTCTTTGTCCCCTTTCTCTCCCTGTACTCCTCTTTTTCCCCTTAATCTCTTCCGCTTTCCCCCTCTCTCTCTCTTTCTTGTTTCTCTCTCTGCTTCTTGTTTCTCTTCTTTGTCTTTTTCTCTATTTTTACCCTTCTCTCTCTTTCTTTCTGTGCTTCAGTGGTGCTTTATTGGGAAACATGTATTGAGATTTGCTACTTACAAAGCAGTTTACAATAAATCATATAAATACATTATAATGTGAAAGAAAGACTAATATGGATTAGTATATACACACATAGTATAGAATATTTTAGAATATTATAGAACATATTTTAATAATCACAATTAGCTATCAATATATGACATGGGTAAAAAGGGTTGCCAATGCAGTTTGTCGTTTACAACACAATAAATGAAACTGGGGTCGACTTAATCTTCACTGTTACTGTTTTAGCAAAGCAGAAGCTTCCTTTTACACACATGTGCAAAACATACAACTGTGCAAAACTAGACACATTTACTGACAACTGAAAACAGTCATAAATAGCTCTAATTGTATGAATTATACAGCGCACAATTACTAACTTAGAATGGATAAAGAGCTTGCAGACATGTGTCTATCAGACGAGGAACAGCTGACAGGTAAGACGGACATTACATGATCACTTGATATTTTTCTTCTTTTATATTTAAGACTAATTAAAACTCATTTTATTTTTACATGATGTATTTTTTTGGAGTGTTGGGAGTAGGCCATTTGCCCATAATCTGGCAGATCTTTTTTACAGCCTAAAGGCTACTCCAAGACCACCACACAGCATCAACAAATTTAAAACCATTGTTTTTAGTAAAGGTACGCACACAGGTACCTATACATTGGCCTCTGCAACTCCCAGTACAACTCAATTCCTCAGTGCATCACAGTGGGCCATTCAGGATTTGCCATTACTACATTATTGAAATTGATTTGAAATTTACATATAGAAATGCAGCCAGTCTATTAGATAAACAGATAAATGCTAATGGTCTGTTATCTCATCTAACGTTACTAGCGTAGCCTTTTTCAACTTGTATCCTTGAAAACAGAGTTAGTGAAGAGACAGTGACACCAAGCATGATACGTGATTTCTATCATTTAAGCTTTATATCGTTTAACATATAGTAGAGTGTAAAAATTAATTTGGTGTTTTATTGCTTCTCCAAGTTGGTGTTCTACAGCACTGCTCTGGCGGTACTTGACGCTATGCAACACAGCCCAACTTGTTCAGTGTTTGGTGGGCTTAATGTTGGCAGGTATGTGTACAGCACTAAAGAGGTCTGAAACCAGTGATTGTTCGCTCTCCTTACAGTAATTTGTAGTGTTTTATGTTTTGAGGTTTTGAGAATATGACATCTGAATGGACAAAAGTGTTCAAACAATTAAGAACAACTACAAATAATGATCATTAATAGTAAAAATAACTTATTAGGATTTGCCTCGCTAATTGTTCCTGAAGCCGTTACAGGCTGCACAAATCTGCCATAATTCATCCTTTCTCTGGCTGTCTCTCCGGCTCTCTCTCAGTCTGTGGAAGGCTTGTTAAGGTTTTCTTATTGCTTAGAAAAGCCTGACCACCGGGGGTGTGAAGAGAAACTGGCAGTCTCCCTTTCACATGCACACACACAAAAACACACCTGTTGACGATTCTGCCAGCGACTGAGACACTGTATGTTGAGTTATTAAGGTGGATGTTAGTGTATATGTGTTTTTGCTTGGCCAGTAGCAGCTTAGGCTGGGTTTAAACAAGGCTAAACACATTGCTAATGATCGACAGTGAGAGCAGCAAGAAGGACCTCTCTTTCTCTCACTTTCTCTCCCCCTGCAGTGCAGGTGGGCTGGGGGCTGCTTTGTGAGCCTAATAGGCCGCAGTCTGTTCCTGAATGACTGACAAGCACCTCTGAGTGTTGAATACATCCATGCCACCAGCCTCCTCTTCCACAGCAGTGGATTCATCCGTGCACGCACACAGCGCACTTTGTTCCTGACAGGGATTTCTGAAGGGGATGCGGTCACACGAGCCACTCAGAGCAGCGATATGTTTAAAGGAAAACAATGCAGGCCGCACTCTGACACATGGATACTCTATACATTGTATATGCAAACCTACAGAGACTGTAGAAAAGCTGTTGGCACATTCTTTTGACAGTGACCTTGATGCGCTCATTAAGTAAAGATTCTTTTTCTGTTGTCGAAAACCTAGCTGTAGGCATTAATCAATGAATTAATAATAATACCAGTGTGTTTCATTAGGTGCTCAGGAGACAGGAAAATGTAAATTTTATAGGACAATAACAAAAGGACTGATCGGGTAGCAATGGCAAAACAATCATCCTTTTACATCGTTTATTTCAATGACTTTAGCACAAAGAGCAACAGATCTCATTAGAGAGAATCCAGCTTTATGGGACAAAACAGGCCGCCAATTTTTTTCTTTCTGGAAGAACAGCATTTGATAACTAATCCTCAGCTTGGAAACACATTGCATGCATGATAAATCAACAGAGGGCCAATAAAGAAGGAGAGCAGTGGCTTTCTGTCAGCAGAAGAGATCATTCCTTTTCTGCTCCACAAAAGCACAATCAATCCATTATAAGCACACTTGCTTTTGTAAAGCTGGGATTTATGCTAGCATGCCATGACTCCGTTTGGCTCCAGAGGAGAGTCTGATTTACTGAGCCAGAGCATCAGAATAAAGAGCATAATCAGAGAGAAAGTGAGAGACAGTGAGAGCAGCACAGAGAAAAGGAGATTTATACAGAAAGAGAAAGAGGATAAATACTGCTGATAGAAATAGTCGTTGAGACTGTGAGCATGGCTATAAGGCTGATTTTGTTTTTTGCCCCTAGCCCTCAACAACGTCCTTTTACAAGGAGTATCTGCCGATACCAAGTTCAGATATTAAACCCACGCAGTGCACACTACAAATACACTGAAGTTAGTAAAGTTAAGCAGGATACACCAGGCTGATATTTCATTTTAAATGTCTCAGTTTGAACTGCTTCTTGTTGGTGGTATTTTATGGTGCCTTGAATGTGCTGATGCCATATTTCTCTGTGCACTCATATGTGGCTAGTTTAACCATATTTCACTAAAAAGCAGCACTGTTGAAATATTTCAGGCACTACAGATTTTACTGTTTTCATTTTCCACATTTAAACAGTTTCACCAACATTTAAACTGCTAAACGGCTTCTGAAAATGTGTCTCACTGCTGAAAGCTGTGGATGTTTTCCTTGGATATCACCTGGTGTAAAAAACACAGAAGATTTTACAGAGGATTGCAGTGTTTCCCACACATACTTGGACACTACACCACCGTTTATGGACAGTATATTTAAACATTAAAACAACTCTTTGAATTTGACCACAGCATGAACGCACTGTAGGTCAAGGGAGGGGGAGAGCAAGAGAGTAAGACAGAGTGAAGGAGACACCAAACTGTCTCCGACTTTACATCTGCAAGGTAGACCAACACGACAGCAGTGTCTACATTGGATGGACATTGAGTTTAACAACTTCAGCAGCACTGCTGTGTCTGATCCACTCGTACCAGCACAACACACACTAACACACCACCACCACTTCGACGTCACTGGAGTTCTGAGAATGATCCACCACCCACATAATACCTGCTCTGTGGCGGTCCTGACCAATAAAGAACAGATTGAAAGAGGGCTAAGAAAGTATACAGAGAAACAATGCATTTATATGGAAAATGGAACTGATAAAATGGATGATGGACAACAGACAATAAGTGTAAACACAAATGACCCTGATGAGTGTTCCTAAAAAGTGCTCAGTGAATGTTTTTATATGTATTTATAACGTATATTGGACTGAGCTTAATATGGCCAATACTGATCTATTAAAATATGCCATATTAGGTCCTAGAGTCATTTTTCAGTTCAGATCTGCTCTTACCTACTGATGACCGAGCACTTGTTTTTCAGCAAGGCATTGGGTATATCAGGACATTCTGCTTGGTGTGGCAGGGACACCCCATTGCTAGTCTTCATCAACGCAATGTGTGAAGGAGGAGGAGGAGGATGAGGTCTTTATCATAGTTGCTGTCAAACTATGAATCCACTCTGGAGCTCCACTGCTGATCAATGAATATGAATAGGAAGTATTTATTCATCAAACAAGGCTTGGAGGCAGAAATCACATGGGGAATGTGTGTGTGTGTGTGTGTGTGTGTGTGTGTGTGTGTGTGTGTGTGTGTGATTTGGGGGTGGGGTTACATGGCATCGACAGGCTCTGAATCCTGCGCATTACAGCAGCCTATAGGATCAGTAGACCTTTTCAAAGCCTTCATAAATCAGGTTGGAAAACAAGTGTAGTGGCCTGTGATAAGCTCTGGACAGACAGCTTTACTGCACATGGACATCAGAGGGAAAGGGAGAAAGAGAGGGAGAGATGAGACATCCACACCTGGATCAATGTCCGGTTTGAGGAACAAAAGAGGGAAAAAGTCAAGTTTCCAGTTGGCCATTGCTTAAGACCCCACTGGTGCCAAAAGCTTCCTCTCTTTCACAGTCAAGGTGTCAAATTGGTATGCTTTGGACAGCTCAGGGTGAGAGCGATTGGCTCCAGTGCTTTAGGAAAGCAGAATCAAAGGAAGAACGTATCCCACTGGCTCTGCAGAGAAGCTGCTTGACTTCAGGGAGGAGTTGCAGATCTTGTCGAATTGAGGCCTGTTAAAATGTGTGAAAGCTCAAGGCAGAGATACCCACTCTAGCACGCAGTGCCTCTCTCTCTCTTTTTTTTAAAGACCTGCTCAGGTAATATCTCTCAGGAATGCCCATCCAATAAAATTACATGCCAAACGGATAAGATTACCATGATACAATCTGCAAATGTGATGAATAGAGGAGCTGGATCAGATACACTGGGCTGCGCATTCCCCAAATTTATTACAGATGTGTCTCTCGGAGATAGGGCTTCCCTTCAAAAGGACTTCAACACCGGGCCTCCGCTTCCTCTCCAAAACAGGAAATGAGCGCTGGAGAGTGGAGAGGCACTATCACCAGATGCCAGTCAACAGAGCCTCTCGTCAGAGTAAAGCTTCCATACTTAGCCTCTCCACACGGGCAAGAACACACCAAGAAGAAGCCTGCGATTAGAATCCTGCTGCAGCGCGTATCAAGGCAATTGAGGCTTGATTTTCATAGAAGAGGAGCTGAGGAGCTTCTCTCCACATACTCTTTCTCAAACTTGGAGTCCCCGTTAAACAAACTGAGGACCACGTCCCCATACACACACACACACACACACACACACACACACACACACACACCCTCTCAGATACCCTGGTCAGACGAATGCGTCTGTCAAACTGAGGCTCGGCTGACATTTCATTCTTGTTGGGTAAGCAGAATTTACGGCTCTACTGCAAACAGGACTTATGATCCAGACACCAGGAGGCTCAATGCCTGTACAATCGGCAGCCCAGACCTTGAAGCAAAGCCCAGCTCAAAGCTACGCATCTCACCTCCTTCCCCTCCAGGACCCAATTTCTAACAGCTAGCACCAAAATCACGGATCAAGCTATGCTCAAGACCAAACCGTAAGACGTCTCAGTTTGGTTAGCCTTTGGACAAGTGTGATCCATACCTGAAGACATATTTTAGACATCAAGACGTGTAGATATAATGACTAAATTCAACCTTTACTAGATTTTTTGACCAGTTCTTGTGCTTGTTGTATCTAACTTTCAGACTAATTTTCAGTCTGATTTTTAGACTCTCAGTGGAAGAGGTCTGCTGAAGCAAGGGAAACAGCCACATGTGCTCAGGTGCAGCATGCTTGCTATAAACGCAGTGACAATACACGCTTTACAGCATGATAACATAACAAACCTGACACTGCACACAATCACTGAGCCCTAAAACCCAACTATTCATCTATAATTACTTTAATTTTTATGGTAAAACTCATATATCAAACTCCCACTGTACAATCGAACAACCCAAATCAAATGAGCTCTATCACTCATATCTGTAATCTAAGGATATGGCGTTCAATGACAGGGTATTACGAGCATGCTAATATATAATAGAGTCAGTGTTGTTGTCTTTGTAATTGTTTAAAAGTCCCATCTCTGTGGGGATTTTTTTTTTTTTGGCGAGGTGTCAAGCCCCTGGCAGCTCGGTGCCAGAGGTGTTCAGAGCGTTTTATATTCCACAAAGCCAGCCGTTTGCCTCTGGGCCTCTGCTTCCCCACAAGCCTAAATATGTGTCAGAAGCCCAAATACCTTTCATGTCTAATACCATGATATTAGCCTCAAAGGAAAGCTAAACTTTCCCAGCACAACATGTAATCCTGCCTTCGTTACAAGTGGAAGCACTTTCACACAGGTGAGGGGGAAGAGTTGCTTTGAGGCAGCCGATGTGAAAAGATGTGTATGTGTGTGTGTGTGTGTGTGTCCTTGTATTCAAAAAACTTTTTTTTTCAAGCATTAAGTTTTAGATCAGCCCTTCATGTAACTGTAGTTAAAGCGTATAAGAACCATAAGGTTTCGTCTACCACAAGCAGCCTAGTAATAATGCAGATTCCTGGAGCATTACAGCAAAAGGGCTCTACAGCGTATTAAAACTGTCCATGCATTCAACCTTGACCCTGCTACAATACTACTACAAACCTCTCAATACGAAGGACACAGAGACAACAATCAAGCTGTTTTACTGCATGTACCACCAGTAACAAATCTCTAATTCCACATGTGAGTGATTTAATTTGCCTCACGTACTAATGACTGTGTGCATATCTTCAAGGGATGGTGATAGAGCCTCATTTATCATTTGCAGCTTTCTGGAGTGCATATTCTCTCTCTCTCTCTCGCTCCCCCAGGTGAAGAGGCTGCTAGTGACTCCCCGCTCCTCCTGCCAGGCTCCTGGAGAAGACGTCTGGATGAGGAGGTGCTGCAGGAGGTGCTGCAGGAGCAGTGTGATGAATGCTACTGAAGATAATATTATTGGCACAGCTGGCTACGCCTGACAAGACATTTCTCACTCGGCCCAACCACAGCCACATCATTTTCTCCACTCCCCCTTGACACCGTGTGTCTCCATTTTTTGGGGGTGACAGAAGATTTGCACAGGACAAACTAGCTTGTCACCAAAGGACAAGCCAGCCAGCTGTTAAGGTATGGGGAACATGACAGATCGCTATGTTTTACCTCCGATTAATTCACTTATTAGAGCTAGCCCGAAATCACCCGTCACTGTCAAATCAGATGTCACAGCTAGGAAAATGTGTCAGGTATGTGCGTACCAGCCAGCCAGTCAGCCACTGTCAGTCTCTCACCCAAACACGCAGATATACACATCCACACTCACCTCCCCTATAATGCCTCAGACAGTGCATGGAGAAGTCAGGAAACCTCCTGTTCCATCCTAGTGTAGAGATTTAAAGCAGTGCGGAGCAGTCAGACAATGCGAGGGAAAGGATTTGTGTGTTTGTTTATGTTTGAGTGAGTGAGTGAGTGAGTATGAGAGAGATCATCAGCCCGAAGCTCGCATTGCATCTATTTGTTGACACTTTACACGATTACTAATATTTGCATACAGTATGAAAAAACACACTATAAAGTCAGATTCAGTTACTGGACAGCTTGTGGAATAGTAGGTTTGCACAATATATGATACATATCACGATATTTTGGCACATAGACATATTGTCCATTCTTTCAGGGTTTTGTGATGTGAAAAGATGTGTGTGTGTGTGTGTGTTTGTGTGAGTGTGTGTGTGTGTGTGTGTGTGTGTGTGTATTTGTGTGTCCTTGTTTTCAAAAAACTTTTTTTTTTTCAAGCATTAAGTTTTAGATCAGCCCTTCATGCAACTAGTTAAAGCATATAAGAATCATAAGGTTTCGTCTACCACAAGCAGCCTAGTAATAATGCAGATTCCTGGTGCATTACAGAAAAGGGCTCTACAGCGTATTAAAACTGTCCATGCATTCAGCATTCAGAGTTTAGAGTTGCTATTTGTTAATGTGGTATATAAAGTCAAGGTTAAAGGTATTCTAAAATGGGTAAGAGTTAAAGACCCCGAGCAAAGTGATGCTTACCCAACATTCCACACAGTGTACAAAATCAAATGAATCAGAACTAATCAAGCTCTCCTTTTAATGAAACATGCAGTTTCTCATTTAAGTACTGACAGTATCCACAGAGAGGCGTATTATCATGATAACAAAATGTATGACTATAACCTACCATACTGCCAATCTCTACATAGTGTAACCTGGTGAAAAAATCTTATGAACCTGCAGACCGTGAATCGATACCACCTTTGTGTCTGCAAGCAGAATTTAATTATGATTAATGATTCATTAGGATAAATTACATTTTACATTACAATTTACATTTCTTCCACATAGAACATCCACAAAAATGTCAGGAAAAAAACTCAGAAAACAGATCAACACAAATCAACTCAAATGGAAATGCAATATAACTGCGTAATGTATGGTGTGATTGCATTTGAATTGTATGAAAAAAAAAGTAATTACTTTTGACCTGTAGAGGTTAATTACATTGTTTTCTAAATAGTTACTGAGTAATAGGTCTTAAGATGTGGCCGTATAAAGGGTCTTAAGGGGTTAACTGTAACTCTGGACAGTGGAAGAATAGGCATGGAGGGGTTGAGTTGTTGTCAGACAGGGAATGAAGCATGGAAATCAGTGCTAATGTGTGACTGCTGCTCTTGAGCAGGTCCCTGACTACCTGATTACTGACATGACACACACACACACATACACCCAAACACACACATACACACACACACACCAGTGGAATTCTCCCTTCCACCGAGAGAGAAAAAACATCAAACTGACTGAGGCGCAACTGAAAACCTATCCTTTGGCCCAAATCTGTCTCCGGTGCTGTAATAAAAAGATAATGATGGGATTTTTAGGTGATAGCATAATGAGTTGTGAAAGTACAGGACAAGTTGTTGATGGTCATTTCCACCGCAGTGACAGGCCTTTATTATACAGAGCTTCATGGGAAATGGGGGACTTTCTGAATCTACAGTGACAGAGCCATTTCCATCATATCATTGAAACTGACAAAAACAGGGACAACATTCAGGATTCAGGAAAGCTGTTACTGCTGTTTTAAAGGATAACATCATGCCATACAGTATCAGAAACCGCCTGAGCAAATCTGAGAGCACTTAAGAACTTGACATAGTTAAAGACAAGTGTGAAATTAGTTATTAATGTGGTTTGCACAATGCTAATTTTTGGATTATTGGCTATATCGAAGAGAATGAGTGTAGTTTATGATATATTACATATATATATATATATATATATATATATATATATATATATTGTTTCTGTTTGGAAAGGAAGAAGCTATTTGACTGTAGTAATATAAATAACTATATTCATAGCAGAAACAGAGAGAGAGAGAGAGATGGACTTGGGATCAGCGCTTACTGAGACGGCATGCGTACAAGTGTGAGCTGGGTGTGTATGGCTGCTTGCCTTTGTGTGCCCAGCCAAACTGCAGTGCAATACAAATCTTTATTCGGTCTTGAGATGGTGACAGGTCAATTGAAGAGAATGAGTCTAGTTTATGATGCAGTTGTCAGAGGCGGTTAGGCCGGGAGTCTGTTTATCTGACTACTCGAGATATTCCGACAATCTCTCTCACAAACCCCCAGCACCTCGAGGTTAATTACTTCACCAATTTGAGTAAATGGCATGCCATAGTCCCATCTGTCTCCATTAGTTCCCCACTATTTCTCAATTTACGAGGACGGGGGTCAAGGCGCCGGGTGCAGGAGGGATGTAATAAAGCATGGGATTTTATGTTTACACAAATGCGGGAGCCAGGGCATAAATAACTGAAATGCATCTCTCAAATGGCGAGAGCATTCATAATAATGCTGCTCTTTAAAAAGTCGTTTTTGAGCCATTCTCCGCTGCCCATAGAGAATAAAAAACACAGCGCACTAAAAACTAACAAGCCAGAGAACAGTGGTAATAAATATATAGACCATGCCGCTTCCCCTCTGTGCTGCACACTCGCGAGCGAGCAAAGTGCAATTACACCTCTCTCTCGCTAAAGCTAAGCAGAGAGCACCTCAACTCTAGCGCTGTTATCTGTGGCCAGGCCAGTTGCCGGAGTGGCTTTCACCCTGTTGTACAATTCAGTGTGATTTATTCATGGCAACTACCACAACACATTCTTCAACCCTGCTGTCTAGGGCCGTCACTATTGATTATGCTAGTAATTGAGTAATCTATGATCATTTAGCCTATTAATCAGCATTTTAGAGGACAAAAAAGAAAAAGGGAGTGAACTGAACAATAACAAACCATGCACATCCCTTCAAAAAAAATCCTAGATCTTTCCTGGAGAAAAAGATCAACTAGAAAGTAACAGGAAAAACAGACCAAAACAGCTTAAATGACAGTAAAATTGAGTGTGCATCTGTATTTCTGCTGGACATACAACCAGGCGATGAAAGTTGGACAAATGCACAACAAATGGACCGCTGGTGAACAGACAGACAAGACAAGCCAGCTTGATAGCCTTGTTACGGGTTCTAGGTTGACTTTTAGTCAGCCATTATCTTTTGGTAAGTTTGCCAGACTCAAACAGACAGAGCGGGTATGCAGTTTTGTTCAAGCTGGGCTGGGGGGAATGAGCCATATTAACTCGGTGAGGTGGGGGTCACGTTTACGCAAGTAGTACCTGCATTTACCTGCCCAGTTCAAAATGTAAAAAAGGAAGAAATTCCAGCAAAATACATCAGTCATTTACTGAACATTAGAAAGGTCACTTCGTTAAGATACACTTCGTATATCCTTATTGTGTGCCCACAAGGACAAAGCTGAAGTCATTTTTAAACATTCCATGTAATTGGGTTTGTCCATCATGCTCTATAAAAGAGAGCGCTGGGAGAATTTCAAATGTAAGGATCTGAAATACAAAAAATGTAATATAGTTTCATCATGCACATTCATTAAGGAGGTAAATGCTAATCAACAAGGCTATACAATGGGACAATATTGCTGTACGTGCAAGACATGTAAGCGCTTACCGAAGTTGTATTCAATTATTTGTCAGCTATTCTAACTGTGTAGTGTTAGCAATATTGACAGCATTTCCCTGCTGGCCAAAGCATTTCCTCAGGGTAGCTGTGATGCAGGTTAAGTTTTAGTTAGTCATGTTCCATTAGGTAATACGAACACTACAGAACAAAATCAGATGTTTGTTTCGTTTCATTTTTTTTGTTACAGTTGAGATGAATTCTTTTCGTCTGCAACCTTTATAGCAACAGAGCAAAATACTAAAAACGGTTATGTACAGCCTTGATCAATTACTTCATTTAAACAAGCAATGGAGTTTAACCGATTTAACGCTAGGCCCTACTACTGTGTAATCTAAACACAGTGCTAAGTGATTTAAACCTGGCTCATAAAAACATATAGATGAACTAATACAAATAACTTCAAGGCTTCCATCATGAACAGAAGGCTAAAAGGGCGTCCGTTAGCGGAGGACACAGCTGTGTGAGTGTGTGTGACCCAGCCTGTGGCTCAAGTCCCTCAGTGTGTGTGCGTGTGTATGTGTGTGCGCGAGTGTGTGTGTGGAGGGGCACAGGGAGGGACTGTTGGGGCAATTAATTTCATAGCAAGGTAAATCCAGTCTGCGGCTCAGCTACCCCCCCCTCCAACTCTTGTTATTAGTCTGGGTCTGCCAGCCTCAGCCTCTGTCCCCAAGGATCCATACATTCAGCTGTTAAAGATGACCTTGCCAAGTACACTAAACTGCTAACTTTCTATCTCTCTCTCTTTCTCTCTCTCTGTCTCTCTCACTTTGCCACTGCGCCACCGCTCCGCTCTTCAAACCCAGCCGAACGAAAGAGAGCCTTTTAAAAGGGAATTTTTATTTGTTCTGAAAAATACTATCAAGGAAAAACGACAAAAAGAAAAAAAACGGAGTACTTGCCTCCACCCACATATCCAGCCAGTTTCTCTTCACATTGCTCTACATTTTGGAGGTTGTTGCTGTTTCTTTTTTTTCAACCTGCTTCTAATCTCTCTCTTGTGTGTGGATGTGTGTGTGTGTGTGTGTGTGTGTGTGTGTATGCGTCTGTGTGTGTGAGGGGGAGTAGAGAGAGTCATAGATGGGGCCTCCATACACAAACAACAAAGCGCCTGTCACTTAATCAGGGTCTCTTTAAAGAGCGCGAGAGCGACGCTGAGGTGGGACTCTGCCGCTTCTCCCCTTTTCAAGGACAATTGTACTTTACGCCCTCCGCTTGCGTAGAACTTTACTTTCCACGTAAACAACCCGTCACGGAGGAAACGGAGCAGCCGTTCCGCCGCTGTCTTTAAAACAACTTTGGTTTGGGCTCCTTTATTTGTGAATTATAAATCTAAATCCAGGCAGAGACGGCAAAGCCTTTCCACATAGTCTGCACTTTTTTCCCCCCCTTACTTGCTTTGACACGTTTGTCACTTGAAAGGGCACACTTCACCTAGAGACAGATTCTCAGAAAAAGACTTGCGCTAAAATGAGAAAAGGATAAAGTCGCACTCGCGCAAACCCCCCACGAGCCATGCGCGAAAGGAACACCTCATCTAAAAGAGAGTATGGGAAATTACTATTTGTTTTCAATTTGAGATCATCCAGATTGCTCTACAGGGGGAGAAGGGGCTTGATTATTAATGTGGACGAGCTAACAACGCTTCCTCGACGGAGCAGACAGACCATTAGTCTCCCCTGACAAGCCTCGAGCCTGCCACACACTGCAAAAGTAATGAATTTGGGGCGAAGATAAGAAAATAAAATCATCCTTAATTTCTCAGCCTGCCTTTGTGTAAACTAATATTTTTCCACCCCACTGGCTTTGACGTGTGCGGTGCTCGTGCTTGCCAAGCTGAAGTCCCATGAAGGATGATGGTGAACACTCTCGGAATGAAAAGGCCTGAAATATGACTATCAAGCATGCTGACGTTCAGCTCTCCGCCATGTCAAACAATGGAGACAGACTGGAGGCCTCTCCCATACTCCAGTGAGCACAGCTATAAATAAGCTAGTTTATCTCCATAGTGGCTAACACAACCATACCGTTAGCATAGGCAAGAGACGTGTGCCCCTCTCGCATGGCTGTGGCTCACTTTGTTTGTTCTTCCAAAGAAGCTTTGAAGTAAATGGGTAGAAAAAGATAGACTTTCACTATTACCATTAAACTATGTTGTAACTACACTGAGCACTCCAATCAGCACAGTCCAGGGCTACCTGGACAAGATCAAACTGCATTAATGAGCGCTCTCCGTGTAAATATTCCCAATGCGCTCTCTCCCTCTCTCTTTTTCTCTCTTACACGCACAAACAATAACGGCAGGCAGAGGAGAAACCACTATCTTGCCCAGCTTAATTTGAAAACAAGTTAAGTGAGCAGCCTGGGGATTGGTGTTTTGGTATTGAAAAATCATATAGTTGTAGGTAATGGACTGTTTGCATTCAGGGGCAGGAAGGCAATTACTTAGCGACTCATTAAGGTGGCAAATTTGTTAATGCACTGCTAAACACGCTCTAACCAACTGCCGATTTATGTTAATCTCACTACAGCTGTTTCTCCAGCAGCAGAAATGTGCTCGTCTGCAGTGAAACTCCGATTTCAGGCCTGCAAAGCAGACCACATCATGAATTTTGCATGGAAGATGGGTATGAAGAACTCACCCAGGGAAATATGAATGTGAGCTTATGAACGGGTGTTTCTAGTGCCCCCCTAACTGAGCTCCACGGCGGTTTGGGCACAGGTTTGTGTCTACGTCCACATCTCCACATCGCCCAAATATACACATCTATCAACGTTATGGCAGAATCTGAGACCGCATATATTACTTTGTGTGTAATTGTGTGTTTTTGTGCATGGCCTGACGTGAAGGCGACCACTAAGCTCAATCTGAGCCTGGGTCTTCAACAAATGCCAACAGCCCATGCTTCAAATCCCGATGATGTATCTGGAACACTGAACAACTAAATACGGTCATTGTTTCCATGAGTAAACGGTAGCAAGATGATCAAAACCAGCAACTGCTGGTGTTGTACTGTCAAAATCATTCCTGCAGTCAGAAATGTGTAACTGTTTTTCGTTTTGTCTTGCTTTACTTATTTATGTCATTATTTATGTTATTATTATTAATTTTTATTCTTACACTGATTGGTGCCATAAAGTTTGGGACTGAGGGGAGTTGGGTGCTCTGTTTTTTTTTCTACTTGTTTTTGTCTGCTGTATTTAATGTAATTATTATAGAGCTTTATTCTGTAAATAAAAAAGATCTTTTTTCCCCTAAGGTACACTCATGTCAGTTGCATGGGTTTATTTACCATAAACCAAAATGATTAATTTCTACAATGTTCAGAACCTCTTTATCTCTGTATAAACATGTTGTTTTTGTTAGGAGCAGTTTGTAAGACGATGCAACCTGTTAAAGTCATACTCCATACAATAGGGGGCCACATATCACCAGAAACAGCACAGTCCCTCATCCACTCCCTTCACTTTTTACCAGTGTAAAAGAAACATTGTGAGTCCAGCATCAAACTCGTCACGAGCATTTCCAGCGGTGGAAATAACACCAATGGTAACGCTTGCTTCGCTGCTATTTCTATTACTTCTTTTCTTTGCTGTTGAGTGTGGATCATTGCCAGGAGCAGGGGGTGATAATGCCCGCTTGCCAGGAGCTTCAGCCAGGCTGCTTGGCATTAAATGATCTAACTGGGAGCAGGACCTCCAACATGATTGACAAAAGGTTAGAAACCGCACCCAGGCAGCCTTACTTCTTTATCATGTCATCTTGGACTGATGGCAGACTCATCACCACAGTGATTCTCTATTGAACAAAGTGGTATTATAAAAACAGGACGGGCCCGAGCTAGCTGGTTAGCATGGTTCTATTTATAATATTAGTTCATTGTTTATAACTTCAGTGTGGATGGGTGGGGCTAAACGGTTGAGGTGGATAAGGCTTTACTGGCAGATATTTCTGTGTTCCATATATGGACCAGATGGACTGGGGAGTGAATGTCAACACATCCAACTATTTTAACAAGAAAAGAGATAAACAACAAAATTGTTACAGTTCTTTAAATATTAAAAAGTTTCTTCACCCTCACAACTCACAACAACTCATTAACAAGAATGTTTCTTCAAAGAACCACCCACTAAAAGGTTCCTTAGGGAACCAAAATAGCTCTTCTATGGCATCACGTTCTGGCATCTGTATTTTTACAAGTGTACATCACTCATATGCACATACACTGATGCAGCGGACGAGGAAAGAAAATGTAGCCAGCTGTGTGACCCCATCTCTGTGGCTCGATTTCCCTTCAGCCTCTTCCTTTGTATCGCTGTGGTACTGATGCATGTTCCACCACACTGAGCATGCTCAGATCGCTCCCCTGAGAGTCAGCCAGCTGCCCACAGAACCTCCAATCCGCCCCAGCTGCAGGCTCACTATAGCAACACCAGCACATCACATCACTCTCCACAGCAGTAACAGTCAATGTACGGATTTTATCGGGAACGCAGGGAGACGTAAGGGAGAGAGTCTGGGAGCGGATGCTTGTGTGGAAGAAAGCAGCGCATGGCTCTGGAGGGGTTGCGAGGGTCTCATGGCACATAATGAATGAACCAATGCTCATGTCTCAATTAGCAAATAATTAATGGCTGTGTCAAAGCAAATTGCTGGGCTCTAGAGCTGCACTTGTTATTAACTTTTACCAACTGGGTGTGCACCGACGAACACAACAAACAAACAAACAAGCGGGAAATAAAAAACAAAAAAGTTGTCTCAGACATCACATCTCCCTTCTGAGCGTGTGACATTATCCAGTATATAGAAACACTTTTTCTCCCTCTCTTTTTTTCTCCCACATCCACACAACATTATCTATTACCTATTACTGAGTAGACTGAATATCTGTAGATTCTGTTTTATAATGTCAGCCCTGTAAGTAAATTTAACAAGGCCATCAACAAAAATGGGAGTGGCCTAATGGTAGCCCCTCCACTTACCTCCTGCACTCACAGCTTGAGTTGCTCATGTCAGTTTGATGTTATAGATGACTAGTAATAGATGCAAAACAGCCTTAACAATTAAACCATATCAACTTTCAGTATTTAGTGTGTCCACCCTTCAGGAGTACAGTCTCAGAAGTTGGTTGCAAAGATTTTGAGATCTGGACTCTGAGCCTTTGTTCTGAGAAGCCCAGCAGATTATCTGTTTACTTTGTTCTTTTTTGTCTTTGTGCTTTTTGATAGCTATACATCCTTTCAGACCCACAGTGTTGAGGTGTTTTCTCACAGTGGAAGGACAGAAAAGATGAAAAGCTGAAAGCTTTAAGTGCCGTTTATTTGGTGGTGATTTTTGTGTTTTTTCACTTTCTTTTTGACTTTTTCCTTCCTTATGAAAGGGGATTATCTTATATCTTTAGCTTTTGACTTAAAACTTAAAAATTTTGTTGTTTGGAAACAAAATGAAAGAAAAGAGGTCTCTGACTTTTGCGCAGTACTGTGCACTAGGTACCAAATTATTTCGTATTTGTAAATTTCAGCTGATTTTAATATTGTGTGACCACTGCATGATGAATTCACCAATAGTAACAGCCAAAATGGCTTTTGAAAGTTTGTTGCATGACAGTAAAGATATATTAATGCACATTATATTTATATTACAGTGTTTTGTATTTTAAGTGGTCTTGTGTTTGGAAGTTTTGAATTTGCAGTGTGGCAAAAGACAACTGTCCTACTCAGTTTGCACAAAAGCCTGATTGTATTGTATTGTATTGTATTGTATTGTACTGTATTGTATTCTATTGCTTTCTATTCAAAACTAAATCCGTAAACACCAAATCGTCTAATGCAAACACCAAACAGTCATGAGGGTCTGTGCTCAATGCTATAAAGTTGCTTTGCTTTGTTTCAAGAACACAGTGAACCCCCTCCCTCAAAATCCTAGTGTTGCCAGAGCATGAGAGACAAAATCCATACAGCAGATGAGGTGAGACGCTTTGGAATCAGAGCGCTTGTGGGCAGCACTGAAATGCAGGGGGAAGACACCACTGAGAGGGGTGAGGAGACGATGTTCTGGGGTGGGAGGAGGATTCTGAGAAGAGATGCTATACGGACTAGGCACAGGAAACCACATCAAATAAAGACAGGAACTATAACCCCATTCTGATCAACTGTCTCTGCAGCCTGGCTTTACCACCACATTTAATGTGTCCTTAATGTATATTCAGCAATGGGGAAAAAAAGGCTGTTATGGGCTGCACTTGCTTGGGGAGCTAGTTAAATGATTCAGGGGGGAAACTACGGCTTTCATTTAGGTTTGTGCCCTCCAGTCTGTTTATACTGGTCGATACACTTGTCTGAAGAATATAATGGATTAGCACATCATTCAACAAAGCAGCAGCAAGGCAGACTGGAGGCGATGGAGAGAGAAAAGTAAATTACAGTTAGCAGCCAAGGTAGGCCATGCCCTGAGCAAGGAAACATCATATCAGCTCGCAACTCCTATTCCCCCTCCCAGCCAACCAGAGTGAAAGGGGTGGGGGGTGGAGGAGAACAATTGGGGAGAAAATAGGAGCAAAAGAATCTTGTAGCAACGAAATAAAACAATTTAATGAAATAAAACAAAACCATCTTTCCAGAGTAGTGTCTTCTTCTTTTTGTGCCCCTTTTCATCTGAGCTGTCTCCTGTTCTCCGACGATACGAAGAGGATACAGAAACATGAGGCCAAACCTCATCCCAACCCCCAGCCAGGAAAATCACAGTAAATACAAATTACACTTCCACTGCGTGCTGACTTTACTTAAGGCATAGATAGTGCCACTGGTTTCTAGTCCATGGCATTTGAATTTATTCTCAATTACCCAACTCGCAATACGAGGACAGAGGCAATGTAAATGAGTCTTCCATCTTATCTTAGCAGCAAGGCGGCTTTTCCTGTAGGAAACAAATGAGAAACATGGCTAAGGGTCCTGGAATCTCTCTCTCTCTGTTCCATTAAGAGAGTATCGATCGGAACCCCTGTTGCTCCGTGCTCTGAAATGCCATGATAATCAGAGAAGTTAATACAGCCATTCATTTTCTCAGGGAAAGAAGCCTGTACATATACCCAATCAGAGTTGTCTTTCTTGAGGAAATAGTATTAGAAGCTGGCGAGCAGGAATTAAACTCCAAGCTATACATTTGGCTTCAGTATAATGACCTAAAGACGTTTGGATAATAGCGAGAAAAAGAGAGTATTTTATTGTCATTTGTAGAATGGTGCTGAGCACAAAGCCATCGTATTTTGCAGCTGTGCAATATAAACACATGCATTTGTCAGCGCACAGCAATAGCCATTTCATTTAGAGCAATTACAGAGAGGTTATTACACTCTACTCAAAAGAGCATTTGATATAAAATTCAAATAAAGATTCATACACTGCTTTATCACTCACAGGCACCATCCTAGACTCGTTTCCTAGTTTATGGATTAGCTGATTCTGCCACACATCAAAATACTGTATTCCAGTGTTTCTCTAAACCACTCCCAATCACAGCACCCAGAATCGGCAAGGGACAAAAGATGGCCCAAAGGCCTCGGGCTAAATGACTTTTTAGTGACAGCATCATCAAAACGAGCCTTTTTTGTTACCCCACTCAACCAAGACATTTGAGCGCTCAGCGCCAGGCAGACTGATGCGTGGCCTTGCATGATACAAACAAATCCACCCAAATGTGTCCATAATTTATACCCTGTGGCCTTAAGGGGAGCTGTGTTGCTCCGGTACATGTGGAGCAAAACTGTCGCTTGTAGTGCCTGAAAAACAATATCCTAATCTCTCCTGAGCATTCCACTAATGGCTGTTGACAATCACCCTTCATAAAAATTTCATTACCCGTCCAGGGCTCACCTGCACAAAGAGCATCAGGAGAAAATGTGCAATTAAAGTGGAAGTAATGCAACCTAATATGACCAATTATTATCACATTAAAATCACAAAGCATTCATACAGTAAAAATTACATTCTAGCTATTTTGTTAACTCTATTGATCAGATTAGGGTTTTTCTTCTTCTTCTCCACTGCACTGGAATGCCGTCCTATAATGCATAGACAGAACGCATTTGATAAAAAGAGGCAATAGGAAGGTTGGACCTTTATACTTTCAATCTTGAAGTAATGTACATAATTTGCTAAAGCTAATTTTACAATCTAGTCCTTGGTTTCTCACACAAGCTCAATAAAACTGAGTTTAAACAAATCTGCAAAGTTGACCCTGAAACTTAACAGAAACAAATACCTTGGAATTTACTTGGAATATTTAATCGTTAATGCCAATTTCCTGAGCCAACGTTAAAATCTTTTAACCTGCCGCTTTATGACTCAGCTACAATGAGAAAGTAACAGTATAACAGTATTTTCAGACAACTCTTGTAGCTTCACAGTACAGCCCTTCATTGGCCTTTATTGTAAAATATAGAAATGGTGTCTGGTCCCCAATGACCACTTATTATAGTTGGTGTAAAGCTACTAGTGATGTGTGTATCCATATGCCTTGTCTCAATATATTCCTGTATGATGAGACATCGTTGGGTTTTAAGTCATAAACAATATAACCTTTTACTCGCCCAATCCTTTACTGATTTTCATAGAAAGAGACAATCTATGCCTTAAGCCAGGATGCTACCTTACTGATCGCCCTATTCTCCCCTGAGACAGAGCTCTCCCACTGAAAACCTTGAATTTACAGTATCTAATGTCTAATGCATTTTCAAATAGATTGTCAAGGCACCCAATTCAGTATCTTTTTATTGCATGTCAAATCTTGGTGTAAAGTAAGAGGAACTTAATCTCCCCCAATCCACCACCGCTCCCCCCCCCCCCCCCCCCATATGCAACCGCCGTATCTCAGAAATGAAAAAGTTGTCAACATCTGCATGTACAGAACCTGCAGGCACTGTATCAGCTGGATCTTACATATAGTAATATGAGGCAGATATTGTCACGCCATAACCATTATTAGAGCCGAGGGATAAAAAGGCTAATAGGAGCTGTAGATAAAACGCATTTGCTGTGGTAACCACATGTAATGACTTACCCAGAGCTACTGTGCAAAGCATCTCAATATGATCCATATAATCCGGGTAATACATCTTAACTTTAAAAGGGCATATGAAGAAAAATAGCAGTACCCTTTCCTAAGTAGCACTCGTCGCAACATTCCTAATATCCTTTTTCATAAGGCTATTACACT
The DNA here is from genome assembly GCA_034552555.1 of Semaprochilodus insignis. NCBI lineage: Eukaryota > Metazoa > Chordata > Actinopteri > Characiformes > Prochilodontidae > Semaprochilodus > Semaprochilodus insignis. Next base: position 21,943,997 of record CM067483.1, on the reverse strand, counting down.
TTTCAATAGTCCATCTTCTACAGGGTACAAAACCACAGCATTTCTCTGCAAATTGTGCACAATTTCTATTTATCTGCTGTGTTTAACATACTGGAAAAAATAAACATAAAATATTAGCTGCACAGACACCGTGCTATGTTATTTGCTGATATGTGTTCAAAGCAGCAAATAAACAGGACTCGTGAACAAAAAAAAAGTGCAGAAGTGGACACTCTGTAGAGGATGTGTTAACCTGTTTTCAGTAAGATTTGGTGAGGAGTGCAAAGATGTTTGCACTAAGCCTTTTCATTTGTAAAGGCTTATTTAATCAAGTGTCAGTTGTCATAACACTTGCTATGGTAAAAAAACAAAAAAACATTACAATTGGCAAAAGCAGCCTTTATGACAACTGATGCTTGTTGGAATGAGCCTTTATTGTTTATAAGGGTTTATTTAAGTTGCCATGCATGTCTCTTATAGCTGTCCTGTAGCTAGCATTGTGTCATGTTAGTGAATGAGTTGACTCTTCTTTCTTTTTTTGTGAATTAAGGCAAATTAAAGCGAAGATCTTATGATACTGTAGCTGAAAAACACTAGCCTCCATTCTGCTCTGCCCCCTTATTATCCAAGACCTGCTGCTTCTGGTGTTTGCCTGATTGTCATCTTGGCGGTTCATGTAAATCTTAGTCATGTTTCCAAGTGAGCCTCCCTCGTGCTTCTGATTTTTTTTTTTTACCTTTACCTGCCTTTGTTTGATGACTGGTGCCTGCATTTAGCCCGTCTGCCTATCTTGTGATATTCAGATGTTTGCACTTTTGTTTGTTAAGATTTTGATGAAAATTAAATAATGCACAATCCTGATAATGTGGCATACAATAGTACATAATGAAGAGCCGTTTGAGGGCTGAAAGGCTCGACTCTTATTTGTGAGCTGAGCCAAGTGACTTGAACTGGAATACTACATGTAGTATACTGCATGTAGCCTTACAAATGTTCCAAACTTTGGAATGTCTGCAAAGTATAGAGAAGAATAACCCAAACACTCAAAAGGCACCTTGTGTCCTACATCAAAAACTTAAATTGAATAAAAAGAATTTTCCAAAAAAAAAAAAAAAGACACTGATCGAGTGGCCTTTCAGGTGGTTAAGAACGGCTAAAACAAAATAAGAGTTTCACCAAAGGAGGGTTAGGATGACATTGGCATGCAGCTGCTAAGGCTTTCCAAAATGACAGCCATTTGCACTTAAATGAGGGGATTTGTGCCTGGCCGACCCATTACCAATACGCCATATGTGAAACCATGTCTTTATCCCACATTATAGAGGAGGGAATGAGATCTCCTTAGACCGCATTCTTTCTCTCTCTCTCTTCCTTTCCCTCCGACCCCCCCACCCCCTAGATCACTTCAGACGGAATTCCCTCTTCTCCATCAGGGACAAGGCCGACACGCATCATGCAAACTCCCTGCTTGTGACTTGTTAAGTGTTTAAAAAATGAACTGGAATCTTTCTTACACCTGTACGGGACATCTGTCAGTCTGTCAGTCTGTCTGTCTGCTAAAGTCGAATTAAGTGCATTAATAACTATCAAAGCCAAACTAATACTCACCATCACTCACACGCTCATTGTTATTCCGCAAACTCTTCCTCACTTGTTATGAGGCAAATGATGGGGTTCCTTTTCCCCATTCACGTGTTGTGTCTGATGGATGTAAAGGGATTAGAACGTGCCTCTGGCCCAGCAGCAGATACCAAGCGCAACATCCCTCTTTCTTAATGCAGTCCTATCAGACCGGAGCCATAAGGATGGAGGACAGATATCATACACTCGCCAAAACAGAGATGTGACTCGGAGGCGGCACAAGGGAGCGCACTCATCCTTCACCGGCGTCCCTGCCGCGCCTCGTCTGTTTATTTTAGTCCTTTATCAGTCCTGAGGTGCGCCGTACTACTCTCTCCATCCTCGCGCAACTCTACGTATTGATTCATTACTAATTATCTATCATACGGGCCAGAGTGCGCCGTGCATCATTGCAGGTGTTCCTCACGATAATGGATGGATGAAGTTATCATCCTTGTACACAAAGTGGCAGTGACATTTGCAAAATCCTCTAAGCAAATTCCCCCTCTTATCTGCTCATAGTTGTGGTGCAGAGGTGCCTGCTCACAGCACCCTCATTAAGTCATAATAATTAAGTCTCATTTGTAAAAGCTCATGTACATAAATCCAGATAATTGTATTAGCCATATTTATGGAGGGGAAACTATATGTGTTTTTTTGGGGCAACTACGTAAGGACCCAAGCAGCTCCTTCTACCAGACTATGCGGCCAATCTAACTATGGCTCCTCTGGAAGGAGACAGGCAACCATTTTTGACTATCCTATGAAGACAGAACGTCCATAGGACATTTTGTAATGTTATCAACAGGTTCTCTGAAGATTAGGTCGTAACATTACAACAATGTCAACATAAGTATGTTCTGCGTTATTGCTCTTTAAATGGTGCTCACACAGCGTTGTTCAGCAACAAAGCTATAGGATGTTCCACAACCAAACACTGAAGTTCCCTCTCTATACTTAATGTACAATATAAAAAAGTACACAATCCCACTATACATTTTAACCCTCCGAGGTCGACTGACAACATTTCCTGCCCTTTCAGTTCCATATTTTTGAATGATCACTTTTTGCTCAACACTATAGAAATCACAAAAAGACTTTCCCCATCACGTCAAAAACCTTTATTTCTTCATTTAGTCAGCACTGGAGACACATGTGACATGGCATGCCAAACGTTTACAGCTGCTGAAGTTGCTGCAGCGGTCTCTCGTTACATAGAGATCTGAGATTGTTCTGAACATTTTGCTTTGGAAAATATGGGTTTCATGTCGACTCATGTTGAGGAGGCATGTAAACATTGAGAATATATACCCCAGAGGGCAATTACACACAAATATTGTTTATTTGAATATAATATATTGGGGGGAAACTGGCTTGTGCCAAAGTTCTTTTATCTTTAGGTCTACAACATGTTTAACTAAGCAAATAAACGGAAATTGTGGACAAAAACCATCCAGAAAAAGCATGTACCCTGCAGAGAATGTGTAAATGTGTGTAAAATTTTACTGGGGCTGTTACAAACTTTGCACATGACTGTATATCATGGAATCCTTGATAAGATTCTCGAAGCTTGCTGAGAAGGTCATATTCTGGAGGTATTTTACACCAAGATGCTCATTTCACAAAGACTTTAGAATGTTATTGTGAAGTATAAACGTTACATGCAAACATTCTTGAAAGGTTTCTTTTCGGTTCCTGATTCTAGGAACCGAAAGCTCAAGGTCAGCTGGAATGCGAATGGGATTACTTTATTTACCAGGTTCTGTACTACTTCAAAAGATGATACAAGTTACAATATCCTGGCAAGCACATCCTGGAGATTTGAAAATCGGAGTCCTCCTGCCTCTTTCTCTCTATACATCGTTTTTCGTTCTTCCTTCCCCCACCTCTCCTTAATGCTCAATGATGGTCTTATTTTCCCTAGGTGAGAAATTGGAAACAGGAGGTATACATGGTGTCCACGACTCTGTGCTCCTCTTTCAGAGAGGGTCAAGTCTCATCTATTATTCTCCATGGCAAGAGTCACAGGGCCTCATCAGGCCTTGTTATATCCTTATATGATGGGTTTCCAGCCTCTAATACATGGGAGAGATTACAAACACATTTTTCTCTTTTGCCGCATCTGGGTGGATATGTCACATTAAGGTGTCACCCTGGCTTCTGTTAAAAGAGGTTATTACCAGTTTTATGGGCCAGCCTCAAAGAAAGAGAACACAAGTTATGTGTAATGAATGTCATCTTCTTTTAAGCAGGCTAACTGTACAAGGACATGGGGCCCATTTTTCTCTCATCTGACTCTTTATGATTTCATTTGACTCACTTTCAATAGGAAATGCGGACATGGCTAATTACTAACCCTTCATTTCCCTACTAATATATCCATTCAGTCACACAGTCTTAAATCACTCTTAACTACACGGAACTGTAATTATCCACACCAAAGCTGGATGCAAACCATTAGGTCAGTATAGTTCTCATTCCTTCACAGTTAACATCTTTCTGGCCAACTATTTATCTCTTGACCTCTTCCTCTTTCTCTGTTTTTCTGATGAACTGCCAACAGAAAAACCCATCAAATTTTAGAAGTAAGTAGTTCTAACGGATTTGTATGTTCAGCACTCCAACATAAAATTCCAAAACACCTCTATAAAAAACCTTTCCAGTAAACACTGATCAAGTTCTACCACTTGGGTTTGACTGAGAATTCAATATTCTCTGAAAAACTTTCTGTTCTGAGTGAAAACTTTAAATTTTGGATTTTCTTAAATAATAGCAACAATGGCCGATTTATTTTTATTCTAACAGGGATAACGTGCACACATTGTGCTATTGTGCTCTAATAGAAGAATTATAACCCATCAAACTGATTAATTTCAACATAATTTCTGAGGCAACGATGAAATATTACTTTCCATTCAGAGAAGTCAATTTTGGAAAAAAAAAAAAAAAATCAAAGTTTTCAGTTTGTATGCTCAACTAATGCGCTTCTTGGCAGATATTACAAGCACTAATGTACAGAAAGCTCAGATTTCAACATAAAATTTTATCCACTACAACTCCAGTAATGCTGATAAATGAGATGTGTTTATCACAACTAACAGAATCTATTTCACCCTGTATATGAAATCTGCTGAAACTGATCCCATCCTCCAGATCACCACTCAGATCAAAGGCTGGGTAAAACCCCTGTGTCAGCACGCTAGAGCTGTGATGGGACCGATCTGCCATCCGATATTAATAAGGGGCAGCAGACATCTGAAATGAGAGCCGCCATATCAGTCTGGAGATGAGTTAGAAGACGGGGGAGAAATCTGACCACTGCGCTTATCAACTAGCCATTTAGAGATGGATGATAGCAGCGAGGCTCACACATGACCAGCCACACACTGCTCTAGACAGGTGGGTGCACGCAGGTGAGTGCACACAGATCCATTACAGGCCAAGACTAACTGCGGGTGATGCATGGTTCAGCGAGAAATAAATGTATGATAAACTTTCCATAAGCATAAATTAACTAACCTGTCCATGCTCCGCCCTCAGACATGCTCTTTAATCTATCTACTGTGGCAAGGCTGAAAAAGCTTTACAGAATGTTTGTTAATGAGAAATTGTGTCTGTTTTTGTCAAAATGCAGGAACGGAGTATGTTATACATTTTGAATGTTATGTATTTAGTGAGCATGCGGATAGATTAAGTAGAGTAGGGAGTACTGGAGTACCTGTGCACATCAAAAACACCTTTAATCTATCTACATGCATAAGGTCAGTACAGTACTGTCTGCTGGGTATCTCACTCCTTCTCTGCAGTCACACTTTGTTATGGGAAGACAAATAAAATATACAGATCATATTTGTTCATGCTTGCAAGTAAGTAGGTTATTTTATACTTTGCTTCTTAAAACATGAGCGAACATTGCCATGGATGTGTACAGCACAACTGTATCAGTAACTAGGCTAACTGCTCTAGCTAATAGCTCCATCCGGAGAAGAATAGCAGAACGGAGCAGACGGAGAATAGCTGCAGAATAGTTCTGCACCCAGAAGCAATCAACCAACAGAAATTAATCTTGGTGGGTAGGTTTGACAAATATAAGCTGTGTGAATGAATCGAGTTTTACATTCAGATGCACATGTGATGTAAGCAAGGACAGGCCTTGTCGCTGTACCTGCCACGTTGGCGGATATTCAGCGAGCAGTGATGCCCTCTATAAGCCGTCCTGTTAGTGCCAGCACCATTGGCAGATGGCTGCAGGACGCAGGACTACATGCATGCAGACTGTTACGACGACTGCCCTCAGCACCACATCAGTGTCACCAAAGACTGCAATGGTGTCGGGCCAGATCATGGACTCAGAATGGCAGCAAGTCCTCTTCAGTGATGAGTTCCACTTTTGTCTTGTTGGAGATGACAAATCTATATGTGGAGGCACTGTGGACCGCAGCAAGATGAACAGCTTGTTGTCATGTATCGCATATCCAGAATATCCAGGCATGGTGTCACTTCCGCTCCACCCTACCGCAACATCTGCAGGAACTGTGTGAGAATATTCAAGCTGCATGGGTTGGGTCGCAGGACACAATATGGAACCTCTACAACTCCATGCCGAGACGTTTGACATGTTGATAATATAAAACTAGCCCATATCATCACTAGTTTTGCGCTAACATTAGCAGGGCGGCTAATTTGTTCTCGTTTTCAACCTAAAACAAAAGGCGACAGAAGAACAGAAATCATCTTGAAAGTTCTGTGACCTTGACAATGCACCGCCAACCCATCTGCTCACGAGTTTCAGCAGTGCCCTGCTTCTCCCAGACGGCCTCCCTTTCTCCTGTTTCTCTCAGTCTGTCTCTCTCTCTCTCTCTCTCTCTTTCTTCTATGAAGGTGTGGCTCAGAGCAAGTGCTAGTCTAAGACCAACCTCTCCTTGTCCATGACACGCAATTCATAAAGATTTGAAAGGTGGAAAATGGTCTCACATCAGAACACTTCCTGTGAGAAGGTTAATAAACATGCCCTCTGTATCTTCACTTTGTATTCCACTATCGCTCCAGAGCCATTTAAGCAAGGAAACAGCAATGTCTGCAGTTAAACAATAACTATGCCATGCTGGTGTGCTGTCTCTAACTTACATTCATCCAATTATTAACAGCCCGTGTTGACTTTGAGATTCTTGCAGATTCTTCTTTTTTATATTGTTTTTGGCTTGATATCAAGATGGCAAGGCTGGAAACTCCGGCTCCCAAAAGGACGCTGCCCTCCGAAACCTTGACATGCACAAAAGACGGGCGTGCAGACAGGCCTGCCCTGCCGAGAACGATAAGGTCACCCGTGGGATTGCCGAGATTATCTCTGTCAAGCACTTGGACACAGTGCAGTCAAATGATGCATCATGCAGTCATTTTCAGGGGGAAAAAATCAATTTCTTCACCAGGTCGCTATTTGCTTTTCAAAGTGCCCTTGTAGTCTTTGGCTCGGAGCATTTATCAATTTAAATGTTGTGAATTGATAATGTTTTTAGCCGCACGCCTTGTAAAGACAGTTCAGCTGTGAACACTGGGAAACCTGCCCTCGCCTCCTCCCTGCTGTCTGTCCGTCACATCCGGGAGATGTGTCTGAGGGTCTGCTTAAAGGGAAACTCCACCGATTTTTCTAAATTTCTGCAATTCAGCGGTTAAGATGTAAACAAAGTCATTCAAGTGTGGTTTGCTGTGCAATTTCCATTCTACAGAAACTTAGCAAGTCAGAATTTTGCTGTGGCTTTACAATAGTTCTGGGATTAGAATGTGCACTAAAACATGTATTTCTTTATACATTCATGGCAGAGAAATGTTTTTCCTTTCCAGATTTACCATCACTTTATCCCTGATCAACATTACATATGAACACTGATTGTTTCGGATAATAAAATGGCTATAACTAAATAGCAGATATTGCGTCCCCCAGTTTCTACCACCACTACTGTAAAAAAAATTCAGTCTGCCCAAGGCTACAATGTAGCATTTCATATCAAATCACTCAGAATGACTTTGTTTAAATCTCAACCACTAAATCATGCAGATGTTTTGAAAAACTGGTGGAATCTTTTTTAATGCTGGCAAAATTGGTATAGATTTTCTATCGATGACTACCATATATATTTTTTTCCTATTATTATTTTATCAAATTCCATAGGATCAACACAGAATTAAACAATACTTAGGCTATAAGGTCATTTAATTACATACATACATACATATATATATTTTTTTTTTTTTTTTTTTTAAGTTAATTCTTTCTTTATTTGTCAGGTAGGTGTCTAAAAGGTGTATTCATTAACTCCCATGAGTTAATACAAAAAGCACTTAGTACAACTTGTAATGGACACCAAGATGCATTCAAATTCTACATGTCTACATGAATTCTACATGACAGTAGAATCTGTGGTAATGAGCATGTGGTGTACACTAGCTACCACACTGTTCTAGAAGTCATTTTCAACATATACTATCACAGGAGCTCAAAACAGCTTAAAATTGGAATCCTGCCTAGTTCTTGTCTAGAATTCAGGTAAAATGAGCGTCTGGCCCATCAGGGTGTGGAGGGGACAGAAGGGATCGGAGGTGGCTCAATTAAACATGACCTTCGTGTGCCCTGCCTCTCTCCACACCGCTACAAACCCGCATGCAAATACTGACCCTCAGCCGACACAACATCATAAATAAAAGAGTACTTATTATACATTTAGTACTGTTCTGCTATTCTGCCTCGATGGGCTATTAGAATAGTAAGTAGAATAGCCCTCCAGTGCTTTGAGAGGGCTTGTCTAGAAAAAAGTGCATAAAATAAATAGATAGTGCTCATAAGAACACACTGCAGCAGCCCAGTACATGGAACATGTACAAACGGGCTGATTAAAATAATGACCAAATAATCGAAGGACTCAGAAGTGTACTTTCACCCTGTAAATATTCTCTATTATAATATTATTTTGTGTGCCATTTTATTTGGCCGATGGATTAATAAAGTGTGCACACAATGACACATTTGAATTACTGTTTTTAAACAAAATAGATTCTCTTTAGAACACCCCCCGCCACACATTTGCTAGGTATTCATGCCAACATAATACAATTCTTCTTCATGCAAAATAGCACAATTAATAAATAAGCAAACAAACAACAAGAACAACGGAAAAAAAACCCCACAAAAGATTCAATTATTTGATTAGGCGGAACGCAGCTTTCAAAAAATGGCTTCCTGTCAGACAGGTAGAAGAAGACGCTAAAGCGGAAGCAGAGCACGGTGTAAATGAGTGAAGGAATGAAGGATGGGATAAAGCGAGGGAGCAGGGCTGATCTCCTCACAAAGATGTGATCAGACATTCAGGCGGACGGTTATGCTAATACATTCAATATTCCCGTGCTCTCTGTGGCAGGACTGGAACGTGGGGGCGGGGAGAGGAGGGGATGGGCGGGGAGCGGGAGGGGTGGCTAGGGTGGGACGAGGAGTGAGGCCTCTCTGATAGCTCTCAGGTGGCAGTGCACATGCTGCTCTGTCCTGCACAGCCCAGCAGGTGTCTACATTCCCTTCCAGGCCTCGTTCTGTCTGAGCACACTGCTGGGATTTCAGCCTTGTTGGTTAGGGTACACTTTATTGTGAGGCAGTGCGCTTGTATAATGAGCTTTTTCTTGGCCAGAGACTGTTAACTAAGAACAAACACAGCAAAGTTTGCACAGTATATCAGTGGCTGATGCATTATTATACATGGGAAACTATTATTATTATTGGTCTAATAATGAACGATAATTATAGTGACAACTAACGCCTACTATTTGCTTAGGTTCACACTGCAGCATGCGTAGACACTAGGAGGAGCATGTATGTCCTTTTATTTCTCCTAAATGTTTAGTACAGTGGATAATACTAATGTCCCACACACTGTCCAGCTGCTACAGTACCAAAAGACACTTAACACTACATTCACTGAGCATTGCAGGTAACGTTCAATAAACATTACGTGATTGTTATCTTACTACATGACAGAGTATCCACATTTGCAGTAGTGGCTTATCAGAAAAGGTCTGCCATCTGAAGCAGAGAACATATTTTTGCCTGTTATTGTTAAAACTAGAAACATTGCATTCAGAGAGGCAAAAGAGTGTGTGTCAAGATGATTCCAAAAAACCTCCACGTAATTTGTTTTATTTATGGGCAGCAATGGGATGCTCTTCTGTGCATTTGTGTGACTAACTGGTCTGAAACTTGCTAGGAGACCTGGCAAATGTAGCTTTTAACAGTTGAATTTTCTACAGGTGTATTTTCTTGAATTCAATAATAATTCGATTTTGACAGCCCTAGTAAGCAATGCATAATACGTACACAAAATAAAGCAAGTTTCCAATAATTATAACGCTTGATTTATCTTTGTCATGGATATGTAAAATTATAAGATTTTGACACCCAGACACAGGGCACTGATTTTTATTCAACATTCCACTGACTGTACTGCATTCAGTCCAACCCAAATAAACAGGGGCGCTGGTCAAATACCATATTTGATGGATTTTCTAAGTGAAAATAAGATAACACGTCAGCTGCATAGATGAACACTGTTTCAGCAAATAAACAGAACCTGTGCACTAAAATGCAGAACCGTGCAGAAAAAAAGCTGTATTTAAGTTGTTTATGTAGAGGATTATAGGCATTCTCTTAATTAGTGACATGAGGATTTCGTTTATCACAATAACAAAATGAAACACTATAACTGTCACATTGCCCACCTGTAGCTAAGCCTAGCCAGTGAACAGTTTAATGCAAAGGTTAATGCAAAGACTTGTGTTAAAAAGTTGAACTAAGCAGAGGTATAAGCCATATGCAAAACTATAGCCAGTCTAGCTGACTTAAGCTACTGATTCCCGCTGTTACAAAGCAAACGAGAAAGTGCATACCCAAGCTACAGACCAAATATGACCACACCAGCAGGTGTCTGTATTTCCTTCCAGCGCTGCTTCAATGCGCTGAGGGGACGCGGGGCAGACGGCTCCTTCAGAACACAGCAGCCCTCTCTTGTGCAGGAGAGGCTCTGCTGATGCAGATAGGAGGGGTTGGCCGGAGGCGTTCCAGACCCGCCACTATCGCCAAACACAAACAACCGAGAGAGACAAATTCCTCCGCCATATGGTAGATTACACATGGCCTTCAGATGTCGCTGACTGTACAGTTACGCTACGCTTCCAGCTACATGCAACGGGTTAAATCGAAGCCCTCCGTGGCAGATGAGAACTCAGATGCTCTCTGTATTCCAGATGTATCAATTTCCTTGGATATCCAGTCCATGCGAGTGCATATGCTGTACTGGCAGGGGTGCAGGCTGAAAAATGGCCACCTTCCAAAAGCTAATATTCTTTTGGCCAGAATAATGCGATTATTATTTTCCTAGCCATCAGCCTCGGCACACAATGCCATCTGTTACACAAAGCAAACATACACATCTCAATTACAAAACAGACAGCCGCCCACTCGCAAGCTGTACCTCAATATCACTGCAGGGACTCTGGTGACCCTGCAACAAGGTCTTACAAAAAATGCCTCATTCAGCCCACGACCCTGCACCGCACTGATCGCCTTACAGACCACGTAAGGAAGGCCCGAGTGGCATGATTATGCTGCTGCCACTCAATTTGTGCCATGGGACGGTTTATTGAATGGCACAAGTGCAATTCTGGTGATTAATCTAGAAAGACGGCAACCCATCCATCACATATTAATTATTGGAAACGAACTAATCACCCGGCTCAGAAGCCAAATATTAGCGAAGAGGCCTGAATAACTAAGACATGCGAGAGTTTTGGCAGCATATGCCTATTTACATGCAGAAGTGAAATGATCACAGCTATTAGCACAACAAAAATGGTTAAATGGCCATCTGGTGGAGTGAATAATACAGGGAGGAATCGCAGTGTTTCACCTACTGTCAAACACGCGCCTCATTATCAGAGGAATCTGGAAGCGGAGTCACAGACAGCGGCGATAAGAGAGCAAGTACACATCCACTGCCTTCAGCTCAACCATGCTGAGTGCATTATCAAATAGCTAAGGGCATCTGCTGAGGTTGTACACCATCACAATAGTGTCCGCAATACAAGAGGAAAAGCTTGCTCGCGCTGTAAAAACCTGTTAGGTGCTCCGGTCCGCACACATTAATCTAACACAAGGTGGTCAATGGCCACAGAGGGAAAAGCAATTTCACATCACTCTCTCATTCAGCTTGGGGGTGGTGCGCAGGAAAAGGAGGAGAGAAGGCTGTAAAAGCGTTCTCCTGGGTGCATGGGCCAGAAAGAATGTCTCTGTAGACAGATGAAAATTTAGCCCAATCACAGCCTAGGCCATGAGGAATAGAACATTCATTTCCTTACATTACCTGAATTTGAATTTGAACTGAGAATTTGAATCTTTATTTTTCAACCCTTAAAAGTTGAGAGTTATTACTCTTGGTTTGCTACACCATATTTGAATATAAGAGCATATATATTAAATATATGAAATACTGAGCATGCAGAAATACATAGTGTGCTGCACAATGAACTGCATTTATATTTGATTTACATTATGCATTGAGAGCTTCAAGGCTGCATTTCTGACACGTTACCATTTTTTCAATATTAAGAAATGTCTAACATTTGGCCTAAATGTAAAGATCCCTTTTGCCAAACAAGGCAGTATGTGCAACAGTAACTCTTCTAATTATGATAATATATTTCCTCTTCTTACAAACATGGTAACAAGTGAAGGTTTTTTGACAGAACATTTCCACTTGATTTAGTGAGCTGTGAGTAAATCGCACCATTGCACCAGTGAATTACACCATGTTTTGTTATGGCTGCTGATAAGTGCCAGGGTTAACCCAGAGACATGTACGGACTTGTAGTTTATAAGTTCTTCAGATTTCACCCTTTGATGTTCCTCACTCAGCTAAACATCACACTTGATGGCTGATCGCTGTGTTACAGGTTTTAAATCTCAGCACGGAGCTGTGAAGTTCAACAGATATAATTGTGGCAGTAGCTGGCAGCACTGTGTCTCTGCTGCTGAGGACAGTAGAGGATGCTTTATATCTACTATCAAAGACCTGAGGAAGGGCTCGATTGGGAGATTAGCGCTCCTCCAGTGCCTCTGGAAGCCTCAGTGTCTCCCTGAGAATAAAGCTTGGATCTGAGTGTCTGAACACCCGGATGATTGAGCAGCAGTGCTCAAAGGTCATGCTATCGACTACAGCCCAGTGTAATGGCTGCACTATGATTCAAGTCTTGAATGTCTAATAGTGCCCATCATTAGCTCTTTGAAAATCAGAGCCAATGCAGCCAATGCAAAGACATGCATTGCTTTACTCATTCATGTGATAACACAGTAACTGGAAAAAATAGCTTTAATGTACATACTGTAAGAGATGCTGCCCTGATCTTTGTGCCATAGAAATGGTCTAAGTGTCCGTTTTACCCCCCAAGTAAAAAAACATAATGTGCAAAAATGTTCACTTTTTAGACAAAAATGTGGCTCTTCAAAGTTTTGCCAGTGAATTCATTAACATCTTATCAAAGAAAAAAAATACCTTCCATAAGCCAGAACCTTGTCACTTTGCAAAAGCTTAAACAACACTAATCTAATTAATGTTGAAAATAATTAACCAAGCTGCAGACTTTTTTGGTTCTAAGACAGATTAACAAGCTATAAGGTTCCTAGCAATTAAGATGAGCAGACTCGCAGGATCAGCTTAGCCATGTAAGATAATAAACTCTACTCATACTAAAGACTTAACAAGCCCTTTATCAGCAGGCCAACCTCCCGACTGCAGATAAAACCACATAAAAGATAAGTACAACAAATTCCACCGGCTTTGGGGACAACTAATCAATTATTTGATAAAAATCATCAATCAATTAATGGCGAATTAAATTAGAATTCGTTGTAGTCTGCTAATAATTCTGCCAGGCAGTATGCCATTTGGTTTTTAGTAATATGCATTTTTTCTTGTGATCGTTGGAGCAAAAAGAAAAATGATGCTAGTGTTAGCACCTTCACCTGAAGCTTCAAAATTATACCCAACAGTAAGAAGTATGTTTACCAACCCATCCCATTCAATTACTAAGCTGTGCTGACTACTGACTTTCACTGACTACAGTCCTTCACTGGGCACTGGGCTTATCTAAAAACTGCTGGCTAACTCATAGCTGTTCATCTGATTGAGTCTTGCCAGTTCTGAAGATGGAGCTCAACTAGACAGAGCTGTGTGAGAGCTCAAGGTCATGCGCCCACTCTCCAACCCCTGCGATCACTCGCATTATTGATAGGCTCCAGCCAATAAGAGAAGCAAGTAATAAGCATCCTCATGAGAGTCTGTGTGCTAAAACATGCAGCACTAAAGGCTGCAAATTAAAGTCAGGCCAGCAGGTTTTTAAATCAGCGCTAATTTGTCCAAATTGTGGCTGCGATTGTGAAAGGAGACGAAATTTGACATGCACTCACCTGTGAAAGCCCCAGGTATATGGACACGGTCTCTGAGATGTATAAAAACCTCCCCTCCTTGTTTAGTGCAAATACGAATCCATCCAGGGACTGTGAGGGAACAGAGAGAAAGTGAGAGAGAGAGAGAGTAAGAGAGAGGGAGAGAGGGAGAGAAAAGGCAGCAAGTGAGACGATATACACACAAACAGCTCGTTTTTCAAACCAGAGGGAGAAGCAAAGCTCACAGCTTCGCCCCTAAAACAGTTACAACCGCAATCACACCCCGTGTAGAAAGGCCTCGGAGAGGTCGTTAAAGCAAACAATTACAACATAAATCAACAGCTCCGTATCACAGATGAAACTACTGAAGGAATCATGGAGAACACATAAAGCCACGTGACTGCAAAGAGACACATTCAAATTAATTGCGGCTTCAAAACAGGAGACATGGGCTTCTTTAATGCCTCCCAGATTACATGCATATAATTAGGGACTTTGGCAGTACGGAAAGCCTTGTGGTATGGAGCTCACTGCTGGAGACCCAGAGACAGGGACTCCAACAGGCAACAATTAAGGCACTGAGGTCAGGCGGGTTAATTACATATTGTCCCCTACTGATTCAGATAATCTGTAGGACCTGCTAAGCACAGGAGAGAAGGGTCGGTAACAAATGAGAAAAGGCGTTCTTGCAAGCAAAAAAAGAGAGGAGTAAAAAACAAAGCAGTGTGCACAATGTCCCACCCGATCTGATCACCTTTTTATGAAAATGAGGTTTACACAGACTGGGTAGAGTAGCATCTCTCTCTCTTTCTCTTTCTCCCTATCTTCCTCTCTCTCTCCCTCTCTCACTCTCACTCTCCCGTTTATTTCCAGCTCTAAAAAGAGCAGTGGCAGCTGGCGAGAGGAGTGCGCGGTCTCTACCCGCCGATAAAACAGCACAGCCCCGGGCTATTTACAGCACGCTGATATGCAGCTGACAACAGCAGCTCCCTCAGCGGGCCGCCCGAGCCCGCCAGCCTCCCCAAACACAAGCGTGCTCGCACCAACGCTTAGCCTACACTTTACGTTACACTGCCTTCACGCCGCTGCCGACGCTTCCTATGACACTTCACAACACACGACTCAGGATTTAGCACATTTGAATCCATTTTACGTGAACAGCGCTAATGCTAGCACCGCCACTTTGTCACACTCTGCATCATGTTATGTTAATAGCATCACTGTGATTACATTAGCCCTAATCTCAGCCATGCTTATGCCAGCACTGATGCGTAAGACTAAGCATTATACTGCACTAAGCTTAAAGCAGGCGGCAGTCTAGCACTTAAGAATATTAGCAAACCATGTATGGTGTAATGTAGAAGGCTTAGTTGGTGTAATAAATGGATAGTACGTAAAAAAAACAGGCACATCATTTAGAAAAGATGAAAGGATACCTTAGATAATATCTGAAGTTTAAAGGTTTGGGGTAACAGATGAACCTGCCCAAACAGCATTATGAATATATTGAATATGAATATATATTATAGAAACTCACTAAAGCCTACAATTAGCATTTGCATATGGAATCACTCTAAACCTTAACTGAAATTTGCAAGCTATAATGCATGTATGTATCAATTATACATGTCATTAGAATATGTTACTTTGTGATTTGTGACTTTTGGACATTTGGAAACACCAGGTGCCCATTACATTGAACATTCCATGATGGATGGGCCAGTAGAAATGGTTTTGCACTGAAAATGTTGCAATTTTACATAAACATACATTAAAGTTAAGAACGTTTTTGTCTGTATACATTGCAATATATATAGCCTTGTTCAACTCTATATTGCACAAATGTGCACACTCACTCACTTGCTTCTCTGAGGCACTCTGTATTATTCCCAGTTCCACATCAGTTTTGAATTGCTCATCACTCTTGCCCAGTGTATAGTGCTCTCCGCTGGGAGACCACCCTTACCCCTCCTCACTGAAGGATTATTCCTCAGCCTCTTGACCGGGGGAAAGTCTACTCAGACACTAACACGGCTGCCTGCATCCCCGCAGACCAAACCCCGTCTGTCAGAGAGGACCGCCAGCAGTCACCTCCAGCCAGGCTGCAATCATCTCCAGGCCGTTTGTCTCTCAGAGGCGGCGCGGCTGAGGGGCAGCAGAGCCGGGTCTCTAGAGGGGCCTCCGCCAGCCTCAGCCTCAGCAGCCTCCTCCCATGATAAACGGCCTCTGTTTACAGGCTAACCACTGGGTAAAGTGCCCTATAAATCACCAGGCAGACAAACTTCTGGGGAGAAATGTGGTACATTAGGATGGGCTTTTTATGTCATTTGTTTAAAACAGTCATGCCTCGTGAGCTGCCTCTCTCTCACTCTCCCCAAAGGACCTGCGAGGGAAGAGGGAGAATCCTGCAGTTTTAAGAAGTGGTCTGGCCAGCTCAAGGAAGGCTAGAGACTTTCTCTGAGGTGGTGTGCTTGACATTTGGCAGTAGACAGCACGGCTGCGAGCTCACAGAGGCTAGATTAAGCTAGGACAGATGAGCCGGTTCTCGTGCTCCTCACAGATGGAGAACTTTGGGACAGGAAGTCTTCAAATAGGAACACATGCTGTGCCTTTGGCCTTATGCAGCTGAATCTCTCTAGTCAGGGAATGGGAGTTTGCATGCATTTCACAGAAATGAATACTTGACTGTTATTACTTTTGTATTTCTACACTATTCAAAAGTAATTACACCATTAGAATTGGATAAAAAAAACGTCAGGAAATAAATATGCAGCAGATACATAAAGCATGGTTGCTGAAAGCTTGTGAATTCAATCACCAGTGATGCCACAGCCATTCAAGGCCAGAAATTCAAAACGGCATAACTGGCTTTACTCTCTCTGGGTCAGCCGGATGGACCTTTCTTACCTCCATCACTCAAAACAATTCCTGGCAATGCATGCAGTACTAAATTTTGACTTCCAACAATTATAAAAGCTAGGTAATCAAGTTCAAAATATTATTGTGCCACATTCTGTTTTGCAACAATGCTCTTGCTTTATGTTATAATCTTGCACACCCCATTCCTTTATAACAGTGCGTTTTCATCTTTCCCTAATAGCCTAAATTCACCCTCTGCCAGGATGTGGCATTAGTTCTGCTCAAGCCAAGATGACGGAAAAAGAGCCTTTGGGAAACAAGAAAGATAAAACCAATTGAGCTGTTTTGACCAATTTAGCAGTATGACCAATTTGTTTAGTCCTCTGAAATAAAATCTGTTATTTTTTTTTCAAGTTCAACAAATGCATTTTTCCAAAGTGAATGAGTTAATGTTAAATAGCTGAGATCTCAGGACTGGCCATGTAATTGTGATTATAACTTTTGCCATAATTAAGCAGCCCTGATTTCTTTACAGTGGTTATGGTAGGAACTTGGGGTCACCGATGTACAATGTAAATATAGTCATTTTAGTGACTTACACCAAAATATGTCTTCTGGATTTCAATAGTTATAAATCCATTTAAAGCACTATTAATAAATAAAAAATGAAATATTTTGCCTGAAAACAGCTGACACTTACCTCTTTAACATGAAAATATGCTTTAGGCCAAAACCATCTAAAAGCTATTGCAAAATACCATCTCAGATATCAGGCAACATATTCAACATATCCATGATGTTGTTGACATCTGAATGATTTAATCACACAGAAAATTGGGTACAATTCCCAGTGAACTGTCCCAGTCTGCCAGTATACTATCTACATTTACGTATTTACATATGGCATTTAGCTGACACTCTTAGCCAGAGTGATTTACAAGGCTAATCATATTACAGGTAGGGCAGTGTAGTTTTAGGAGTCTTGCTCAAGGACTCTTGTTGGTGTAATGCAGTATAGTCACCCAGACCAGGAAATGAACCCCAGTGTTGGTGACACCCCCTGTTTAAAAGCCAGAAGGATCACAAGGCCCCACTTTCACGGTCAGTATTCATACTGAAAATCAAGATCAAGCGAGCTTGCCCTTCTGCTCTATCAGAGGTTTCTGTCCTCCCTTAGCTCGTCTTAGAGTATGATGAGGGCGACCTAGCCAGGGGATCAAAATGAACATGACTAAAAGAGAGAGAGAAAAAAAAACAGATGAATAAAAAAATGTTTGTTTACTTACAAACACAAATATAATATTGCTGAAAAGTTTACAACCTGCAGAATGCAATTTTTATTCCTGCTTATTTTGAGATTCAGCAGTGAAATAAATACTATAAAATTACAACATGGATTTGCTGTGATAACTGCACTCCTTTTAGGGTTAAAGTGTACTTTAATTTCAGGGCTCTGGTCCACAGCTGTCACTGACACTGTTAGACTGTCCCTACTTTCAAGCTAAAGAGATATAGAACTGAGATGCTAAAGATGATCGATATTTTTCATCACTTTTGGTTTAAAATGACTCGAGCTTGATGTGAAATGAATAACAGCAAGGATGAACACCGCCATCTTGAGCAATAGCGCAGCACAGGCTCGCGGCGCTAGAAGAGCAAACAGTGCCTCTGTCCAAACGGCCCATGTTTTTCCTAACAGAGGACAAATATGCTGGGGCTGAAGGACACGCGCTGACAAACATCAATCTGCTCCCTGCGCCCCGTCCAGAGCCACCGCGCTGCCATATTAACACGCACAGCGCTGGCCAGCAGAGAGCGGCCTCATTG
This sequence comes from Semaprochilodus insignis, assembly GCA_034552555.1. NCBI lineage: Eukaryota > Metazoa > Chordata > Actinopteri > Characiformes > Prochilodontidae > Semaprochilodus > Semaprochilodus insignis. The sequence goes on along the minus strand of CM067483.1, from coordinate 21,925,234 downwards.
ACTATTAACATATCATTAACTATTAGGTCAGACAAAATGGAGAGCCAGAGAGGCAGAGAGGGAGCAGGGCAGCTGGCGATGGGGGCATGCCACATGTTCAAATTCCGCTAAGACCCCCATCCCTCCATCCACTCCAAACCCCCTCCTTTAAAGAACAATCACTGCAATCAACACTTCCAGCAGGGCTGCCAAAATCAGCCAGTGTGGACTCTGTGTGTTCGCATGTGCGAGTGCGCGAGAGGAAGAGAGCACATAGAGACGAAGAAGACTCCTACCGTCAGAGACGGAACTCATTATTAGCCCATCTCCCTGCCTTCTCCACGCACAAACATGCACAGCAGAAAGAGAGAGAGATTTAAAGAGTCTTTTAATTCAATTTAATTGAACAAATCAAAGCGAAAGGCCAGACCACCACTGCTCTGATCTCGCAGATGGACAAAACCGAGAGCGTCCCACTCAGATTCATAACTTTCTCAGTGGTCTGAGGGCAAGAAATCCTGTCTATATATGCGCGGGAGAGGAACATATGGTCATAGAGAAAATTTGTGTTACGACAGAGAGAGAGAGACAGAGAGAGAAAGAGAGAGAGAGCGAGGGGTCTCAGAGAGAAAGGGAGAGAATGATGAGGAGCGTTAAAAGAGATCTTATCAGCACTCCCCTATTGCCATGGGAGCCAGGATAAAATATATTTTTCACTGAAGTCAATTTTGAGGCTGACAAGCCATGTAGAAATGTGCAAATATGGATGTGGAGTATTGATTTATTTATTGAAGGCACTAGCTCGGGGGATGCTCAAATCACTCATCTTACCTCACGCCGAGACCTCCTTCAAATAACAGCATAGTTATAATGCTTATTTCAGTGCTTAGCACTGGAAAAAGGATTTCAGCTTCTGCTCAACATGACGTATTTATTGGCCTACTTTATAGGCTGTGTGACCCACTGAAGGCATCATGATCTTAACATTGCAATCTCTTTTTCCTAGACAGAGGATTTCCCTCCCCTTCACACTTCAGTCTGACATTTTCATTTACTGCAGAATCAGTGCCAGTTTACATACGCCACAGAAACAAAATTACAGTAGGAAAGTTAGCAATAGATCACAATCCGACAATGATGTCATCTTTGTTCACACTGTGAAAATAAAAGTCTGGTCCACCTGAAATTTTAAGGCAACCGCATCCGCATTGAATTTGCTGACCTAACCTAATATCTTACTTTTTTAAGGGGTCGAGGTTTTTTAAAAAGGCTGTGCAGAAGGCTGACATAAAGTTTCAGACTGACGTGAAGTTTATTTTTATGGCAGTTTAGTCATGGATTGTAGTAAAACACTGAAGAGTTAAATTATTCACACAAGGTGATCTAAAGCATTCGGTAGGGATGTGTAGAGTATTGGATGTGCAGGGTATTAAGCCAATACAGTGCTCATTTATTCGTACTCCAACATTCCAACAACACTCTGATACCAGCTGATACCATGTGATGTGAGTCTAGTGTTAGCTTCTGTGCTAATTACCAAACGGCTGAAACTGGCAGTTTTAAATGAAACTGTTCATGACCAGAGCTGTCTGTTTCACAGGGCGTGCTAAGAGTGCTTTTATACAGTGTAAGTATATGAATCATACGCTTTGTCCATAAATGATGTGCTATTTGAACTTATAGTGTGACTCACCAAAGAACAAGATTGTAGAACTTGTACAGCGCGTGTCTGGCTTTAGAGGACGTTCAACTACAGCTTAACCAGCCAAACAGAATGCTTTGTACAATTCCACAAGTGATCTCCTCGGATTAGCCATGGATGCAATAGAGGAGGATGTGATTCCTGCTGTCGCTGTGCTACAGAGACTGATGTTGTACGAGGCGGATGAGGAGAATCAAAACCACAAAACGTATTTTCACTTACCGCTATACAGAAGCACTATTCTGACATCTGCTTTTCTTCGCTGTAGTGTTACTGGATCCAAGCCAACTAATGTAACATAGCTACTGAATGCACTTAACTGAAAGTTAGCTAGATGTGAATGCTTGACCTGCTAAAACACATTGCTTTCATTTACACAATCTAATTCTTAATTCTAAGTAGATAATTTGTTATGGTATTAGTTAGTGCTAAAGAATTATGTACTCATATTGGTGACTCGGTCTGAACTGCAATATCAATGCATCCCTACTGTTTAGTTATGCACAAACGTCCCCAAAATTAACACGAATGAATGCAGTGTGACATGTCTGATTAGGGCTTATAAAAAGAACATTGTTCTTAGACATGGGCCACTGGCGAAAGAGACTGCTTGGACGGCTGATATTTGAAATCTAAATTAGTGTACAGTATCGAGGGAGAATATGATCTGCACTCGTGGCAAGCAGAGAGTGAACATGGGCTTTTTCTGTCCAAATTGCCACGCTTTGGAAAAGTTCCTTCGGGTGACGAGGCAACAATATTGTTTCTACCTCCCTGCGTGTCTGGATTTAATTAAGTGATAACAGTCACCTTCGGGTGATGGCACAAGACAATAATATCAGAGTTAAGAGAAAGTGCTGGGGAGTCTGGGCTCTCTCTGTTATCGCTCGAGTGAAAGAGAGAGAGAGAGTGAGAGAGAGAGAGAGAGAGGCGGGGGGAGAGAGATTTTCTCCTGTGTTTCACCCATTAAAAACTCACTTCTTCTTGGCTTTAGCCAGGTCAGGCTCAGGAAATATTTCCTAAGTCTAATCTGCAGGGTTAGAGGAGGATTTAGCTCAACCCTAAGAGGATTAATTGTAATTTGAATGCTTATGTGTTTAAACACAGGCTTAATAAAGTAATATGACATCCGTACAAACAAATGAAAGGCCTGACTGAGGGGACTGCTGATGCTAAACCCACACAGAGGTTAAATACATATACGCACGGACTTGCACATACATACACACACACACACACACACAAACACACACACATATATATATATATATATATATATATATTGTTTTAGAGAAATATATGTAACCAGCAGCTGTTGTGCATTACATATAAACCATGCCATGTAAACGTCAGGACAACCGTTCACTTAATTCATTTCCAGTCACAAGAGCCATTTTGTAAGTACTGAAGAGATTAGATATAAAATAATCCCTCTGCATAAGGAAGGGAAAATATGTCTAAAACAGGAGTTTCCAAAAAGGAAAAAACAACCGGGGTTCTAAAAATGATTGGAATACGGAGTAATTTACTCTCCAAATACCCACGCAAGATGCAGTAAACCATCTACACTGTCCTCATCAGATAAACAGCACTAAAAGTGAAAATCGAGCTCCACTCTTTCTTCAGATCTGAAACAATGCACAGCTGTCCATCCTTCCACTGTAAGAAGACAATTCATGCTATAGGTTTGTCTATAATAATTTTCATACTAAGAAGCTGCTGATGTTTTCAGAACAAAGGACTGACCACTCCAGAATCCACACCTCAATATTAGTGAAGGTGTTTGTGATTACTTGTAATACAAGAGGCAGAAAACTACTTTGACTGAACTTTGGAGGTGTGGAAAATAGCTCTACAGATTCTTTGGACTGAAACAAAATGTCTCCTAAAATGAATGCAAGTTTTTGTGTAATGTATGTTCTCAACTTTTTTCTTGATGCAGAAAAATTAAATATTGTGTATTTTGCTGCTTTTCCATGTTACTTTGACTAGAATACAAACATATTAAGAGTGGCCTCTAACGTTTGCACAGTACTGTATATTGTAGCATTGTAAACCTTGGACTTCTTCAAAGACAGAACACTCACACACATACAGCACATGGAGTGAGGCTGGGTGTGCCACATGGCCTTGCGTAGGCTTCTTAACCTTGGGCAAAAACTCCAGCATCCGGCAGGAAATGGAAGAAGTAAGGCAGATGAATATGAACGAGGACTTTCCACACGACAAAGAGGACTGACCTCAAAATCTGTAACGGACGGCACAAAGCCACAGTAAGTTCACGAAGCCATTAAGATGATTAAGAATAGCACAGTATCAGAGAATCCATAAAAATGTCCCCTTCGAGCTCACAAAAAAATGTTAAGCTGACCTCGGCCTGCCGGATGATATAAAAGTAGCTTCCAAGACCTTGACTAGCCGTCATAGCCAAACATGAGTGGCTTATTGAAAGCGTCGTCATATAGTAGCTCAAAATCCTTGGTATGAATGTGGATGTAAAGAGCACTGAGGGTCAGTCTCCTCAGAGGCACTGGAGCAGTGGCTGTACAGGACCCGACAGAGACCCATCATCAAAAGGGCTGTATTTCTGCAGCAGGCCGACATGATAATTACACTATAATCAGCTCGTCAGTAAGGGCCTGTGGAGTGGCCTAGGGCTCAGGAAGGTACACTCAGGGTATATGACTCACACTGAGGTCAACACAACCAGACTGTGGCCTTCTCTTCAACATACTCAGGCAGCACAACCGGGGTCTAGTGCTCTTTTTAAGTGGCTATTGAATCAGCCGCTTCGCAAAATGGTTCCTCTTTCGGTGATGAGCCAGCACAACAGAGTCATTTCAAACTGTGCGATTCGGCAGAGCTGATGTTTTGTTACTGTTTGATATGCTTACTCACTCTGAATAATACATAAGCGTAGTAATGTCAGATACTGAAGTTTTGTTGCGGAGGTCCAAGGCTAGCTGGGCTACTGCAGTCCTGCAGGCAATAAGGACCTTCAAACTGACAAGCCTGATTGCCTTCTGCTGTTCTACCTATCACCATTCAGACACACAACGCGATACAAACAAAGACCGCACGCGCACACATGCACAAACCTCGGCGATGCCTCTTAAGAAATCACATAGGGCCTGACCACCACAGTCTAATTATGCTAATTGCTTCAATGCCCTTGCTTTATTTATGCGTGGTGGCTAAGATAAATAAAAGGAAATTGCTTTGGATCTAACTGTATTCATTTCAGAATGCAAACTAGCTTGTGTTTGTTATGAGATTGCTGATCTGTTTACCCCTGAAATTCTGCAGGTAATTGCAATTTTGATTGTACATTTATTTTTCCCAGTGACAGTCCCAGGACTGCGTCTGTCTTCAGTTTTTATAATTAAATGCTTTGTAATATTTAAGCACACCAAATGGAAGAAACCCAGCACACATTAGAATATTTTATTCAGTAGACTGAATAGCTCACTCAGGGGGACGGGGATAAGCTTGCAGAATGGAGATGCTTGATCTGAATGCTTCTGAAGTTCTGGAATTTGGGGGGGGGGTGTTGATGTAGTATTGAAATGTTTTGAGCGGTGTATCAGAGGACTGAGTGAATCTGATGAAAGGAACAGTCCATCAGGTGTGTGGAATAGTCTCTTTCCAGACTCTTTCACAGACTCAATGGGTCTGCAATGCAAAAATGGACCTTTCGCAGCAGTTAGAAACCTAGAATACATAACGATAAACACATCATTTAAAGGGGCCATTTAAATTCATCCTTCAAACAAAAAGGGGGCAACATGTTACCAGAAGGTTGTGGTGTTCAGCCCTGTTGTAAGAGACAAGTAAATGCACAGTCCCTATTCCTAAATGTTAACAAACGCTTAGGTTTGCCAGACTAGAGGAGTTCAGCTTCAAACATCCACCCTTTACTCATCAAGAGTGGGAGAATCACCAATGTTAACTGTTTTTTTCTTACTCGTTTAAGTTTTTCATTTCAGCAGGCACCAGTAATGCTGTATGGTGCCAGTAAAGTAATGGTCGCTTTCCAAGAGCTTCAACCATTGGTGCATTTACTATTCCTTTCATCGGCTGTCCTTAAATCACCTAACCGGGTACAAGACCTTCAACACAATTGACAAGAGGTCAAAATACATCATCAAGGTAGCAGCACTACTTCTTCCTCCTCTCTCATACTGGACTGCTTCAACTCAATGCTAGTGACTCACTATCGCCTCTTGAGGTACAAAGTGGTGTTACGAGACAGAACAGGTCTGAGCTAGCTGGTTAGATGATATCTGAAACATCATCAAAACTGTTATATCAAAACGGTTTATTTTGGACTGTTCAAAACTACTGCAACTCCATATATGCAAGGTCCAAATACTGTATAAAGTTTGAGTGAGTTTATGTACATGCTGAAAACTTCTCTTGCAAATTGTGTATGTGTAAATATGTGCATATTGTTTAATTTTTCATGACATCACAAAAACAGGCTGCTTTTGCTGCTTAGTTCACATATATGAACTGTATAGATCAGCATTTTGAAACTTTAACAGTGTTTTTGGACTATACCACACTCTGTACTCCAAAACAAGTGAGGAAAATGTGGTTTTCCATGATACAGGCTTTAGCCTGATAAAATGAGCTGCAGAACCATGCATAGACAAGAAACCCCTGCACTGCCATGATGTTTCTACAAGGCCAAAGCTCTAATTCTGTTTGCTCTAAGCTTCTTTGAGGCATATTTATGCAGCATTGTCTATGGTTACTTAGAAATTACTAAGAGCCAGTCCCTGAAAATAGGCATGCAAAAATGATGCAATATCTCTTTTAATGAACTGCTTGTGTTGAGGATGAAGGTTAGATGAGTTTTGGTCCTGGTCCAACCTCTCGACAGATGCCGACCATGTTCTGCAAAGCTGTCTGACCAAATGACCCTCTGGCTAAGCCTGTCTCCTTTCTTAAAGAGTGCCAAACAAGACCAACTCTGAACGGGTTTTATACACTGATCATGAAGGGGCTGATATTCAGTGTTTTTTGTGTGACTTTGTGTGACACTGTTCCTTTGATAAAACACGGAACGGCATTAACACTGATACACACTCTTCCTCTTCCTAACTCTGGAGTGGAGGTCATGCTTACTCTAAGCTCTCTTTCACTATACATTAACAGCAACACAAAGCAGAAAGAACAGAAAGCAGACCTGTACCTGTAATTGATTTGTTGGCATATCAAAAGCCAATCACTGTTTAACAAACTGCTGTTATGCACAAGTGAACAAACTGAGTTTGGTCTCATGTATGATGAGATGGTGGTCAATCAAGTTGGTTGTTGGAACCAGGCCGATTTTCATGGTCATTTCAGGCAGACTGTTGCTGTCTTCTTATCCAGGCCTAGGTTTATGAAGTATGGATTTTCCATGTCCGTGAAAAAGTCTGGAAGTGTGTTTGAAATGCTGGAGATTAGCCAAGAATTTCAACCTACAGTAAATGCACCGGATCATTCTCTCTGATTAGAACTGGCTTCAAGACAAGCAGTCCTAAAGCTTATCTGGTCAATAATTCTGTAGATTATTTGAAAGGCTTTTTAAGAGAATCATTTTACCAGACATTTACACACAATATGGACAGACTAAAAGTGAAATGTACAGAATTCCGGTCAAAAGGTGCTGTTCGTTTCATTCCGTCAGAATTGGAGAGGCTCTAATAATTTCCTTTTTGCTGCAACCTCCTCTAAAAGCACATTGTTTTGTTTGTTCAGTAAGCACAACAGGGGTAAACAAACCTAAAGCCAAAACAAAACTCAATGGCATTTACTTCACAAGTTTGTTGTGGAGGGGACAGGCAGCATGGGGGCAATGAATTCATTCATACTTATCTCATTAACTTTACAATCCTGTGGCATTACCATTTAAACGAAAAAAAGAGGAAGGGGGTTTTGTTGCTGCTTCTGTTCCCCTGCTAGCAGCAGACAAGTGTGTTGATTTATTTATTGTATTCGTGCATTCCCGCCTTATGTGGAGGAACAAATGTGCCGACCGCGGGAGACTCCATTGACAGGCCCTTTGTACAGCGCGGTAAAAAATGAGCCACTTACTTACAATACATCCATAGGAAATCTGAGGCAAAGAGAATCGGAATGGAAGTGCTCCCGGCGGTGACGCCTCTTCAGACAGGGGCTACATGAGGGCGTGGGGGAGGAAAATCAATAGAGAATAACTCCTTTTCTCTCTCCTTCTTTCTATCTCTCTATCTCTCTTTCTCTCTCTCGCACAACTTAAGATTCAGCAAAAGTTTTGTCTGGGGAACTTCGCCTGATATGGGTCCAGGAATGAAACCAACATTAATCATTCCAACAAGTCCTACACTGCTTTAGTACAATGACTTCTCTCCGGAGCTGACGGCCCACCCCGCTCCTGAGCATAAAGCCTATCACTCAGCGTCGAGGCTGCACAGCCATGCCCTTAAGGGCCAGATAAGCAATCGCCAGGGCCCCATATTCTGTTAAATCACTGTAGCCACATTAGTCTGAATGGAGAGAGGGGATCTGAGGAAGAAAAGGAATCGCTTCACGCCGCCTGTGCCCAGATGCTTATCGCCCTGCTGAAGAAGACATTCGTCTTTTGTCTGGATTGCCCTTGACACATCCTTAAGGGAGAGGAAGTCTTGAACTTGTCTTTGTTTTGAAGAGCCCTCGGACCTCGCCGGTTTAATCTAGGTTAAACACTGCGGGGTCTCAAGAGTATTTAAGCATTCCCCCCGATCTTTGATAAGCAGACACTACTATCCCTCTTCCCTTTCTCCTTTTATATATAAATATCTATTCAGGGGTCTCGCTCTGACCGAGAGGGATGAGCCTGGCATTGTGATCCCACTGCACACTCTCTGATCAGAAGAGAGTACACACCAAAGCCTTCAGAACAGGCACAGAATACCAGTGCTAAAGCACATCTCAAGCTCAGCACGTTAGACCACGGACATACTTTGGATTAGCTGAATACGGTAACTGCTTACGTAAAGCAGACGCATTACTTTACAACTGACGATTCAAGTGCATCAGTCTTGAAATGTTAGAATGTATTATCACCAGCTTAAATAACATTAAAGTATTGTATATGCTCTTTATTTAGGTCACAGTAAAATTCTCCAACATGGAAATCTCAAAATCCTAATTTTAAATCCAATCAAAAATGGGGAATTTGAGATTACATTATGCATTGAATCGTTTCCTGAAACGCTTCCTGGCCCATCACTATTTTCTAATAATCTTGTCTTCTTTTTTGTAAAAACTACATAATAAAATACACATTTCTAACAAAACCAAAAAAAAATCTAACGCGAATACTTACCCAGCTCGAATGCAGGGGCAGGCAGCAAGGCGGTTCAGGAAGCATATGGGTATTTATAGGCCTCAGCCCCTCGGAGAACACATTTAAAACCACAGTAACTGCACCCAAAGCCACATTATGAGCCCATACGAACCACAGTAAAAGCCGCCTGGTGCTGCCCACGTGTGCCATTATGGGGAATACTGGGGGCGTATAAAGCAAAACACACAAACACACAAACATGCAGTGCCTTGTTAGAGGCAGGTAGATGCTTGTGGTCTTGGGAATGAGGCTTTGACTTTCAGTCTTTGGAAAACTACAACTGCAGTGTTTATTGCTTGTGCACGACACATCAATGCTTGTTCATTCAGAACACAGGATGCTACTGATCACTTTTGTATATGTGTGTACATATATATATATATATATGTGTATGTGTATGTGTGTGTGTGTGTGTGTGTGTATAGATATACACACACATAAAACATAGACACACAGGAGAACGTTCTTTAAAGAGCTTTGCTGTTTGAAATGAGTGAAGTGTTTTCTTAGTGATAGAAAAGCTTTGGAGGCTTCTCTGATCATGCAGGCCCATTAAAGAGAGAGAGGTTTAAGAGTGAGCGAGGCACATGTACAGTGGTCTCCTGGGAGGAGTGCGGCAGCATTATGATAATGAGAGGCTCCTGAGGGACACCTGCATGTGAAGGTACTCGTTAACATCTGTGTCATTCTGAAGTGAAGATTATCACTGAGCCTATAGTAGTCTCCCATCTCTACACTGATCTTCTTAAGAGCAGGCAGTTTATCCTAAACTTATATCTTTCTGCATGTCAGACAAAAAAAAGTTTGATCATGAATCTTAAGAGACGTAACAGTAAGATTCCCTTCAGTTCCCAATCCTACGCTCCAGTTTCCCCTGCCTAACTACGGAACTTACACATTCTCATGAAAGCTGCGTCTGTCCATGTATCTTCAGGCACTTTCAGAAGTGTTAAAGGCAGGACGTAGTCCTTATTGTTCTGATGGAGGCCCCGAGCTGGAGTCAAGGGCGAGGGTGACTCCTACTTATAACAAATGTAGTGACAGGTTAAGATCAAGGGCCGCACTGACATTCTCACTGCAAAGGTCAATGTATGGTGAGGCCGGCGATGAAGAAATGAGCACTCTGCCATCATTGCCAAGGCAAAAGGTCAGACACAAGCTGATTGGTGATAGAACTATCAAATTAACCAATCAATACACGGCTGGGATAGGAGGAAGCAGGCCCTCAAGGGAGAGGAGACAGACTGGACCAAATGCCAAGATGTCAATAGCTCTGCGCCAGAGAGCGCCGACACAGGTTGGAGGAGAGGGAAGCTCTGCTGCAAATAAACACACACCTTCACGTGCCTCACATTAATTTGACGTCATTTGAATGAGCATTCCAACGAACACTGCAAGGGTTAATTTTGGTTAAATGTTCATTATATTGATGCATACTACCCTATAAATCCCTATAAATAAACACTTGGGCTATTTTCAAAAATACAATACTGTGCTAATGTCAGAGACCACTATTCATTTACTTAATATCAAACCAAAACAGCTTTTAAATCATTTCTTTTTCAGGATTTTGGAGATGTAAGACAATCCACTTGAATGAGGACGGTAGAAGTCATAGAAAACAACACTTAAAGGAGCAATGAAGCTGTAATATTTTCTTGTATAAAACATTACAAAATAACTAAAATTATCAACAGAGTTTTAACAGCATGACAGAGACATCAATGTATTATGTTGCAGAGAAGTTAGCATGCTATCTCAGATAGCCCTGGCTCTGCTGATCTCATTATAACATTTTGCACCTCAAGAGGCAATAGTGAGTCACTTTAGAGTTGAGTCGAATCAGCCCAGCATGAGAGGATGAAGAAGCAGCACTGCCCTGGCGGCGTATTCTAACCAATCATGTTGAAGGTCCTGCTCCCAATGCGATCATTTAAGGACAGGCAGACAATGCAAGTATCAGTAAACACTGTTGCCTGCTCCCAGCATGACAAAAGAAGTGATGCAAAACAAGATAAGAGACTTGCCACTGGGGTGGGCACCACAACTTGTGTTGGGTTGTTTGGAGTATGAACTCAACAGGTTTCACTATTTTACAAATGGCTTCTTTAAAGCTTTCATCTTTGAGAGGTGGGAAAAGTGTTTCTGTTCATCCTTCTATTCAACATTGTGGGTCTAAAAGAATGTGTAACTATCAAGAAGATAAAAAGGAAATATATCTCTGCAGATTTCTGTAAAACACAAAAAAAACAAAGAATCGAAGCTACAATAAAGTAAAATGGTGAATGCAATACTGAAAAAGGCTCATGTGTAAATATTTTTTTCCAGCCACTAATAAAGAATGAACTTGTACTTAAGCTTTCCGCAAATCTGTCTGTTCTCAAACATATTACAGTTCAGATAAACACTGCAATGCATTAAAAAGTGACACAAAAGTGTTTGGACTCTAAATATTTGGATTTATAGCACTACTCACACCATAAATACTGGATGAATGATGATCTTGGCTTGATTATCCAGCCATTTTCACCGCAATTGAGAGAGACTAAGACGGAACGAGAGAAATCAAGATGTCCTGTGAGGTGTGGAGCACACGGCCGGACAAGAAGGACGAGGATGAAAAAGACACACAAGGACATGAGTAGGACATCAGAGTGAGCGTGTAGCTGGGCCGCTTCGGCACAAGAGCTTGTAATCCTCTTCTACATTTACTGCCGCAGCTCAATATCACTTCAATTCCCCCATGAGTGCCTGGCTGCTTTGTACCTATCTCCGGTGAAGAGGGCCTATTCACATACTCACCCCCCCTCCTCCAAAATACCAGCTCCCCTTTAGACCTGAGGGGCCATTGAAAGATGAGCTCGTCTAGGGATTAATTGAATTGTATTAGCCATGTCAATCAAGCTAGAGTGCTGCAGTCCTCCAGGCCAGGGTGCTAGGACACTAGGGAGTGTAACAATACACAACATTCCTTTGTATAAAACATTTTAATTTTTACATATTCATTCATACACATTCAACTTTATTTTATCTCATATCACATAACATCGTACTGTACTCTACTTATTCTATTTATTGTATCAAGCAGTTTATATTACACTGATCATCAAGTCAACAACTCCATGACATGCATGTTGCATTAGCAAACATGGCAGCCCAACGCCATACTGAGAGACACTACTTCTGTATATGTGGCTCAATAAATATTGCCCATATTAGTCTAAATTTATCATCATTTATTGTTCCTGGTAACCTTTTTTCCGAATAGCGTTTCAATCCAACAATCCCAGTATTCCAGTATAATATATATATATATATATATATATATATATATATATATATATATAAAGAATGTAAATATGTATATTGTAACAGCCCTATGGGATACTAAGGTAGGTGAGACTGGAGTTATGCATGCATCATAATCACAGCCAAATGTACAAGGAGGGATCAGGGCAGGCCAGGCTGGTGGGTGTGGATGCTGATGAAGGCCAGAGTTTGAATGAGGAACAGCTGCTGAGGAGAGTGCTGATGTGTTGCAGCTAAACAAAAACAGTTTGAACAAACAAGACCATCTCTCCAACTTACTCTTGCACTCACATCAACTCAAGCTCTATTGTCAGTCTTTTTCATCACAGTCAGGTGAGGTGAAGAATTAGGTATAAAATCCCTAGATCCACAGTGCTACATTTAATCATTAGGAAGTCATGTGATTACATTAGTTTTGATAAACTATCCTAATATAATCTTGGAATTACATACAGGGATAGCAGTTCTGTCCCTATGAACTGAGTATCAACTGGACCCCAATATTCCATTAAGAGGAAATTCCACAGATTTTTCCAAATGTCTGCATAGTAAATGTCTGGAAGTTATTGAAATGGTTATGAATATTTTGCCTTCTGAGGTGTTCTAAGGCAAAGCAGCCCCAAAGAATATATTTAAGCCCAGAAGTAATAATCAGGTATCACAAATTTGTGCAAATCTGCTTCAATTATTGTTTGTACTGTTACAGTTCTATGGCAAGCATGACAAAACAAAATGTCATGTAGAATATGGGCTTGTCAAGCCAACATCTGATTCATATGATAATACCAGTATTGTTAACAGTGATCCAGTTCCAATTTTGGGAGGGGGAGAAGAGTCGGGCTGGGTCAGGATACCAGGATAGATGTCCAAGAAACAGAACCATTACAGAACATTAGCGAAGTCAACGACGGAAGAAAACTGTGCAAAGTTTAACTTTGTACATTTAGGAGCAAGGCGACGTGGTGATTACCAATAGGAACTGAGTACCAAGCAGGGCGTTATGGGTATTAATGGCATTACTGCAATTTCCTTCAGGATCAGTAAAGTGTTATCTTATCTTATCTTATCTCACTCACTGTGAAACGGTACACTACATTTTTGGTTCCTGGATCTTTGTTCCTACTACAGATGGAGGAATGGCGGCGGTGTTTTCAGTTTAGATTTTGGTACTTTACTAATGAGCATAAAAGAAAGAATTTGTGTATGTTCTCCTTATCAGGATAGGTATTTGTGCATAAGTTATAAGATATGTAAGCATAAGTTATGGGCTAACTAGTAATTACGCGACTGTGCATTAAAAGTAATGTAACAAGTAGTCTAACAAATTACTTTCCACGATGAGTAAAAAAGTAAAGTTATCAGTAATGATGAATGGAAGGAATTTATTACACATTGCTCATCACTTCAAGTAAGTAAGCAAGCAAGTAAGTAAGCAGTGCGTAATACATTCCTTTTTATGAGTAACAACAACCCAAGCACAATTAGTAATGAGTAATTAGAACCTTCATAGAAACATAGTAGAGTCAAAAGTATAATATTTATCTTTCAAACATAGTTGAATAAAAGTCACAAGTTTCATTAGTCACAAGTGCAGACGCTTGAAAAATGTACTTAAGTGTATTAATCAATGAAATGTACTACATTACTAGGGTAAGGATTAACAAGGAACGCCAGCAGACAAGAGGACAAGAATCTGAATACAGCAGAAAGAGACAATAGGCTTTTCTGTTCACTATACAATAAATACAGGACAACCTACTTCCCCTAGTCCTTCCCTCTGCCTAGCTCCATCTCTGTCATTCTCCACATGGCTTGCGTCTCTCAATCAAATGATAATTAATCAGTAATTAAATCACCTTTCCCTATTACATGGATGGCAATCATCAGGTCAGCTTGTCACAGGGTAATGGACGCAGCCCTGAAGGCACACATAAGACCAATAGATGACATTCATGTATGTTTACATGGCAATGATATACAGGTGCCCTTTATATTTTAGAGCAGTTAAAGACCATGTGATAAGGGCCATATTCTTAAACAGCCCTATAACACACAACAGGAATATAATGTATCATTTAATTCTATCATTATATACTTTTAATTCATTCTATTCAGACAAAGGGCAAAACTGGCATCTACAGACATCACCAAATTGGTATAGCTTTAAAATCACAGTTTTCAAAGGACTTCTGCGTGTATATCTGCTCTCTTAAGCTGCATAGCTTGAGAACCTACACACAAGCAGTCTCAAATCAGAGATATTGACAATATATGTTGCAGTTTAAATCATTTCTGCACTCTGAATGCATTATTCTCTCCCCAGTGGTCTAGTCTCTGCATTTCCAATTGTGGAGCACTGTGAATTGAACTACTAACAGTTCAAACTTCCACAGCAATTAAAGAGCAGCTCGAACACACAGCGCAGAGGCTGCCTCCCTGGCTCTGCCGGGACCGTGTCAATTTTGGACGTAATTAATGATTCTTTCAAGCCTAATATTCATGCGATTGTTATTCAGTTGAAGGGCTGAAGAAATATGGTACATACATTTTCATTATGAGGCCTATCCAAAGGGGAGATGCTTCAAACAAACAAACTTCATTTGCATATGATTTGCTATTTGTTAAAAAAAATAGCTGTTTAAGAAAGAAAGAAAGAAAAAAAAATGAAGACAGTTCAGTACTTTCAACATGTTCTTCAATTAACAGTTGTATAATTTCGTCTTAATCAGGGGAGCAAGATAAAAGAATCTAAATGAGGAGCTATGAGAATATGCATGCTAAGTATGCACCAGCGAAACGCTTTTTGGGCACATTTTAGATTCGGTAATTTTTTAGTAATTTTCATGAGGCTGACCTCTTTGAACGCTGGATCTTATTTATTTCAAGAGCGCCTCCTCACTGAGTTAACCAACCTCAACAGAACATTAGCAGGAATTGGTTTTGTTTACCCCATTAAAGTAGCAATACATTTTTAGCCCCATTTATTTCTATAATTCTGTAAACTGTGGATAAGTGATACTGTTAAAGTGTCTATGTCTATCAATAACTTCATGCATTATTTAACGTAGACTAATGACATGTATATGGGACAACACTTCAACACAAGGTTTCTCATGTTTTGTCAGCATAGCAATGGGTCCATATTAAGTGTGTCTTCTATGCAGAGCTGTGACTATGTGATATGCAGGGAAAGCAAAGAGCTGGAAGGAGGACAGAGAGTGAGAGGACAGAGGCTGTACATAATCGATTAAATCTGCACTACACTATACCATATAATCCTATTCTTCACATTCATGGCTAAGTTGGCCTTCCATACCCAGAAACCTAGATACACGTTTGCTCGTGTCAATAACGTGCTGTAATAAACAGAAGCGAGCGAATGTCTTTTCTTATATATTTCCAACATATCATCAGTGCACAAACCCCACCTGGAAATAAATGTCCACCTTTCACTTTTATTATAGCTTCCATGCTCTTTGGGTAAGTTGCTTTCAGTTTGCAAGGAAATCTGGAAAGATGCATCAAAGTTCAGTCTTAGAAATTGGTTTAATTTTCTGCCTCCTGTGATCCCAGTAATTCCCAACATGCTTGATTTTCTCCTCTCCCTCAAAGATACTGAGTCGTTTAGTGGTCAACCAGGTCTTGCAGCAGGTGGTCTACCAGAAGTTCTGTTTTTAAACTCTAGGAAAATCATGTTTTTCTTTGACTCCCCCCCTTTCCTGAAGTATTCCTTGGATTATCTTCTATCCAATCTTCCCTGAAATATTTGCTAAAAAGCAAACAACTTATACTTCATGGCAGGAAATACTTAGTCACAAGAAAATTAAGTAAACAAAGGGTGAACTTTACTCATTATGGTTCTATATATGGTAAATTTATAGACGTACAAAACATTTTCCCCAAATTTTAATGTTAAAGAATTTTATAGCAAGTAAATCAAATCTATTTCTATTGGACCATTCAGCACAAAGGCACATAATGTAAAGGGAAGCTTGTGTTATCATAAGGTCAAAATTAAAAATATGATATGGCTAACGACTTTTATAAAATATAATAGAATGCAGGTTCAGATTTAAACTGCATTAGGCAAAAGTGGCTGAAAATGAGCAGCACTTTATGAGTGCCCTGAGACAGTTCTGTTTTATCTATTCATTGGAACATGGTTAAGTTGAGAAGTCTATGGACCAAGGCCTGATCCCTCTGTATATTTGCCACCTGAGAGAATGGCTTGTCTAGCCCAGAACAGTAACACCACTGAGTCACCTCACTTAGGCTTCAACCGTAATTGATCATTACCTTCACACATTTAAATTATACAAAATACAAAAAGTAGCCTATTACAGGTGAAGATGATAAACTACTAACACTACAAATAACATTCATAATCCAAAAGGGTTTTTTTTTGTTTGTCCAGTAAACATTGTTTCCTTTCTTTTTCACCCTTGCTGAGACACTCCTGCTAATAAATCTTTTTAGCTAATGCATTCCAGATGGAAGCTGCATTGGACTAGTTTAACCTTCCTAAACCCTTCCAAAATCTCCGCCCACCGCCTGCACCCACCAGTTCATCTGCCTTTGATTGAAAAGACATCAGCCTTTGACAACGCTGTAATATCATTACTGCTATTGGGGAGGGGGGCGTGCTGAGGTCTGGTGGCCAGCTCCGTCTGGCCCCACACATCACATGCCTTTTGTTTTCCCATTTCTGAACCTTATTAAAACAAGATTTCCCAGAACTAATACTACTCCTGCATACTATATTGTTTGTTTATCGATATGACAACACTGGCCAGTTCAATAGTGCAATATATATATATATATATATATATATATATATATATATATATATATATATATATATTCTATAGAGTGCCTCTAACCTCAAACACAAAATTGTACTATGAGTCTCCTGACCAATCACTGGCATTCTTTGAGAAGTTTCACATGATTTAGCATTCACATGACATAACAAACGTAAAACATTTGGTAACAATAATGGATAGTCTTCATCTGGTTCACAGATGTGTTTTTAATGTACTGCAAGAAATATTGCACTATAGCAATAATCACAGTAGGGTATTACGCAACCCTGACCACTATAATAAAATGAAATGCCTCTATTCCGAAACAGCAGTGTACATAAAGTAATACTGTACATAAAGCAGCACCATATACATTGTTTGCTAACAACCATTGTTTGGCCAGAACAGGTTTTGAGTGATTCTCTTTGAAAGTGCAGGGTATATGTGCTGGTTGGTCTGCGGCAGAAACACAGCAGTCAGTCAGTGAGTGCTTAGAGGGAAAAGCTCCAGCTCAGAGCCTGTGGGATAATAAAGGTCTTTGTGCTTCTTACCAGTAGAGGGCCCCTTGTCAACAGAGAGAAAGCAAATAACAAAACACAGACTCTACAGCAAGCAGTTGCATCTCTGGACGGATGAATGAAGTTCATTTAAACTGAATTGATACAAAATAGACTGAAAAATTCCACTGATTTTGTCAGTGTTCAAGCACAATTAAGGGGTTAAGATACAAGCTATTCAGAGTGGTGTAATGCAAAATGCTCAGTTACAGCGAACCATTTCACACACTCTGAATAACTTTGTTTTTATCTCAACCAATGGATTATCCAGATATTTGGAAACATCTGTGGAATGTCCCGTTAACCTTAAAAAGCACAAGAAGCTTACATTACTTCAACTGAAGAAGCACTTTCACTGTACATGTGTCACTGCCATATCAAAATCAAAACTGGGTGATGCTCCAATGCTCAAAACTCCAGATGCTATTTACATTGTGTTAACATTTCAGGATTATGAATAGACCAAAATGAATTCTCCCCTTGTCACATGTAAAGGCAATATATTGGTCTTTACTATACTGCAAGGCATCAATGCACTGAAAGTGAGCAGAAATGGTCCACAATTACCTGAAATGAAATCTTGTTTTTTATCTCCTGTGAAGTTGCCATTTCAGTTTTTCATATAGGAGCTACCAGCCCTACCATCATTATAACACCAGCTGCCCTAACATTAAGGGGACATTTCCCAATAGGTGGACCAATAGAAATGGTCCAAAATTGCAATACAAATCCTGTTAAATGAATAGTACTACCTGTTGGAGATACAGTATATGACTGGGAAGATGTACTAGTAATAAGAAGGAGCATTAAGAGCCTACTACAGTGCAAACAGACTATAAGCTGTAGTAAAACGAACTGTGCAGTTAGGTAGAGCATGCTTGGGTGATAATGAGCCTGTGGAGGTGTGTGTAAGGGATTATTTATGAACCATGTTAGCATGACCGCGTAGAGTAAGTGTGTGTATGTGTGTTCCCGTGAGAGTGTGTTAGTGCATCCACGCCATACTGTAGGGACACACACAGAGTGCTCTATGTCTGCTGCCATTTTCTTCACCTTCACTCTCTCACAGTGCAGCCCAACCTCCATCTCAGATCTTTCACACTCTTCATGAATCTTTAACAATACCCATCTGCACACGCACACACACATACATGCACACATACTCTTCTCTCTCTCTTTCTTCTGGCTGTCCAGCAAGCTCCATATGTCTCCCCCCTCTGTGAAAGAAGAAGTGTGCTGAAGATGCTGGAAGAGGTAAGGGCGGTGGCTCATGGAGTGTGTGCGTGCGTGTGTGCAGGTCACAGGAGAGAGCTATAAAGAACATCCGTGTACAGTTAGGACGTCTCTTTCACTGAGGTCCGCCAGAGATTATGATTCCAGGGCGGCAAGCTGCATTTGTCTTCATTTTGTCTGACTGTCTTCATGCGTTATTATTAGTGGCTGTCAGAGCAGAGAGAGGGGGAGGGAGCTGGGGGCTGCACTCGGCCGTGCGCACACACACACGCACACCCTTGTTTTTGTACAATGCCAGCACATGAGGTCGTGCATATGCCCCAGGTGTATTATACAGCACTACTGTGGGAACAAAACCTTGTTTCTCCAGAATGATAACTTTGCAGAAGAAGAAAAAAAAAACCCTCTGGAATAGAACCAATTACGTCAATAGAATCAGACTTTTGGCCAAGTAATTTTGGCCAATTTGTTTTGGTCCATTCATCATGAAATTTAAACACTAAAGCATTTAAAGGCAACAGGTACTAAATTCAAAAACTGGAAAACAAAAGAAGACAACAGAAGATGTGAGCTTTTGTTCTGACAGCAGTGATATGTAACTATGTATGTGTAATTATGTCTTATATTTAAAGTATATTTAACTACTTATATCAGGACACATTGGGACAAAAACCAAAACTGAAAACTGACTGACAATAAATTAAATCTTGAAAATTTCCTTTTCAAAAAATCATTCACAATTTTTTTTTTTTTTTTTTACCATAATTATCATAGTATGTAGATAGACTAAGTACCACTAAATCATACATATTTAGCAACAGTGAACAACAGGAAGTTACAGAAAAGGTCAGATGGACTTCTGTCGCTTTGCTTTATTCTGTATATCAAACAGCATGGTGTGTTTTCAAATGGCATTAAACCAGTAACGGAAAATGCTCTTTGACATCTTATAATATTTGGCATGAAGAAAGATCAAACAAATCAATTGTTTCAATTTTCTCACAGAAACTGAGAAATAGTTCCACATCTGTAGATCGGCGAAACAAAGAGAGTTTCTAATAATTGTTTCTCGTTTTAATTATCATTCAGCTTATTTGTATTTCTGAAATTTCAACACTTATTTTAGGGCCTAAAGAAACATTTTTATTTGTTTTTCATCAAAAAGTCTGTCTGTTCAGATAAAGTACCACTCAAGCATATTCAGATGAAAAATGACAAAAAAAAAGTATGCTATCTTTAGGATTCATAGAAGTAGCCCATTTTGCCATGATGTCAACTTTAAGTACTCTAGACATTCTCTCATCAGGTTCATGAGGAGGAATGCCTTTCCAACAGGTTTCACATTTGAGACCTTGATGGCTGCTGAAAAGTACTGTTCGGGCATTTGAAAAAGAAAATAACACACTGGAAAGAAAAATCATACATGGGGTGAGCAATATGGCAATACTTGAAGACATTTCCATGATACATGACTTGTCATAACACTTTACTATTCTTTTTGGTTTGATATGTTAGAAGAGAAAAAAGTCTCTACATATTAGACATACTAAAAAAGAAATACGAGCAGATGGGACTGAACTAAACCCAGTTAAACAAACCTAACTGTGCTCTCTTCATAATGAACAATGCAGATCTTCACTGTTCTTTAAGTTCAGTACCATCAGTACCGTCATCATCTACGCTATACTGAAAAAAGCATATTGTGACTTAATGTATCAGAATAATTACACACTATTTCATATTGCCCACCACTACTTGGGAAAAAACTGCACGATATACATATATATATATATACACACGCTGGTTATATTGATTTTTTGTTCCTGACATTATACGTTATGCCTTTATTCATGGTGTTCTTACAACATCAGGTCATTTTCCTGAAAATATACAAAAACAAGCACAGACAAACAAAACAGGAGAAAGATCTCCTCTGCTATCCAGGAGTCCCACCCCAGATGCCCCCTTCAGACATCCCATCATTCTCCCAGTCACACTGATGAAGGTCAATGAGCTCTTGTGCTGTGATGACGATGCATGATCAAAAGCACTCTCACTGAAAAAAGCCATCCATTTTTTATGGCCAAGAAGAAATGCTTTCTGCTCCTGATTCACTGAGGCGACTGAGACTAACACCCTCGCAAACAAATAAACTCTACAGCCGAGCAGAGACATGGAGTATTTACTCTCAACATTCTCTCTCTCCCTCTCTCTCTGCGTCTGGTGTGCAGTACTGTATGTAAAGGATGCTGTGCACTCTGTCTGTAGGGTTACTTACACAGGCATGGGATGAATAATGAGTGCACGACTGAAGCACACAGGCTTGATTCTACAGAACTGTGCAGAGCAGGTACAGCTGTTACATAAGGCAAACAAGTGGCCTTCTCTCTGCCTTCACCACAGCAGAGCACCCTACTGTAGTCAAGCTACCTGAAAGGCAGCACCCTTGCATGCTTTAAGTGAGAGAGGTGAGGGGTGTATATGGGTAATCGAATACTCGGTAAACCATTACATGTGCCGACATGCAAATACTGATACCACTACTCAGATATTTGTCACACTGCATCAGGGAAGTCAAGGAAGTCATATGTGTTTATGTGTTGGTATTCAATAAACCTTATTACTGTACATTCAATATTTGAAGCTCAGTTTTCTCTTTTTTTTCTGTTATCCACAACCACATGCACCACTCACTGAAAGAAGTTAATCGCAGCAGGTATTTATGACATTTTGATACTAGCCAGGTCTTTTTTCAGTTAACTTCAGAATCAAGGGAGCATTTATTCATTAACATTTAGCACTACTTACTGTTAAATATCAGAAAGAATCAGTTAAAATGTATAGCACTTAGTCAGAATGTACATCAGGTACATCAGTCAGCATCACAAGCTGAGGAATGGTGATTGGTCCACAAATCTGTACCCCTGTAACATCTGAGCACATTAAATATATAGGTTAAATGGACCCAAATGACTTTGTATGAGTTTGGATCCATGTTTGACTTTTCCTTCTACAAAAAAAAACAACTAAAACATTGCCTTACAGTCACACATACAGTCACAATCACAACGGCTTTCCCAATACAGGTGGAGACTAAACAGAACAAAGCCTGCATTTTCTACCAAAGTCCATATATGGCAACCTTATTCTGTTTGACAGATTATAATAGTGAGGTAGAAACATTAATGCACTGATTCTTTGTCAGCTGTAGAGACTGTTTTATCCCAGTTATGTGAGTTGCTCAGTACTCGTGTGCAGCGTGTTATTTAGAACAAAACTACTTTATTTGAAACTGGCTGTAGATAAAGCTGTCTGTAGTATCTAGCATGGACTGAGCATGCTCATACAGTTTAAGTCCCCAAAGAACAAGATTTCTAAAATCATACAGCGTTTGGAGTACTACAGTTTAAGCACACAAAGGTTTTAACAACTCGTTAGCGTTAGTGTTAGTAGCCTTGAATGTGATTCCTGCTGTCACTGTGCTACAGAGACCGAATAAAACTCTCTTTTCTCCACTGCGGCGCTACTCGATCTTAGATAACTAATGCAGTTAGCATATCTAGCTCATGTAGGTCATGGTAGCAGATTCGGTTTCAGCAGGTACTAAAAAAGTAGGTACTCTTACTCAGTCGGAAAAAGGGTATTGATGCATCCCTAGTTTTGTCCCAAGATTAATGTTATACTACACTATCACACTTCAATATTTGAGTCACTGAGTACTTGTCCAGTTCAATATATTTCTACTCAAGGTTTTCTGGATTGCTATAAACAAGTTTTGAAGTGCTTGTCGTTTTTATTATATATTTTATTATTAGGGTATTATCTGGGTCTGTCATGATAAGCCAAATTTGTTAAATCCCAACAAAGAACAACATAATATCATAATACCGTCGACAAGCAGGTACTTCATATGTGTTTAAGTGATAGCTTTGAGGAATTGAAACTGATACACTAATGAAGTTTTAAGGCATCCACCTACGATGTAGATGCTCCTGCAGATTTCTGAAGAGATGTATTACTGTTGAAAATGACTCAATACAGAAGCAGAAGAGAATGAGAGGAAAAGTCAAACATGGATCCAAACTGATAAAAAGCCATTTGGGTCAAAAATATTGAACCTGTCTGTTGGTCACAAATATAACCTTTCAATTCATTTTGACTGCAGCTTTCTCATTGTGACGAAACTCCAGGTAACTTTGATTGCACAAAGCCTGCTGGGCAAGAATAATAACGCCACACGGAAAAACAGTGTGTGAATCCACTGTAACAGCATACATTCAAACACAAGTGTCTTAATACATTCAGAAGCAACACTGCGCAACATTCACCAAAAATATCAAAACAAAGTTTCTGTTTCACGCACTGAAATGTTCAAATTGGCTTGAGTTACTGCAATGTCTGCGTACCTCAGTGTAGAGAGAGAGAGAGAGAGAGAGAGAGAGAGAGAGAGAGAGAGAGAGAAAGAATATGCGAGTGAGAAGAAAAGAAAGAGAGAGATTTTAGTTTTAAAACCCCTTTATTTAGGCCATATTTAGAAAGCAATAAGCCACTTGAGGCCACCCCTTCACAGTGACAAAATCACAGTAGCCAACATATAATGATTATGGTATATTATAGTAAATTATTCATCTTATTTTGCCACACCCACTTTAAGAGTTTGATTCTTCCACCTTTGTGTTAGAACCTCCTTAATGTTTGAAAGCAGTTTAAAACTCTTTAAAAGTCCAAAGTGAATAACGTGAGTAAAGTCTGAAGGAGGCTACTGCTGTGGACACTGATCATAAAGTAGCTTTGCTAACCCAACGTTCCCACAAGCTATTTAACGTTAGCTAGCATAGCTGACTAGCTAGCTCTTAGGTTAACGTGACAGCCTCACAAGCACCCAACGTGTTGGGTAAGGATGCTCTGGTGTCGGCTTCCACTCCACAAAATGGTAAGAGCAGACGTACAGACGTTTGGGTGGATGTTTTCAATTTAGCACTTTCAGCCACAGACGCAGGTCCTCTTCTTTGGAAGGCGGTGGATGTAAGTTATATGGGTCCCCACAACACTGATCGTTTTTTTGTTGTGTTCGTAACACTGCTGTTCAAGCGAAATGCTCCTCTTCTTCCAATTATTGTGACACCCTCTAACTGAGCATATTATACTACTCATATCACTGTGGTCGTACTCTATAACAATGAATCAGCAGCTGCACCGAAAGTTCTAACACAAAGTAAACAAAGATAGCCCCTCCCTTGTTGTCATGGAAAATAGCGTGAATGTGGTATTGTAACTACAGACTTTGCCTACCATCTATCATTGTACATTGCGGGCATTTAAGTTTGTACACTTTTGGTAACAAGGCGGGTAAGAAGGACTGTGTTACGAGATGACATCACCTTGTAACAGAGACAAAGACGGCATTCCAATGAGGTGTTTCAGGAAGCTGGGATAAGTGGTAGAGAGTTTGTGGGAGAGACTTTCTCCTTTTTGCTGTGTATTTGGGCTTTATAAATTTGCAGACGGTTTACATGCATAAAAAGGTACATAACACACGGAAAAAACGGAAAAGCATAATAGGCCGCATTTACTTCAGGGATCATTTTGGAAAAATCTCGGCGATTAAGGGAAAAAATAAAGCAGGAAAAAGGAACACAGGGACAGAGAAAGAGACAGACTTCTAACAGAAAGAAAAGGAAAGACTGTATTAAGGAGATAGTCTTAACTTGAATCATATTGATCATTAAATGAAAGAAAACAAACAGCTTTTACTTCTATCATCAATAACAACTTGTTCCCGAGGTTCAAATCCAGCATTTAAAGATAGTTCCAAAGTAATGGCATATGAGCCCCAATAAAAAGGCATTAAAAGCTCATTTTGCTGCTTTGTACTGCTGAGACGAGCCGTTAACACAGTTAAAACAGAGCAATCCCTCTCCTCAAACCAACAGGGCCTCTGCTTTCAGCTCCAACACGATGGAGCTACTTACTCTTTACAACTCCTGGCTGACAAATTCTCCCTGCAATAAAACAGCATGCAGAAAAAAACCCAGCACAAGACTCAACAACGCCATGACAAAGGGCCTGGAGGCCAGATGCTATCTGCCTTGCTGCCTGATGCCTGACAGTGCACAGATGCAGCTTGCTTCTCCGTAGCCTTGTTTTTATTCACTTTATTCCTGCCTCATTCTCTTCACTGATGGATCAGAGGAGCAACCCCATAACTGGCAGACAACGCATAGATTCCAAACTAATCTGTATTTCTATCTCACGGTTCATATCCCATAGATTTTACAATGCTGAATACATACTGTGTGCTGACAATAACTCAAACTGGTACACTACAGGTCCATAAGTATCCTGACACCTTTTCTAATTACTGAATTTAACTACGGTAGGGTGTACGCATTGCTGACACAGGCTATACAACATAGGTTGTATAATGTTGCTGTCCAAAGAAAAACATGTATCTCCAAAAAGGCACCTTTACAGGAGGTTCTTCACTTTCAGTGTAAATTAATATAAAGAGGTTTTATTTGAAGCAGTTTTGAACCATTTCTATTGTAAAATCCATTCATAATGGGATTTTCACACATTGTAAATTATGCAATAAGATAAAAACTGAGACAGCAAATAATCTGGAGCAGCCACATCAGTCTAAAGTCAACATGACCAATGCCAAGCATCAGCTAGAGGGGTAGTGGAACTGGATCAGTAAAACTGCGTTCTCTGGAGTGATGGAACACCATCCAATACCTTTGGGATGGCCTGAAGTGAAGTTTTTGATCCATTTAACATCAGGACCTGACCACACACTAATTCCCTTGTGCCTGAATGCGGTTATCAGAAAATGTTGTCTCTTAAATTCAGTATTAATATTGGCCTCAAAAAATTAATATTGCTTAGGCAATAGGAATAGCTCAAAGCTTGTAACATGTTGCGTTTATCTGACAGCAACAAGTAGGAATAATTAACATCAAATTAGCAGCAATATAGCAATACATTAATATCAAATATCACCAGCATTAACAGTAGCTTCTAAAGGTGCAAACTGACTGAGAACACTGCTGAGTCTGAGCATGGCAACACATGTTTCATTTCTTTATAGTAGGTGTTAATTGCGCCACTCTAGTACTATATATAAAAACAGGCCTTATTACAACAGAATCTCCCAAAAAAACAAGTTATTAAATATGCAGTGAGCTGTCTTGTATGCTGACTTTGTGTTTACAGCATGTCTATATACAGTGCAGGGCTCCTTTAACAAGACTGGGCTGCTCTCTGCTCACAGGCAGACATAATGACATTTAACCAGAGATAGACAGCGCCTGATAATCAATACACATTTAACTGATGGGTCAAGGTGTCTCTCACACTGTTCATAAATCCGATTTCACCATACAGTAAATAATCTCTCTTTCTCTCCCTGTCTGTTTTTCCTCCATAACATTCAACCTTGTACTCTAATTGCACATTTTCTCTACAGACAGCATGGAATGTGCTCTTGCACCATGTATTAAGTGTTTTTCAGTGCGTATATTTGCATGGCTATTGCAGCACATATTCTTCTGATGTACTATAAAAAACATTTCTCAGTGAAATATGTCTGTATGTTATTAAGGAATTCTTTTAAAACCCACACACAGATTTATATGAATGTGTGTATTTGTGGGCAAATGATGCAAGAATTGCTTCTGTGGAAAACCACAAATTGCAGCCAGTGTCAATGACCTATAAATGAATATGCCTTTTTAATAATGTGCTTGTGGAAGTGTGTACTAATGTTAACTTTTAATAAAGCACATGGACTATTCATCTTCTGTACAACTGGAGCACTGTGCACATCAACTGTGTTCTGAACTTTACTGTGACAGAATGACAGAGAGAGAGAAAGAGAGAGAGAGAGAGAGAGAGAGAGAGAGAGAGCGAGCGAGAGAAAGAGAGAGAGAGAGAAAGAGAGAGAGAGAGAGAGAAGTGGGGACA
This sequence comes from Semaprochilodus insignis, assembly GCA_034552555.1. Taxonomy (NCBI): domain Eukaryota; kingdom Metazoa; phylum Chordata; class Actinopteri; order Characiformes; family Prochilodontidae; genus Semaprochilodus; species Semaprochilodus insignis. Next base: position 21,898,330 of record CM067483.1, on the reverse strand, counting down.
GAGAAAGAAATAGAGACAAAGTGAGAGAGAAATAGGGATAGAGAAAGAGAGTACAAAGGGAGAAAGAGAAATACAGAGAGTCAGAAGGAACGAGAAAAGAACAAATAGTGAGATGGAGAAGCAAGAAAGAGCTAAAGGGAGAAAGAAAAAAGAGAGAATAAGACAGACTGCAAGCGAGTAAGTAAGAAAGAAAGAGAAAGAAATTGGGAGCGAGAGAGACAGCAAGACAGAGGAAGAAAGAGAGAGACAGAGAGGGAGAAAGTGAGAGAGAGAGAGAAAGAAAGAGAGAAAGAAAAAGATGGGGGAAAACATAACAAAAGGAAAAGAGAGAAAGAGACAGAGATCGCGAGCAAGAGAGATAGCAAGACAGAGAGGAAGGAAGAGAGAGAGACAGAGAGTAAGAAAGTGAGAGAGAGCGAGAGAGAGAGAGACAGAGACCTTCTCCTCCTTCCCTTACAGTGAAACCACTTATTAATCCACATGCTCACAAGTTATAATGAAATTATTCAATGGGATCAAATTCCTTTGGCGTGACACAATGAGGAACAGAGAAATGAGCGGATTAATTTCCACAGTCGGATTTGCGCTCACTATTTGGAGACAGAGGTTTACATTTCTCCCCCGTCATTAGGAAGTCAGAGGCGTCTAAGACGTCTAAAGCTCCATCCCATCCCAGCTCGGATCGGCCCAGCCCAAACGACACGCTCCGGCTCTCCAGCAGCACCTCTCAGGCTGGAATTCCGCTGTCTGAGATATTGTTTCTAACGCTTGGCTGCTTTTGGGGGCTCAGCAGTCAGAGGGAATTGAAAAGCAGTAGAGAGCTAAATGTGTCCAATGCTGAGCGCTCTGTACTGAGAGAACACTCTGATTACTGCCATCCAATCCCAAATAATCCAACACATACGAATCCAATCAAACTCTAAACACTCTCTTCCCCGAACCCAAACGATATGAACATTTCCTGGCCTATATAATACTGATACTGTGTGTAGCCAGCTGACATTTCTGGTAACTTGCATTTAGCACAGTCAAAAATCAACCAATAACTGATATGACTGTCAGCAGTCAGCTATGAATCGTCATATGTTGTTGTCAGTTATACAACAGTGTCCAGAAAAATTACTGACAAGCCTCTCAACCACCTCCAAGCACTACTACTAGAGGACGGAAGAGGAAGAGACGAAGGAAATCCTCTGACAAAACTCGGAACAAACCGACAGCAGGAATGGCACTGGCAGTAAATTAGATCATGTTCCCAACCCCAGTCCTGGCTATGCACAACCACTTCAACAGAGCAAGGGCTTGTTAATGGGTTGATCAGGTGGACCAGGTGTGTTGAAAGCAGGGAAAATGCAGAGGGCAGAGGGCACTTCATGACCAAGGTTGGCAATCACTGAGTTAAGTGACATGCTGATAGTGACGAATGTATAATTCAGATACACACTATCCTGATTGATTGGAGGGTGGAGGCGTTATTGTTTTATTCCAGAAGCTGAAAAAATGTCAGACTAACCTACTAACCTTGTTTCCGACCAAAACTACTTGAACACAATACTTACCACCTTCAAAGCTGTAAGCACGAACTTCCGAAGTGGACTTGAAGGCAACATCAGCTCTTCCTGATCTACACATAACACACAGCCAGTGGACTAGCCTTGCCTTCACAATACCCATCCCTATGAAACAATCCAGTGAATGAATGCTCATAAACAGTCAACCCAAAACTAACCGGGAAAACATTTCACAAACTCACTACAATACATATCAATTCTCTCGCACACATGTATCATTTGTGTTGTTTCAATGCATTTTGCTAAAAGATCTTGTGTACAAGATTAGTCCCCTTCAGCATCCAGAGCTGCTACAATGTTTAGCTTATCTACAGGAGTAGCTTCCATCATTCAAACCTCCTCATCAGGCATGACAATATTCATTATTCTTTGTGCTATTGAATTTAGGCTACCATTAGGCTATTAGCACAAGCGCTATAGATGCTACCAGGCAACCTCAGCTTGATGGATACAGCAACAGTAAAAAGACATGAAGCCAAAAAACAAAAGACATTCACAAGGCCTTTATATCATGTAAATAATGAAGCGCAGGAGGCAGAACATATCGTCTGTTATGCTGGACTTCTGTTAATACATATCTTTAAATTTCAGCCCTCTTCATAAACCAAGTCATTAAATACTGCTGCTTTACCAGCGGGAATTTCACCGATACTAATATATACAAGACCTCCGATAGTATCCACCGATAGTATCGGTTAAACAACATATTGTTCTCACATAAACTTCAAACAACCTCAACAGATAGAAGAGCAAAGCTGAAACACTCTGGGACGTTCATCCTCAACCCCCATGACTCAATAACACTTTCATCTATAAACAGCAGCACTAAACGCAGAAACGGCACGCTCAAACTCCTAATGCTGCATATTACATTAAGGCAGCAGAGGCCAGAGGAGAGACACACAGCTGAGACAACAGCCTCTATTCTGTCCCAGTTAAATCACTTACACACCTACGCTACTGCACTGAGGTATGACGCTACTTCAGCCAAGAAGAGGAAGCAGCATATGGCAATTATCATATAAAAGCATGCTAGAACAAAACTGTACGGGTGTGTAAGAGTGAGTGTGTGCAGTGTAAAAGATGAACGGAGAGGTTTCTGGAGAACAGAGGAGAGATGAAATGCGGAAGATGCGGAGAGGGAAAAATGAAAAAAGCTTAAGAAAGAGTCAAAGAGACAGATTTGGCTGCTGAAAACTAGTGTAGGTGGGCAGCGGAGTGATGTTTTCATTTATGTGTGTGTGTGTGTGTGTGTGCGTGTGAGAGAGAGACAGAGAGAGGGTAAGGAGCGAACAGGAGAGAAGTGAGAGAGGAATAAAGAATGAGAGAGAAAGAGAGGTGGAAATAAAGAATGGGATGAGAGAGTAAAAAAAAGAGAGAAAGAACAAGAAGGAAGTATGAGAGACAATTGAGAGAGGGAACAAGAGAAAAAGAAATAGACAGAGGGAGGGAGATCGGGTGAAAGAAAGGGAAAGAGATAACGTAACAACAGAACAAGAAAGGCAAGAAAGCAAGAGATAGAACAAGTGGAAAGATTGGGAGAAAATCAGTAAGAGAGGGAGACAGAGATAGAGAAACATAAGAAAGGAAAAGTGAAAAGAGAAGGAGACAGAACATGGGAAACTGAAAAAGAGGGAGAGCGAGAAAGACAGCAAGTGAGACAGAGGGAAAGAGAGAGAGAAAGAAGGGAGAGAGAAGGGAACTAGGAATGGGAGTCTGGAGAGAGAAAATGCAAGACGGAAGAAGAGGGAGAATGAAAGAGAGGAAGAGGCCGAGGAAAAAATTAAGAAAAAGAGACGATGTGACACAGTAAAGAGAAACCGAGAGAGAGCGAGAGAGAGAGAGA